>CM065429.1:37861428-38542857 GCA_033030585.1 Hippophae rhamnoides | reverse complement strand
AGCTACACGTCATAAAATATTAGATGTTTAGAAAACCTCAAACTGCTGGTGCGTGTGTATGTCTTTTTGGTGTTGGAGATGGGAGACCTGATGTATTTGAGCCAATTTAGGTTGGAAGGAAGAAGATCCTTCATCCATGAAGATGTTGAAAATTTGGAAGAACAGCCACTTGTTAGGCATAGATCCAGACGCATATCCTCTATCTCTGCACACTCTGCCAAAGAAGTTGAGGTTATTGAGGATACCCCGCCATCCAGTCCAAGACAGCTGAATAGCAGTAACCATCCACAGCACAAGGGCCATGCCTTTCATAATGACATGGTATGCTCCATTGAACGAATATTTTATTTACAGATTTAACCACTTATTTTTAATGTTTAATTTTGACCTATGCTCTTTATCAAATTGAAGTGGGGAGGCATTTCTTCAGATGAGCATGATGAAGCAGTCATGCTTGAGGCTGCAATGTTTGGTGGGATTCCTGAAGGCACTGGGTATCACATTCCATATACACCTCATCATTTTATGCAATCTGAGAGACCATACCTGCAACCAGCACCTCGACCTCTATTGCCATCTTTGACAGCTCAACGCCTGATACGTGAGCAACAGGTTAAGTGGCTGACGAAATACTTAAATTTGAGGCTACCGTTATGAAACTTTCTCTTCCATAATAATCTGATGCAATGCATGCAGGATGATATCTTGCATCACTTCAAGCTGACAGAGAAAAGGAGCTGAAGACTAAGGAGGAGGCTGAAGCTCATCACGCAGAAGAAAGAAGAAAAGAAGAAGAATCGCTGAGAAAGTTTGGAGAAGAGCAGGTACTGTGGTTTGATATCCATGTCCTCTTATACCAGTGATGGATTATGTAAAATTCTTTTTATGCTTCCCTTCTGTCTTCAGCACGGAGTTTTTATTATTATTCAGCGCCGTGCTCCTCCTTTCTTAAGCACGAACTTCTGCTGATTGTTTGGCAGAGCACCCTGCTTCCTATTATCTTCTACGTCAGCAACATCTGAACAAAATTATCCAAATATCTGTCAAAAAAATAAAAAAAATCCTAAGGTATTGTATTTCTTAGTTGCTATAATTCCAATTTTATTTTATTTTATTTTAACAATGTCTTCGATTGATAACGAAGTAAAATGGAAAGAAATCCTCTTGGAGTTAATAATTACTGAAACTAAGACTAAAGCCGAAGAACATCTTAAAACTGAGAACTCTTTTGTATATATCGACGAAAGTTTGAAGTTGTTGAATATTGGTTCTAAAAGTAACAAATTAGTGACATAATTTAGGAAAATTAGTGACCTAATTTGTGGCATGATTTAAGAAAATTAGTGGCCTAATTTAAGGCTTAAATTATGACACAATTTAGGTAAAGGGAGCTTTGCTTCATCTATAAATAGGGAGGATTTTATGCATTGAAGAACAAGGCAAAAATCAGAAAAATCAGAGAGTACAAGCAAACTCAAAGAGAAAAAATACTTAGTGAGTTTGAGAATTTTCTGTGAGTTTGGGGAAACACTTGAGAGATATTATTAGTGAGGAAATCTGTATTTGTATTTTGTATATTTCTTACTCAGTTCAATAATATTTGTTGACTCCCGTAAACCTAAGTGAATTATCGAACCATGTAAATTCTGTGTGTCCTTTTACCACTTTGATATATACATATACTGCTATTTATTGCTTCCGTGCACAACAAATTGGTATCAGAGCCAAATATAACAATATTATATATCAAATCGAATCTCTTAACGAGACGAATGCAATGGTGAAAGAATCGCTAAAATCGAAAGTCAGAATCACCGCCAGAATCTACCGGAGTTCTACTGCCAGCAACTGAGTCAACTCACTGAGTTAGACCGAGTCAACTCAGTCATTAGTGATATTTGGACCAAGTTGGTCCGGTTTTCATCCGTTTTCAACTGAGTCAGACCTATTCTTAGCTAATTGGACCATTCTGGATTTAACTGTGGACTCTATTTTTTCAAATAAGGTATGAAATTTGGAAAAGCACTGTTTTAAGTTGTAAGTGCAAAATTTCTATTATCCGTTTGCACTTATGGCTGATAAAAGAGAGATCGAAGAAGGTGAACAAGCTGACCTTAGAATTTCTGAAAAACCAAGTTGTTCTACTTGAAGAACTATGTTGTCCAACGCAAAGTTTGAGGTGGAGAAATTCGACGGCACCAATAACTTTGGCATGTGGCAATGTGAAGTATTAGATCTATTATTCCGAGAAGGATCTAATATAGCCTTGGAGACTAGGCCAGGAGATTATTTAAACGAATATTGGAATTATGTCAATCGACAAGCTTGTGGCACAATTCGATTGTGCTTAGGAAAAGATCAGAAGTACTTTGTCATGAAAGAGAATGTAGCCGCAGTTCTCTGGAAGAAACTAGAGGACAAGTACATGATGAAAAGTATTGAGAACAAACTCTACTTGAAGAAGAAACTTTTCCGTTTCTAGTACAAGAAAGGTACCCATATGATTGAGCACTTAGATAGTTTCAATAAAATTTTGACCGATCTGTAAAATTTAGATGTTGAAATTATCGATGAAGTTACCTTTGTTGTTGCTGAATTCATTACCTGAGAGCTATGAGCATTTAACCACAACCCTATTATATGGAAAAGATGAGGTTAAGTTCGTAGATGTTTCAAATGCTTTGGTAAATAACGAGTACCGGAAGAAGGATCAACATGAAACAGACTCAATATATGAAGAAAGTACTACAAAGGTTTGACATTGATGAAAAAAACCAAACCAGTAAGTACATCGCTTGCTCCTCACTTTCAATTGAGTACATTGATGTCACCTAGCACCATTGATGAAAGGAAGCAAATGGAGCTTATTTCATATGCAAATTCCGTTGGTGCCTTGATGTATGCAATGGTTTGCACCATACCTGATATTTCCCACGCTGTTAGTATGGTGAGTCGGTACATGCATAATCTCGGTAAAGGACACTGACAAGCAGTGAAGTGGATACTACGATACATCTATGGAACTGTGGATATTGGTTTCAAGTTTGAAAGAGACAAGATTGAAGGTAAAGACCTAGTCGGATATGTGAATTCTGACTATGCTGGAGATCTGGATAAGCGTCGATCTACAACTTGTTATGTGTTCACAATGGCAGGAGATCCAGTTTGTTGGAGATCAACATTGCAGTCAATTGTAGCTTTGTCTACTACAGAGGCAGAGTATGTGGCTTTAACAGAAGCATTCAAAGAAGCTATTTGGCTTCTCGGGTTGACCAAGGATTTGGGTATTGTTCAAATGAATGTGGAGGTTTTCTACGACAGCCAGATTGCCATTTGTTTGGCAAAGAATCAAGTTCATCATGGTCGCACCAAGCACATCAATGTTTGATTTCATTTTGTTCGAAAAATCGTCGATGAAGGGAATATTATATTCTAGAAAGTCAGAACTGCAGATAACCCTACATATATGCTTACAAAAGTGGTTATAGGGATCAAGTTTCAACACTGCTTGAACTTGATCAACATCTCTCGAGCTTAGAGCGCCTAGGGCACATTTGGAGGCAGCGTTATGAACTTTTTCGCCAAGGTAGAGATTGTTGAATATTGGCTCTAAAAGTAACAAATCAGTGGCATAATTTAGGGAAATTAGTGGCCTAATTTAAGGCTTAAATTATGGCACAATTTAGGTAAAGGGAGTCTTGCTTCATCTATAAATAGGGAGAAGTTCATGCATTGAAGAACAAGACAAAAATTAGAAAAATCAGAGAGAATATAAGCAAACTCAAAGAGAGAAAATATTTATTGAGTTTGAGAGTTTTTTGTGAGTTTAGGAAAATATTAGAGATATTATTAGTAAGATAATCTGTATCTGTATTATGTATATTTCCTACTCAGATCAATAATATCTGTTGCCTCCCGTAGACCTAGGCGAATTGTCGAACCATGTAAATTCGGTGTCATTTTACCGCTTTGATATATACGTATATCGTTATTTATTGCTTCCGTGCACAACAAAAGTAAACATCAATATTCGGTAAGATTAGAACATATGTTCTTCCCTCGATAGATAGTTGATGTTTCTCAGTGACATTCTTGTATTAATTTTGTATTTAGTAAGGAGAAGAGTCAGTTTAACAATGTACTTTTCACATCGACTGCAAGTTTTTCTCTTGCACCAAGCGCATTTATGGTGGCAGATTGTTCAATTACACGGTTGTAGCATGATCTACTTGGGAATTGTTCTTAAATTATTTTTGCCACAGGATTCACTTAAACTTTCATTAATCCCAGTAGACGGGTAAGGAGAGCTTTTTTGGGTATGCACATTTTCTGGGGTTTTTACAGCTGCATTCTTTATGATTCTTACCAACAGGAAATGGAAAGAAAATTAGCTGTAAAAGAAGCTACTCTACCTCAGGAACCACCTGCAGATGCTGAGAATGCTGTTATTCTTCTGGTACGAATGCCAGATGGCAGTCGCCGTGGCCGTCGATTTCTTAAGTCCGACAAGCTACAGGTTCTATTTTTTCAATAAATAAATAGCTGTTCTTTGTATCCTCTATTCTGACATTTTGTTAGACCTTAAATTGATTGTGATTCGGCTTGCAGGTTCTTTTTGACTTCATAGATGTTGGTAGAGGGGTGAAGCCTGGGTCTTACAGAGTGGTGAGCAGTGCATATTTGTTCCTTTTTAGTGGCTGATGTTTATCAGTCTCTGCTGATTGTTCTATGTGATATGGCTAATTGCTGTCTGTGGTTTTGGACCTAGGTGTACAGATATATTTACCATTTAGGTCTTTTTTATGTGTTCTTAGACCTTACTAGTTCTTTAATTTGCTCTGATATATATATATTTTAAGATTACACCTCATGTTTTTCTTATTCTACTGAATTCCCATTGCTACAACAGGTGAGGCACTACCCTAGGCGTGGTTTCAGTGATAGTGAGAGTGGTATGTCGCTGAATGAACTTGACCTGACCAGCAAACAAGAAGCCCTGTATCTGGAGTTGATTTAACAGATGGGGAGACTCACTCTCCCTTGAAACATATTTATTTGGTCAAGCTATATAACGTTACAAGAATACTTCATGCCTTTTTGAGTCGCCTGTTGGATGAAATGTGTGGAATATGGAGAGAGATGAACAGGATTGGCCAGATCAGGTCATCAATTATCTCTTTGAGGTGTCTTTTATAACTGCTGCAATATTTTGTACATACCTTGTATATATTACAAGGTTTGATTATATCTTGCTCGTCATTAATTACAAATGTTCTGGATACGTTTCTAGGGGATTGGTTTTACTGGTTTAAAATGGTTTAAAATGCTTCAAATCACCTTCAAGAGTGTTTGAAGGTGATTTCCAAATTTTTAGAAACATTATTTATGTTTTTAAAGAGAAGTGATACTTCTTTTTGACGTAAGTAGTTTGAATGATGCTCATACTAAAAAGAATTATTAAATTGTTACTTGAAATCACTCATAATTTTACGTCAAATATTTAAATGCTTTTCGTGGAACTTTTTTTCAATCAAATTATTATTTTTAAATCAATTCTACTAAAATCACTTCTAAAATAATAGCATACAAAGAAGCTGCTTTCACTTTTACTTTGCTGCTATGAGGAGCAACTATGTCACGCTTTCTAGAATGGTTTTGGACCTGTGGTTATAATTGGATGCATCCGTGCATAAATATATGAATGCATGCACTATATGCTTCTTTAGTGGTTGGATTAGGAAATATGATTGAATGCATAGTATTAAGTCTAATCTTAGGAGAAAGGAGCACTAGTTTATTTTATTTTTTTCATTCAATGGAATTCCAAGCATAATATTTTCAAATTAAATACGAGTATGTAAACTTTTGAAGTTAGTGACCAAGTTATGAAGGCAATGGTGCACGTCCATCACCATTTTTTATTGTAACATTGAACCTTAACTTGTTTGTGAAGCTTTGACAAATTGATGAGCTTTATTTTGCTGCTTGATGACACAATTCCTTTTTAAGCTATAAATTTCGTACTCAAAACTACGTATATAGATTTGAAAAAGAAAAAGAAATACTTATTTAGTGAATGTTTTTTATTTCCCGGTACTACCTGCCAAAGATATATGAACAAAATAAAAATAGAAATAGGAGTGAGAAAATGATAGGGTCGGTAATATATGAATTAGTCTGAATTATGAGTACGATTTTTGGATCATTTAGGAATATTAAAAAAAAATCTTAGATACAGTGATAGAATTATTCGCTATTTTTTTAATAATAAAAATAATACTAATAAAATTTATAATTATAAAAATAACACAAAAATAACTCATATAATTTTATTATTAAAAAAAATTAATACATCATATCATATTAAACACCAATAAAATTGAAGTCATTTGAATTAGTTAAATATTAAATATTAACTAATTAAATTTCGTGTAATTTTTTTTAATTTAGTTTAAATTGTAATGATATTATTTGCTCTATTCTTACTTCATGTTGTTCTAAATCAATGTTCTTAAAAATTAACTGATAGTATGTGTTATTTTTATTGATTTGATTAGTATTATGTTCTCTGTATTTAATGTACATGCATCTAAATTCATATTAAAAACAATTGTAACAGGAAAGAACACTTTTTTTTATCAATGTTACTCATATTCTAACATAAATTCAAGTTATGAATATTTTCTCACGTGAGGTTTTAACTCATAAATGGGGAATCATCTCTACAATACAACTACATTAATAGGTGATGGAATATAATAAAGAACACTTTTTGAAACGGATTAAATAGAATTAAATAATTCAAAAATAAAAAGGATCGAAAAAATCCTTAGGTTAAAAAAAGTAACCATGTAGTTCCTTTCTTTTGTCATGAATTGTTTGGCCCGTTTAGATTTAAACGAGGTTTTTTTAGATTTTTATTATAGAGCACTAAAAAAGAATATATTTAGCTTCCCATTTTAAAAATTAGACTACACGTGATCCACAAATAACTTATTTAAAAGAAATATTAAATGTATTTATATTTATATTCAATTAATTAATGTACTACGTGTCAAAATTGTATATAATTTTTTTTTAAAGTAACTTTATTCTAAATAAAAAAGGTTGATAGAGTTTGAGACAGCTCTCCTTGTTAAATTTTATTTTTTATTTTTGTTTTTATAATTTTGATCATTTTTTTAATATCAAAATTATATTATAATTATAATTATCAGCATCAGTCACAGTTATAATTTATGATAATTTGATGATAAATAGAATTTTGATATTTGGAGTAAAAATGTAATAGTTCGCATATTAGTGAATAATGGCGGCTTAGTTTGTACACCACGTGTGCCGATTTGCCGAGGTGAAAGAAGGAAAAAAGAAAAAAAGGGTTAATGTTGCGGAAATTATGTAAGGAATAATAATCACACAGAAGAAAAGAAAGAAAAACCAATGATTTAACTCAACGGTCAAGAGAAACGGGAAAACAACGAGAGAGAGAGAGAGAGAGGGGGGACAGGCACGTGAGACCTGCGTGAACATCAACAGAGACTCACTATAATAGAACAAGAATAATATTCCACCACCTCACCCTTCCGTACACAACAACTCCCCAAACCCCCTAACGGTCATATTTCTCCGACAAGACACCAACGGTCATATAGACCCTTCGTTTCCCACCATGTGATTATAATCTTACGGCAGAAAAGCGAGGTTCCCTTGAGCTTTCGTGAAGACTCTATTCACCCTCATATCAAATCACCCTACCCAAGACCCACCAACCCAGATGAAAAAGAAAGCAATGATAGAGACAGCTATGGAAGTGATAGTTTAGTGAAAAAGCTCAGTATATTATAAAAGCAAGAGTCTTGTCTGGTTTTTGGTTTCTTTGGGTAATGAGTGTTGAGGAGTTCATTGCTAGTTAAACCGGCCTTTTCATGTATGTTTGAAGGGTATTCACATTTCACTGTTCTTGGCTGTTCTGGGTTTTGTTCTTTGACTCAGTCGTAGCCAACCATGGTAGAGTTTATGGATATTTCAAATGGGTTTTTGAGCCAAGAAATTGAGATTGAGATTGCATGTTTCCGAATTTTCCTTCTCTCTGTTTGTTTCGTTGTTAAAAAACAAAGCTTTTTCCAATGAATAGGTATCTTTGAACAGTGTGGAATCCGATGATCGTCTTGTTATTGTAGGTATTCAATTCTTTCATTGTTTTGGGGGTGGGTTTAGCTTATAGCTTAGCTTTAGCACATTCTTTGATTCTTGAATTCGAATTATAGGATACACTTACACTTCTACACGATTCGTTTGATTTGTAAAGCACATTCATCGGATTCCTGTTTTTAGTTTTTGTTTTTGTTTTCTTTCTTCTTCCTGTATTTGTAAATTTCACGTACTCACATAGATTGTCTCTCTTGGTTTCTTCCTTTTTCAAATTATATTCTAAGGTTTGCTTAACAAAAGCTTATAACGTCAAAACAAAAAAAAAAAAAAACAGAGGAAGCTAGGGAGAGAGAGCAAAAAGCAGGGAAGGTTTGAATTTTTGGTTTTAAAAAAGAGAGAAAAATAGAAGATTTGGAAGGGTTAAGGAGAATGTTGGCTGGGTGTTCTAATTCCACATTGATATCGCCAAGGCATAGACTAAGGAGTGAAGCACCAACACAGTTTCAAGCTTGTCATTATCAGTTACCTTCAATGAACACACAGAGATTGGACTTGCCTTGTAGTTTTCCTCGAAAAGAAAGCTCGCGTTCACAACCCATTAGGCCTGTTGGGATCTCTGTTGAGAAGTCTTCAATCGAGTCCAAGACCAGCACTTGTTCTCTCAAGCAGAGTATTCGTCTACCACCATTGGCGACAACTGCATTTCCAACTACAACTCAGACTGCATTTGGAGAAGGAAGGAATGAGATCAAAGAAGCTTTTTGGGATAAAGGTAAGAGCTTAAAGAGGATTGCAGAGCATAGCTCTGTAGACGATTACTGTACAAACAGAACAAAGAGAAAAAAGGAAAGTAGTGATAGTAACAAAGAAGAACAAACTCTTGAAGGTGATGATCATGGTTTGAGTTTGGGCCAATTGGGTTCTGGGAATTTTTGGTTTCAGCCTGGTTTTGAGTCAGTTCAGACTTTCACAGGCCTTAACTCTCCTCATCTTCCTTTTTCCTTGACGTGTTCAGGGGACGAAGAGAGGGTTTGTTTTGTGCCTAGTGAAGTAATTTCAACACCATTGCCATTCTCAAACAATCCTTGGGTGGAATCAGTTGTGACTGAGATCACTGAAGTGGGAGAAAAAGATGGTGAGCTTGAGACAAGCCATGGGCCAACAAAGGAAGGTTCTGCTTCAAGTGGTTCTTCAGAAAGCCAGAGCTTGGGATTAAGGCTTAATGAACTTGTGCCAGAGCATGAAGTGGGTAATGGGTCTAGGAATCCTAACCCACATGGTGTTTTTGAGGTTGAAGCAGAGGAAGAAGAAGATCAAGGGGACAATCAAGGGTTTGAACTTGTCAGCTTGCTTATAGCTTGTGTGGAAGCAATTGGGTCAAAGAATATTCCCGCTATTAACCATTTCATTGCCAAACTTGGAGAACTAGCTTCTCCTAAAGGAGTAGCTATAAGTCGATTAACTGCGTATTACACTGAAGCTTTAGCTCTAAGAGTCACTAGAATGTGGCCACATGTCTTTCATATCACACCTCCAAGGGAATTTGATCGAGTAGAAGATGAGTCTGGCTCTGCATTTAGGCTTCTCAATCAGGTTAGTCCAATTCCAAAGTTTCTTCATTTCACATGTAATGAGTTATTACTGAGAGCTTTTGAGGGGAAAGATAGAGTTCATATAATTGATTTTGATATTAAGCAAGGATTACAATGGCCTAGTTTGTTCCAAAGTTTAGCTTCTAGGACTAACCCACCAAGCCATGTTAGAATCACTGGTATAGGCGAGTCCAAACAAGAGCTAAACGAAACAGGAGATAGACTTGCTGGGTTTGCTGAGTCATTGAATTTGCCTTTTGAGTTCCACCCAGTTGTGGATAGGTTGGAAGATGTGAGACTTTGGATGCTTCATGTGAAAGAACATGAGAGTGTAGCTATAAATTGTATTTTTCAACTGCACAAAACACTTTATGATGAAAATGGAAGAGTTTTCAGGGATTTTTTGGGACTTATCAAAAGTACAAATCCAATTGTAGTTGTTATGGCAGAACAAGAGGCTGATCACAATGAACAAAGGTTTGAAACAAGAGTCTCCAACTCACTTAGATACTACTCTTCCCTATTTGATTCTGTCGATTCTAGCCTTCCTTTTGATAGTCATGCAAGAATCAAAATAGAGGAAATGTTTGCAAAAGAAATAAGAAACATTGTTGGCTGTGAAGGAGGTGATAGATTAGAAAGGCATGAGAGTTTTCAGAAATGGATGAAGTTGATGGAGCAAGGAAGTTTCCAATGCATGAAGGTTGGCGAGAGAGAATTGCTTCAGAGTCAAATGCTGTTAAAGATGTACTCTCTTGAAGAATTTAATGTTAAGAAACAAGGGCAAGATGGAGAGGGACTCACTCTAAGTTGGCTAGATCAGCCTCTCTATACGGTTTCAGCTTGGACATCAGTTGATGTTGGAGGCAGTTCATCATCTAAATCTCAAGCTTAGCAAGTAGTAGGGGCGGGCACGACGTTTTCCATTTCGTTTATATAACACATACCAGAAAATTTATTCTATTTATTGTGATACAGAAGCAAAGCAATACAGAATTCTTTGTAGGTAGAGAATTATTTAATTCTTTTCTTACAGATAAGATATTGTCAAGTGTAATAGTGTCAATAGTTTCAATTCTTTTCAGTTAATGTTCTTAGATTAGGCAGAGTCAATTAGTATTTGGAGTCAATTTGTGCTTATTCTTTCATTCTTTATGTATTAAGCTGATCATATTCTTCATTCTTTTATAAGTCATGTCATGTTAAAGTATTATCATTGATGATGTAGCAGAAAATTGTATTGTTATAGAAGTTGTCTTCATGTGTTTGTGTTATTCTTTCTTTTCTTTTTAATTTTCTTGTTAAATGATATAACAATAGATTGTAATTTGTAACTTATCTGGTTTATATTCGGATGAGAATGTATTCAACTAACTTTTAATGATTTAGAGGAGTTATAAAATCAAGAATATTCAATTAAGAATTTGAAAGGGTATGTAAAGTTTTACCTATTAAATTAAAATTTGTACAAAGAATTATTTAATTACATTACTTTTAATTAACAAGAGATTGTATATAACAAGAGATTGTAATTTGTAACTTATCTAGTTTATATTGGGATGAGAATGTGTTCAACCAACTTTTAATGATTTAGAGGAGTTATAAAATCAAGAATATTCAATTAAGAATTTGAAAGGGTATGTAAAGTTTTACATGTTAAATTAAAATTTGTACAAATGATTATTTAAGTACATTACTTTTAATTAACAAGAGATTGTATATAACAAGAGATTGTAATTTGTAACTTATCTAGTTTATATTCGGATGAAAATATATTCAACCAACTTTTAATGATTTAGAGGAGTTATAAAATTAATAATATTAAATTAAGAATTTGGAAGAGTATGTAAAGTTTTACCTATTAAATTAAAATTTGTACAAAAGATTATTTAAATACATTATTTTTAATTAACAAGAGATTGTATATAACAAGAGATTGTAATTTGTAACTTATCTAGTTTATATTAAGATGAGAATGTATTCAACCAACTTTTAATGATTTAGAGGAGTTATAAAATCAAGAATATTCAATTAAGATTTTGAAAGACTTAGTAAAGTTTTACCTATTAAATTAAAAATTGCACAAAATATTATTTAATTACATTACTTTTAATTAAATTAAAATTTGTACAAAGAATTATTTAAGTACGTTACTTTTAACAAGATACTATACTTTAAATAGACATCATAAGTCTATCTCTACAAAAAAATCACATTAATATATTTTATAAAATTAATGAACTTGTATTGTTTCATTTTTTTTGTCAAAGTATACCAAGTCATCTTTATAGAATAGACTTCTACGATCTTATAGAGAAATAAAGTATAAAATAAAGTACAATTTTGTTAAAGATAGCATACGAGGTTACCTTTTTTTCCTTAAAATTTTATATATTTTTGAAAAAATTATTGATTTTAGAAGATCTTAAAAATTTACAAATTTTTTTATAATTTTTCATTTTATTTAAAAAAAATTATTGATGGGAAAATATCCATCAATGCAAAATTTGCATGCAATAAGCATGCCTTAACCCCTAGAGCTTACTAAATAAAAATAGCCTTAACAGACACTTCCACACAAGTTAAAATGAAACAAGAATGATACTTCTTGCCTGCACTCAATATGCTGTTAGACACTTTACAGAAAATGTTGACTTGCAAAATGGGCACCCTTATACTCCATATAGACCTCAACTCAATGGAGGAAGAGCTCCACCAAAATAATTAGTGAAAATAAAGCAAAATGTTCACTGTATTGCTATCAAGCAACTCCTTCAACTTTGTTGCCCACTATCATCATCATTAGGCCTACTGTACGGCATGTATTTGTGATCCTTTGCAGCATTCTTCCTTCTCTTCTTTTCAATGCAAGATCCAAGCCTCCCAGATGACTGACCATATGCGAAAATATCATCCGTTAGCCACACAATGATATCATTAATTAGTTTTCATAAAAGGCATACATCTCATCATGACAAAAGGTCAGGCTTTATGCATCTCATCGTGACAAAAGGTGACCGTAATGTATATTACCTTGAGCTCTTTGTATTTCTGTACAAGCCTTTTCTTTTTTATCGCAGCTGCAAATAAGAAAAACAAATAAGCACTGGAGTACAGACTTGAACAAACATATATGACTATAAGTGTGTGATTGTCTTAAATCATGGTCAAAACAGAAATGAGTGATCTAAAATAATGTCTATATCAATCTCAAGTTAATTGATGTGGTATTTGTTGTGGGCGAAAACAATAAATAGCAGTATATGAATATATCAAAACGATAAAATGAACACACAGAATTTAAATGGTTCGGCAATTCGCCTAGGTCCACGGGAAGTAGCAAATATTATTTGAACTGAGTAGGAAATATACAGAATACAGATACAGATTTCCTCATTAATAATATCTCTCAAGTGTTTCCACAAACTCACAAGTATTTTCTCTCTCTGATTTTTTCTAATTTTTGCCTTGTTCTTCAATGCATGAACTCTTCCCTATTTATAAATGAAGAAAGGCTCCCTTTCCCTATTTATAAATGAAGAAAGGCTCACTTTCCCTAAATTGTGCCATAATTTAAGCCTTAAATTATGCCACTAATTTCCTTAAATCATACCACAAATTAGGCCACTAATTTCCCTAAATTATGCCACTAATTTGTTACTTTTAGAGCCAATATTCAACAATCTCCACCTTGGCGAAAAAGTTCATAAGGCTGCCTCCAAATGTGCCCTAGGCGCCCTAAGCTCGAGAGATGCTGATCAAGTTCAAGCAGTATTGAAACTTGATCCCTGTAACCACCTTTGTAAGCATAGCTGCAGGGTTATCTGCAGTTCCGACTTTCTGGAGTATAACATTCCCTTCATCGACGATTTCCCGAACAAAATGAAATCGAACATCGATGTGCTTGGTGCGACCATGATGAACTTGGTTCTTTTCCAAACAAATGGCATTCTGGCTGTCGTAGAAAACCTCCACGTTCTTCTGAACAATACCCAAATCCTTAGTCAACCCGATAAGCCATATAGCTTCTTTGAATGCTTCTGTTACAACCATATACTTTGCCTCTGTAGTAGACAAAGCTACAGTTGATTGCAATGTTGATCTCCAATAAACTGGTCCTCCTGCCA
Source organism: Hippophae rhamnoides (assembly GCA_033030585.1). Lineage (NCBI taxonomy): Eukaryota > Viridiplantae > Streptophyta > Magnoliopsida > Rosales > Elaeagnaceae > Hippophae > Hippophae rhamnoides. The sequence goes on along the minus strand of CM065429.1, from coordinate 38,528,987 downwards.
TTGTGAACACATAACCAGTTGTAGATCGACGCTTATCCAAATCTCCAGCATAGTCAGAATCCACATATCCAACTAGGTGTTTACCTTCAGTCTTGTCTCTCTCAAACTTCAAACCAATATCCACAGTACCATAGATGTACCGTAGAATCCACTTCACTGCTTGCCAGTGTCCTTTACCCGGATTATGCATGTACCGACTCACCATACTAACAACGTGAGAAATATCAGGTCTGGTGCAAACCATTGCATACATCAAGGCACCAACGGCATTTGCATATGGAACACGTTCCATTTTCTTCTTCTCATCGATGGTGCTAGGTGACATTAATGCACTTAACTGAAAGTGAGGAGCAAGCGGTGTACTTACTGGTTTGGTTTTTTCATCAATGTCAAACCTTTGTAGTACTTTCTTCAGATACTGAGTCTGTGTCAGACAGACTGTACTTGCAACTCTATCTCTTGTGATTTCCATCCCAAGAATTTTCTTAGCTTCTCCAAGATCTTTCATTTCAAATTCTGAACTCAACAGAGCCTTCAATCTGTCTATCTCCACTTCTTCTTAGATCTGATCAACATATCATCAACATATAAGAGCAAATAAATGAAGGTACCATCTTGGAGTTTCCAAAAGTATACACAATGATCAAACTGACTACGTGTGTACTTCTGCTCTCTGATGAAGCTATCAAAGCGCTTGTACCATTGTCGCGGTGATTGCTTCAAACCGTAAATTGACTTGCTCAGCTTGCAAGCCCAATTCTCTCGTCCTGGAATTTTGAAGCCATCCGGTTGAGACATGTAGATTTCTTCGTTCAAAGTACCATGGAGAAAAGCTATTTTGACATCGAGTTGAGCTAACTCGAGATCAAACTGTGCTACCAAAGCCAATAGTATCCGAATAGATGAATGCTTAACAACAGGTGAGAATACCTCATTGTAGTCTATTCCTTCTTTCTGAGCATAGCCTTTTGCTACCAGTCTGGCTTTGTATCTGATGTTGTCTTTACCAAGAGCACCTTCCTTCTTGGCATAGACCCATTTGCAACCAATAGTTTTCTTTCCTTTGGGAAGTTGAACCAACTCCCAAGTCTGATTCTGATGTAGAGACTTCATCTCTTCATCCATTGCCATTTTCCACTTCATACTATCAACTCTTTGCACGGCTTCTCTGTAAGTGCATGGACATCATCATCAATTACTGGAAGTGCGAATGCTACCATGTCTGTGTATCTGGTAGGCTTCCTAATCTCCCTTCTCGGTAGAGTAGTGGCAATAGATTCTGGCTGCTGATTAATCGGTGGTGATGGTGAGAGAACCTCCATCTCAACTGAGATCTCTTCTTGATCATCAATTTCATCTTCACCACGATCGGTAATTGGTGCAATCTTTTTTGAATCTTCCGAAGTCTCAAGCATCACCTTAGAAAGAGTATTTGGACTTTCATTCTCTTTCTCTGAATTTGTTTGTCTCAGCATAAAAGACTTGTCGAATGTAACATCTCGGCTTAAGATGATCTCTTGGATTCACCACACCAAAGTCGAAATCCTTTAACTCCTTCCTTAAAGCCCAAGAAAACAGCTTTCTTTGCTCTTGGATCCAGTTTGGATTCACTAACATGAAAATATGCAGGACATCCAAATATTCGCAATGAATCATAATCAGTAGCAGGTTGTCCAGACCATACCTCTTTAGGAGTTTTTCCATCTAATGCAGTCGCAGGAAGTCTGTTGACTATATGAGTTGCATATGACAAAGCCTCAGCCCAAAATGCCTTGCTCAATTTGGAATGAGATAGCATACATCGAACTTTCTCAACCAAAGTACGATTCATTCGTTCTGCAACTCCATTCTGTTGTGGTGTACGAGGAACTGAAAAATGTTTGATTATCCCTTCATCTTGACAAACTTTAAAGAAATGATCTGATTTATACTCGCCACCATTATCAGATCTGAGCCTTTTAATCTTCTTGCCTGTCTGAGTCTCGATCATTTTCTTCCATTTAAGAAAGATATCCAGAACTTCATCTTTGTGACTCATAGTGTATATCCAGACATATCTAGAGAAATCATCAATAAAAGTCACAAACCAACGTTTACCTCCAAGTGAAGCATTCTTGGAAGGTCCCCAAACATCCGTGTGAATATAATCAAGAGATCCCTTAGTACGATGAATGGCAGTGCCGAACTTGACTCTTGTTTGTTTTCCCATTACACAATGCTCGCAGAAATCAAACTTTCCAGTCTTGGCACCTTTCAAAAGACCTTGCTTCATTAAGCCTTGCAAAGCCTTTTCACCAACATGCCCTAAGCGCATGTGCCACAGGCGGGAAGAATCATTTGCCTTTTCTTCAGAACTACTTGAGACAGCTGCCCTTCCTGTAACTGTACACCCATCTAGGAAATACAAGTTCGCCTTCCGAGTACCCTTCATTGCTACAAATGCACCTCGTACAACTTTCAAGACTCCATTTTCCAATGTTACCTTGTAACCATCAGAATCTAGAACACCTAAAGAAATAAGGTTTTTCTTTAGGTCAGGAATATACCTTACATTTGTAAGTCGTCTGATTGTACCATCGTGCATCTTTAGTCGTATTGTTCCGATCCCTTTTGTCTGACAGGCATTGTTGTTGCCCATAAACACAACTCCTCCATCGAGCTCTTCAAAACTCGAAAACTAATGTCTGTTTGGACACATATGATAAGAACATCCAGAATCAAGGATCCACTTATCTGAGTAGGTTTTTGATGATGAAACTGAAAAGGTTGATTCTTCATCTTCATCGGCCTTCTGTGCAACATTTGCATTTGACTTGTCCTTGTTTGGACAATCTTTCTTCCAGTGCCCTTTTTAGTGACAATAGGCACACTCTTCCTTCGCAGGACATCTTCTGGATGACTCTCCTCTGGACTTTGATCTATATTTCCCCCTATTATTTGATCCGCCAGATTTTTTGTTGTTAGTCCTACCTTTGGCTGCCGTCAATGCTTCTGATATTGAGTCTCTGTGATCATGTTGATCATTCTTCCGGTACTCGTTATTTACCAAAGCATTTGAAACATCTACGAACTTAACCTCATCCTTTCCATATAACAGGGTTATGGTTAAATGCTCATAGCTCTCAGGTAATGAATTTAACAACAACAAAGCTTTATCTTCATCGATAATTTCAACATCTAAATTTTGCAGATCGGCCAAAATTTTATTGAAATTATCTAAGTTGCTCAATCATGTGGTACCTTTCAGATCTTGGAAACGTAAAAGTTTCTTCTTCAAGTAGAGTCTATTCTCAATACTTTTCGTCATGTATTTGTCCTCTAGTTTCTTCCAGAATCAAGCGGCTACATTCTCTTTCATGACAAAGTACTTCTGATCTTTTCCTAAGCACAATCAAATTGTGTCACAAGCTTATCGGTTGACATAATTTCAATCTTCATTTGAATAATCTCATGGCCTAGTCTCCAAGGCTATATTAGATCCTTCTTGGAACAATAGATCTAATATTTCACATTGCCACATGCCAAAGTTATTGGTGTCGTCGAATTTCTCCACCTCAAACTTTGCGTTGGACAACATAGTTCTTCGAGTAGAACTTGGTTTGCCATAAATTCCATGGTCAACTTGTTCACCTTCTTCGATCTCTCCTTTATCAGCCATAAGTACAAACTGATAACATAAATTTTGCACTTACAACTTAAAACAGTGTTTTTTCCAAATTTTATACCTTATTTGAAAAAACGGAGTCCGTAGTTGAATCTTGAATGGTCCAATTAGCTATGAATAGATCCAACTCAGTTGAAAACGGATGAAAAACAGACCAACTCGGTCCAAATATCACTAGTGACTGAGTTGACTCGGTCCAACTCGGCGAGTTGACTCAGTTACTGGTAGTAGGACTCCGGCAGCTTCTGGCGGTGATTCTGACTTCCGATTTGAGCGATTCATTCACCGTTGCGTTCGTATCGTCGAGAGCTTCGATTTGATATATAATACTGCTATATTTGGCTCTGATACCAATTTGTTGTGGGCGGAAGCAATAAATAGCAGTATATGAATATATCAAAGCGATAAAATGAACACACAGAATTTACGTGGTTCGGTAATTCGCATAGGTCCACGGGAGGCAGCAGATATTATTTGAACTGAGTAGGAAATATACAGAATACAGATACATATTTTCTCACTAATAATATCTCTCAAGTGTTTCCCCAAACTCACAAGTATTTTTTCTCTCTGATTTTTTCTGATTTTTGCCTTTTTCTTCAATGCATGAACTCTTCCCTATTTATAGATGAAGAAAGGCTCCCCTTCCCTAAATTGTGCCATAATTTAAGCCTTAAATTAGGCCATCAATTTCCTTAAATTATGGCACTAATTTCCTTAAATCATGTTACAAATTAGGCCACTAATTTTCCTAAATTATGCCACTAATTTGTTACTTTTAGAGCCAATATTCAACAATATTAGTAAGTGAGATCTCAAGCCTCATTTGCAATAAAGTTGAGGCAATAAATCAGCTTGCAACCATAGTAATAGGAGCATCTGCAAAAAAAATAAAAGAAAAAAATCCTAGTGCAGCACAGAAACACACACACAGAGGGGGGATTACATTTCTTAAGATAGAAGGGACGTTTCCCTTGTTTCACTGCTTCCCTCTCTTTTTTTCTTGTGCTCAGCAAGAAATGCAGCTTCATTATGTTTGCTTTTATCAAATTTCATCTGTTTGTCCTGCAAGCAACTTGAAGAATTGATTTATAGCCGTACCAAAAGTTGTTCAGAAATAAAATAACATGTAGAATATATAGCATGGTCACATATACCAACAAATTCATTGTCTGTCAAAGGGGAATGAATCACTTACAATCCAAGATAAGCGCTTTGCTAGTTCCTCGGTGACTTTTGGATCATGGGATTTATTCAATTGCTTGCGTACTTCCTGTACATTCAAAAACAAAACTTGTGGAAATGAAATGAGCATCCACCAAAAAGATGTAAGAAATGCACACGTAAAATATATTCAAGATAAGCAATCACCTCTCTCTCAGCCGGAAGGTCATTCTCGAATAGAAAGTTGTATCTCTTCCTGAACCTGCAAGACTCGCAAATATATATTAACTGCAGGAAAGAAAATGGTTTAAAGACCAAAAAAAAAAAGCCCAACTTCCAAAATGAAAAACCACAACTACATATTACATAAATGAAAACAAATAAAAATCCCCAAAACTTCAAGACTGTCAATAACAAGCTCATTGGCAAGTTGGTATACATATAGAATAGGGGGGAATATAATATTTTAAAACATACTTTAGTATGCGATTTATAAAAACATAACTCAAAATATCACTAGCATTCCCTCTAAACATTAAGAAATACTACAAATTTCATCAATTTTATACACTAAACACAAAGGTTGAGATGAGAAAAGTTCTATCTTCATTCATTTTGCATGGCTAAATGTCTCAAATCAATGCCAAGATCTAGCTGAGTGCTTACCCATCAACATCGAGATTGCCGCATAAAGATTCAAAACGTGGGTCACGAACAACCTGATAATGCCAAAAAAAATAGAAGCCAAATCAATAAGCTCCACATTAAGTAAGTGTAAAACATAAAAAGTTAACAACTTTTGCTATGTTAATAGAAAAGAGGATTAATCAAAAAAACTGTTGAAAGTAAGCCTTTTGTAGAAAATAGAGATCAATAATGTTTTCCGTTTCAAAATTCTAAAAAGTAGATGAAGAACATTTTCAGGTTGAAAAACAAACTGGGATAATATTGTTAATTAACTGTCAATCTCACTTATTTGAATAAAATGGAAAACACCAGCCAAAGGCACCAACCTTTCTGGAAGCTTGAATGACCTCTCTAAATCTACTAACAGGTTTCTTATAGCTAACTTCAGTTGGCCTGCAAGCAATTGCTCCTTATCAGATAGTTGAACCAAGAAAATCGCATTTAAACCCAGTGATTATCAATTCATCGAACCAATTACCTGTTCTTGTTGGCCCACTTGCCCTTTTCCTCTTCCTTCTGTTTCTGGAAAACAGAATGCGATCCGTCTGACCTTGCCTTCTGAAGCTCCTCGAACGTAACATCGGCTAGCTCCCGCTCTATCATGTCCTCCTGCGTATACCCAACAAAAAAATCAATTTTCTGTTATGATATTTAATATATGTATTTGTCTACTAAAAACCGGAAAGAAAAAAAAAACTCTAAATATTATTGTATGTCATTAAATATTATTGTCTATTACACTGCTGTATTGTTGTCTGTTATACTATTAATAAACACCAACACTCTCTCTTAAGATAGTGCATATATGTGTCTTATGTTCAACTTGTTAAGTGAGTTGTATAAATTCTTTATAGACACAGATTTTGTGAGTATATCAACCAATTGATCTTTTGATTTAACAAATGAAAATTGAATAATTTTTTCTTCAAGATTATGTTTGATGAAGTTCCGATCCACTTCAACGTGCTTTGTGCAATCATGTTGAACTGGATTGTGGGAGATGACAATTGCAGCCTTGTTATCACAAAATAAGTTCATTTCAAAATTAGGAACAATACCAATCTCAGTTAGAAGTTTTTTCAACCAAATGAACTCACATATTCCCTTAACCATTCCTCGAAATTCAACTTTAGCATTAGATAAGGCAACTACCTTTTGTTTCTTGCTCCTCCATGTAACAAGATTTCCCCCCACAAAAGTAAAGTACCCAACAGTATATTTCCTATCCTTGATATTCCCTGTCCAGTCCGAATCTGTATATCCAACGATTTCATGTTGAAAATCAACACTAACATAATAATTAAAGATGTAGAGAAATAAATGAAGTGGTTGAAGGATGTAGAGAAATAAATGAAGTGGTTGAAGGTTGTAGAAATAAATAAAGTGATTGAAGGTTGTAGAAAAGAGAAATGTGTAGATAAGATTTGTGTGGCTATAATTATTATTAGTTTTATATTTGTGTGGTGTAGATTGCATGGCGAAGATTATAAATAGCCTATCTTGCATTTGGTTTAATCATTTCATAAAAAAAAACAAATAAGTCTTTGTATTCTTAGTTTGAGTGTTTGCATTTCTCTTCAATTTGTGAGTTGCATTTGAAAGGTTTTATAGTGGGTATAATACAAGTAGTTTGTTTACTTGTTTGGATCTAATATTAGTAAATTTAGAGTTGTGTATTCTAAATTTTACTCAACAATTGGTATCAGAGTGGGACAGTCAGGGATCGTTTTTAGTGGAGAGTCGTGAGGAGTTTGGTACTCTGCAAGTTTATTAGTCAAGATTGTTCGGTATAGTCGAAGTCTTGCCGACACGATGGGTGATCTTCAAGTAGTTGGAGGAATCAAGAAACTCAACAACAAAAACTATAACACATGGGCAACATGTATGGAGTCTTACCTACAAAGTCAAGACTTGTGGGAGGTTGGTAGTGGTGATGAAGTTACACAACCAATAGTGGAAGATGCAAACGGCACCTTACGAAAGTGGAAAATTAAAGCAGGCAAAGCGATGTTTGCTTTGAAGACCACAATTGAAGAAGAAATGTTGGAGCACATTTGGGATGTAAAAACATCAAAGGAAGCATGGGACACTCTTTTCAAAGAAGAATGATACAAGATTGTAACTTTTGGAGAACGAGTTGCTATCGATGGCGTAACGTGACATGACGATTTCCCAATACTTTCATAAGGTAAAGTCGTTATGCCGAGAAATTTCAGAGTTAGATCTGAAAGCTCCTATTTGGGAAACAAGGATAAAGAGAATAATTATTCATGGTTTGATATCCGAATATCGAGGGTTTGTTACCGCTATACAAGGATGGCCGACACAACCATCTCTTGTTGAGTTTGAGAATTTGCTGACAGGTCAAGAAGCTATGGCTAAGCAAATGGGAGGAGTCTCGCTGAAGGGTGAAGAAGAAGCGCTCTACACTAGCAAAAATAGAGGCACTTTCAAGCAGAATAATGGAAATGGATATAAAAATGATGGCGACAAAGGAAAAATTCCTCAAGGAAAGGGAGGCTTTCATCCTGGGGGAGCTTGGAAGAACCGCAATAACAATAGAAAATTTGACGATGAATATTACAACTGTGGGAAGATGGGTCACATGGCAAAAGATTGTTGGAGTAAGAAAAAGCCTATTGAAAGAAATATAGCTACTTTCAGTTCTAAGGAGCATATGAAGATGGTTGGGATGCCGAAGCATTATTCGCTATAGAGGAAGAAGCATTAGCTCTTACGGTGACAACATCAAAACAGATTGACTATAAGAATGATTGGATTGTAAATTCAAGCTACTCAAATCATATGACAGGTAATAAACAAAAGTTGGAAAGCATGTTTGAGTATAAGGGAGGCCGTGTAGTGGTGATAGCTGACAACTCAAGGTTACCGATAGCCCACATTGGTAAGACGATAGTTACGCCTCGATATAGTACTAACCAGGTACCACTTCAAGATGTTTATCATGTCCTAAGAATGAAGAAAAATTTGTTATCTATGGCTCAATTAACATCATCAGGTCACTATGTCTTGTTCGGTCCTCGAGACGTGAAGGTGTATCGTGATCTCAAAATCTTAGAAACACTGACAATGGAGGGGCAACAATTGGAATCATTCTACGTGATGTCAGCAGAATCTGCATATGCAGACAAGATAAGAAGAAATGAGACAGCAGATCTATGGCATATGCGGTTAGGTCACGTTAGTTATTCCAAGCTAAATGTGATGGTGAAGAAGTCGATGCTTAAAAGGCTTCCTCAACTAGACGTGCGAACAGACACAATCTGTGCAGGATGCCAATATGGCAAAGCTCACAAATTGCCATATGAGGAATCAAAGTTTAAAGCAAAAGAACCATTGGAGTTAGTTCACTTTGATGTATTCGGTCATGTTAAGCAACCATCAATTAGCGGTATATGATACATGGTGACATTCATTGACGACTTCTAAAAGTATGTGTGGATTTTCTTTACGAAAGAAAAATCTGACATATTCTTAAAGTTTAAAGAGTTTAGAGAGTCAACCGAAGGAGAAGTTGAAAAGAAGAGTCGTTGTTTGCGTACAGACAACGGTGGAGAATATAGCTCAGGCGAGTTCTCTCAATACCAAAGGGAATGTCGAATACATCATCAATACACTTGTACCAACACGCCACAACAAAATGGTGTAGCAGAAAAAAAGAACTGACATCTTGTAGAAATTTGTCAGAGTATGCTACATGAAAAGAATGTACCTAGGAGGTTTTGGGCTGAAGCGATGAGGACTACAGCCTTTGTGATCAACAAACTTCCTCAACCAAGGTTAGAATTTGTTTCACCCTTTGAGAAACTATGGAACATGAAACCTATAGTTAGCTACTTTCGAGTATTTGGCTGTGTATGTTATGTATTTGTTCCTGATCATTTACGGAGCAAATTTGACAAGAAAGTTATTAGATGTATCTTTTTGGGATACAACAGCCAAAGAAAAGGATGGAAATGTTATGATCCAACGAGCGTAAGATGCTACACTTCACGAGATGTGGTGTTTGATGAAGCATCTTCTTGGTGGTCCTTAGAGAAGGAAGAGAATTTGGAGATAAGCTGCAACAAAAGATGAAGGAGCATACTATAAAATTTTAACCAAGTTTAGATGAATCCAAAGATCTAGACAATGATGGTTCCAAACAAAGAGTAACTCATAATCCTTGGCAAACTGGCATATATCAACACCTAAATGAAGAAGGTGGGCCTAGTGAAATAGAATAATCAACTCCATAATCTCAACTCCGTAGGTCAACAAGAACACGAAGGCCAAATCCCAAATATGCCAATGCAGCCATAATTGAAGAAACAATAGAACTTGAGACGTTTGAAGAAGCATCGCAAAGATCTAAGTGGATGATAGCTATGAGAGAAGAGATCGATGCACTTCAGCAAAATCAAACTTGGGATCTGGTGCGAAAGCCAAGAGATGTGAAACCCATATCCTGCAAATAAGTTTACAAGATAAAGCGCAGACCAAATGGGTCAATCGAGAGGTACAAGGCATGATTGGTAGCTCGTGGTTTCTCTCAACAGTATGGACTAGACTATGATGAAACGTTTAGTCCAATGGCGAAACTTACAACTGTTCGAATCCTACTTGCACTTGTAGCAAACAAAGATTGGAAGTTATGACAGATGGATATGAAGAATGCTTTTCTTCATGGAGAGCTAGATCGGGAGATCTACATAATCCAATCAATGGGTTTTCAGAGCCAAGATCATCCTGAATATGTGTGTAAGCTGCGTAAAGCACTCTACGGATTGAAACAAGCACCCAGGGCATGGTATGGTAAGATTGCTGAATTTCTAACACAAAGTGGTTATTCAGTAACACTTACAAATTCCAGCTTGTTTGTTAAATCCAATGAAGGAAAGCTAGCTATTGTCCTAGTGTGTGTGGATGACTTAATCATAACTGGTGATAATGAGGCAGAAATTCTTCGGACAAAGGAAAAATTTTCAATCCGTTTCCAGATGAAAGAACTTGGCCAGCTCAAGCACTTCCTTGGTTTAAATGTTGATCGCACATAAGAAGGAATATTTCTTTCTCAACAAAAATATTCCAAAGATTTGATAAAGCGGTTTGGAATGCTTGAATGCAAACCAATTTCAACGTCGATGGAGCCAAACGCCAACATGTGTGCACATGAAGGAAAATATTTGGAATATGTGACAATGTATCGAAAATTGGTAGGGAGTCTGATCTACTTAACCTTAACTCGGCATGACATTTCTTATACAGTTAGTGCAATGATTCGATACATGAAAAATCCAAAGAAGCCACATTTGGAAGCAGTTCGACAAATATTGAGATATGTGAAAAGTATAATTGACTGTGGTCTTTTGTACAAGAAAGGTGGAGACAAAAAATTAGTTGGTTACTATGATGTAGACTATGCAGGAGATCATGACACCAGGAGATCAACAACTGGGTATGTGTTTAAGCTAGGTTCTAGAACAATTTCTTGGTGTAGCAAGAGATAACCAACGGTATCATTATCAACCACTGAAGTTGAGTATCGAGCAGCGGCAATGGCAACTCAAGAGTGTACTTGGTTGATACAGCTAATGAATAATCTACATCAACCAGTATATTATGCAGTACCGTTGTATTGTGACAATCAATCGACAATTTGTTTTGTAGAGAATCTGGTCTTTCATGCAAGAACTAAGAATGTTGAAGTACACTATCACTTTATCATAGAAAAGGTTCTGCAAGAAGAAATTGAAATGAGGAAAATTAAGACAGATGATCAAGTTGTAGACTTGTTCACAAAAAGCTTAAGCGTTGGCAAGTTCGAAATGTTTCGCCGTCAGCTTGACACAGTAAAATAGTGAGAGTTGGTGTTGAGGGGGAGTGTTGAAAATCAACACCAACATAATAATTAAAGATGTAGAGAAATAAATGAAGTGGTTGAAGATATAGAGAAATAAATGAAGTGGTTGAAGATATAGAGAAATAAATGAAGTGGTTAAAGGGTGTAGAGAAATAAATGAAGTGGTTGAAGGATGTAGAAATAAATGAAGTGGTTGAAGGATGTAGAAATAAATGAAGTGGTTGAAGGATGTAGAAATAAATGAAGTGGTTGAAGGTTGTAGAAATAAATGAAGTGGTTGAAGGTTGTAGAAATAAATGAAGTGGTTGAAGGTTGTAGAAAAGAGAAATGTGTAGATAAGATTTGTGTGGCTATGATTATTTCTTAGTTTTATATTTGTGTGGTGTAGATTGCATGACGAAGATTATAAATAGCCTACCTTGCATTTGGTTTAATAATTTTATCAAATAAAAAACAAATAAGTCTTTGTATTCTTAGTTTGAGTGTGAGTGGAGAGCTTTCTCTTTGAGTGTTTACATTTCTCTTCAATTTGTGAGTTGCCTTTGAAAGGTGTTATAGTGGGTATAATACAAGTAGTTTGTTTACTTGTTTGGATCTAATATTAGTAAATTTAGAGTTGTGTATTCTAAATTTTACTCAACAATTCCAATTGACCATTCTTTGAAAACATAAGTCCTTTCCCATGGGAGGATTTTAAATAACGAAGTATTCGCATGACAACATCCATATGGTCTTCACTTGGGCAGTGCATGAACTGACTCATGACACTCACAATATAAGCAATATCAGGTCGAGTATGAGATAAATATATGAGTTTACCTACTAACTATTGATATCTCTGTTTATCTGCTTGTACTTGGTCCACATATTCTCCAAGTTTATGATTTTTGACCATTGGAATATCAACAGGTTTACAATCTAGTAATTCTGCCTTTGCCAGTAGGTCTAGAGTATATTTCCTTTGGGAAAAAAATATGCCTTGTTTTGATCTTGTTACCTCAATGCCTAAGAAGTACTTAAGCCCTCCTAAGTTCTTCATTTCAAACTCATTTGACATTCGTTCTTGAAGTCTAGAGATTTCTTCTTTATCATCCCCTGTAATGATCATGTCATCTACATAGACTATAAGGGTTGTTATTTTTCCCTATCAATGTTTTAGGAAAAGAGTGTGGTCAGAGTTGCTTTGTTGAAACCTATATTTCCTTATTGTTGAACTCAACCTACCAAACCATGCTTGAAGTGATTGTTTTAGTCCATACAATATTCATTGTAATCTACATGCAGTTTCTTTTCATGATGTAACAGTATATCCTGGTAGGATATCCATGTAAATATCTTCTTTAAGATCACCATGAAGGAAGACATTTTTTACGTCAAGTTGGTGCAATGGCCAATCTAAATTTGATGCAAGAGATAACAAAACTCTAACAGTTTTTAGTTTAGCCACAGGTGAGAAGGTTTCCTGATAATCTATCCCATGTTTTTATGTATACCTTTTTGCTACTAGCCTCGCCTTGTATCGATCAACTGACCCATTTGCTTTAGACTTAATGGAGAAAATCCACTTGCATCCTACCATCTTTCTCCCTTGAGTCAACTTGCTTAACACTCATGTGTTATTCTTCTGCAATGCCTCAAATTCTTCTTTTATAGCTTAAGGTCAGTTTGGATCAAATAAGACTTTTTCAACGCTACTTGGAATTTGACATGGGGAGAGTGTTTGTGCAAAAGCCCTAATAGGTTCTGATAACCCTTGAGTAGATACATAATTGTCTATTGGATACTTGGATTGTTGTTCTTCTCTTTCTAGGGAGTATTGATTTGGAGTTTGCCTCGATTGTGTCTGAAAGGTAGAACATAACCAACAGATGTATCTATTGCATTAGTTTATAAAGGTATGATAGGATAGCTTACCTCATAAGTATTCTCAGCAGGAGGATCATTGGGTATTAGAGAGTGGATGGGTGCATCAACCACTACATCTTTTGGAGATTCAATTACTACTTCGGATTCAGTTCTTAGAATTTCAAGTTCGAGTCTAGGTACTGGCTCCTCCATATTGTTGGCATGATCCGAGTATGCCGGATTGTTACTAGTGTCTAACATTTCAACATCAAGCCAATTTCGTTCTTCACCATAACTCTCCCCTTGAAGAGGGTAATTGGATACTGGTTATGGGAAAAACAATTCAGATTCTAGGAAAGTGACATCCATGGTAATATAGGTTTTTTCAGTAATCGGATCATAGTATCGGTAGCCCTTTTTTTGTACGTCATACCCCAAGAATACACATCGAATAGCACATGGATCCAACTTTGTTCGTTGATTTTTGTGGAGGTGGACAAAACAACACATCCAAAAATTCGGGATGGAAGCATCAAAATAGTAGGCAGGGGAACATGATCATATAACACCTTTAATGGAGTCTAAAATTGTAAGGTTTTTGTGGGCATGCGATTCAGTAGATACACAGTTGTAGTAACAACATCACTCCAGTATCTACTAGGCATATGTGCAGTGATTAGTAAGGCACGGGCAGTTTCCAAAATATGCATATTCTTCCTCTTTGCAGTCACATTCTGTTATGGGGTTTGTGGACACGAGGTTTCATAGAGAATACCATTGTCGTCCAAGTATGTTCTAAATTGTTAATTAACATACTCCCCCCATTATCAAACCTAAAGATCATAATTTTTTCAGGAAATTGTGTCTGAATCATGGTGTGAAACGAGTGAAACGTAGAAAATACTTCATCTTTATGTTTGAGAAGGTAAAGCCATGTCATTCGTATACAATCATCAACAAAAATTACAAACCAACGATGACCCGATGACATAATGATCGGGGAAGGTCCCCAAACATCAGAATGTACTAAAGCAAACAGACTCATACTTTTATGCATGCTCATAGGATAAGACGCCCTTTGACTTTTTGCTAATATACAAGTATCACATTTGAAATCTAAGTGTGTGAAATTTGAAAAGAGAGGGTACAAGTAATGTATTAGATAATGATAATGAAGGAGATAAAGTCACACAACTCTGTCTCGACTGGGTTGTATTAAAGAGATCTTTTGGGTCAAATGCCATATGATCTGTAGCTCTAGAGTCGAGAATCCAATCCTCATTATCACTACGAGTAGAGATGTGAAATGCTTTACTTAAAATACCTGGATCCTAGGAAGATTCGGCCTGAGGAATAAGGGATAGTGATGCATTATTGGTAGCCACAACGACTCTCCCAGTGGTTTCCCGTTTCTTCCATGCTTAGATCATTCCACCACTCTGGATGCCCATGTAGTTTGAAGCAGTTTTCACGGGTATGTTTGGAGTTTCCACAATGGCCACATTTCATGTTAACAGAAGGTGGATTTTCCATGGATTTCTTGCTACCCAAAAAAGGAGTTCTTGGTTTTGGTGGCATCGGATTATAGTGTCCCTTGATCCTTTTGAAAGCCATAACTACTCTAGGAGTCATATCTGCACCCGTGATCATCACGGTATGCCTGACCTCTTCCCTACGGACGAATCCATAGGCTTGTTCCACCATAGGGAATGGTTTGATTTGAAGCACATCACTTCGAGTTTTATCTAGTCTGTCATCAAGTCCATCGAGGAAGGTATACACTCGATCTTCTTGTATGATGGAGTTGTATTTTTGTATGTCAGTCGCACACTCCATTGGGTTAGGATGACGGAAATACATTTCTTGCCACAACCCTTGAAGGTCATTGTAGTATTTTTCAATGGATCCACCCGCCTGTTTCATACGAGTAACTTGACGGCGGAGATCATACACTTGAGACATGTCTGTCTCATTATAGTAGGTTGTAGCAGCAGAATCCCAAACCTGTTTCGCAGTTGGGAATCAGATAAAATTTGCAATCAATGAGCGGTCCATCAAATTGATCAACCATCCCTTGACAATGGCATTTTCAGTGCGCCATCTCCTGAATGAGAGGTCGATTTTAACAGGTTGAGGAAAATCCCCATTAATATATCCCAGTTTGTCTTTGCCAGAGATATACATCTCCACCACCTGGGACCCCAAGGCATAGTTGGATCCTCCAAACTTGATACTAATGGGAGTAGTCGACGCTTCAGTTAGCGAAGGTTGTGAGGTGATCTGAGCTCTAGTTAGAACTTCAGTCATTTTTGTAGTCAACTTGTTCAATATGAAATTGGTGGTTAAATCTCTAGATTCTACCATGAAATCTATCAATTTTGTTTTTTTTCTTCCGTACACCAGCCAAATGTATATAGAATATTCAAAACTATAACCCTAATTCATTTTTCTCTATTCGCACAGCTAGACTGGTACGTAGAGAGACTACGACGGCCCCAATGAGCAAGCAGCGTTGGGAAACTACGACAGTCCCAATGAGCAAGCAGCATTGGGAAACTACGACGACTCCAACGAGCAGATAGACCCGAAACTCAAGGAAACTACGACAGCTCTAACGAGCAGCTAGATCAGTATGGCTCCAATGCCTATGGTAGCAAGCACCATCCAGCCAAAACAGGTGACACAACCATACGCACAGAGACAAAAAAACCACAAAAATGTTGCTGAGGAGACAAACATAGTAAACCATATGGTAAGAGACAAACAGAGTAATCCAGACCAGCCATCCCTGATCCCAGTAAAACAATTGATCAACCAAACCTAACTGTTTTTGCAGAAACGAAGATCAAAGATTTGAAAATTTAAGACTCCAAAGCGTCAAGAAAATAACAT
Source organism: Hippophae rhamnoides (assembly GCA_033030585.1). Classification (NCBI taxonomy): domain Eukaryota; kingdom Viridiplantae; phylum Streptophyta; class Magnoliopsida; order Rosales; family Elaeagnaceae; genus Hippophae; species Hippophae rhamnoides. The sequence continues at coordinate 38,512,872 of CM065429.1, read as the reverse complement.
TGCAGATGAAGCTTTGTTTATTATGGACCCTTCGATCGTGATGAAGAGACGCAAAGGAAGACGTAGAACTAACAGAGGTCTTCAACGATTTGTTTTCTTGAGCTCAACTAATCTCTGGGTTCAACAGAAAATGATCTTTGTTTTAGATTCAGACCACAAAAATCCAAATTGGAAACTCGAAGTCTAAGGTATCTATTCTTTGTAGAGGTTTTTATGATTGGCATAGAATCACTATAATGGGAAAGATTTGTATCCCAACAGTCACAACAACACACCAGATCAAACCAGTATCGAGGAGAATAGAAAATAGTGTAACAAATAGCATCGTAGCATTTTCATTTCTTTAAGCAAGTCATAACCGTTCTGATACCATGTCAAAATATATTTTTATATTATGATGTTTCTTGTAGAAGAGTGATGTACTTGTATACTAAGAAATAGAAAGAAAAAAAACCCTAAACATTATTGTGTGTCATTAAACATTATTGTCTCACATACTGTTAACACAATCCAACACATCCTCTTCCTCTTCTTCTCGCTATCAAATAGCTTCAATTTATCTGGATTTGCAGCTTCGCTGTTAGGTTTCTTCATCTGAAACTGAAATCAAATAGACCTATAATAAAACAAGCAATTTTATTTTAGCCAAAAAAAAAAGCAATTAGGAAATGCTGCGAAGATGAAACTAAGGAGCGGCTTAAATACCGGTGCGAACAATAGCTTGGAGTACAAGAAACGTTGCAGATGATTAAGGGACTTCAACTGTGAGGGAATTTTGAAGGATGAGAGTTTGCTTTGAGCAGTTTTAATGGTTAAAGCCCTACGGGTGTTAGCACTTGGCAACCAGTTTCCCTACGTACGAGAGCTGCTGTGAATAAACCGAATTCTATTGAATTAAAATATTACATTTAAATTTAATAAATATATAATAATATTAATCTATTAATAATACTTATTATTGTTTTAAAAAAATTATTTTAAATAATAAAATAAAAAAATTAATTATGGTAAGATAAAAAATTAATATTAAATTTTTATATAAAAGTAAGAAAAATATTTTAAAAATAAATATTTAATTAATTTATTATTTTTGTATAGAATAAATATATAACAATAATTATTTTATTAGTAAAAATTTAATTAATTTATTATTTTAATAAAAAATATATATAAAATAATAATTATTTTAATAACGATAATAATGATAATGCCGATGTCGATGTAATCTAAATACAAATAATAATTTATTTAATAAATAAATTAAATATAATAGGATGATATATATTTTAATTATTTATTAATTAATATTAAATATAATATAATTTTAAAAAAATAAAATTTAGGTTAAATTTTTATAATAATAATTAAAAATTAATAATATAATTTTATAATAATAATTAATAATTAATAATATAATTTTAAAATATAATAAAATTATCAAATATAAATTATATAATATTAATTTATTATAAAAATATTTTAATATTTATTAAGATTAAAAAAAAGGAATTTAAAGCTTAAAAAAGAAATCTCAAGGGAAAGCTTTCGACAAAATAAGCGATAGGATGGGAAAAAGAGAGAGACGAGAATTCACTACATAGATAGTTGTCACAAGACACGAATAAGTCGTTTATATATTTAAGTAAAGTATATGTCTATAAAACTCTGTTTATTAAATATTTTTATCAGTTTTATTGGGAAAAAAATGTGAATAAACATTCATTAAATAAGAAATAAAAAATTAAAATTAATGATAAAATTAGGATAATGATATTATCAATTTCATAATTTAAACTTTTATTATTATAATAATGATAATTAATTATAACTAATTATTAAAATATAATTATCAATTAATACATTTTTATTATAAAAATAACACGAGTATATTTGTGATAACTGAAAATATTATTATTTTAATATTATCAATTGAAATTTTGTAATAAAATTATAAAGAAGTATATTTTTTTTCTTCATAATAATAATAATATATTTTTTTATTTTTAAAAAATTAAGTTATAAATATAAGTCACAATTTAATTAATTTATTGTTTATATCTGTCACAATATAAATTATTATTATTACAAGAATAATTTATTAATGATAACTTTATTTAATAACATTTACATTATAATATAATTAATAATATAAATAAAATTAATTTTTATATATTTTTATTATAATAAAAAAATATTATAACAATATTATTACATTTTCATATATTTTAAATTTTATATTTAATTAATAATTCAAATATTCAATAGATTAATTCAAAAAAAGTTACAAATTTGTAATATATAAGTAAAAAGCATTTTAAAAGTTACAAATATATATATATATATATATTGAAATATTTAATTGTTAACTTTCATTTATTGAATTAACTAAAATAAATATTTTTGTAAATTTATCTATTAGTTAAAAGGCAAAGCAACCTTTTATGCCCATATAGTTGGTAAATATTTGTTACAAGTATAATATTTTATGAAAGTAAAATAAAATTTATAATTAACTTTACTTAAATCATACTTAATATTGGTGGGGGTAAGCACTACAAAACATCGTGACGCCAATAATTTCTCTTTTTTAGTGCAATAAAAAACACACGTTGAAATCCTACACATGCACAAATTTTATATCATTTTTTACATTTTAATTATTTACATTTTATGATATAATTTATATAACTTCTTATTCAATGTTGTTAATATAAATTCGAATCTTACTGATGTTTAATTTATTCAATAAAAATAAATAAATTTTAATAATTTAGTATGCTTTTAAAAAAAATATTTTAAAAATAATTTCATATATTATAATATAATTTAATTTAAAAATAAATATAAATTTATATATTTTTATTATTACTGAATCCTTAAAGTAAAAAATTAATATTTTCATAACAAAAATTATTAATATCAAGATAATTAAATATTTTTTCTCAAAATTTAATAACTTATTATATAAGATTATATTGATATTAAAATTTATTTATGAATTATTTTCATATATAAAATACTATATACAAAATATTTAAATTTTAAATTTATATGTTTATAACAAAATTTATTATTTATAGAAAAAATTAAAAGAATAATAAGTATGTTTGTATAATTATTAAATTATTATAAATATTTTTATTTATTTTTAAGTTAAAATAATAGTAAAATATAATGTAATTATAGTATATATAGTAACATTTTATAAAATAAAATATACATAGTTTATAATTTGAAATTATTTTAATTTGGATAGAGTATAATGTATTATAAAATATGTTTACTTTAAATCAAATTCAAATTTAAATCGTTACTATTTTTTTTAATTTGAATATAATACAATTATAAATTTTTTTTATTTTAATTAGATTTACATTTAATAAATAAAATTAAATAAACGGATAAAATTATTTGTTTAAGTTTGCTTAAAATATATGGAAGATTAGAAAGAAAGTAAAACCAACAGCATTTATTGCTTGGCGAAGACTACGAGATAGAGGAGGAGGTTTCGATAACACCGATAATTTAAGCAATGGAAAAGCGATGTTTACCCACGCTCAGTAATGCGCCTAATTTATTAGAGAGCCGGAACTGGATCAAATCTTATTTGAACCAATTGAAACGAAGCGAAAATCCCTCGCTGTGCAATTAGGGGCACAAACGTCAATTCAGTAGAATAAAAAACTAGACTACATTTATTGAGATGAGGGTGTAAGTAGTTTTTCTTTTAAAATATAATTTATCTAATCTAAAATTTTAAAATATAATTTTTATAAATATAAAAATTATATTTTATTTAAAATAATTTTTTTAAATAGTAATTTTATCTCAAATAGAAAAAAATAATAATTTTTTTATATCTTATTCTATCAATTTTTTAATTTTATTTTTGTATTTTTAATTCATTTATATTAACTGTATAAATTTTATTTTTATCTTTAAAATTATTCAAATTTATAAATTATAAAAAATAAAAAAAATCATATTTTTTATGAAAAGAAAAACTTATGAGATATAAATTATTTTTATTCGTAAATAAACAGAAAAAATTACATATTTTTAATATTATTTTAAAAATATTATTTTATCTTAAAAAAATATAAAATTAAATATACTTAGTTTAAAAAAAATAATGCTAAAATATCTTTATAAAAATTTGGACCGTAATCTCCCTTTTATTTTATTGGTTTCATGAGTGACTTCGGTACTCAAAAACTTCTTATATCACCTGCTCTCCTCGTTGGTTGTAGGACTCTACATACACGCGCAGAGAAAAAAAAAATTGCAAAATTTGCGAAAAGCCATGGACATGGATTCCATGGCGACCTCCATCGGGCTCTCCGTCCCCGTGCTTCGCTTTCTTATATGTTTCGCCGCCACCATACCCGTCAGCTTCTTCTGGCGTTTCATCCCCGGTTCGACCGCCAAGCACGTTTACTCGGCCGGTTCGGGTGTTCTTCTATCTTACCTATCTTTTGGGTTTTCTTCTAACCTTCATTTTTTGGTTCCTATGTTACTGGGTTATGCTTCTATGGTCTTTTATCGCTCTCGATGTGGAATCCTCACCTTCTTCATCGGATTTGGCTATCTCATTGGTTGGTATGTATAGATATTTTTATACTTGATTTTTAATTTTATATTTGCTTCTGAGAATTTGTGAATGAAGCGTGATTGAATACCATAACTAGAAGGCTATTATATGCTGATGCAGTTTACATAGCACTAGAAATGGCCAATTTTCTGTATTGGTATTAATTGAGCTCCATAAGTATTTATTGTTTTCGAATGACTAGCTCATCTATTCCTTTCATTTCTGCAACAAAACAAAGGTCAATTTCAATTTGATAGTTACTTGACGGTTTTGTGTTGTAAGTTCTACATTCCCATTTTGTTTGTACCTACACATTTTAGGTACACAATTTTTTTCCATTTTGAGAGATTAACTCCATGCGAGATATTGTTGAAGCAGCCCGTCTTTGTGTTTTTATTTTTGTTTCCAGATGCATTGGCTTTATTGTGCGATTGACTATAAATGATGCAGCATATTTTTATGTCAAATTCATATCATATTTTTGAAGTGTCTTTTATTTAAAAAAAAACTGACAATTCACTTATTTTTGTAGCCATATATACTATATGAGTGGGGATGCATGGAAAGAGGGTGGAATTGATGCAACTGGTAAGCAAAAAATGCAACCATTGGACACACTTTTCGGCCCGTTTGGATGTCTTTTCCAAGAAATGGTTTCAAGGGAGTAGTTTAGAATGATATGGGTTAGTTAAAACTTAAAATTGGTTTTAAGAGAAACAATTAGGTGTTTGGAGTGAAAATGCTAGAAGTAGTTTTAAGTGACACAATAATTATTTTAGGATGGAAGCATGCATTCAAAACTATTTATCTTAAAGGTAAGTATAACTTACCTCTCTTAAAAGCACAAAAGCATTTCTCAAACTTTTGAAAATACTTCCCATAGAGATTGCTAAACACCTTTGAAAGTACTTTGATCCATTTGAAAGCACTTTTAACCAAAAGAATAAACAGTTCCAAACGAACCCTTACATCACTTACTCAAAGGTGAAAAATTTGTGTATGCAGTTTTATTATAAATTGAGTTGTCTATGTCGGTACACATGGTTAAAAAGTCTTGAGTCTTTGAATCTATGTGCTCATTCTTGATCTTACTAATTTTATCAGGATTTTGGTTAGAAAGCTTGAGCTTCTTTTAGGGAATACATGCCTAAACTTTTTTTGTTTGAGAATATATTATTATTTTTCTTCATACTGGTTGGCTTACCATGAATTTTCTTCTCATGATTAGGAGCTCTAATGGTATTAACATTGAAAGTAATTTCATGTTCAATGAACTATAATGATGGGTTATTAAAAGAAGAAGATTTGCGCGAATCTCAGAAGAAAAATCGGTTGATTAAGTTGCCCTCGTTGCTTGAGTACTTTGGTTACTGCCTTTGCTGTGGTAGCCATTTTGCTGGTCCAGTTTATGAAGCTAAGGATTATCTTGATTGGACTGAAGGAAAAGGGGTTGGTTTCTGATGCCCAAACTGTCTTACCCTGCATTATTTATTCATGCAATTATTTCACATGTCCATGCTGTCTCTACCTTTTTCTTCCCGCTTATTTCATTGTGCATTTTTTTATTACAGATTTGGAGTTCGTCGGAGAATGGAGGTTCACCATCACCATTTGTGCCAGCTATTCGAGCAATACTCCAAGCTGCGTTTTGCATGGCCTTGTATCTGTACCTGGTACCACAATTTCCCCTGTCTATGTTTACTGATCATGTATATGAAGGATGGAGTTTTTGGAAACGATTGGGCTATCAGTATATGGCTGGATTTACAGCTCGATGGAAATACTACTTTATCTGGTCAATTTCAGAGGCTTCTATAATCCTTTGTGGCCTCGGTTTTAGTGGCTGGACACAATCTTATCCACCAAAACCACTATGGAATCGTGCAAAAAATGTTGATATATTAGGTGTTGAGTTATCCAAGAGTTCAGTTGAGCTGCCAATTGTGTGGAATATACAAGTCAGCACCTGGCTTCGACATTGTAAGAGTTTCTCATTCATAGTTATTTATTTTCATATTTTTTGTCTGTTGCCAAGCGTTACATGCTCTCAAAAGTTAATAATTTCATCAAATAAACAAAGGAAGTTTTTTCGGTTTGGAAATGGTCTGGTCATCTCAGAATATTTCTGAGTACGAGGACAGTAAATTGAGTCAATAATTTGTCTGTTTACAATGATTCCCATCTATATTTATTGTGCTTTTAGCTAACTTTTAATGGTGATGGCTAGGACCTAGGAGGTAGAAGGTTTGCTAACAGTGATAGTACTTGATCAAATTCCAATAGATGCTTATTGTTACTTTGTTGTTAACACATTTATACAAGTGATGAGGCAAGATATTGATTTTTATTATGTAGTTATTTTATATTGTTTGTTTTTTAGATGTTTATGATAGGCTTGTTCAGAAGGGTAAGAAGCCAGGCTTCTTCCAATTGCTGGCTACACAAACTGTCAGTGCAATTTGGCATGTGAGTATATTCTTAATTTTGTTTATGTTGTTTTATTTTTATCTGTTGGCAGGATCGAATTTATGTCAAGTTTAAGTGACAATGCATATCCTTGAAAATAACAAGGCAAATTTTGTGCACAGACATTGTCACAGCTAACTGTTTAAGCACCCGAGAAATTGGAGATTTTATTTTTGCATTTAAGGTCTGTTTCATGCATCTATGGTTCTTCTCATAATTTCTCGGGCGGCTGGTCCACTAAAATGGAAAAGGGTACAGGCGGTCAGCCAGCTCTTTTATCCTATCAGTGACCTCATCTTTGGATAGTTTTGCTAGAACAATGAGAATAAACAGTATTACTTCTGTGCGCAGCTTGGGTTTGTCATTTCCTATGATGTGTGCAAAGCTGTATTTTGCTTCTAATTAAAATACGATCATAATGTAACTCTTTTTGTCTTTATTTTATTTATTTATTTATTTTTCCTGGACGACTGTAGGGATTGTATCCTGGATACCTTATATTCTTTGTTCAATCGGCATTGATGATTGCTGGTTCAAGAGGTATCTGTCAATGTGCCCTTATTTGCTATTGTTTTTTGGCCTCCAGATAACTAACACAATTTTCTATCGCCCGATAAATTGCTTCTTTCCGAGCAGTAATTTACAGATGGCAACAGGCTCTTAATCAGGAAATTTTGAAGAAAATGTTTGCATTTTTTAACTTTGCCTACACCGTTTTGGTTCTGAACTACTCATGTGTTGGTTTCATGGTAAGTCATCTCTCTGTCTATCTCTGCTGTCTCATAAACTCGGATTGGAGACCAAGACCGAGACAATTGTTTTTCAGTTTCTGATACATTATGAATATGTTGGTGTGAACCAGGTATTAAGCCTGCATGAAACACTAGCTGCATATGGGAGTGTGTATTATATTGGAACCATTCTTCCTATAGTGATGATCCTCCTTGGTAACTTAATCAAACCAGCAAGGCCTGCCAGATCGAAAGCTCGGAAAGATAAGTGACGTGGAGATTTCATTGGTGTTTTTGGAACTTGATTACGATGCTGCTATTCCTAGTTCTCTCATTGGTCATTGTTTTTCCCAACCCCTGTTTTGATAATGCTAAAATGTGTTTAGGCTATTTCACATTTTAGAACAATGACATTTATTATTCTGCCTAAAGTAGAACACAAGCTTTATGATCTCTATTTTTTTTTAATTACCTTTTTTTTTTGGGGGGCATTTGTTTATCCTAAATCATGTATTTTATATAGTGTTAGTTAGTTGTCATAAAGTTCGAATGAATCTTTAACTACATAAGTTTGGGCTTTGGGCTTTAAACGTTTGGCTTTAGTAGATCATATGTTGTTGGACAATTATTCATCAATCAAAATGTTAGGATGTATTATCAAAGTCGTTTTATAATTATTCTTCAATTTCACACTTAATTTAATACTAGCAATACGGTCCAAATATTTAAGATTTTAAGAAAATCGTGCTGGACATGTCTTTTAAACCGTGTGATTATATTTTTAGAGGAAATATTAATAATAATTATAATATTAAAGTAATTAAATATTTTATCTTATATTTTAATACTTTATAGTTTTTAAAAATGAAAATATTATTTTGACGTAAAATCTGTTCTAACAATAAGATTATTATTTAAATTTGAATAGGTTGTTAAAATAGTTAGGTGTAATATTTTTAATACTTTAGTTTTTAAAAATGTAATACATATATATATATATATATATATATATATATATATATATATATGTATGTATGTATTATAATTTAAGCATCTTTCTATATTGCTTCGGGTTTAACATTCGCATTATTTACTTCGATTAATGGTTTTTTGCATGGATTATTTGATCAGTTATGTTAATTAATTTTATTGATTCTGTATATTTTGATACTATAATACTACCAACTTCAATTAATAAACTAATAGCGTATAAAAATATGCCTAAATCATACTAGAATAAATTTACGTGAAAATATGTCTAATTAGACTTAAGATCCTATGGGTCTATCAAGTTGACATAATTAGAGGTAACCATTCTATTTGTAAAGATATTCCATTTGTAAAGATATGTCTATAAATAATAGATTTAGACCTTAAAAGTAAGTCTATTAATTTTAAAGTATTATTCTCAATAGTGAAATCCATTTAATCATTTATGGTCTCTTTTTAAAATGAAACGTCTTGGGACTTCATGACATCCTCATAGAAGATCAAATTTAACTATTTCTTGCTAAACATAAGTTTGTTTCTCTTGTGAGTCACTAGTCTCTTCAACTAAGTATATTACAAAGTTATGTCCAAATAATAGTGGAATTCATTTAATCATTTATGATCTTTTTCCAAAATGCAACATCTTAAGACTTAATGACATCCTTATATGTAAGAAAATCAGATTCAACTATTTCTTGTGAAACATAAATTTGTTTCACTTGTGAGTCTCTAGTCTCTTCAACTAATTATACTACAAAGTTATGTCCAAAGGATTTTTCTTTTCTAATCCTTTTACTTCTCTTATACTTAGGAGATTTTTCAATGACATTTATTTTTAGAGATATTATATCTTCTCTTTCATGAGATAAATTTCCATCTCCATTTTGTGAATTTTCTATCACTTGTTGAGATGTTTTAAGATTTGGAACAAATTTTGGTATAGTAGAGAATCTATTTTCATAAAGCATCTTTTAATTCAATCATTGTATTGATCTCAATTGAATTATTAGGTTCCACTACCATAAACTTATAAGCTTTGATATGTTCAGTATAACTTAGAAAAATACACTCAATTTTGTTTTCTCCTAATTTCTTTATCTTAGGTTCAAGTAGTCTCATTATAATGCAACACTCCTAAACCTTAAGATAGTATAAATTAGTTTTTTTTTCTTCTATAACTCATATGAGATTGTTTTTAAGGTTTCACTAGTCACTCTATTCAAAATATGACATGCTGTTAACAAAGTTTATCCTCGAAAACCCTTACTAAGGTTGGAATTGTATAACATAGCATTCACCATTTCAATAAAAGTTTTATTTTTTCTTTCTGTCACCCCATTTTGTTGTGGATTATAAGGTGTAGAAAATTTGTGAATGATGCCAACACTTTCACAGTAATCAGAGAAATGATATTCATTCTCTCGTTCACTTCTTAGAAACTTTATTTTAGTATCACATAAGTTCTCTACTTCAATCTATAGGCCTTAAATTTATCCAACACCGCATATTTTGTACGCATAAAATAAACAAAACAATATTTAGAGTAATCATCAATGAATGTAATAAAGTAATATTTACCACCTTTAGAAGGAGTACTATTAATGTCACAAACATCATTATGCAATAATTGCAATAAAGAATGTGTCATTTCTACCTTTGGAAAAAGTGTTTTTATAATTTTATTTGGGCACAAATTTTAGAATTTTCATGTATATCATACTTATACTAAGGAATTTAATTTAAATTACTCATATCATTTAGACGTCTATTATTTACATGTTTTAAACGAGAATTCCATAAGGATAATGAATCAACAATATAAGTAGAATAAGCATTCATTTTATTATTAATACTAAGTTTAAACATGACTTCGTACAAATAACTCTTCCCTACAAACATTCTCCCTTAGAAAGTACAAAATTATCAAACTCAAATACAAGTTTGAAACCATGCTTATTAAGTAGGCTTACAAAAACAAGATTCTTTTTAACTTTTGGTACAAGATATACATTAGTCAGAATCAAAGACTTCCTAAAAGTAAATTCTATTTGAACATTTCCTTTTCTTTTAACACTAGTAGTAAAAGAAGAACATAACCATCATCAAGGGCTTCATAGGTGAAAAACATAATTTTATCTTTGCATTTGTGCCTAGTTACAATTCACCGTTATGTGTTGCCTTTAGTAATAAATACTTCACTGATCATGGTCACAAATTTGGTACTTGAATTACCATTATTTTTTCCTTTTTTCAAGGGATGAAAATTTCTCTTAAAATGACCATGTTTACCACAAATAAAGCACAATTCTTTTTACAAGAAAATTTGAAAAAAGACTATATCTAAAAAATGGACAAGATACTTTGTATATGGATAAACTAAAAGTAAAGATAAAAAATCTACCAACTTTATATCATCTAAGGCCAAATGATAAAATGATAATTGAAATAGATATTTCACAAGAATATTGGGGAGCAATTCTGAAAACAAAAGTAGATTAAAAAGATGAATATATTTGTAGATATACATCAAGAGCTTTTCAAGTTCCACAGTTAAATTATCACAGTAATGAAAAAGAATATCTAGGTGTTAAAAGGGCTATTAAGAAATTTGCAATATATGTTATAGGTTTCAGATTCATTGTTAGAACAAATAACAAGAATTTTGATTATTTCTTAAGAACTTATATTGTAGATGATTATTTCTTAAGAACTAATATTGTAGATGATTATAAATAAGAAAGATTAGTTAGATGGAAATAATGATTCAACCATTATAATTTTGATATTGAACATCTCTGAGGAAATAAGAATAGTTTAATATATGCTCTTACTAAAGAATTAACACATCTAATTATTTTTATGCTTACAGGAATGGAACATCTTAATAGCAAAATCAAGATAAAAGAAAACGAGATAAAAAATCCTACAGGAACAACTTGAACTATTATACCTCGAGAAGTCTCTTATAGAGATAAACAATAAACAGACAAAACTTAAATGTTCAAAACAACTCTTAGAGTCCAAAAACTCAAAAGAGGGAACTTCATAAAAAAAATTATCTAATGAAGATAAAACTTCTAAGAAAAGAATTTAAAATGGAAAAGGAAGAACCTAATAGATCAAAAGAGAGTAATATCTCTGAAACAAGAGAGTTCAATTAGACTAATGAAGCAGAAAAAGACTTATATGGTCTATATTGGCCCAAAACAAGGAATGTATAATAACTTGATAGTGGCTAATAAATATATTCTAGGGTTTAGTAGAGTAACTCATAAAGCATTCACCAACAGAATAGAAGTTGAAAGAAGTTATGCCAATTACAATACACCAAAATCGATAACTCTAGAGTAGATAGTAAAAAATTATTCTACAGTATTATAATAACAACCAACAACACCAAGCAATTTGACAACTCTAGAGAAAATAGCAAGACCTCTAATACTATTTAGATAAGCATCTCTCCTAGAGACACAGAAGACAATAAAGCATTCAGTACTATTCAGGAAAACATCCTCTATAAATTCATCAGTCATTGAACTTGAATGAGAAAGGATGTATCAGAAAAAGATTAAAGCATGCAACAAGCTTGTTTGTCTCAGGTTTTTTAGTTCACTAATGGACTGGACTGAGTAAGGATGTATCAACCCTTACCACTTCATTAAGATAAGGATTTTCAACACAAACAGATAAGTTCCCAAACCTATGGCACTTCCAGAAAAGGAATTCAACACAGAAAAACTTTGTGTATTACGAGGACAAATGATTGGCCAAATTTACTATAAACTCAAGAATATTGAAAACTCTACTTAGATCAAAGTAAAGTATTCAACTAGTAAAGTTATCATCATTTCTCATAGTAGCATGGCTATTTTAGAATATGATGGTGAAAAAATTACTAAATATAAAACCAATTTTAACAACAACAACCAGAAAATTGATCAAGAAAGAAGGAAGATATTGCTCTTCTATGCTAAAAAAACCACCAAAGATCACAGATGCATTCACTGCATCAAATATTTAGAAAATAAAGATTCATCATCATCAACATCATCAAAAGCATTGTAGGGAGAAAACGACAAAGAAAATAAAGATAAGTACGTGCCAAGAAAAAAATAATGGTTTTCATTTAAAGTAAAAAAGTAGATGAATTATGAAAGTAAGGATAAAATAGTAATTTTTGTCATGTAAATATGGATTCCTTGTGTTATAAAAGGAACCCTTATTTTCATTTTGAAACACATAGAAAATCAGAGCATATGCCTTTAAAAAAGACACAACAATAGCATATAAATCCTTTCTATCTAGAAATCTCAAATAGGTAATGATATACCCAGTAATTACGAGCGGCTAAGAATCCTTTCAAGGTTCTTATTTTGCCTTTACTTTGTAATAATTACTATATTATGAATAGAATAAAGTTCATTTACTTTTTCTTAATAAGTCAAAATTGGAGACCATCTATGTACAGATGTATAAGACTCATCATTACCAAGAGGGTGTTAAAGTTTGAGAAAAGCTAAGACATAACCAATGTAATAAGAGGAGATGAACAAAAAGAAATACTGTGATGGACCCATTAAATTTAGGTATAATAATTATAATTTTTAAGGTAATTAAGGATATTAAATATTTAAGGTATTTGTTTATACCAAGTGATAATACTAATAAAACAAAAAAATGAAGACAAGAATATCACAATATTATGATAAGAAAAATTAGATAACAGGAATTAAACATGAAACAACCAGTCTGAAAAAAGTAAAAATGAAAAATAAAAATATAATTTTATTAGAAAAGTTTGATAAAATGTATCTCTTAACATTAAATGATTATTTTAAAAATGAGGATTATTAAACTTGTCTTTAAAATTTTAGAAGTTTCAACTCTTTATTAGATATTTATAGAGATTATATTAAAGCTCACAAGTATAATAGACCACCATATTTCAAGAACATTAAAATACTATTTTAATAAAAAATATGTAAGAATTGAAGAAGAGAAATTCAATAACTTAATATTTGAATATTATTTCTTTAAAGATTATAAATATATTATATGTATACAAATATAACGTATTTATATATTACAAATAAGAAAAATTGTTTACTTAACACATGTTTTATCGTCACTCAAATAACTTAATCGGTATATCAATATTAGATTGATGATCCCCTTCTACAAATTAGTGTTAGAGTCATAAGAATAGTATGAATTAAAAAGTTAATATTATTAATTTTAAAAATATTAATGATATTGATTTTAAAATTGAAAGATATTCTAACATTTTATATAAATTTTAAAAATATAAATAAAATATATTAAAACTCGAAGATATTTAAGCTATATTTTCCATGTAAATAACTTTCTATTATCTTTAAAAAAAATACGAAAACTAATAGATATTAATATCTCTATAAAGAGTATCCATCCCACTTGACATAGACAATAGGACAACCCGATTTTTGGCCACGGAATCGAATGTACAAAATGACAATTCCCACGTATGTTTGTTTACGTGTGAATGGGCTGGATTATTGCACCAACAAACCAAAAATGAACTATATACCTTAATATAATATTTTCCCCTTTTATTTTTTCCCGAATAAGATACAAATTGTATCTTCAAAACCAGTATATGATTCCAAATGAATAAAAAAATTATTATTTTACTTATCAATTTAGAATACTTATTTTATACACGGACAACTTTCGTACATAAAATAATTATTTAATTGTATAGTATAATTTTTTTTATATAATAAATTTTATTTTTAACTTTATTAAGCAAAGAAAAATATTTTTATTTTTCTTATAACGTAAATAAACATATAATTTTTAATATTATATAAAAATAAATATATTTTTTTTGTACGGAAGAGATTAAAAGTAAAATCAATTAAATAATTAAATTATTTATACAACATAGGATGAATAATTTAGAAAATTAAAAAAAATAACTTATAAAATTTATAATAATAAAATAACACTCAATAATATTGAAAAACATCTAATTAAATAGTATTTAACATTAAAATGTCTAAAGGTCATAATTAAATTTGAATTTAATTCAAAATAAAATAATACGTCTTATTATTTTTAATAGTAAAAGTGTACAAAGTGGATATAAAAGATATAATTTTTATAATTATAAATTTTAATTATATTGTTTTTTTATTTTTATTTTTTAAATAATTTTTTTAACACAAATGAAGAGTAAAATCACTTAATTGAATAGGCTTATGTTCAATGATTAGTTTTTATTAAAATAAAATGATAAATAAATTATTTTTTTCCAATAGTAAAAATGTATGTAATCTTATAAAAAGTATTATTTTTATAGTTATAAATTTTAAATTTATTATTTTTTTAAATAATTTTGTTTAATAATAAACGTAGGTGCAAAATCTTTTGATTAAAATAAAAATTATTGTGTCAGGTAAATGTTATTCAATAATATAGTGATATTTTAAAAAAATTCTATTAAAATAAGTATTTATGTTTCAAATAAAAAATAAAAATTACATGAGCCTGTAAAAATTAATTAAATAAACAAATTTCTTTCCATCCAAAATATATTCAGGTTCCACGACAGTCACTTTCATTATCTACAAATCCAAATATTCTTTTTTTTAATGGTAAAATAAAAATAAAAGATTCGATGAAAATGTTAATAGTCACAAATGAATTTGGTAAAATGAAGCCAAAATAAAACTCTTTATTATGTGAGTTGTCTATCCTATTATACCAGATCAGATCATAAATTCGTGATATCTTAAAAAAAATCATTTGTGAGTTTTCTCTAATAAATATACAAACAATAGTTTTATACATGTCATCCTCACTAAATTGATGTTGAATAAGTACGTAAAATGTTAAGTAATTTAGAGAATTACATTATAAAAAAATTAATTACAGCATAATACATAAATTAATGCATGCATTATAAAAATTAAAAATCATTTTTCATATACAAACATTAAAAAAAAGCACGTGCTAATTTTGGTAACGTTTTAAAAAAGCACGTGCTAATTTTGGTAAAGTTTTAAAAAAGCACGTGGGAACACACAAAACCGACACTACTCCATTCAACTCTGAATTTTTCTTTTCCTATTATCTCAAAAATCTCAACTGAGGTGATTGTTTTCAAGGGAGTGAATCCTATATTTATTTTTTAAAATTATATTTTCATCTTAAATTTAATAAAACATATCTAATGAATTATATTTTTATATTATTAAATATAAAAAATATAGATAATTAAAGTTATTTAATCTCTTAAAAAATGTGTTATTTGATATTTATTTTTATAAAAAAACACAAAGAATGATAAAAATATATTTTTTATTAATTTCTTAAATAAAATAATATTTTTATAATATTTATTGATAAATAAAGAGAGGATAAATATAATTTTTTGTTATAATATTTTATCATAAAAATTAAAAATATATTAAGTGAATAGTAAATTTGTATCATAAAATATTAAATAAATAGTAAAAACTTTCATTATTTAATATCTTTTATAAAATATAAGAGATTAATTAACATATTTTATAATATAAGTGATTAATTAACACCAATTTTCTAATAGAAAGGGTGATGACTTATTCTATTAAATAATTTTTTTACTATAAATAAAATATAAAATCATTATTTGATAATCATTAAATTTTAAATTATAAACATTAAATTAATTAATATTTTTAATATATATATATATATACATTTTTATTTAAAAAAATATTTTAATTACTAAATCTATTTTTCTTATTTTTTTTACTAATTAAATCTATTTTTTTATTATTAAATATAAATATACAATATATTAAATCTTTTATTTTCGCTGCAACGAGAGTGTATATATATGGTCAACTCAATCAAAATAGAAAGCTTAGTACTTAGTGAACTCCCATGTGGATACCGTGGGCCGTGAGCCTTTCCAAGCTCATATCACGAACCCGGACTACAGAAGTTACGCGTCCGTGTGCAACCCGTAACGCACATGATCTCTAAGTCAACGTAAGACACAAACTATAAATAACTCTCCACCCAGTCACTAACCATCATTTCGGCTTCCAATTCTATCCGAAACATACAGACAAGTATTAAAAACACTCACACTTACATTCACACTCACAACTAAAAACTTTATCAAATGAACCCGTATGATCAGTTTGTTTTGGGAAGTAGTGCAATCGATAAACAAGCAGAGAGTAGGTGTTGTTTATCTGACACGTGTAGTGGAAGTACTGGAGGAAATTCCATTAAGAGAGTTGCTCATTCAGATGAAGAATTGATACTTGCTTCAAGCAAACCAAAAAGAAAAGCTGGAAGGAGAGTTTTCAATGAAACGAGACATCCAATTTACAGAGGAATTAGAAGAAAGAACAACAACAAATGGGTTTGTGAAATCAGACAACCCAAGAAAAAGACAAGGATTTGGTTGGGGACATACCCAACACCTGAAATGGCTGCGAGAGCACATGACGTGGCTGCTTTGGCTTTTAAAGGGAAGTCAGCTTGTCTGAATTTTTCTGATTCTGGGGTGTTATTGCCTAAGCCGATTTCTAATGATGCAAATGATATTAAAAAAGTTGCTGCTGAGGCTGCTGAGGCTTTTAGGCCAAGAGAGTTTGGTGGGGTTTTTGAGAATGGGATTGAAGACAAGGTTTTGGTGGATGAAGAGAGTAAGGAAATAGAGGATAAAAGTAGTTGTGTGCATTATGTGGATCATGAATTTGAAATTCAAGAAGAAGTATTTGATATGGCTGGGTGGCTTAATTCAATGGCTCAAGGTCCATTGCTTTCACCACCTCATTATTTAAGGTCTGATATGAACTGGGATTATGTGGAAACTCAAATTGAAGCTGATTGCTCCTTGTGGAATTTCTCTTTTTGATACAACAGATATTTTACTAATAGGCTTTCATAGGAAAGTGTGTTTGGTTTTTCAGCTTCTTTTTTTCCCCCACTCTATTTGCAGTCAATTTTTTTATTATAGATTGTATATACAAGCTGTTACAAGAAGAGAGATTGTATTTACCGGCATATTCTTTAAAATAATATATATTTGTAATTTTTTTTATTTTTTTTATTACTAATATCTTTACACTCAAAATAATTCTCTAAAAATATAAATAAAAGATGGCACGTTTACAAACTTAATTATATTTATATGAGAAGAGAGGATTCTGTTTAGAGTAGTGTTAATGCATCAGTTGTTTTATCAACTATTAATCGAATTTACTAGTTATCTGTATAATATAATTTGTTTATAAATAAAGTTTGATTTTTAACCTATTTTATATACTAAATGCATGTTTTTTTATATAACATAAAAAATATATTTTATTTTCATATTAAAAAAAATGCAATGAACGTAATTCTTTTTATACAAAAAGTAAAAACATACTTTATTTTATGTATATTTAAAAAGTGAATCTATATAAATAATTTAATTATTAAAAATAACAAAAAAGAGTTATTTATTATTAGAGATCAATTAAATTATATTATATTAAATGATGTATGTATAAAATTGTAATAAAAATATTTTTTCTGTATAATACTCTCATTTTCTCTGTCAATTAAGTTGTTTTTTTTTTCTTTCCATCCTCAAAAGAACATATAATGAACTATCTATTCTTATGCTATATATGTCTCATTTAATTTTCTCTAAACTTAACAGCATCTCTTTTTAGTCATAGTCAACAAAAAACAAGTAGCAATAAATCTAAGCCTTTGTACTCCTTCCACTTTGTTCAAACATGACTAGCACCAAAAGAGTTAATACTCCTTCCACTTTGCTCAAACATAATTAAAGAAAAGTATATATTACTTATAAAAATAAAAATACATATAATTATATTTAATAAAATATTATCACATTAATTATAATATAAAATTAAAATTTAATAACCAAGTGTACATATACGAACTTTAAAAAATAATTCTATATTAATTATAACTCAACTTAATAATTGATTGTAATAATACCGTAACAATAAAAGTTGAAATCCACAAAATAACTAAAAAAAAAACCTCTTAGAAATCTACTTTGACCTCAAAAACAACTTAAGCTAATAACAGAAACTATTAAACACAATATATACCACAATGGAAAACTTGTTTTTTTTTTTAAAAAAGAAATTACAAAATCACAATACCTATAAATTTCTAATCATACCATAAATTACAGAACATATTACTAACAAATATAACCAGCAATAAAAATGGAGTAATTATTGAAACGAAGATTAATTAAAAGAAACTAGACAAAATAGAGCAGACTATTAATAAAGAACACATCCACACCAGAGGAAGCAGATAACGAAGGACTGTGAACAAACTCCCCCAACAACCGTAGAACAAAAACCTACCGGAGCGAGCCATCGAGATTTCAATTAAAACTCTTACTGACTCCTTTCTTCAAATTATTAAACAAACTCTTAAACAAAGAAATCTTAGAACATCTCCGGCTTCACTTCAAATTTGTATATTTGGTGTAAAATTTGATACACAGTTACTCCAAACTCTATACCAAATAATGTTCATTGTTGAATTTTTTTTTTAAATTTTAAAAATATTGTTTTATTTTTTATTATATATAAAAATTAAAATTAAATATATGATATAAAATTTTCAAAAAAAAAAAACACTACAATATAATATAAAGCTAAAAAATTAATATAAATTAAAACAATGATTTAGTAAAATTTTAAAAATATTGTTAAATTTTTTATTCCTTGTAATCAATTAAAATTAAATATATAATATAAAATAACTAAAATAAAGGTTAATATAAATTAAAATTCGGATAAACTATTTTCAAATTTATTAAAATATTGATAAAAAATATATGTATTATTTTGAGATATTAGATTTTCTTTTTTGCATAATTTTTATTTATTTAAATTAAATAAATTTACTTACTTTTGGATACAAATTCAAATATTTGAATAATATCTATTTATATGTATTTTTGATTTTTTTTTAATTAAATGTAAGTTTTAATTCATATAAAAAATATAATATTTTATTTAGTGAATTATTGATTTTTTTAATAATATAATTTTTAATTAATTAACAATAGTAATATATAATTTTTTAATTGATTGAATATAATAATTAGTAAAATAAAATAAAAAAATATTCGATTTTATAAAAAATATACTTTTTAGTATAATATTTGATTTTGTAGGTTGGAAAAAAATAAAAATTTAATATAATTTTTATATGAAATAAAATAAAATTTGATGTAAAATGAATTAATGGGTTATAAATATATTTATTTGTTTTTGAGATATTTTTTATATAATTTTTATTTGTTTAATTTGAATAAATTGAAGTAGGTTTAGATAATATATGAAATTAAAATACTTGAATAATATTATTTTTAATTATATTTTTAATAAAATATAATTTTTAATTCTGAAATATAATATTTTATTTAGTTAAAATGAAAAGAATATTTTATTTTATAAAAAAAATTTAGTAAAATATTTGTTGTAGTGTGTTTAAAAAAGAATAATAATTTAATATAATTTTTATATAAAATAAAATAATGGTTCAAAAATATCCTTGCATATGCTCCCCACGTATTTTTTTATTTTACAATCAAAATAAAGAATCAATATCACCCCATCCTAATACGTATGCTACTCCGGTTTTACGTAAGATTCTTTTAAGAAACAGAGCTAACTGTTGTTAATTCCAAAAAAAAAAAAAATCTTTTGAAGAAGCTCTGTTTCTTTGTCCCTCACTGTTTTGAAAGAGGGACGGTATATTATTATTTTTATAGACTAATCTCTGAATCTGATACTTTATTTTTCCTTTTAAACGTAATAAGCAGAGCTTTTTGGAAAATATTTCATTTTTGAAGGGCGTAAAGTGCTGATTTTGAAAGCAGTTTTTGGGTGAACTTTATCAGACTCTGAAGAACGAGGAACAAGCTTGATCCCTATTTGGGATTTCCCTCACTGAACGATCTAAATGGCAACAATTTCATATTTGCACTTCTGGATTCTTCTTTGGTTACCTCGTCAATGGCATTTGTGAGGTTGCTTTCCTTATAATTTGTATGATTATTGACATTTAATTTTACTGGCCTTAGGAATACTTATATAATCGACTTCAGTTCAGGTACTCTGTTATTAAGATATTCAGGCTTAATTGCTTTGTTATTCCTAAACTTTTCTAAATTTGTATATAATTTCTCAAATTTTTAAATTTTTTAAACTTCTTAAATAATTATCTACGTCAATTTTTAATTTATATAATTTAATATTAATTTTTTTAACATATATATCCTATTTTAAGTATCAATTTTAAATTTATAAATTTAATATTAAAATTTTTAAAATTATATATATATATGATATATATTAAGTATTAAAAAATATATATACACGTGATTTAATTTATAATTCATATATATATATATATATATCTTATTTTAAGTATTAAAATATGACATTCAAAGTTTTAAAATTTATGTGAGAAACTAAATGATAGTTTTAACAATTTTGGGATATATATGTAAATCTAATTAAGATTTTTAATGACTAATTATATATTTTGAATGTATCTATCTATTTGAAATATATGTCTTGTATTATAAATTAATGCGAAAGTAAAGTTAGAGTTTAATTTAATTGTATAAATTAATAATAATATATAATGATAAAATAAATAAATAGTTAAAAAAATAACAAAAATTTAAGTAATTTAATTTTTTAATATAAAACGTTTAATGCAATAAAAACGAAACATCTAGAAAAATTCATCACCAAAATATAAATAAAAAGTATAAACATCAATGTTAAAACCGACTCACAAATCAAATCTTAAAAATTATACCCTTAATATTTCCCCACAACCGATAATAAGGGCAACAATAATAAGACAATAGTTGTTGATTAAAAACAAAAACTTTATTGATTATTACCTTTGGTATACACCGCTTAAGGAAGAAGTCGAATGAGTGTTGAAAAGAAGGATTCAAAATTTAAGAAAATATCTAAGCGATGGCATTTTCTCTATCTTACTAAGCAAATGGGGTAACAAGTAAGGTTTAATATATATTACCTTAATATGAGTTAAACCCAAATATAAGAGAAATAACGAATCGGCTCAAATAATGTTGGAAGGTCCTTTGGACCCAAAAACATATGACGTGAGATCCAATTTACATAATTACCATCCGATCTTAATTTTAAATAGTGACATTGTTGGAATAATTACGTGAAAACAACTTAATAACGATAACTTGTAATGAATTATTTGGATTGAATCACGAACTAAATCGTTCTCTTTAAAACGTTTTGTGGTTCTGTTAAAACTTATACAAGCAAACATAACTCCGTAGTCCCCAAGATAAAATAACCTAAAATCTTTATTTTCTATCTTGAAAATTTACTGCACTAATAAAGATCGAAATATTAAAGCTCTAAAGTTTATGTTATTTGGAAAACTCAAAACAATTTAGTATCTTCTTCTTTTCTTTACGAGAGTTGTTTCTAGTAAAAGATGTTTCTCATTGATGTATTTAAATTGAGAGTTAAGACACTCTATTTATATGTTTGAGAAAATTTGTGAAATTTAAGATAATAACGCTCATATCTGAAAAGAGTAATGGTCATTTATGAGTGAAAAAACAACGAATTATTTTTAAAGTAAAGGAAAATAACCATCATTTTCTGAGTTAAGAAAAATAACAGTAATTTTTTAAGTAAAAAAGTAACGATCATTTTTATGAGTGAAAAAGTAATCTTAAAAAAATAAAAAATAAATAAAATGTTGCCTCAGGTAAGAGAATTTGCTAATCTATTTTAATTTATGGGAGATATTCGACATCAAAATTGTAATAGTTAAACTAATATTTCCATCTTACTAATATTCTTTGTTTATAATTATCTATAATATTAGTTTTTAAGAAATAACCAAAATTCTTATTATCATTTTTAATAATAAATCAGAAACTTATAACATATATTACAAAGTTTTTAATAGTCCTTTGAACAGCTAGATATTTCTTTTTATTATTGTGATAATTTAATTATTGAACATGGAAAGATCATGATGTATATCTACAAAGGTATTCATGTTTGTCATATACTTTTGTTTTCAAAACTATTTTCCAATATTCTTGTAAATCATCTCTTTCCATTATAATTTCATCAACTCGCCTTGGATGGTATAAAGTTGATAATTTTTTTACCTATATTTTTACTTTATCCATATACATAGTATCTTGTTTTGTTCATTTATAGATATGGTCTTTTTTTAATTTTACTTGTAAGAGTTTTCACATTTCTATAAGTTTTATATACAACAAGAATCCTATAATTTTTTGTAATTGGTTTTTTTCCTTTAATTCACTAGGAAACTTGAAATTTTATTTAGTATAAGGGGTTGTAGATTATGTTTTTCATCTTCAATTTTCAACTCTAAATAATTAATTTTCTACTGAGTAATTATTGCTTTCTTTTTTCTATTGGAAGTATCAGGTTCTCATGACCTTTGTCTATTTATTTCTTCCCTATGTGGGTAAGATGTCTCTTCTTGGTAAACAACCATTAATGAAATTAGTTTTATATGACATTTTTGGGTTATGATTTATGGTTCAGAATCCGTCTCATTGATTATTGTCATATCATCGTTATCTCTGTTTGTATAAAGTTTTTCATTATAATGTTTATCTAGTTTTTCGTTAATTAGTATTAACAAACTAATTAATTTTTCCATATCCCTATTTTTAGTAATAATGAATTGTTTTTCTAATTCTTTTATATATTCTATTAAATTGGAATTATATATTTTTCTTTTGATTTTTCTTCATTTTTTCTTCTCTCATTTCTTGGTATTAGAATGTCTCATCTTTTAAGTGGTTCTACTTTTAATCATTTTAAGGGATTGTATCTATAACTTATAATATCATTAGTTCTTTAAATTCTATATGTATATATTGTTGTAATTTATTATAACCATATTCTTTTATTTTTTATAATAATTTGTTTTTTGTTTCAATTATACTTTATAGATACATAGTATTTGATTTTTTGACTAAGTCAATTTCCTTTGTTAGAAGTCCCAAAGCCTCCATTAGTGTTGTTTGATTTTTTGTTATGCTTACTAGGCTACCATCTATTTCTAATTGTATATTTTTTTAATTTGTCTCTAAATATTATTATCTTCTTAATATGACATCATGAACTAATCATTATTTGAACTTCTTATTTTAGTTTTTTAACTTCATGTTTGTTAGAAGTTTATCCTTTGTAATCTATAAAAGTAAATCTTGATATATTATTGTTTTTAACTACATCAATTTTTCTTTCTGTTATCAAGGGTTTTTTCTTAATAACTAAGTGTTATTCTTCCAGTATTTCAAAATCCGTTAATATTTTTGATTTTATTATTTGTCTAAGATCTTGAAAGGTTTTATCTATTTTTTAAAATTAATTTTTACATATATTGAACTATTATGACTATTTATTAATGAATACCTTGCTATATAATGTATTGAAAATGAATTTGTTTTCTTATTTCATTAAATCTTCTTTTTTAAATTTATAAGTTAAATTTAATATTTGTTTTAAATTTTTATCATGAATATCAATAGTAAACTTAAGATATGATGTAAATTTTAATTTTTAATATTATAAATTATCATGAATCATTAATAATATTTACCATACAGATAAAAGTTAGAAATAAATCAATCATAAGCTATGTTATGCAATTGAAAAAAAAACTAATAGTTCTAAGGGTTCGAATAATTATGATCTCTCAGGGCATTTATTCATATGCAAAAAGGTTTTAAGATATTTCTACAATTTTATTATCAAACCATTTGATGATCATTCCAAATTTTCATTAATAATATTAATGATATGTTTTTATTGTAATTAAGATAGAAGTTATTTTACGTTTCATAAGCATTACTTGTAAGAATCTTATGTGACAATGTAATGCCAAAATTATTACCCCATGTTTGGTTGGAGGGAATGGAATGAAATCAGAATTAATTCTTTCCATTTTGCGTGTTTGGTTGGACAGAATGAAGGACGGAATGAAATCAAATTATTAAAAGAGAAGGAATCACAATTCCTTATCCCCCTTGGTAATCATAATTTCATTTCCATCTAAACTTTTTTTTTTCCAATTTTACCATCATCTAAAATATAACCTTAAACTCAAATCCAAAATTCTCAAACCCAAAATTTCAAAACCCTAAACCCTAAACCCAAAATTTCAAAACCCTAAATCCAAATCCTAAAACCCTAAATCCCAAATCCCTAAACTCCAAATCCCCAAATCCCTAAACCCCAAAACCCTAAACCTTAAAACATAAATCCCAAAACCCAAAACTCTAAAACATAAATCCCAAAACCCTAAACCCCAAATCCCTAAATCCCTAAACTATAAACCTTAAAACATAAAACTCAAAACCTAAAACCCTAAAACATAAATCCTAAAACCCTAAACCCTAAACCCCAAATTCCAAATCCTAAAATCTTAAACCCTAAACCCCAAATTCCAAATCCTAAAATCTTAAACCCTAAACCTCAAATCCCCAAATCCCTAAACCCTAAATCCCTAAATTCCTAAACACTAAACCTTAAAACATAAATCCCAAAACCCTAAACCCTAAAACATAAATCCCAAATTCCAAATCCTAAAACCCTAAACCCCAAATCCAAACCTCAAAACCCTAAACCCCAAATCCAAACCTCAAAACCCTAAACCATTTTTAGAAAAATAATAATTTTAACCCTAAACCTTAACCTACAAATATAACCCCGAGTACTAAAACCCTAAACCCTAAATCCAAAATTCTAAAACCCTAAACCATTTTTAGAAAAATAATAATTTTAACCCTAAATCTTAACCTACAAATATAACCCCAAATCCTAAATCTTTAAACCTTAAATCTCACATCCCAAATCTTAAAACCCTAAACCCTATTTAGAAAAATAATAATTTTAACAATATATTTCTTTTTAATTAAATAATAATTATTTAAAAAAATAATGATTTTAATAATGTATTTTGTCTGACGAAAAAATAGTAATTAAATGACATTATTTGAACTTTACAGTATGTAGAGGTATTAAGGTCATTTACAACTTTTTTTATTTCATTCTAATGGCAAACCAAAAACTATGATTCTGATTTCGAGCTTGATTCCAGTGATCAAACTAAATAAATTTTTTTCTTTCAATTTCGTTCCGATTCCGATTTCGATTTCGATTCTTATTTCGATTTCGTTTAACGAACCGAGCTACACCTTAATAGATTTCAAACTGAATTATGATGGCATTGGAATAATGCTTTTTACGATATTTTAAAACGTACGCAAGGAGTTTCTAACGGGTCCTCTCCTATAATATGCTTGCAGTATCCATAGGCCCATAAATCAAAAGCTAAATGATGACATGTGAAAGTTGATCATTGCTTTACATTTTGACCCAAAAGAAAACGATGAGTATATGGAGTTCGACTCCTGTAGATATTGGTAATAGGCATTGGATTGTAGTCTAAATCCCTATTAATAGATTTAGACTATGAAATTGATGTTTTGTTTTTTGATATTTATATATCCCTATTAATAGTTGGTTTGTGATAAAATACAAACTATTAACAAATACAATAAAATTTAATATTAAACTATATAAAAAAATTAATAATAATATTTAAACAAGAATTATTTAACTGTAATTTTATCATTATTAAATGAAAGATTTTTGAATGAGATGATGTTTCGATATATTATATACAAGTAAATCAGTAAAATTGGTCCTAAATTACTGGAGGGTACACAAGGATTGAGAGTGGCTCTTCTTACGGCTACAACACTAAAGGATAACTGACGTGTTAGACTGTTGGGGTGGTGACGTTGACGACGTGAGCAACAGGCTGATGAGGTTAACGTAGCTCGATCAATGGCAAAGAAACATGGGCATATACTTTAAGAATTTTTACTGTAGTACCCTTTAAATTGTGATTCATAGTGGGTCAGCATGTTTTGAATTATTTGTCGTTTCTTGGACTTATTTTTTCTGGCCCCCACGAAAGAGAAAACACAAAGATAGTTCACACGTACAAATCACATGTTACGCAGATCTAAATTAAACACAACGTGATATAGGGGAGGGGTATCAATCATACCTTCTTTTGAAAAAATCATAAAAAAATATTTTTGATTATTACAAAAGAAAAGGTTTTGAAAACTAAATTTTTATATATTTTTCATTGCTAAGTTGTTCTATCATGAAAATATTATTCATAAAAAAGTTTCATAATAGAAGTTTTGTCAAAAAAAAAAAAGTTATTTTTATTTATTATATAATAAAAGCATTATTCATGTTTAATTTTTTAATTAAAAAATACAAGCATTTTTCGTATATTTAAAATTTATTTGACAAATAAGAGTATTTTTTATTAATTTGTAAGAAAATATTATAAGTAAGAATGCTAATTAGGGCTACATTTACCACTGTGATAAAATAAATTAGCGATAGTTTATTTTTAAAAAAAAATTGTTAAGCTGTTATTAACTCAATCATTAAAGACTAAAGTACACTTCTAACTTTTAAGTCGCAACTTTGTAAGTTTTAAACTTCTGGAAGATTAACTGACAGGGGAATTATTTACCAATTATTAGCTTAAAAGTTTCATAATAAAAATGAAAATTAAAAGTTAATGCTCTGCGTACAAAATCAAAAATATTTTGTAAGATTTGAATATTTTAAAAAATGTTTTTAACGTTTCAAAAAAAAAGTTATAATACTCTTAAAGTTTGAAATATTTTCAAAAATATTCTTATTATTTAACAAAAATATCAAAAATTCGTGAAAAATCATATCAATATCTTAAAAAGTTTTTCTACCCCTATCTATATAGTTTTTTAATATTATTTTTAAAAATATTATCACAAATATATGTTTTTCTTTTTTTCAAAAATAACCATGTTATAATAATAATAATTCATCTAACAATTAGCTTATTATGCTAATAGTATTCTTGATCTTGTATGGAAAACACTTTACAATTTTGCATATCTAAATCTAAAAATAATTAATAAATAAAACCATAGTTTTGAAAAGACTTAGTTTGAAATAAGAACAAATGAATTAAAACTTAAAAGTGAGATGATAAATTTATACCGATGGGTACATGGTGACACGATAAAGGAGGCGACACTACAAGA
Source organism: Hippophae rhamnoides (assembly GCA_033030585.1). NCBI lineage: Eukaryota > Viridiplantae > Streptophyta > Magnoliopsida > Rosales > Elaeagnaceae > Hippophae > Hippophae rhamnoides. The sequence continues at coordinate 38,484,881 of CM065429.1, read as the reverse complement.
GGGTTTGTGAGTAAGCCCGCTCTGAGCACTGAATATGTGGCGGCGATGGCGCGACAATTGCAGCTGGTTTGAGATGACCAATGGGTAATCGTTGAATGGTACTGTGACAGTGACTTTGGGAGTTTTCGATGGCTAATTGGTGTCTTACGACGTCGATGTCGTGACCAGAGGAGAGATGGCAGAATAAGTCCACTATGAGCACTGAGTATATGGCGACGATGGCACGATAACCATGATTGGTTTGAGATGGCCAATGGGTAATCGTTGAATGGTGCTGCGACAACGACTTTGATTTTTGATGATCAATGGGTATCTTACGATGTCGGTGTCGTGACTAGAAGAGAGATGGTAGAGGTTGTCGGGCTGCGCTCAGTAGCTGGGTAGGAATTTTGTAAGTAAGCATGGTTTTTGAAAAAAAATGACACGAGAGTGATATATGTATAGAAAATATTACTATTTTACCCTAATGTTAAACGGATATATAATGTTGATAACGTTGGAGGACAATTTTAATATTAAATAAAATTCAAGGATAATTTTGAAGAAAAATAAAATCTCATAAATATTTGCGATAATAATCCGTGAGAGTAGTTACAAAATTTTAAGTATAAAAATATATAATTATAAAGAAGTTATATATAAAATAAAATTATATCCCTTCATTTAAATTTTTAAATTTTTATTATTAAAAATTTAATAATTTAAATATATATATATATATATATATAATTTTTTAATAAAAATATTAGTATTTTTACTGTTTATATAACATTAGTGAAAAAATGATATAATATTTATAAAAAAAGAGTAATTAAAATATTCACTCCATATAGATAAAACGATTCAAAGAGCTCCTCACCCATTATAAGCTAGGAGCTGTGATTGGCTTCTAGGCAGCTAGTCTGCTAGTTACATATAATTAAGACAATTAAAAAAATGTATTTCTCAGACAATGTAACATGGTAATAACTCCAACTTCAGTCTGCTTTTGAGCTGGCATTCTTTAAATCAACATGGCAATGATAACTTTAACGTTGTTTTGCACTAAGTTGCTATTACTCATTAAAATATATGAATTCACTTTTTATCTTTCATTAAAAATAATAAAAATTTATGAATTTATGAATTTTTTTTTAAGAAACTATAATCTCTTCGGTTTTTAGACTTCTACGGATTAAAACCTCTCTATTAATATTCTAAAAATATATTTTATTTTCATTATTTTTATTGATAAATAACATGACTTAGTTGTTAAAAATTTAACAATTAATAAGATATTTATTCTTATAGTTTTTCTTAGATATTATCTGGAATCATTTAATATAAAATTAAATAATATAAAAGATAATAATTATAATTTAAGATATTTTTAATATAAATTAAAATTTAAAATGTAAATATAAAATAATAGTTTCATATTATAACATGTTGATATTTTGTGTCTGATTATATGTTTTATCATATCACTGATAAATACGTTGAGAAAGTCAACACTTATTACCTAAAAGTGAATCTTGTATCCATGTCATATTTGTTAACTATTCATGGGAAAGAATTAAAAAAAATAGAGGTAAAAGATGTCTGGTAACTATATTGAATTATTTTAGTATTATAATTTTAATATTAAAAAAATCTCAAAAATTGACTAAAAATACAACTAAAATAAATATTTTTTAAAATTATAAAACTAAAATAGTTCAATTAATGATGAGATAAATACTATTTTATCCAAAACTAGCCTATGATTGATTCCTCACACATACTCTTGCAATTAGAAGCCGTTGATTTTCTAATTTTCCGACGCAAATCAAAAATTTTGTACACATGAATTGATGAGCGGCCTTACTCTTTTTTTTTTTACTCGATACCTTTTATTAATTATTAATAGAAATAGAATATTTATTATTAAAACAAGAAGAAAGACTAAACACCCACCTAACAATTCGTGAAGGATTTTTAAAACATCAATTTAACAATTCATTTTTCCCAAAAAATAACAATTCATATTTTGTAATAGAATCTTGGAATGAGATTTATATATTAATGATTTAAATAAAAATAAAAAATTTACAATATAATTTAAGTGAAATTAAAAATATATTTTAATTTTGATATTAAAATATACTCTTTATATTAAAATAATTTATTTTTCATAAATAACGAAATTATTTATATACAATTATAAATTGTATTATTAAAGTGTTACAAAAGGTAATATGATATTGATATTATATGAAAAAATACACTTTAATAATACAATTTATAATTGTATATAAATAATTTCGTTATTTATGAAAAATAAATTATTTTAATATAAAGAGTATATTTTAATATCAAAATTAAAATATATTTTTTAAAATAATTATATATTTAAAGAGTTTATTTTTAATAATTATAAGATTAAATATATCAAATTTTCATAATAATATTATTAATAATATTTGACATAAGAATTATGAAACTAAATTTTTTTTTAAATGTGACCATTTATACCAATTATTCATATTTTATTATTTTTAATAGTTATTTAGATTTGTGTAATTATTTTCAAAAAATAATAATTTTATTTACATATATTCTTATAAAATGAACAAATAAACATTACACAGGGATTATTTTTGTTTTTCTACGAAAGCAAGTCTTTTTTAAATTATTTTTTTTTTTCCAAAGAGAAAGCAAGTCTTGTTGTTACGTTACTTATGTGTAGCTGTCATATGTCACCATGTCAGTGAGAAAGAAAAGCCTGTCTTAGAATCTCTATCAGAAAAATATAAAGAAAAGAACACTTGCCTTGCATCCATGGCGTGGTCCAAAATTGATCCCCACTTATGTCACCATACATGTCACATTCACATCAGCCGTATTGAAGAATAAAATCTTATTTAGTATATTTTTTTAATCAATTATTTGATGTAAATGTTGTCCCGGTCAAAATATATTTTTCTAATATGATATTTTCTATACAAGAATGTTGTATTTGTATACTAAGTAACGGGGAAAAAAACCTTAAATATTGTTGTCTACCATTAAACATTATTATCTGTCACACTGCTAACATATGTTAACACTCTTCTTCAAGGTGTTGTATATATGTCTCTTATGTCCAACTTGTCAAATGAGTTATAAAAGTTCTTTGCAGACACAAATTTTGTGAGTATATCAACCAATTGATTTTCTGATTTAACAAATGAAAGTTGAAATTTATTTTCTTCAATATTCGATTTGATGAAGTTCCGATCCACTTCAACGTGCTTTGTGCGATCATGTTGAACTGGATTGTGGGAGATGACAATGGCTACCTTGTTATCACAAAATAAGTTCATTTCAGAATTAGGAGCAACACCAATCTCAGTTAGAAGTTTTTTCAACCAAAAGAGTTCATATATTCCCTTGACCATTCCTCGAAATTCAGCTTCAGAACTAGACAAGTCAGCTACCTTTTGTTTCTTACTCCTCCATGTAACAAGATTGCCCCCCACAAAAGTAAAGTACCCAGCAATAGATTTCATATCCTTGATATTCCTTGCCCAGTCCGAATCTGTATATCCAACGATTTCTAATTGATCATTCTTTGAAAACATAAGTCCTTTCCCATGGGAGGATTTTAAATAACGAAGTATTTGCATGACAGCATCCATATGGTCTTCACTTGGGCAGTGCATGAACTGACTTACGACACTCACAACATAAGCAATATCAGGTCGAGTATGAGATAAATATATGAGTTTACCTACTAACTGTTGATATCTCTATTTATCTACTGGTACTTAGTCCACGTATTCTCCAAGTTTATGATTTTGGATTATTGGAATATCGACAGGTTTACAATCTAGTAATCCTGCTTCTACCAGTAGGTCTAGAGTATATTTCCTTTGGGAAAGAAATATGCCTTGTTTTGATCTTGTTACCTCAATGCCTAAGAAGTATTTGAGCCCTCCTAAGTTCTTCATTTCAAACTAATTTGATAGTCGTTCTTAAAGCCTAGAGATTACTTCTTTATCATCCCCTGTAATGATCTTGTCATCTACATAGACTATAAGGGCTGTTATTTTTTCCCGTCGATGTTTTAGGAAAAGAGTGTGGTCAGAGTTGCTTTGTTGAAACCCATATTTCCTCATTGCTGAACTCAACCTACCAAACCATGCTCGAGTTGATTGTTTTAGTCCATACAATGCTCGTTGTAACCTACATGTAGTTTCTTTTCCTAATGTAACAGTATATCCTGGTGGGATATCCATGTAAATACCTTCTTCAAGATCACCATGAAGGAAGGCATTTTTTACGTCAAGTTGGTGCAATGGCCAATCTAAATTTGCTACAAGAGATAACAAAGCTCTAATAGTTTTTAGTTTAGCCACATGTGAGAAGGTTTCCTGATAATCTATCCCATGTTTCTGTGTATACCCTTTTTGCTACTAGCCTTGCCTTGTATTGATTAACTGACCCATCTTTTTTATACTTAATGGAGAAAATCCACTTACATCCTACCACCTTCTTCCCTTGAGGTAACTTGCTTAACACCCATGTGTTATTCTTCTACAATGCCTCAAATTCTTCTTTTATAGCTTAAGCCCAGTTTGGATCAGATAAGACTTCTTCAACCCTACTTGGAATTTTACATAAGGAGAGTGTTTGTGCAAATGCCTTGATAGGTTTTGATAACCCTTAAGTAGATACTTAATTGGCTATTGGATACTTGGATTGTTGTTCTTCTCTTTCTGGGGAGTATCGATTTGGAGGTTTGCCTCGATTGTGTCTAAAAGGTAGAACATAACCAAAAAATGTATCTATAGCATTAGTTTGTAAAGGTGTGATAGGATAGCTTACCTCAGGAGTATTCTCAACAGGAGGATTATTGGGTACTAAAGAGTGGAGGATTGCATCAACCACTGCATCTTCTAGAGATTCAGTTGCTACTTCAGATTCTGTTCTTAGAAGCTCAAGTTCTGGTCTAGATACTGGCTCCTCCATATTGTTGGCATGATCCGAGTATACCAGATTGTTATTAGTGTCTAACATTTCAACATCAAGCCAATTTCATTCTTCACCATAACTCTCCCCCTGAATAGGGTAATTGGATACTAGTGATGGGAAAAACCATTCAGATTCTAGGAAAGTTACATCCATGATAATATAGGTTTTTTTAGTAATCGGATTGTAGTATCGGTAGCCCTTTTTTTGTACACCATACCCCAAGAATACACATCAAACAACACATGGATCCAACTTAGTGCGTTGATTTTATTGGAGGTGGACAAAAATAACATATCCAAAAATTCAGGGCGGAAGCATCAAAATAGTAGGCAGGGGAACATGATCATATAACACCTTTAATGGAGTCTGAAATTGTAAGGTTTTTGTGGGCATGCGATTCAGTAGATACACAGTTATAGTAACAACATCACTCCAGTATCTACTAGGCATATGTGCACTGATTAGTAAGGCCCGACAGTTTCCAAAATATGCCTATTCTTCCTCTCTGCAGTCTCATTCTGTTATGGGGTTTGTGAACACGAGGTTTCATGGAGAATACCATGGTCGTCAAAGTATGTCCTAAATTGTTGATTAACATACTCCCTCCCATTATCAGACCTAAGGATATTAATTTTTTCAGAAAATTATGTCTGAATCATAGTGTGAAACAAGTGAAACGTAGAAAATACTCCATCTTTATGTTTGAGAAGGTAAATCCACGTCATTCATGTATAATAATCAACAAAAATTACAAATCAACGATGACCCGATGATGTAGTGACCGGGGAAGGTCCCCAAACATCAAAATGCACTAAAACAAACAGACTCATAATTTTATGCATGCTTATTGGATAAGATGCTATATGACTTTTTGCTAAGATACAAGTATCACATTTGAAATCTAAGTGTGTGCCATTTGAAAATAGACTAGGTAATAAGTGTCTTAAATACCCAAATGATGGATGCCCAAATCGACGATAACATAACCAAATCTGTTGCTCCTTGTTACTAACCATATGTTGCATGTGATTGGCTCTTCTTGAACTGAGGCCATCCACATAGTATAACCCTCCTCTCTTAGTACCACACCCAATGATCTCCTTGGTGAGAATATCCTGTAGAAGACATAAGGTAGAATACATCAATACTATACAGTTAAGATCTAAAGTGACTTGACTTATAGATAGTAGTCTATTTGAAAAATAAGGTACAAGTAATGTATTAGATAATGATAATGAAGGAGATAAAGTCAATGCTCCAGCCCTTATAACTGGATAAGTGACCCCATTGGCATTGGCCATATAGCTCCGTCTCGACTGGGTTGTATTAGAGAGATCTTTTGGGTCAAATGTCATATGATTTGTAGCTCCAGAGTTGAGAATTCAATCCTCATTATCACTATGAGTAGAGATGTGAAATGCTTTACTTGAAATTCCTAGATCCTAGGAAGATTTGCCTTAAGGAATAAGGGATAGTGATGTAGTATTGGTAGCCATAACGGCTCTCCAAGTGGTTTCTCGTTTCTTTTGTGCTTGAAGATCATTCCACCATTATGGATACCCATGTAGTTTGAAGCAGTTTTCATGGGTGTGTTTGGAGTTTCTACAATGGCCACATTTCATGTTAATAGAAGGTAGATTTCCCGTGGATTTCTTGCTACCAAAAAAAGGAGTTCTTGGTATTGGTGGCATCGGATTATAGTGTCCCTTGATCCCTTTGAAAGCCATAACTTCTCTAGGAGTTGTATCTGCACCCATGATAATCATGATCTACCTGACCTCTTCCTTACGGACGAATCCATAGGCTTGTTCCATCGTAGGGAATGGTTTGATTTGAAGCACATCACTTTGAGTTTTATCTAGTCTGTCATCAAGTCTATCGAAGAAGGTATACACTCGATCTTCCTGTACGATGGAGTTGTATTTTTGTATGTCAATCGCACACTCCATTAGGTTAGGACGACGGAAATCAATTTCTCGCCACAACCCTTGAAGGTCATTGTAGAATTTTTTAATGGATCCCCCGCCTACTTCATACGAGTAACTTGATGGCAGAGATCATACACTTGAGACGTGTATGTCCCATCATAGTAGGTTGTAGCAGAAGAATCCCAAACTTGTTTCGCAGTTGGGAATCAGATAAAATTTGCAATCAAGAAGGGGTTTATCGAATTGATCAACCACCCCTTGACAATGGCCTTTTCAGTATGCAATCTCCTAAATAAGGGGTCGATTTCAGTAAGTTGAGGAAAATCCCCATTAATATATCCCAGTTTGTCTTTGCCAAAGATTTACATCTCCACCACCTAGGACCACATGGCATAGTTGGATCTTCCCAACTTGATACTAATGGGAATAGTCAACGATTTTGTTAGCGGAGGTTGTGAGGTAGTCTGAGCTCTAGTTAGAACTTTAGTCATTTTTGTAGTCAACTCGTTCAATATGTAATTGGTGGTTAAATATCTAGATTTTTCCATGAAATCTATCAATTCTGTTTTTTTTCCTTTTTTCCTTTTTTTCCTCCATACACCAGCCAAATATATATAGAATATTCATAACTATAACCCTAATTCATTTTCTCTATTCGTGTAGCCCTTATGTGGAGTGACGCTTTTCTTCTCCTGCATTCCAACTTTCTCCGAGCCAAAAAAAAAACATTACGGTTTCCCACGATGGTAGCTAGACTGGTATGTAGAGAGACTGCAATGGCCCCAACGAGCAAGCGGCATTGGGAAACTTCGACGACTCCAATGAGTAGATAGATTTGAAATACAGGGAAACTGCGATGGCTCTAACGAGCAGCTAGATCAGTATGGCTCCAACACTTATGGAAGCAAGCACCATCCAGCCAAAATAGGTGACACAACCACACGCACAAAGAAAAAAAACATAAAAAAAACATTGTTGAGGAGACGAATAAAGTAAACCAGATGGTAGGATACAAATAGAGTAAGCTAGATCAGCCACCCCTAATCCCAATAAAACAACTAATAAGCCAAACCCAGTTGTTTTTGCAGAAACGAAGATCGAAGATCTGAAAGTTTAAGACTCCAAAGCGTCAAGAAAATAGCATTGTAGAAGAAGCTTCATATATTGTGGACCCTCCGATCATGATGAAGAGACGCAAAGGAAGACGTAGAACTAACAGAGGTCTTCAACGGTTTGTTTTCTTGAGCTCAACTAATCTCTGGGTTCAACAGAAAACAATATTTGTTTTAGATTCAGACCACAAGAATCCAAATTGGAAACTCGAAGTCTAGGGTCTCTATTCTTTGCAGTGGTTTTTATGGTTGCCATAGAAATAGCAGAATGGGAAAGATTTGTATCCTAGCAGCCACACTAACACACTAGATCAAACCAGTATCGAGGAGAACAGAAAATAGTGTAATAGGTAGCAGCATAGTAGCGTAGCATTTTCATTTCTTTAGGCCATCCATAACCGCTCTGATACCATGTCAAAATATATTTTTCTTTTATGATATTTCCTGTACAAGAGTGATGTATTTGTATACTAAGAAATGGAAAGGAAAAAAACCCTAAATATTATTGTTTGCCACTAAACATTATTGTCTGTCACACTGCTAACACACGCCAACAATCCCAATAATTGTAAAATTTGATCACTCATTTGAGGCAAATTTTAAACTGAATTAGGATAAACTTCCATTAACAAAATTATCTAAATATGTTTTTTTAGATGAAGTGATATTTTTTAAAATTTAAATTAGTGATTTCAAATAAGATGACTGTATTTATCATCAAAACACTAATTGAAATACAAATGATCAATTTAGTTGGGTACTATACTGGACCTTTTTAATAATAAGTTGACCATACCTCCATTAATAGTGAATTCTTTTTTTTTTGAAAATTACAAAAAGAATATATTTTTAAAACTTATAACAACAAAAATAAAATATTAATTATATTAAACTTTATTTAATTAGAAAAAATTCAATATTAAGTGACTCTAACTAGATGAATATAGTTTAATTTGAATGATATCTAATTAGAATTAGATGATATTTAATGTGTTATTTTTTATACCACTATTTGATATATAGAGCATTTAGGAGATATAGGTTGAACATGCTAATTATTACATGCATATATAAATACATTTATTAAATAATTTGATATATTATTAATTTATTGTTTTAATGTGTATCAGTTCTTGAACCTTATCAATGTAACCAGCCCAATTTGAAGTGGATCAATTAGTTGGCAAATGGATTGGTGTATTAAAAAATGCTAGGAGTAATTTGATTATTTGGCATGAATGTATTTATATCACATGTTGGGGTTTTTTATGCAGCACCTTTTTCATTGTTTCTTTTTGCAATGTTTGTGTTTCTTCTTTGTTCTCTATGGTTTTCTTTGTTCAATAACTGGTTATGTGTTAAAGGCTTTCTTAGTAACCCAGTTTTTATGTTCTTGTATAATAATTTTTTAAGTGGATATATATGCTTCCTTTATAGTAGATTAGGCCATTTAAATATAGGGGGTCGAACTACTTAATCCTTATGTTCATTTGTGTTCTTTATTTTTTACTTGAATCTTGGTACTCGATATGTTCAATAGGTAATGTGTTCTTTAAGTGTGCTAGCCAAATATTGTGTATCATGTACTAAGATTCTTAGGGATCTTCAATTTTGTGAACATTGTATTTTTTGCAAACAAATTAGGGTCAAGTTTTCTAAGGGAAGTCACACTACCTTGCATGCATTAAATTACATTCATTCTGACTTTTGCGGCCCTAATTTTATTCAATCCATTTGTGGTACTAAGTATTTCATTTCTTTAGTTGATGGCATTACTAGGAATTTCAAGACTTTCCCTTTAAAATCTAAAGATGGAACCTTCACTACCTTTAAGCACTAGAAATCAATTATAGATAATCAAAAGAGTAAAAAGGTTAAAGTATTTAGAACTGGTAATGGTCCAGAGTTTTATAATGAACTCTTTGACAATTACTACAAAAACTAAGGTATTGATATACATATAATAGTTGTGGGTACTCTCAAACAAAATGGTCTAGTTAAGAGAATTAATAGAATATTACTTGAAAGGGTTAGATGCATGTTGTTCTTATTTGATTTGCCTAAAATTTTTTAGCCAGAGGTAGTTAGCACTGCAACCTTTTAATTTTAAGATACTTTAAGATACTTGGTCTAGTGTTCCTGTTGATTATAATGCCTTTTGGACTTACGATTGTGTGGCTTACCGTCACCTTAGCCTAGGAAAGTTGCAGGATAGGTTACTTAGGTGTTTTTTCATTGGTTATCCCTTAGGTGTTAAAGGATATAAATTTTGGTATCCATCTTTGAAGAAAAATATTATAAATAAAAATATTGTCTTTACTAAAACAATGTTTACAAGTATGTGCATAATATGACTTATTCAAATTCTTTTATAGGTATTGAAATTAAGGGAAAGGTGGTTGGTATAACCACTTCTCCTCCTCATGTCCTTGATACTGGGGATAGGTAGAGTCACCTCCTAAGTCCACTAATTTAAATATTGATAAGATAATATTGATTTTAGTGATGATGGTAGAATTATTAAGGATAACTTGTCATGGAAATTCCTCTAAATTTTTTGATTACCAATTGGTTAGAGATAGGACGAGTAGGCTCTACCCAAAAGGTACCTTGAATCTCTTCCCTTTTCTTATATTTTCAATCAAGTTGATTTAATTTCTTATGCATTATCAATTGCTTCTAAAATAGATGATTATGAACCTAAATGTTTTGCTTATGCTATTTTTTTCTCCTAATTTTTCTAAATAGATTGATATTATGCATAAGAAATTAAATTCACTTTATAAGAATAAGACCAGGACTTTAGTTTAAAGAACTAAAGATCTTAAGTTGTTAGGATCTAGATGGTTGTTTAAAAAGAATAAGGGTATTAAAGGTGTTGAATCTGCAAGACATAAAACAAGATTAGTTGCACAAAGATTTGTTCAAAAGAAAGGTATTGATTTTAATGAAATTTTCTCACTTGTTGTTAAATTTATCTCTATAAGAATTATGTTATCTATTATAGTTCAATTTGATGTGTTACTTAAACAAATGGATGTTAAATCTGTATTCTTGTATGGTGATTTAGATGAGAAAATATATATGAAATAACCTAAAGGTTTTATTAAAAAGGGAAATGTAAATCTTGTGTGTGTATTAAATAAATCTTTGTATGGTCTCAAATAAGCTCCCAAATAATGATATGAAAGATTTGACTCTTTTATAACAAAAATTGGTTTTGAAAAATGGTATTGTGATAATTTTGTTTACTTTAAGTTAAATAGTGCTTCAAGTCCAATTTATTTACTATAATATGTTGATAATGTGATTATTGCTTAAAAGAGTAAAACTGAAGTTGACAGATTAAAACTTAAGCTTAATAATGAGTTTAAAACGAAGGACTTAAGACCTTGTACAAGAATTCTTGATATGAATATTTTTAAAACTGTTAATAAATTATTTGTTTCACAACAATTATATTTAGTTTGACACTAAAGTAATTAGTGTACCTTTAGGTTCTCATATCAAGCAGTCTAACACTAAATGCCTTAAATTGAAAATGAAAAAGAATATATGAAAAAGGTCCCTTACTCTAATATCGTTGATGTATGCTATGGTCTATATTAGACTTGATATAATATATACAGTGAGATATGGCTTAATATGGCTTACTGGTAGGTAATCAAATGGATTCTTAAATATACTAAATGGACTATTAATGTTAGTTTATTACTTAAGAATAACTCTGTTGATTTCTCTATTGTTTAAGGATATCCTCACTTTGATTTTGTAGATGATAAGGAAAAAATGAGATCATTATCTGGATACCTTTTTAAAGTCTTTGACAATGTTGTATGATGAAAATCCAATTTACAATATATTGTAATTTTATCAACCACAGAGTTTGAGTTCATTGCCTGTACATAAGTAGTCAAAAACGCCTATAGTTGAGGGGCTTTCACCAGGCACCTTGGAATTGTTTCTAATGATGTTATTGATACTATAATCTTTATTAATCAGTTTGCGATTCATTTATCTAATCATTTCATGTTTCATTCCAAATTTAAGCATGAAGATGTAAAAATGTATTTCATTAGAGATATTGCATCATATGGTCTCATTCATATAGATAATATCTTCATAGAGGATGACCCCTCTTCTAATATGCTAACAAACCTTTTATCAATAGCCAAATTTAAACATTGTTTGAGTTTGGTGAGAATCTATTATGTTTAGCATTAGATAGGTTCAAAAGGATTCAATATATATATATATATATATATATATATATTTCATAGTGTTAAGGTGTAGAATTGTTATTTTTATGACACTATTTGATAGATGGAACATCTAAGAGATGTAGGTTGAATAAGTATATTGTTGCATGTATAATTAACTTCCTTAAATAATGTGATAAATTATTAATTATTTTTATTTTAATGTGTATAAGCTCTAGGGCTTTATCAATTTACCCAACCTAATTTGAGGTGTATTCACGAGTTTGCAAAAGGAATGGTATATAAATAATATAAAGGTAGTTTGGTAATTTGCTATATATGTATTTATATCACCTATTAGGGTTTTTTAGGCCGCACCTTTCTCATTGTTTCTTTTCGCGCTGCTCACATTCGTTCTCTCTTCTCTCTGTTCTTTCTTGTTTTTTCTATTCGAGAACTAATTGTGTTAGGGTTTTCTCAGTAACCTAGTTCTTGTATTCTTGTATTGTGATTTTTTTAAGTATATATATATTTCTTTCCGGTGAATTAGGTCATTTAGATATAGAGACCAAACCACTTAATTCCTATCTTCATTCGTATTATTTACTTTTATTTAAATCTTTGTACTCAAACTGTTCAATTGTTTATTAAATCATTATTTTCTTGTGGGTTTGTGATATTATTATGGGATGAAATCCCAACAAAGATTGCCCTTCAAATAAGACCCATTTGGCTTCACTAAGTTCACATTACAACTTAAGCCTATCCAATCGGTCTTCCATGACTAGTACCCTTTTGAACCATAACTTTAACCCATCTTATTTACCCAAAGTTTTAGGATCCTATCATGGTCCTTCAAGTTAAACGTCATTCCTTAAATTTAAACTTTAACTTACTTTATTTAGCCAAAGTTTCATGGTCTTTTAAATTCAAATTTTAAAACAGGTTCACACTGTAACAAAGTTTTAGAGAATTTTATTTCAAGTCCAACTAAGCACATCTTTCACAAATTAATCTTAGACAACAATTATAAACTCTAATACTATTTGAAAGGCATAATAGTTCTCATGAGTTTATACAATACAATTAGGTTACATCTTAAAAGGTTAACACATTGAATATAATTGAGTGTCATGTTCTTTTAAACTTATGCTTTCATTGGTATTTTATTAATGTTGGATTTGTTCATTCTTAGATTTCAAATAATATAAAATAATATATTAGATTTTATTTTAAATTAAAATTAATATAATTTTTTTTTCAAACAATTTTATAAGTACGGTTTGGTTATTTCCTTATAAAACTACTATTTGATTAGTTAGGCAAAGAGATCAATGTTTCAACTCATCATTTATCATTTATATAATTAGTCAAAAACTCAAAATTATGCTCAATTAAACGCTTATATTTTGATTATATATATATATATATAATCGTTATATGTATTAATTATTTATTTTAATAAAAATAATATAGATGATAAAGTGGTCGTGGAGTTATTTAATTAAAATCAACAACCTATTAAGAAGTGACATTTAGTTAAAAGCATTATTTAAATTGTTTAGTTAAGAGAGGAAAGAGAAATTATCTCATGGTTTTATATTATTTAATTAATAGTGCCGGTCATTGTAAGCTCTTAAATGACAACATTTTTAATTTTTTATAAATGAAGTGATTCATAAATGGCGACATTCTGTGTTCATTTTTCCTCTAGGCTAAATAGCAGCCACGTACATTAGTATCAAATGTACTGTTTTTGCAAAACAACAAGAACAACTAGAAAAAAGAGTCATTTTCTTGAAATAAAAAACTTTTTAATTATTATCAATTGAGTTTAATCTTCAAACGATCAATTTTAGTAAATTGAATTATATGAAACTTAAAATAAGTTAATAATCTGAAAGTATTTATAATACATAAACAAATGCTGGTCTACGCACAATCAAACATTTAATTATTAGATAGAAAAAAAAAGTCTAAGCACACTTTAGCCATGTGCATAAACATATAGCTAAGGAAAAAGACATGTTTGGTGACATCTAAAAATTACATTTTTTTCTACACATAGGATCAAAATGAGATTCCAACCCAAAATACTAATATTTTGGATTATAACTCCAAAATATTCATAGGAGATACACTGTCATATTGAGTTTCCACGTATTGATATTAGATTTAATATTTAATTTATATTGAGTTGGCACATTTAAAGATAAATATATAAAGTAAAAGTAGATCCGTAAAGGTAACATATGTATTCCAAATTCAAACGAATGGTAGATCTCTTGTTAAATTATAATGAAATTACGTGATATTATTCTAAATTCATTTAAATTTTTAAGATTTATTAAATTGTTATGGTTTTTTGACAATTTCTTTACACAATTGTGAACTTTATTCTAGATTCATTTGAATTTTCAAGATTTATTAAATTGTTATAGTTTTTTTGACAATTTCTTTACACGATTGTGAACTTGATGGGATATGAATAACTTTCTAGATGATACACCTAAATGATTGGTATTTAGTAAAGGGGTATGAATGGAGTCTAATTGGGTAATATGTTATTGTTCGAAGATGATTCTTAGTTGATACACGAATAAGTATCACGTTGAAAAAATATGAATAATAAATTAGATATATAGTTGAGATTAATTATTTTTTTAACACATTAACCTTTGTGTTGGAATTTCATATCCAATAAATATCATGATACAATTATTATTACGTTAGTTCATACAAATTAGATCTCTAAAGTGAAATTGAATCCCTGCAAGGAATGTATATGATCCAAGTCCGTTTAAAGAATGCATTTAAATGAATGATTTTTCATATTGAGATATGATTAGAGTCTAAGGGATAACGTGTTCTTGATTGGGTGATTGTTAAGTGTAAGAGTTCTTGAAAAAAAAATATAATAACTAATTAATTAGATTTTTAACATGTTAATATTTTAAATTAGAATATAGACATAACTATATATATAAACTTCCGGATAATCTCTTTCAAATTATAGTGGTTCACCTTTAATACATAGTTTTGAAATGCTAAAATAAAAGTACGTAACTCAGTTGGTTAATATATCCTTTTAGATGAGTTACGGATGGAAAACAATATCACAATAAATGTAAATATAGATAAAAAATTTCTAATGAATTTAAATATAAATATATATATATATATATAAAAGTTCACTGATATTTATTATTAATTAATATTTTAATAAAAATAGAGTATTTTTATTATTGATTTAAGGAAAAGTACAACTCTTATATGCTCAGACTGTCCAAGAAAATAATTTTTTTATTTACATAATAATTTAAAAATATATTTTTTTTTCTTCTAACAAAAAGAAATACAATAAAAAAGAGGGTGCTACGATCTTTCAAAGATAAATTATAATCGAGACAGAATCGTCCTCTTTATCGTCCTCCATGTTCGGCTGAGCTTGTCAAAGAAACAAAAACAAAAGGATCAAAATTAACAAATATCACTATATTACTTTAGGGAGAATGGTAGCACTAAAGAGAAAGTCTCTTTGAGATTGATAGACTGATAGTACTGAAGAAAACAAAGAAAAAAATGGTGGCAGAAAAAGACCCAAATGGTAGGGGTTGTCGGCGAACAAAAATACAAAAACGACCCAAAAAGCAATGATTGAGTGACAAAATGGAAAGTTGTGGCTGAAGAAAGAGTTGTATGTGGATGGCTGGTGGAGGAAAGAGGAACGCGAAGGGGTGAGCGGCGGCAAAGATGGACGGAGGGGAGTGACCGAAGGATGGGTGAGGGTGGGAAGAAGAAGAAGAAGAAGAAGAAGGTGGGAGCGGCTGTAAGTTTTTAAGGTTTGTAAATTTGATGTATGATTGATTTTTTTAATTATTTGATATTGATAAATAAAAAAAATACATGACTTTTTTTATATAAAAATCAGTTAAATTTTAACATATTATTTATAAGTGGGGCTGATTGTATTGGTTTCTTATTTATTTATTTTTTTGTAATTATTACTTAGATATAATAATTTTTTTAATAATAATTTAGTTAATTAATTTTTAAAAAATAATAGCCTAGATCTAATGATAAATTTTCTGTTCTACTTTCTAAAAAAATTATTTTAAAAAAATGTTTAAGTAAATATATATTTTTAAGGTTTTTTTTAAAATCTAAAATTTAAATATAACTTTTTAAAATTAGCCAACTGAATTGTTATTTTTTAAAATTAATGAAACTAAATTGTTATTTTTTAAAATTAATGGTTTAAATTATAAAATAAAAAAACTGAAATATAAATATTCTAACTAAAATAATCAGTGAAGCAGATCTTCGCATGATTGCATCTTAATAAAACGCAAAAGCACTGCTCAATGCTCATAAGCCCCACCAACCTGAAAGGACAGCCATCCTTGTTTCCTAAAATACCAAATTGTTGTATCAAAATCCCAATTGTGTCCCACAAGTTTTAATAGTGAGAGATCCGCTTTCTCTGAGTACGAGTCTCCTCTCTATTCATTCATTCAATTCTCAAAAAGTTAAGAAGGTATGTCTCTTTGTTTTTGCTTCCACCCCTTCAGTTGTTTTCGTGTCTTTCCTTCATTCTTTCTTTTCCCTCTTTTTGCATGATTTTCATTGTTCCTGTAAATCGCTTCTTTCTTTTGCGTTTCGTTTCATAATCTTCCCAACTTCTTCCCTCTCTCTTTTCGAGTTTGTAGGTGTTTGTTTGTTTGTTAATGCTCATCTAATTCTTTCTGGTAGCGCGGTCCTCAATTACTTACGGTAATTCAAAAATCTCTTTTGTATTTTCATATGTTTTATGTAGATATATTATGTATATATATTTCGTATATTTTTACTTGCTTGTTTTGTATTGCAATTAATCATTACAAGTGCGTTTAATGTATTTTTGCATTCATGCTTTGTTTGGTTGATTTGAATTCGAAGCAACGTGAGACAATTTGATTTGGAGGCTGGTGTGGTTCCTTCTTTTGGTGCATTCTCTTTTAGATATTGCGCTTTTTGAAATCAGTTCTTGATTTCTCGTATAGAGTTTTCGATGCAACCAAACAGAATACCGTTTGAAATCTTTTAAGCTGCTATGTTTAGCTGTTTTATTCAGATTTCCAGAAGAAAGCTTGCTGAATTATTGCGAATAATTTCTATTTTGGTATATGAACGAAATATCTATTTAACTATGTTACTTGAACTCTTTTAATACACTTTCGGGTATAACTATGTTACTTGAAATCTTTTAATACACTTTCGGATATCGGAACGCCAATTTTTTTAATTTTTTTTTAAATAAATTTACCTCAAATTAAAATATCTAAATACTCACACCTATATCCATATAATATCGCTTAGATAGGGATACTTTAACAAATATGAAAAGTCAAGTAACATATCTACTTACATGTTTTGGAGTCTTTATGTCTACTATACATGCGGCCATCATGAATTCTTTCTTAGACACCTGTTGCTGTGGCTTTCATTCTTCTACTTCCTATTTTTGTTTGCTTTATTTTATTGAGCGCTTCAATTTTCATGTATGCAGTGAAAGATGGTTGCATTTGGAAAAAAGTTAAAGGAAAGACAAATTGAAGAATGGAAAGGGTATGTGTTTATTGTTCACTTCACTCTATACGTTTCTTCCTTTTTTATTCGACCTATGTTCAAAATGCATTCTTGTAGCTTCCATAGGCCTTTGGAATTACTAGTAAATATTACTGTAATATTATTATCTCCATGTAATGTACATTCGTTCTTAAATGAGTATATATAGCCCATGGATTTAGGTATGTACGGGTGTTAATAAATACATACATATTTATATAGAGTTAAATATGATATGAGAAAACAACTATGTGGAGAATGAGACAGAGGGATTGTATTTTGCAATTATTTAAATTTCTGTAGGCAAGAATGCTCCTAACTTCTTTTTTTACCCCTTTTCAGATATTACATTAACTATAAACTGATGAAGAAGAGAGTAAAACAATATGCTCAACAAATTGAAGTGGGTAGTCTGGACCTTCAACATGTCCTCAAGGATTTTTCGCGGATGCTTGATAATCAGATCCAGAAGATTGTCCTTTTTCTATTGGAACAACAAGGACTATTTGCAAAGACGTTATCTGAACTTGGAGAAAAGCAGGATGCTCTTCAGCAGCAACCTGAGATATCTCGAATATCTGTACTACGGGAAGCTTATAGAGCAGTAGGGCAGGATCTTTTAAAGCTTCTCTTTTTTGTTGAGGTGAATGCTATTGGCCTGCGTAAGATACTGAAGAAGTTTGATAAACGCTTTGGCTACAGATTCACTGATTATTACGTCAAAACTCGAGCTAACCATCCTTATTCCCAGCTGCAGCAAGTGTTTAAACATGTGGTAAAGTGTCTAAGATGTGCCTTTTGTTTTTTTCTTTTCTCTCCCTGTTACTTGTCTTGTCATTTTGCATAAACTCTAGGGTCTGTCTTACAGTTTTAGGTCACAGTATTAGTTACTATCACTGACTTTCTCTCAGCATGACTGCATGAGATTTGCTAATTCATGGTTACTATAAAATGGTAAAATCATTTATAAATTAATAATGGAACTTGCAGGGATTAGGGGCAGTTGTGGGCGCTATATCTCGCAATCTTCATGAACTTCAGGACCGTCAAGGAAGCTACTTGTCAATATATGACCAGCCTGTCCTTCATTTGCAGGTTTCTTTTGCTTAATATTATTTTTTTCTGCATCCTATTTTTGATTTTCATGTTGTATAACTCACAAAGTATTGGCTAATATAATAATAATTAATGACCATAATTCAATTGCAGGATCCTGTTGTTCAATCAATAAAAGCAGCTGTCGACAGATTAACCCATTCAACAAACTTCCTTAACTTTTTGGGACAACATGCCCTTATTATGCATGAAGAGCTGCCCACTTCTTCTGAGGAACCTGTTGATGATCAGAGATACCATTTTATGTCACTACTCTTGAACCTGGCAAATACCTTTCTTTATATGGTCAATACATATATCATTGTTCCTACAGCAGATGATTACTCCATGAGCCTTGGAGCAGCTGCAACAGTTTGTGGTGTTGTGATTGGATCTATGGCAGTTGCACAGGTGTTTTCTTCAGTGTATTTCAGTGCATGGTCAAATAGATCATACTTCAGACCTCTCGTATTCAGTAGTATTGCCCTATTTGTGGGAAACATCATGTATGCTTTGGCTTATGATGTTCGCTCGCTGTGGCTTCTTTTGATTGGTCGTCTTTTCTGTGGGTAAGCAATAATTTTTCATCTCTTAATCTGATTCTTAGCCTAAATACTGTTTACAACACGAACACTGAAACACACTTTCTAAGGAAAAAAGGTACAAAATTTAACTAGGAGTTTAGGAGAAGCTTGTTGTACCATGACCATTTGAACAGAATCTACATTATTGTTTTTCCTTACTGTAGACTTATTTTTTTTCTTCCTCATTGTGATGTGTACTCTCTGATTCTCTTCTCCTTCTCTTTCCACATATTTTACCTCCACGAGCTGAAACTTATTCCACATACCATCTTGTTTGTTGGAAAAATCCTAGACATCTCGATTTGGAATTTTCCCAACTCGTGTCTATTTGAACAAAAGTTCTCACTATCACAAGATATCCACATGGGCCCCTGGTGCGAGGATCTTGTCCAACACCTCACCAGGTTACATGTGTTTCTTTCGTTCTTACTCAGCTTCGAACATGTGACCTTCTCCTTTAGTATACAAATTTTTAGAAGTTGGTACCCATCAGGATATGTCCGATCCCGATGGGTACCAGCTTCTATGCATCTGCATACTTAAGGGTAGGTCAAAGGTTCGAAACTGGGTAAGAGCGAAAGGAACACGTGTAACCTGGTGAGGTGCTGGACAAGATCCCCGTACCAAGGGCCCCACGTGGATATGTTGCGATAGTGAGAACTTTCGTTCAAATAGTGTCAAATATAACAAGCTTCCGGCAAGTGAGGCTACCAACATTGCTGCAAATGGGCTAGTAATGATTTGTCATTTCAATTGGGAAAAGGATCCTAATTTTGATATCTAACATTACTCCTTTTGTTGTGAGTGGACAGCAAGTGTTGGAATGCCATTTGATCTTGATGTTAGCTTTTGACATACTAAGTCAATCTTAGGAGTAAAGTAACAAGTTCTTTTAATGGTATCCTGTTATATGAATTGACATGTATTTAATTTCTGAATTTCAGACTGGGCTCTGCTAGAGCAGTTAACCGGCGTTATATTAGTGATTGCGTTCCAATTAGAATACGGATGCAGGCATCAGCAGGTTTTGTCAGTGCCAGTGCTCTTGGGATGGCCTGTGGTCCTGCTCTTGCTGGCTTACTGCAAACCAATTTTAAGATACACAAGCTTACATTCAATCAAGATACTTTACCTGGTTGGGTTATGGCTGTTGCATGGCTCATATACTTGATATGGCTGTGGATATCATTCAGAGAACCTTCTCATGAAACTATGGATAGCACAGTACCCCAGGAATCTAATTCTGGTATATTGACTTCTATCATTGGTTAGAGTTTTTAAAATGCCATTCTATGCGTCATTGTATCTAAATTTTGATACATGAGAGTTTTATCTGTTCTTTCCCCTTTATACCCTAGTCTTTCTATGAAGTTCTCACTTATCCATGAGGGGGCAGTTAATTGATATCTGAAATAGCTATACTTGCTAATAAAGTTATTACATCAGTGTTGAAAGTGTTTGGTTATTGATTCATGTAAATGACAGAAACAGTACAAAACGATGCTCTTGAGAAGGGTCTTAAACAACCATTGCTCCTTGGTTCGGAAGACAAGCAAGATGATAAAGATGGTGACCAAGAATTTGATGGAAGTGAAGCTTCCGAAGAATCTCACCGACCAGCCACATCCATTAGATCAGCATATAGACTACTCACACCCTCAGTGAAGGTATCACATGATTGATTCTGATTTTCACATGGGGATATGAAACCTTAACTATTTGATTAGATGTATGTCTTAGATATTATTATTATTAATTGGTGTGCAATTTGAGATTATTTGCAAACATTTTTGTATCTAATTTTTTTTATAAATGTATCAAGAAATGCAAATACGTCATTTCTGTACATTGTACTAAAACCTTCTCCATGGAATCTAACCATTTTTTTTAATAATTTTCACAGGTCCAATTGTTGATATACTTCATGCTCAAGTATGCCATGGAGATTTTGCTCTCAGAATCTAGTGTTGTTACCACATACTACTTTGGTTGGTCTACTAGCACTGTGGCAATTTTCCTTGCGTGTTTGGGGCTGACTGTTCTTCCAGTTAACATTATTGTTGGAAGCTACATCAGCAACATGTTTGAAGACAGGTAATATTTCACACAATGCTTTTCACTATAAAAATATTTGATGCTTTCATCTGTTTGCTCAGGAAAAAATCATGACACGTCCCTATAACTTTGCTTAAATGATGCACTACCCAAGAAAGTTTGAAAAGTAGCAATCCTTAATGAAAAAATTTAAAAA
The DNA here is from genome assembly GCA_033030585.1 of Hippophae rhamnoides. Lineage (NCBI taxonomy): Eukaryota > Viridiplantae > Streptophyta > Magnoliopsida > Rosales > Elaeagnaceae > Hippophae > Hippophae rhamnoides. The sequence continues at coordinate 38,463,131 of CM065429.1, read as the reverse complement.
TAAGGGATATATTGTGTAATATGACAATGATTTGGGAATGCAATTGCCTATTTTTGCAAGGTTTTGGGTTAGTTTGCTATTCCATTAAACTTTAGCGGGGTTTGAGGCATTTTTCTCTTATTTCTTTTCACAAAATTCTTACGTATATTTTGGAACAATATTTGTTTTCTTCCCTACTTTTTTCTTCACTTTTCTTTGTTTTTCACTCTTCTTTGTTGTTCACTCTTTAGCCTTATTCATTGATCTGGATGCAGGCAAATTTTATTGGCATCTGAAATTGTGGTTTGCATCGGCATTCTTCTGAGCTTCCACTTATTTGTTCAGTATACTGTGGTGCAATATGTCTGCTCAGGTCTGATCATGTTTGTTTCTGCTGAAGTATTAGAAGGTGAGACAATAGTGTTCAATTTGATAATATATCATTTATCACAGTAAGTCAATGACTACTTAGAAAATGAGGAATGAATTTTCATAAATATGTATTGTACAAAGGTAGGAGATTAGTAAAATGGAGGCTTCAATCATGCATGTGCATCTAAAGAAATTGAACAAAAATTTAGAATTTACACCTTGCAACCTAGTTTGATATACATTGTGTACCTAGTGCAGCTGAGTGTAAGTTGTGTAACTAGATATAGTCCGGATGATTATGCGTTCTGTTCCTTAGCAATAGCATTAGAGGACATTTATGTTCAAAATGTTTATAAATTATAGGAAGAGGGGTATTAGAAATATCTCATATCATGAAGTTGTTGTCATTAGTCCCTCATATTTAAAAGATATTTTCTAATCCATCAGCTTTTTTAAAACAGTACCAATTAAAAATTAATAATATTATTTTAATGATATCTCATTAAAATATTATTTTTTAATATCAAATAATTAAAAGGCGATAAAACATTGACAAAAATAAACTTAAAATTTATTATGAAATTGTTTTTAAAAAATTATTAATAAAAATATTCTAATAAAAATTATTTAAATACATATATTTATTTAAAAAAATAAAATATTAAAATATTAAGACTGATTTTGTGGGACTTGATTGATCCTTTTCTCTCTAGATTATATTTAGTAGAACGTGCAAGATTCTTGAATTGTGAAGCAGAGTAGTTCAGATCGTTTTTTGTTTCCTTTCCTACTTCTACATTAATGTGTGACCAAGGAAAGGCATGGCTTATGCTAATGGTTTCTGCATGATTTTAAGCATGCATCATGGCTATGTTTAAGAATATCAATAATTCAATATCAAGCAAGTCATTTGTTTTTCCCTTTTCCCTTTTGCAGGTGTTAATTTGTCACTACTCTCTAGAGTCATGTCGTCCAGGCTTTCTCGAGGAACCTACAATGGCGGACTACTTTCAACAGAAGCGGGAACACTAGCTCGAGTGGTTGCAGATGGCACTATTACTCTGGCAGGATATTTAGGAGAGGGGAGGCTCTTGAACATAACCTTACTACCTTCCCTCTTCATTTGCATAGTCTCCATTATTGCCACCTGCTGTACCTTCAACTCCCTATATTGATCCATGTGTGGATGAGGAGAAAAGTCTCCATCCACCCTTGGGATGCCATTATTTCTCCTTATCTTGTATCTTTATTTTATTTTTTCGCATTAATGCAGTAGTTAGTGTTGTACATTAGTAAGGAAATATTTCATTTATTGTCTTAAACAATTGGTATCAATAAAAAATTCAGGAAAGCATTAAAAGTTTCTGTTCTGGTTGGAAATTTTTATATTTATATTATTTTTTAAAATAAACTTTTATGATTAGAGTTAAGTTTAAAAAAAGATTTAATGACGTAAAATTATATGATTGTACTAAAATAAGGTTTTACTCTTCCAATATATTTTAAATGTTCAACAAAGGCGGTATGAAGGAAAACATAGAAGGTTATTTGTTTTATTTTCATTTTGCTCGTTTAATTTCTTAGTCAAACATGCCCAAGGATTGGGATAGAATATTAGGGTTATTAATGGGACGGAATGGAGGTGAGTACCTCTTCTTTATTTTTCGATCTTCGTTTTAAAATTATTTATTTATCTTTATCTAAAATTTTTGGGATGACCTATTAAGTATCTCAACGGGGAATAAGGACCCCAAATAGATATCAGAAATCAAAATAATATTTTAAATATTAATTTTTTAATTTTTATTGTAAAAGAAAACTATAAAAAAACTAAACTAATAATGAATATTTTATAATAAAAAAATAAAATTTTGAACTAATAAAGAATAAATATTAAATAATATTTATATAAAAGATAGAAAAATAAAATATTTATAACAATAAATATATAATCAAGAAAATAATAAAACCTTGTAAGTTTGAAATAATAGGAATAAATTATAAATTTTTATATTTTTAAAGTTTTAATAATTTTTATAAAAAAAATTATCGATATTTTAATAGAATAAAAACGTAACTTAAATATGAATATAAAATATATAATACTTTACTTATAATTAATTTAAATTTAAATATAACTAAATCTATAAAAAAAATTAAAAATTCATATATTTATTAAGATAGAGTATATAGTTTAAAAAAAGGGGATGAGAAATACAATCTTCATCCTTGTTCTAACTTATTTTATAAAATAGGGTTTCAATTCCTCGTTTTTCATTCCATATTTTATTATCGACGTCCTTGTTTCTAATCGAATAATTTAGGCAAAAATTTATGAAAAATTGACGATCGCATGGCATTTTTGTCATATTGTATATCATTACAAACTATAGACATATTAATTAGGTAATTATATTATTTTCACTTAAATTATTTTATATAATAATAATTTATCAATATAATTATAATGGAATTTAAATGTTATTAATTATAAAATATAATAAATTAAATTATTTTTATAATTATTATGATAATAAAAAATAATCATAATGAATACCATTTAAGATTTATTTTATATTTGAGAATTTAGATAAATATTTTTTTATTGAAAATAGAAAGAAACTTGCAATTCCAAAGGAATGGATGAAGTGCACAAAGCTCCTTTTAGATATAATTAATGCACATGATTCCATCGAGAATCATGTCACACGGGAAATTATAAGATGTTTAGGGCGTCTATCCCTTTTCACTCCATCAAAGTTATAAATTTTCATTTTTATAATTTTTATAAAAATTAAAACATATTTAACACTTAAAATAATAACAAACCCAATAAAATTAAATTTTATGTACAAATTCAATTATTTTTTAATTAAAATCTAATAAAATACTAACAATCCTAACATTTTGATACTGATTCATTTAAAAATATTATATTGTAAACTTTTAGCTAAGATTTAATTTATTTTCTCATTTTGTATGTTTTCTATCAAATTTTAAGTTATTAATTATTTACTAATGTAACTTCTGAGTTTGAGAGCAAGATTTGTCGCTCTCGTCACATATTTAAAAAAATATTTTTATCACTGTTTAATACATCGATCATAAACTATAATATAATTAATCATGTTATTTCATATAATATATTTTTAATTTAATATTCAATTTACACGTCACCTTGCATATACATGTATAACATTACTCCACGTTTATTTAGATTCAGGCGGACAAGTCTACACAATTAAATATGGTTTTTGATTCGTAAACAGCCACCCTTTTTCCCTTTTCAGCTATGCATTGAATATTTAAAGCATGAAGGTACGTTAATTTCATGATCCCCTCGATCACACGCAACATATAATCCATGGTTCCACATAATTATATATACATATATACCCTTGTCTATGGATTCCTTATTACTTACTAATTAATAACTATGTCTAGATTTATTAAAGCTTTTAGTGGAATAAGTACGTTTTCGTAAAAATATGTTTAATAACTATCAGATATATTTAAGATGATGGATTTCCATGAATAAGTAATTTTAAAAAATATTTATTTATTTTTATTTAAAGACAAAAATGTCAGTATAAATATTTTTTTTTGTTTATATTTTCATAAAAATAATTATTTTTTGATAAATATATTTTATTAAAAATTTTATGAGTTAATCATGACGTGTTTGAAAGTATTTTTTAACTTATCAATTACGAGTTAGACCGGATACATGAGGAGCAGATTTCACATCTCGACTCTAGTATGCCCACTACAAAACCTTTCCTATTCCAAGTCAGAGGGTAAAGATTCCAAGGACAATAAGACATGGACATCAATGTAGCCCCATTATCTCTTTAAGCAAGCACCATGATCACTACATTTCATTCTACGGAAGGACCTAATTTACTTCAGCGTCAAATGTCAATGACATGAAAAAAAAATTGGCATTAGTAGTCTATAACCACCTTGATCAAAGCCTTCTATTCAATGAAAAAAAAAATTATTTAACATATCAAGAACATTAATTAAATCGTGTATTTAACAGAAGTTAAAACAATTCCTTGAGAACTTTCTATCATATTTTAACCTTAGAGAATGGTACAAAGCAACGAAGACACAAAAGATTTTAATACAGGTCAATTGAGTATATTGACTTGCTACGTAATAAATAAAAAAAACTTTATTATATATCACAAAAAATATCACAAACGTTTGCTTATTTGAAATATAATCTATCTTATAAAAATGTAACATCCAATGAAACTCTAATATGTCATTTGAGATCTATTATAAATTTATGATATTTAATTTTTTTTCTAATAGAAATACTTGTCCAATTGAAGCAACCAAATGTGAAAGAGAACAAGACACAAAGACAAATGATGAACTCACCTTGCTTCAGAGAAGCCTCTGATGCCTGTTTTTCTGGTTGCTGTAAAGCACCTTTTCTGAATCTTGTTGAATTCCATGGTGAATCTCCCAAGTTTAATAAAGGAAGTTCTACTTCCACAGCACCTCAATATCATTTTGCACTTTGCACAATATCATCTCTCTATCCAAATACTCATTTCACTACTCATGAGTCCCTCCCTTCATTACAGGAGTCATTTGCCAAGTTCATTGAAGCATACCCACAATACTCACAAACTGATTTGGCTGATCAAATTCGAGCTAAAGAGTATTTTCATTTGACTGTTTCCAACCATGTTTGTCTTGATTACATTGGACATGGTATTTTCTCTTTCAACCAATTACAGAGAGAGCATTCAACAACTCATGATGTTGCTTCTTCTTCATCTTCTTTGTCTACAAAGTTAGGTAAGACTAATACCCTTTTACCATACGATTTTGATTTTTGTTACAAGTCGGTGAACCTGAAAAGCCAAGCACTTCTTGGCAACCAAGGATCAGAATTAGAATTCAAAATGAGAAAAAGAATCATGGACTTCATGAACATTTCAGAAGTTGACTACACCATGATATTAACTACTAATCAATCCCATGCTTTCAAATTGCTAGCAGACTCTTACCCTTTTCATTCTAAGTCAAATCTTTTGACAGTTTATGATTACAAGAACGATGCAGTGGAAGCTATGATTGAAAGCTCAAAAAAACGTGAAGCTAGAGTCATTTCAGCTGAGTTTTCATGGCCAAATATGAGAATTCTATCGAGAAAGTTGAGAAAGTTGATAGTAAGCAAGAGGAAGGTGAAGCAAAAGGGACTATTTGTTTTCCCACTACAATCAAGATTGACTGGTGTTCGGTATTCATATCAGTGGATGAGTATAGCCCGTGAAAATGGGTGGCATGTTTTGCTCGATGCTTGTGCATTAGGACCCAAAGACATGGAAACTTTGGGACTCTCTATGTTTAAGCCTGATTTTCTAATTTGCTCTTTTTTCAAAGTTTTTGGGGAAAACCCATCAGGGTTTGGGTGTTTGTTTGCGAAGAAATATATTGCTTCAGAGTTAATGGATTCAACTACTACAACTAACATAGGGATTGTGAGCCTTATTCCAACAAACCCACAATCTCATTTACCTCAAGAATCTACTATTCATGACATTGAAACAGAACCCAAATCAAAATCAAAATCAAAATCAAAATCAAAATCAAAATCAAAATCAAAATCAAAATCACTCGTAGAAGTTTTCTTACCTGGTCCTAAATCATCTTCAGAAATTGTAGATTTGGAGAAAGTAGAAAGCACTTCAAGTAGTAGGTCAGAGATTGAATGCAGGGGCTTGGACCATGCAGATTCATTGGGTCTAGTACTGATAAGTATCCGAGCTAGGCATTTAATCAACTGGTTGGTGAACGCTTTAACAAATCTAAAACACCCAAATTCAGAAAATGGGCATTCTCTTATCAGAATCTATGGACCAAAAATAAGATTAGATAGAGGACCCAGTTTGGCTTTCAATGTTTTCGACTGGAAAGGAGAAAAGATCGACCCAGTTCTTGTTCAGAAGCTTGCTGATAGAAATGGGATTTCATTGAGTTATGGGTATTTGCAAAATGTATTGTTCTTGGACAAATATGAAGAAGAAAGGGAGACAAAGTTGGAGATAAGTGCAATAAAAGAAGCAAAAGGAGAATTTTCAACAATGAGGAAGAGAACAGAGAAAAATGAATTCGGGATATGTGTAGTAACTATTACACTGGGATGGATGACAAATTTTGAAGATGTTTACAGGCTTTGGGCATTTGTTTCCCGATTTTTGGATGCTGATTTTGTGGAGAAAGAGAAGTGGAGATACCTAGCTCTTAATCAAAGAACTGTTGAAGTTTAAAGTGGAGTTATTCTTTCATTCTATTCACTGTTATTAGGAACAAACCGTATTTGATGTGTTCTTAATCAACTACTCTCTCTTTTTTTCCTCGTACAAGGACTTTCAATTTTTCGCACCAGGCAATTTTAGAAATCAGTTTCCCAAATGTACTGCTTAAGTATAATAAGAATTTCTATGAAATTAATATGTGGTTTATATAGATGTAAACACGAGCATTCCCTACCATTTAGGTTCATAAGTTTAGATACATATAAATTGTTTTTAAGTATAAATAATTAATTTATATTTATAATAATATTAATTTTTTTATCATTATAAATAAAAATAAGCAAAAATAATTTAATTTTATTATAATATTAAAAAATATATAAATTTGTGATAAAAAACTTAAATATGAACATGTATAATAACAACAAACATGACATAAATATGCATAATTCTCACAAATCACGTTTAATTATGTTGAAATAAGTTTGTTAATAACATTAATGAAACAATATTATCGAAAAAATTGGTATAAACTGCTTGGGTTGAGTCGTGTACTAAGTCATTCTCTTTAAGATATTTCACAGTTTTGTCCAAATTTATGTAAGCAAACACACCCACGTCGTTCCTAGGATAAAACAACCTAGAATCTTTTTTCTTTGTCTCGGAATTTCACTGTACTAATTAAGACCGGAATGCTACACCTGAAAAAATTTGTTGCTCAGAAAAGTAAAAAATAATTTAGAGTTGCATAAAGAATTGTTTGTAATGAGATGAGTTTACAGAGATTGTTATGTTAAACTGAGAGCTGAATCACTCTTTTTATAGGTTTTAAAAACCGTGTGATAATTATGATAATAACGATAATGTCTGGGAATTAAGAGCGTAATGACTATTTTGAGTAACGAAGAGTAACGATCATTTTCAGATTAAAGACGAATAACGAACATTTTGTGAGTAAATACAAGCGACGTTTCTCTTTCTGAATAAAGAAAACAAACGATCAGTTAACGGTCATATTATAAAAGAAAATAACGGTTTTTTTTAATATATATATATATATATATATTAATTTTTTTCAAAAAATGAAATGACACCTCACCTCACACGCACTCGGGCACGACCGGTCGGACGGACGGTAGCGCGTTCGCGCACGTTGTATCACATTTGCCTAAATCATCTCCCATTACACAAAAGTGGGTATCCTTCAGGGTTCAATCCAAATAAACAACTCTTCATTATTTATACATCTTTTAAATAATGTAAAAAAACAATGTGAGACAAGTTTTTACAATTTTTTTATTAACTTCATTTTTTTCAATAATCATTTTTTTATAAACTTTATATTTTCAAACAAATTATGAAACTAATTAACCTTTTTAAAATTCTAAACTTTTACCATCAGTTTGTAATTTGCTCTGTAGTATAAAAAATCTGGATACATGATTTTTTTTAATTTAAAAAAGTACACGCATACGTCATAAGCCGATATCACCATGGAACCAAATGTGAAAGTAAATTGGGTCTAGCATTGGATTTACTTGTTCGGGCCAAGTTCAGGCCCAATATTATTTAAATTAAGCTTTATTAGAGATAGTAAAATGAAAGATGAAAATGTGTCAGCTGTTTCATTTGCTAAGTCACTGGCTCACATGCGTTACATGAAAATGTTGTTTATAAGGGGTTAAGTTGTAGCATAAGGCTTGAGAGTGACTCTTTGAAAGTAATTAAATTTCGGATAGTTATAATTCATATATATTTTTCATAACTATTATACATAGAATTATATATATTTAATTACATTTAATATAAATTTTTGATTAAATCAATTCTAATATTGTACGATAAAGATATTAATTTTTTAAGATAGAAAGATAGATCTTACTATGGATTGATCTGTAAATAATCACACTTTAATCTTTCCCTCTACATAAAAAATTGAGCATACCTTTATATATAAAAAGATCGATCCCCCGTGTTACGTAAACAAAACTTAATTTTGGGAGAGATTAATCCATATCATTTAGGGCCAATACTGTTATTTAAAACTAACATATTTCAATCATTCTAATTCACTTTATAATCATAAATAGCAACCAACTAACTATAGAAGTGTACCATATCATATGTGTAACGTTTTGACTTTTTAGGTTTTCTATACATACGTCATTCTTTTCTTATAATTATACACACAATTATATAAAGATTTTAGGAGTACAAATTTTAATAGTTAGGTTTCTTTTCTATGTTGCTCCTCTTTAATTAGGTCGAACTTCATCTCTTCATATATTTATATATATGACTATATTGATATAAATATGAGTTTATTTGTTTCATATTTTTTTATTCATATAGTTCTTCTTGATTAAGGTCTTGCATATTTAAATTAAATAATTTTACGAGTGATTATGATTATTGAAATTTAATTATTAAATTTCAAAGAAGTTATTTTTATTGAAATTCTGCTTAATCTTCTTACTCTAAGATTTGTTAGTTGATTTGATTTAATTTTTATATGTTTTGAATCATCTTGCTCTAGGATTTTCTAGTCGAACTTGTACTTAGTCTAGTTAGAATTATTCACTATTAAATTTGTTCTAAAATATACACGTATACTTGCGTTTTTGAGCTAATATTTATTGCAGAATGCGTTTGATTGGCAATAAGCTTATTAGAATATTGGTCTTGATACTACTCATGTCAATATTAAAAACTATGAAAATAGAGGAGAGGATTGTAAGTTAGGTGCATTGGGGTAATATCTTAAGAAGGGTAGCATAAGATCGAGTTTGAACTTGATTGTTCAATTTTCATAGTGAAAAGTTAAATGGTCCGATGAAACGGTAGTTTTCCTCTTAAATCATGGTTGTGACCTAAGTTATTTTAACCTAAAAAATTCATATGTTATTTTTTAATTTTCGCACTTTACTTTTAGATGCAACTATATGTCTAACCGATTTGTTTATGATATTCACCCCTCTAAATTAATTAGATTCATATTATAGAACTTTTAGTTGGTATCATAACCAACGTTATATATACTTAGTGTTGTTCTTAGATATTTTTTTTATGAATCATTTTATCGAGGGTTTGAGAAATTTGAATCTTTTTTTCTCTCTAAGTTTAATGTTAAAAGTTTTAAAGAATTATTTTCTAAATGTCTTAGAGCCATAAAAGATAATTCTAGTTTAAATGTAAAAATATAAAGATAAATGAACAACTTGAGACACATGAAAGATTTTCTAATAAATTTTAAAAAAAATATTTTACAAAAACAAAATAATATGTTGAATTTTAGTCTTGTAGATTTGAGAGAAGAAAATAATAAATTTACTGCAGAAAATAAAAAAATGGTGTAAGTGCTCAAAGAATCATGTGAAATAGTTGAGAGACGTATTATTCGAGCTGAACGCTTAGATAAAAAATTTAAGTATTGGTAAGTCACATGGTAATACACGTAGTCTTGGTTATAAAGATGAGAGCTACACACATTCAATTTCAAAAACAACATTTGTAAGACCTTCTAACTCTAATCATATTGTTACTAATTGTGTACAAACAACTACTATATTTATAGTAGAAAAACTATTAAGTTTATACATATATGTCATCATTGTGGTAAGAAATGTCATATAAGATCAAAATATAAATTTTTGATTAATTCTTTTGAATTCAATATCTCTTTCCATATTTCATATACTATGACTAAAAAACCTCATCCATCTATAAGGCACAAAGTGTTAGGTTCAAAGAAGCAAGGTGAAATTCACTACTTTAGATTCTTTGACTCATTATCATAGTCTCATTATGCATACTACATATTCATTTAAGATAAATGTGAAAAGTACAACTAAGTCTAAGAATAAGCCTATGAAACCTAAGGTAATTGAATCCTAACATAAGGATATATAGAAAGCAAAACTCAAAATAATTTGGGTTAGAAAATATTTTTTTATCACCTTTTTTACTGTTTCAACTAAGTACTTAAATGATCCTAGGTGAATAATTTTTGTTGTCTTTGTTATATTTATTAATTAAACTTACAAAAAAATAAAAAGTAGAATAATTTTTTGGCCAACAAAATAATGGACTTATTCAACCCTTAAACACATACAACCTTAGCTTTAGTAGCTTAACTCGTTTTAATGCTTATTATATAAATGGTTCTACAATTTTGACTTGTGTGCACACATATACTTTTACGTGTGATGATCGATGTTAACATGAACTTATTCACACGATCATAACACACACACATATGTTATGTTTGAATTTTATGATTTCTCTCGAAATACTTTAAGACTTTAACTAATTTGAAATGAAAAATTGTCTTGAATTCTATTTCTTACTTTCTAAAATTTTACCATGAAAAGACACTTACTATTGAGAGAGCTACCTACTGTGATGTGTATAACTAATATATTGAGCAGAGAGAACTATCTCACAACTAGTATAAAAGTCATCATATTAAGTTTATAGTTCGTTCTTATGAAAAATAAATTAAAAAAATATGCAAAAAATGATTGTTTATAAAAAAAATATTTGACATGCATAAAAAGAAAGAGACAATAGAGGTTAAAAATAAATAAACAATCATTTGGCTCATTTATAAAATACAAAGAAGAAGAAAAATTTAAGTCATCTTTTGATAGATATACTTTATTTTATAAGATTGAAAACTCAATAGCAATTTTATACGAAGGTGATACTTTTTTCTTTTAAATTCTTTCTTAATTGATCATAAATGATTAATAGTGTATTTGTGGAATTCAAACATATATATTAATTTTAAGTAAATATAAATATTTTATTATATTTGTTAAGTGTATTTATGTATCAATTCTACTCTACTTATTTATTTGTACAATAGATTATAAAAAAATTGATTAAAAATAATTTTTTAATTGATTATGTATTCGTTTGTGATTAAATGAGTTTATTGACTTATATGATTATTTATAAAAAAATCAAATTTTTATTTTTTTTATTTTCTTCTTATTTATTAACTATTTAATTGGTTTTACTGTTATAAAATCATAAGACTTAAAGTGATTGTTTATACTATACAGTGCTATTTTACCTTTAAGGAAGTTTAGCTATATGATATTATTACATATACTTCTTTCTAGTTGTTCTTCAGTTTGTAATTTATCTCGTGCTTTTTCTTAACATATGTCAAAAAGAATATATGATTATCATGATTATCATGCTTTTATATTTTATCATAGATTTGATTGATACGACAGTATGTACTATATAATTTATCTATATATTTTGTTTATTTATATGTAAATTGAACTAATTTATAATGAATTTTATAAGCTAAGTTGTTCAATCCGTAGATAATCTAAAATTTAAGCACCTTTTATACTCCATTAAAAAATGAGATAAAATTAAGTAATTTTCAATTAATTAAACTTAAAACTTTTTAAAAAAAGAAATATATTTTTATATTTTTTCGGTAGTTGAGATTCTCTTTTTATATTCATGTTCTTGCTTTTGGATACAATAAATTTATTTTAAAAAAACAAAAAAACAACAACAAGTTAATCAAGTTCGTTGGCTAATGAAAGAGTACTACATGCATAGAGGAATATATTTTCAATAATGTGTTAACTATTAATTTAATGTAAAATTAATGGTAAAATAATTAAGTAAGGTTATTTCAAAAGGGATAATAGAATTACAAAAAATCAAATGAAGTCAATTTTTTAATAAATATTATTACTTTATATATATAATTAAAATATTATTATTTTAATAAGTGTAAAATAGAGATTAAAAAATAAAAAATAAACATTATACAGAATTACACATTAAAATGTTAGAGTTGTTTTAGAACAGTGAAAGTAATAATTAAAATAATAAATCTAGTTTTTATTAATGAAGCCATATTAATTAAAAAAAATTCAAAAAATAATCTCGTAATTTCTCGTACTTTTTTCTTAAAAGCAATATGATAAAAAATAATAGTTTTAAATTATATGACTAAACAACTTAAATTAAAATATTATGTCAACTCTTCGTAATTAAATTATGACATGTGAATTGATATATTCAAAAAGTTGTGATAGAAAAATTGCTAAAGAAAAAGAATAAACTATTTACAAAATAAATCATCATTTTTATTAAAAAAACTTTTTATTAAAGTTAATAAAAATTATAATTTTTTTAATTTAAAAAGTTGACCTAATAATAGATACATCCAAAATCTTTATAAATGTTATCTACCATATTATGGATTAAAGTGTGATTTCATCATCTTAATATTTCTCCTCAAATTACAAGTCATTATATCTTGTAAAGTCTATTATATTATATTATTATATCTTGTAAAGTCTATTATATTATATTTTGATAATTTGTAACTTTTTATTTTCACAAGGCTTATTTTTATTTTAATTTTTGTGTAACGTGTAGTCAAATATTTTTTATCAAATCTACTTAAGTCTAATATTATATAAAGTTTATATATTATATAAATAATATGATATATTTAATAGTAAAAGGTTAATCTTCAATTGATAAATACAATATATATCTTTATATACTATAATGATGTCCATAAATATGCTATGTTTTAGAATATTAGTTTTGTTGACATATGATTGCCTAACATGATATAATTTAATCCATATTTTAATGGATAATAAATACAAAAACATGTTTGACAAAATGAATGTATAAACTTCTTAATGGATTATTCCAAATTTACAATCTATCGAGAATGAGATTTTTTTTTTATAAAAATTGTTATAATCGTAAATATTATCCTTTTAAATTTATTACTTGTTTTATATAATAGAAATAAAATTTATTTAAAAGTTAATAAATAAAAATAATGATAATAATAATAATAAAATAGTCACACAATTTAAATTAATAGTATATTTATTTTAATTTATATAAATTCTCCATTTAACACACACGATGATTTATATATACATGTTCAATTCATGTTGGGTTAGTCACTTATGCTCATCTTGAGCTATCTTGTTATGTATAACAATATATATTATTTTTACTTAAAAATAATATATGATAATTGATTATTATTTCATTAGTTATAACATAATTTTAAACGAAAATTATAATTTTAATAAGTATTAGTTAATTATTGTTTTAATTATTATTGACACAAAATTTAATACAAATATAACTTTTTATAAATGAATTGATCTGGCAATGAATTAAATGTATAAAATGAAACAACATAAACTATCACACAATTAGAAGTATAATAAATTTTATGTGATTAAAATAATTATCTAATGATAATAATATCTACGATACATAATAAAACTATTAAATATAACAACTCATTAGAGATATAAGATATTTATTATACGAGCATTTTTATATTTATTGTTGTATAAAAAAAACTTAAAACTAAATTTAAAAAAAAAGTGAATAAAAAAGGGCATTTATGTCCTCACATGTTAAAAACAAGTAACAAACCTACTAAGTTTTTACATAAAAAAATATAATATATCTATTACATGAATATTTTGATATTTATTAAATATAAAAAAAATTAAGTTAAAAAAATATCAAAATTCATTATTGTTATGACTTTTTATATTTGGAATGATATGATTTAAAATAGTCATTTTTGTTTTTTTTTCAATTGGGGTTTACACAATTTGGCTAAAGAGACTAAGAAATTATGTTATGTTTGGTTTGATGGAATAAAATGAGAATTGATTTCTTTCATTTTTATGTTTTATTGAGTTAAAAAAATGAGAATGTAAAGAAATAGGAATCAAAATTCCTGCTTCTTTGTGAAGGAATCGTGATTATATTTTAATTTCAATTTTTTTTTCAATTTTACTCAAATTTTAAATATAATCTTAAACCAAAATCTTAATTTTTTTTATAAATATTATGTGATTTGAAGTAAAGATAAAATAATAAATATGTAACTTATTTTAATAAATATATAAAAATTTATTATTTTTAATTTCTTTTATAGATTTCAGTACATTTAAACTTAAATTAATCACAGGTAATATATTATATATTTTGTATTTCATCTTTTAAGTTAAAATTTTTATTTTATTAAAAATTATTTAAAGCATTTATTTAAATTTTAAAAATTTTAAAATCTTATAATTATTTTATTTTAAATTAATTTGTAATAAGATTATATCAATATTATTTAATACAAAATGATTTTATATTTATTGATACATATATTTTATTTTTTTTAACACAAATATTATTTATTGATTCAAAATTTTATTTTTCTATAATAGAATATTCATTATTGACTTATTTTTTATAATTTTTTCTTTAAAATAATATTTAAAATATTATACATATATTTGTTCTCCTTTATCTACTAAGACCTCCCAATATATTTTCTTAAGAATTTTAAGTAAAAATAAAAGATAAATTATAAATTGTAAACAGAATTCCAAAAAAACGATCATCTGATCCAGCACCTCCCTTTTATAACCCTACACATTTCTTTCCCAATTGATAATATGTTATATGCTTAAAACTACTCGACCAAGTATCAGTTAACATTTACAATTATCTTATAACGTTATATGCTTTTATTGGCATTAAATGTGCCTGAGTTAGAATCCACGCGCGGGTGATTACGTGAAGGAACATCTATAACCGTTGTTAAAAATAAAAATCAATTGAATTGTTACAAGTTTCCAATGTTTACCCTTTAGCACATTATAACTCAATCATGAATTTTTTTTTATTTTTATACAAAAGAATTAACATAACTTACGCTCATAATTCAATCATAAATTGTTAGCTAGCCTTTGGTAATTTTTTTTTTGTATACATAGCAATTTTCATTTATAACCTTCTTGCTCAATGCTTTCCGATCTAACATTTTAATTCATGCTCAAATTTTAATGTCATAAAAAACAATTATCATTTAATTACATAATTAAGCGTAATGATCATAAAATTATTTTTATCCTTTGCATATATTATGATATTCTAGTCATTCAAAAATTAATTATCATTGGATTTATCAAAACTCACCAAAATTTGTACTTTCAAACTATATACAAAAATAAAATCTTTTTTTTAGTATGCTTTAATAAAAATACGCTATGATTTATAATAAAAGGACTTTTCTTAGATATTTTTAATAAGTATAGGTACGTAGGTAGGATTAATGTTTAAGAAAAATGTTACGCATAAATTTAATAATAAAAATAAACAGTTTTAAGATTATTTGAATGATTTTAATAAAAATTATGAATTTTCAATTTAGTTATTATAAAATAACATTAAAAAGTTCATGGTTGATTATTCAAATTTATGAATTTTAACATTTTTGAATATTACATTACAAGTATTATATATTAAATGTATATTTTTATTCAATTAAAATAAAAGCTCAAAATTATGTAAATTAATTTATAATAAGACTAAATAACATAGTTTAATATCTGTACAGATGGACAAAAAAATGAAAGAAATTAAACAACATAAATTATAATAATACTGTAAAAAAATTCAAGTATGTAAAAAAATAGATAAGATCAATATTACATGATATAAATAACAATGAATATTAATAAATTATATATGATATAACACATAATGATTAAATTATATGCGTGATAAAATGTATTATTTTTAAGAAAATACTTGAAAAATTAAACTAGTAAAAATTAAAGAAAATAATAAAATTATATTTAAAGCTTGTAATCATAAAAATGACATATTTTATATTCATTTTATATATTTTTTACTATTAAAAAAGTGCGATCTATTGTTTCATATTGAACGTCATTCAATTAGATACTGTTCAAGTTAAACTATAGTAATTTAAACTCGTTTAATTAATTTTTTTAATATTATTGATGTATTATATTTGTTGTTATATATAAGTTTAAGGTATTATTTGATATAATGTTTCTAAAATTTATAAAAAAAATATTAAATATTTATCATTTTATTTGAGTCTAATTAGTGAAAAATTGTATAATAATAAAATAAAAGTAAAAAATACAAGTGAATGTGAACGTGAATGAATAAACATTATAATAAAAGGGAATAAAAAGTAATATTTAAATAATAAACTTGAAATGAGAAAATATTATATAATTTTGTAAAATAAAAATATATATTTATAAATATAATATAAAAAAAATCTGCATCAAAATATTGACGAAGGCACGTTCACTCCATCGACGACAAGGTCTCATGTAAAGCTCATGTGCGTTCGTCCATGTACAAGGGGAAACTCATGTGCCCACTATGACTGCTACAGACTCTTTTGGGGTGTCTTTAGCAAGTTTGGCTATTCTTGTTTTTGAGATGTAGAGAATCTTGTGAAGCTTTTTTCAGCTTATGCTTTGTGGAATTCATTTAAATAAACGCTATAGTTTATATAATTCACTCAATCATTTATTTATTTTATTTTTATCTCATTAAAAAAAATATATGTTGTTTATATTATAAAGAAAAAATATAACGAATAACATTTTTTTTTTATGAAAAATATGTATTTGTTTTGAATTTAAGAATAAAACTATTACGTAATGAAATTAAATCTTAAAAAATTACACTTGGTAAAAAAGAAAAAAAAAGAAAAAAACAAAGAAAGTGCAACGTCACTGGTATGCAAATGCAATTTTAGTACGACCTTCTACCTTTTATTCTAAAACAATTAACTCATGACTCCCAAGTATTACTTCGTGGCATGCTAAATTAATTTAAAATTTGTAAATTCAATGGAAATGACAGCGAAACTTATTAAATCTTTTATGAAATACTATATAGTTAGTGGATCAGGATCTGTTTATTTATTTATTTTTTTTAGAAAAAAAAGTTTTTAAATCTCAATAGTATATTTTTACGTGCAATGCATGAAATAATTTGAGGTTATTATAAAAATTATTAGTTAAAAAAACTATGAACCCATTATTTGAATAATATAAAGTTCTGTAAAATAGAATTATATTCCATAGTTAATAAATAATTCGTCGTTTACTCAGGAAAATTATTATAATATATATATATTATTTCAATAAAAAAATGTACATAGCTACTCAAAAAACACATAATTTGATATGGTTATTTATGTATTTTTTTTTCTTCCATTTTATTCGTGCATATACTAATATACTAATGCTTGCATTTAAGTCTCGTTTGGCAATAGGAACAGGAGGAGGAATAGCTTTCAATTTTTGACTAAATGGCTTTAGCAACCAAGTCTAACTACCTAGTTTTGAGTCAAATTAATCATCCCATATAAAATGAGTAATACCAACATGTTAATTTTTAAACACAAATCAATCTCCTTGTTAAATTAAGTAAAATTTACAAAACATATAATTTATTTTAAATAAAAATTTAGTAAATATACATCATATAAAATACATTAAATCATACCATTTTATTTATAATATCAAAAATCTTATAATATTTAACATTAATCATAAAATAAAAAATAATGCTTTATTTATCATTTTCTTTAAAGCAGAGATCATTTCTGATGGTCTATGGTTATAGTTTACTTTTTAAAAAAAAAATACATTAATAAATATAAAGTAAAACATTTAAAATAACCGATAAAAATGTAACACTACAAAAGTTTGGAAATTTTTATATGAATTATTTTAAAATAAAACATAAAATATCAAAATTAGCAAACCTCATTAATTGTCAACAATATGATTTCTGCTTATATATATTCTCCTCCCAACCAAATTGGACTAAATATATGTTTATTTTGTCTATACTCGAGGAAGTCAACACTTAACAGCATTAAACATTTATTTTGATCAACTTTGGCTTGCTCCTTCTTTTTTTTTTCTTTCCCCCCACATTAACATATTTTACTTATTTTATTTATTTATTTATTTATTTATTTCAGCATTCACAACACACAAGAGGGTTGGAATTCGACGCATGTGTGATGCGTTGTTGAATTTATTGCTTCCGAAAGCAGCCTTTTATTTAAAATAACCAACATATGCGTGGGTTATTATTGCACCATTTCTTTTTTAATTTTATATTATATTTAATATAAATTTAAAATTTTATAAAAATACTCTTTTTTTTACCTTTAATATATATTTTTTTCTATAATGATTAAATTAATTTTAAGGATATTTATGTTAATTTTTAAAATTTATACTAATAGAGAGGTGTGAAACAACAACAGAAAAAAAAAATAGTGTGATTATCAAGAAATTATAAGCATGTATTTATTTTTATAAAATAAATAAATATTTTTTAAATTAAATTTAATGATCTAAAATATTAGTATATAATTTACAAAGAATGTAAATTAGAATAATTTATAATAATTTTAATAAGCATAGTAAAATTTAGTCAAAAGTAAAAATCAAACTGAAAATGCCTTAATGATTTCATAAGGAACGTGTCTATTTTCCATTAAGAAAAGGGAGAGTATGGTAGTAGTTACATAATTGAGAAGAAAATAGCGTTGTAAATTTTAATTAATTATTTTAATTTGGTAATTATTTTAAATTTATAATTTTTAATTAAAATATTTTAATTTCTTATTTTTTTAAATAGGTGAACTTTATTTCATAAATATGTATTTTCTTTCAAAAAAATAAAAATAAAAAAAATTGTAGGTTTTTAGTATCTAAATTTCATAGTTTTTTTTTTCAAAATTAAATTGCATCTTTGAATTTACAAGATTAAGCCTCACACCTCACTTTTTAATATAGTTTTTTAGAGGTAAAAAGATTAAAAAAAAAAAATTCCAAATAAGATTTTAGATTTAAATTATTTTCTAATATCAAATAAAAATTTTCTCTCTCCATATAATACAACATTAAATGATTATACTTGGTACAATCTCAATTAGAATTGGATCTTTTATTCAAGAAGACAGCTCATATGTATAACAGTTTCAATGTACATAATTAATTTATACCCAAAATAAACTCCAAATATTGCCTTAGCTACCATTTTCAAATGAAATTAAAACAAAGAGTAAATAATAATAATCACCTAAAATGTGTATTAATAATTAGTAAGCATGTATGTATCTCAAAGCTAATTAAAACTTTACATATTAGTGAAATTTGAATAGATTTTTAATAATAATAAATGTTATTTTTATATAGATTCTAAAAATTGAATCAAATAGGTGATTAAGTATTTAATCAAAACCCACTTTTGCTAAATTCGAAAGAATAATACAATATGTATTAAGCTGTATATTAATTTTTTTTTAAAAAAAAAAACAGAATATTAAAATAATTATTAGTATTGAAATTGTGATGGTAAAATATTTTTCAATCTCAGAAAAATAGTTTAGGTTTTTTTGGATTTACTGGATCACGAAAGAAAAGAAGATATTTTATTCCCCTGCGATAACAACGAGGAGGTTGAATGAGTACCATGTGATGGTAATATTGTAATTTCGAATAAACTGACGGTTAAAGATGGAATCATGTACATTTCATTGAGGGAGGACTCAGGTGTGTGCGCGTCTCCTCTAAATAGATTCTCCCTCCCTCCTCCTCTATATAAACTCACACAACCCGTATTGCATGTGACTATCTTCCCACCTTTCTCTACGAGTTCGCTGGACTGACCCCTCTATCTCTCTCGTCAACCTCGTTTAGCTTTGAAGCAGCAAACCAGAAGCTGAGAGAGACGTCCTCATAAACAAACAGAGAAAGACTTTCATTTTCTTGTTCTTGAGTCGTTCATAAATCTCTGTTTGTTTGAGGAATTTAAGTAATAACACAAGGAAAAGGCGGAGAAAATGGCTAAGAATGTTGGAATTCTCGCTATGGATATCTACTTTCCTCCTTCCTGTGTTCAGCAGGTAACGATCCCTCATATTTTCTCTTTCTGTTAATTTTTTTGGTTGTTAGCAACTAGTTAATTGTGTTTTTATGTTGTTATGGTCGTTAAAGTTTGATTAGCGAAGGGAAGAAGAGCTGGGCCGATCGATTAGTTTAATAAGTTTTGTGTTAATGATAGTTTTTTATATATTTTTTGTTTTTTTTATGGCAGTGAAGAAATAGACTATACCTAGATCAGCATTTTGATTCGTCTTCTAATTCATAATATTCTCATCCTTAATTTGAATAGTATTGGTCTGTTTTGCGTGTATCTATCATCGTGGTTTAAGATTTTAGTGCTAGTATTAGATCTGAAATTCACTTCTAGTATTTAGTTTTATTGGTGTTTTAATCATTGAGTGTATTGAGTTGAAAAATGGATACTATGCTACCTAAATTTACTATGTAACCTCTCCTTATAGAACATGGGAGTATATTTGAAAAACTAAGCTGAGTGGCCAGGAATGAATTAGTATTTTCATGTACCTAAAATGATCAAATCCTTAGGAGGGGGAGAATAAGTTCATGGATTCCAAATTAGAAAATTATTTTTACATCCTTCTTCAGAAATTGTCTTTCTTAGATTATTTTACCAGTCCTTGTTATGAGGTAATCTTGTTTTCAAGTTTCTAACCGTTGATATGTGAATACTACTGTTTTCTTGTTGGCGAAAACGTTTACACGTAATTACTTCCTGAAACCATGTTTTTGGTTTTTGTAACAACAGGAGGCCCTGGAGGCTCATGATGGTGCAAGTAAAGGAAAATACACCATTGGACTCGGTCAAGATTGCATGGCTTTTTGTTCAGAGGTGGAAGATGTTATCTCTATGAGGTAATTTTGTATTTTCGATGCTTAAAGCTTCATATGTTGAATGGATCATATTGACACTGTGAACTTGAATTGGTAGTAAAGTTCTAGGAGCATAAACATGTTATGCCTGCTTTGACAATTGGAAATTTGATGATCCAGAGTGAAAACATGTATTCAGAATTACTTTTTTAAATTATGAACGTGAAAATATTTTTTGGATAGAAACTTGAACTTGTCTGTTATCACGATCCACGTCAGACCTTTTAGAGAACAACTAAATAGTAGAATGACATTGGTAACTCTCGAATTGGTTTATGGCTCTATTCTATTATTTAAGAGATGAAACAAGTACATGCTTGGACCTACCTGAATTATCTTATTATATATTCATTAAATTGTTGATTTCAATTTGCAGTTTGACAGTTGTGAATTCCCTTCTCGAGAAATATGGGGTTGACCCCAAACAAATTGGCCGGCTGGAAGTAGGTAGTGAGACTGTGATAGACAAGAGCAAGTCTATCAAGACCTTTCTGATGCAAATCTTTGAGGTATTCCTTCAATTTATTGAGACTTGTTTTTATTTATAAATATTAAATCACAAGCTTTCCTAAGTGGAAGGAGTTTAACTGAATTTGTGGACGTAGGTGATGTTTAAGGAATTGTTTGTTTATAAAGATAGTCTGTCGGGAGATTCTAGCATCATCTATAATAAAAATAATTAAGATGTGGAGCGTCTGCTTGAAAGTTACTTTGCATTTAATACCATCCAAACTTTGATTTACTTATTTAAAACAATATTGTGTTTTCTCTTTAAATTGAGGCTGAAAGAGGTTCTTTTTTTTACTCTTTTCTCACCTAAGCTGTTCAAACCCCCCACGGCCCCACCCCTAAATAATAGAAGTACTTGGAATTCTTTATTTTATTCATTGTCCACTAACATGTTTACTCACTCCTTTCTTTTGTTAATCAAACAGAAGCATGGTAACACTGACATTGAAGGTGTCGACTCAACAAATGCATGTTATGGTGGGACTGCTGCTCTATTCAACTGTGTCAATTGGGTGGAAAGTAGCTCCTGGGATGGACGCTATGGACTTGTTGTGTGCACTGACAGTGCGGTAAAATGATTATTCTAAAATGTCAAACATGCTTAGTCTCATTTAACCAGGTCGTAGAGGGCTCTCTTACTAGTTTCTTCTACCAGGTTTATGCAGAAGGACCAGCAAGACCAACTGGTGGAGCTGCTGCTATTGCATTGTTGATAGGTCCTGATGCTCCTATTGCTTTTGAAAGCAGACTTAGGGGAAGTCACATGTCTCATGTCTACGATTTCTACAAGCCTGATCTCGCTAGTGAATATCCGGTATTTTATTCTATTTTGAATTAACTTTGACATGATGTGAAATAAGATGAATTGCATTTAATGGTAAAAGTTGACATAGAGAGAAACATTGATGATGATTTTTAATTTTTATGCTGTTGCGGTCTCTCTTCAGTAATTTTTGTACTACGTTAAGAAATGAAACTTAGTATCTGAACTTGCCTTTGATTTCCAGTGTGATCCTATGACTGTCTACTCTCTGGTGAATTTGCAAGTTTTAGTAATTGTATCAATAAAAAAATATACGTGCAGGTTGTTGATGGAAAACTTTCCCAAACATGTTATCTCTTGGCCCTTGATTCCTGCTACAAACAAATATGTGATAAGTGAGTTCCTACAAAACTAAATTGACTTATTTTTTATCTGAATGGAATCTTTTACTTGTTAGAGCAAACTTTATGCACACTTGCTTTTTTAGGTACCAGAAAATGGAGGGAAAACAATTTTCCATTTCTGATGCTGATTACATTGTATTTCATTCTCCGTATAACAAGGTAGCTTATGTTATGTATTTTCATTTTCACTTGTGACATTGCAATACCATCTTGTAAGAGTTTGCAGTTGAGATACTAATCCTTGAAGCATTATCTGGTTTTGTTTTATATTGGTTTAACACTATTTGTTTGAATTGATGCAGCTTGTACAGAAAAGCTTTGGCCGTTTAGTATATAATGATGCCTTGAGAAATTCTAGGTTTGTATTTTTTTCAGACTGCTGAAGATGATGTCCGTTTCTCTACAGCTGGACTCTTTTTTTTTCATAAATCTTAATCTAGAAGGTGATTTTTTTTATGTGTCTCTATCTTCAGCTCCATTAATGAGGAAGCTAAAGAAAAGCTGGCACCATTTTTGACCCTATCTGGTGATGAGAGCTACCAAAGCCGGGATCTTGAAAAGGTAGCTTCTCCCTCCTTTGGAAGAACCCTCTTAAGATTCCCCTTCTAAATTGGTATTTAGTTTACATAGGGTATATTTTTTGTGAGTTTTCTGTCTTTACACTGACTGTAGGTGGTAGGGCTTTTAGAATATATCTAATTTATTAATGGGACATGATCTGATCAATGACTCTAATTTTTCACTCTCATATCTCAATGGCTGAGATTTATAAGGGACACGAGGGTGTAGAAAGTTGTAGGATAAATTTGGGCCATGGATCTTATACTTTAATTGTCAACTTATTTCTGATGATTTTCTTTTAAAAAAAAAAAAAACTTTCTATAGGTATCCCAGCAAATTGCAAAGCCCCTGTATGATGAAAAGGTGCAACCAGGTACTTTGATTCCTAAGCAAGTTGGAAACATGTACACTGCCTCTCTTTATGCAGCATTTGTATCCCTTATCCACAATAAACACAGCACATTGGTAAGTTTCAAAAAGCACTCTTTTTTGGTTTGGCTTCGTTGTAAATGATTCTGCATTCTCAAAATTTGGTTTTCCTTGATAAAGTGCAGGTTGGTAAGCGAGTGGTAATGTTTTCTTATGGTAGTGGTTTAACTGCCACAATGTTCTCATTGCAACTCCGTGAAGGTCAGCATCCCTTTAGCTTGGAAAACATTACAACCGTGATGGATGTTGGGGGAAAGTTGAAATCAAGACACGAGGTATTTACCTTTTCTTTTCTTATCATGCTAGATAATTATTGTTTTGTATTTGCGTGCTTTCCCTTTGTTCTGAATTATTTGAAGTATTAGTTCACTTCGTTGCTAAGTGAAGTAATTTTCTTGTTGCCCTTGAGTCTTGGTATGCTGCTTTATTGCTTTTCTCTGTTAGAGCCATTGTAGAAGAGGCTATAGATCTTTTTGTTAAAAGTTGCTGATCGCCAGCTCTCCAATAGCTTAAGCTTTTATATACTTATCACTTTGTACAAGTATTGATTCTATGCACCATGCATGTAAAACACTTACAATTCAACAATTGAGATCATTGGGTTCGAGCACAGGATTTTCAGTTTTGATACTATTTTAAAAGTTCTCCAACTCTTACAAGAAGCCTTCCATGTTATGTGCTCCCTTAAATATAAAACGTAAATGGCTGCTCCTTTTTACTCATCATGACTATGCAAGATGAAAAAGAAAAAAAAAAAAAAAACGCAAAATACTATCAGTAGCAATTATTACCTAGTAGTTGTTCCTTCTATATCCCCAAGAGAAAAAACTAATCTCATGATTGACAAAAGGAAAATGATATATAGTATTAAATAGAGTAATGATTCTATCAGAACTTACATGAAAGATAATAATTGAATATATGTCATTAGAGTTCATGTCATATTTATTGTATAGTTTACATCAATTACAACTTTATACATAAATGGTGGTATAGTTCTGTCACTGAAGCCAATCTAATATGAACACCTCCCTATTTTTCCAGTTTCCTCCTGAGAAGTTCATTGAAACTTTGAAGCTGATGGAGCACAGATATGGAGGGAAGGACTTTGTGACCAGTAAGGATTGCAGCCTTCTTCCTGCAGGCACATACTATCTAACTGAAGTTGATTCTAAGTATCGGCGTTTTTATTCCAAGAAGGAAGACAAAAGTGCCTCTGCACATGAAAATGGTGTGATCGCCAATGGTCATTGATAGAAAACATTTTATGTATGTAATTCCAAATTAAGTTATGTTTTCTCCCCCTTTTTAACTCTGATTTTAATGTTTAGATTTTCTGTAACATGTAACAACTAGATTATACTCGCTTTTATAAGTTTATATGCCGTAGCAAATAGTTTGTTAGGCAGCAACTGCTATTATGTTATTTTTATTTAATGTAGTTCTTAATAATTCGTCGTGGTTGTACTTTTCCTAAAAGTAATAATTACGTTTTATCCAGTGGCATCAAATGAAATCTGCTTACGGCCTGGTTCAAAAACGTTTTTTAAAGAAGACCCATTGTAAGGGATTGAGTAAATATGTTCCATCGTAAAAGCTCTGCAATCCGATAGCTGACTAATGACAAGACCAAAAAAAAAAAAGTAAACTTTTGAGATTGTGAGCACGAGCCAAGCATTTTTTTGTAAGTTAATTCTATTTACATTACTTGCTCTTGTTTTTTAAAATTATTGAAGGATATGTAGTTGTAGATTTTTAAAGAATGTTAGTATAATTTATCCAACTAATAATAGTGACTTTAAAAATTCGTATGTTATGGGATCGGAAGGAATGGGCCTATAATCAATGGACAAACCTAAAATGAACTATTGTCCATATAGAAAAAATTCTTATTTAATATCCATATTTAAAAAAAAAAATTAATGTAATCATTTTTGAACTGTAATGAACAAAAAATCTTTTTTGGTAGAGATAAAATAAGAACTATCCTATCTTTTCACCATTTTAAAGTATTTACACGGCATAAAATGATTATTAACAAGTAGATCACAAAATGCCCATAACGTTGTTCTTGGAGCATATGAAACAAAAGAAAGAGAAAGTGAAGGCTTCATCATCGTCATCATCAGAGCCAAAGCTTAAAGTGTCAAAAGCCCAGACCCCTAATTCGTTTAACTTGTAGACAAATTTTCATTCTGGGGCTGTTATGTCTGTACAACTGTATAAATTTCCATTTAAAATGAAAGAAAGTATAATTGTACAAATAAATAAGTAGTAAATAATAATAATGATAATAAAAGGCTTAGTTAAAAGCCCTGACTAACAAAGTGCTTTATGTTTCTATTTACAATATTTAAAAAAAAAAAAACCCGGTCACATCTTATCAAAAAAAAAATAAAACTCTAAAGCTACAAGTGCTGAAGAGGAACCATTACATTCGACTAAAAACAAATATAATTTACAATAGAGACACTTCCAAACTGCTTTATCGTGAGATCACATCACCGTACACTTGTCTTTTGATTTTGCTTCGGGCCTTGAAGATGCTGCAGCTATAGTTGAACTCCGACCACCATTTCTTGGAGCCTGCAGAACGGACAGTTAAATTCATGCATTTTAAAAATATATATATATATATATATATATATATATAAAAGATGGAAGAGAACCTATTAAGCACACATTATATCATTACTGATTGTAGATCTCCCAATTAGTTTTCAACAATAAAATCCGAGTGAATTGCTTGCAAAAGTTAACTTGGCAAAGTAAAAGGTTTCAAAACTCGAAAGGGAGGAACTGAATACAAGAGATTATTGCACTCAGTTGGATACTTTTGTAATTGAAGATTTCCTCCACGAACCATAAATTTATAATACTATGGTGGAATTATGAGGGCTTGATTCAGTTTAACTAAACTTTACATTGACAACAAACAAGGCTGTATTCCACAATTAATTATCCTAGCCAGTTGGAGTATTAGCTGGCGAAATCTTGAGGAGGAGGAGGAGGAGAAGGGGGAAGACAACCACATAAGAAGTGTAATATTAACGACGTGAAGAATTCTTACTTGTGGGCCAGTTATCAGCCTTGAATTGCTAGTAGCAGATGACTGCTGAACATTTTGACGCTGTGGTTGTTGATCAAACTCCTGTTGCTGCAGAGCTATTGCCAATTGCAGATCAGAACTACCAGAACATAAATTTCAAGTCATTATGGTTCACTGGAGTTAAGGCTTGCAAAAATAATACTTTTATTGGGAAAGGAAGAAGATCAATAGACTATATCAGCTTTTCAGAAAGTACTATACAGTCCCCCACCACTCCCTCCCCTCAGGGGAGGGTGGGCGGCAGGAGAGAAAAAGATAGAGGTATATTTATGATAAAGATATGTAAATTAATTCAGCATACTTATTCCTCATAATGGCAGGCGTAAATATGCAAGGGTGGAACTTGTATGTTAAAAAAAAAAGGTTCTAATTGACTAAGCATCTCAGCATGGACTATATTTGAAATGTAAATTTTAAAATATATATGAGATTGAAATGCAAGCTCTTAATAATTTAAAGGGAAAAAATGACAACAGTATGTAAACCAGCATTCAAGCATTTTCCTCTCTCTCTTTACCCCTAATCCCCCAAATAAAAAAAAAACCAAAAAAGTTTCCCCTCTCATACTACTTTTTAAACTTGAGTACCAAAATCAGTGTTTAACAAAGCCAAAGTCAGATAATTACTTAACATCCAAGCCTGCCTGCGCTGTAGTATCGATACTTGCAAGATAGTCCTGCAGCATGCAAATTCAAAATAGTATCATGGAAGAATTTTTTATTACTAACAGAGAAACTCTACTTATAAGAGAAACACATACTGCAGTGCTGGCCATGGCATGGTTTTCATCCCAATTACCACTTTCATGATTTTCTACCTTAAATTCCTTGAAGTTGCCTGTCATGAATATTGTATCACCATTTACCTGGAAAAAAATTAGAAACCTTAATTGGTAACTAAATAAAACATTTTTTTAGAGGGAAGGGGAAGACTTTTGAAAGGGAAAGAGAGAGGACAAAAGCTTTTATTAATTACTGCCACAATAAGAAAATAAAACAAATCAAGAGAGAAAGAGTGAATACGAGAGAGAGAGAAAGAGTGAGTGGGAGAGAGAGAAAGTGAGGGGAGAGGCTGCTAGTGCTTTTTTTCCCTTCTTTTTTTAATTTTTTTTATTAATAAATATATAATTCTCATTTTACACCTGAAAAAATCCAAATTTTTGAAAATTTTGACTTGATTAATCGTGTTTTTAAATTATAGGACTAAACGATCTCGTCTCAATAATTGCAGGACTAAAGTGTGTGAAAGCTATAGTTACAGGACCTAAACGACTTAATATCCAATTTTGGTAAATATCTCAGCCTAACAGAAAAATTAATTTGAGTAACAACCCAAAGTAGATTACAAGAAAGCGCAAGTAATTGTATGTCTTAAACAAATTTTCCTTCAAGAATTTTTATTTATAGAAGTAATTTTTACTTAAGACCAAAGTCATGACAACGGTGTCAAATTTAATTAAAAAACATATCAGCCTGACGACTAAAAAGACAATTTACCTCATTAAGCTTTTCCCATACAAGATCAGGTTGATTTATGTAACCTTGGTCAGTAGCTAAAAGATAGAGCTCACCATTGAACTGTAGATCAGAAGAAATGGAGTAAGTTCTTTGCTATGTCTAAGATTCCAGAGAGCAAAGCTTGCAGAGAAGTAGCAGCAACCGTTATCAAATAAGGGTTAAATCAAAGTTCGTAAGAACATTAAAAATCAAACAAGGGAAAATAAAATGTGCAGAATTTACTACCTTGAACATCGTGCTGAAATGATTGTTACGGAAAAAAACACAAAGCTCACGTTCTTTAAGACCATCTTGTAAGCAGAAA
Source organism: Hippophae rhamnoides (assembly GCA_033030585.1). Taxonomy (NCBI): domain Eukaryota; kingdom Viridiplantae; phylum Streptophyta; class Magnoliopsida; order Rosales; family Elaeagnaceae; genus Hippophae; species Hippophae rhamnoides. The sequence goes on along the minus strand of CM065429.1, from coordinate 38,434,242 downwards.
AGGCTGCAAAGTAATAAAACAATTAAATGGAAAACTTCTAAACATCCAAGAACATGTACCAACAAGATATTAGGAGTTGGAAGATGCCAAATTATATGTTAACATACCCATAAAAGGTCAACTGGCTAGCATTGTTTTTCAAGAAGTTCCTGATCAGTTCCCCTACAATCATTAAAGCAGGATAAACTTACTTCAGAGTGCAATTATTCGGACAAAGGAATATCTTAATTGAAAGTATAGTAGAACTAAACGATCTCCAAAGCTATCATTTATCCTTTAATGGATGGATGTTTTTCTCACCTTCTTGAGGAATTAATTCATCCCTGGACCTAACATTTGTAGTGCCTTTGTTAGCTTGATCAGTGAGAACCACTTCACCTTCATAAACAGGCTCTCTATCTTTCAAAGCAGTAGCCGCTGGAGATAAAACACATTCCTCTCCTTCATATATTGGCTCACTGATCTCAACAGTTGATGTCAAAGTTTCTGATGTATCAGTTTGTATCGTAAAGCCGCTGGATGAGCCTATATCTAACTTGAGTGCAGATAAACATGATTCTTTTGAGTCGTCCACAATATTCTTATCTACAGAATCTTGACGGTTAGTTTCAAAATTGGTATTGTTAATTTTCTCACCCCCATGTGGGATATTTGTATGGATCTTATAAATAGTTGTAGAGTCTACTCCGGTACAAGCTGCACTTTCTATTTGAACAGAGGAATCCATACCACTCTTCTCGACTACGCTAATGCTATGTACAATTTGTTCCACATGAGCTGGCTGATCATGATTTTTACCTTCTTCAGACTTTAATGGTAAGCAAAGTGCTTCCCCAAAACTACCTTCATTCCTAGAGGCACTGCAGTCATAGGATAATATTATTGGGTCTGGTGGATTCAAATTATCACATTCAACATTATGTTTTTTTAACGTATCTGCAGAATGCATTGGTGCCTTGTCAAGTTCTGCGAATTCATCTAAGCTGGAAGAGACAGGCACTATATTTAAATCAGCTACAACAGAATCTCCCACAGAAGGTAACACTACAGATTCAGACATTTTCAAAGCTTTCAACAACTCAGCTTCTTCTTCAAGGTCACCTTTTCTTTCTTTTTGGTCTTCGGTGGCTGCAAGCGGAGACTCATTGAAAGATCTAGAATTTGAAAGCCAGGGAGAAGGAACTCCTAGAGTTGCAGTTGTAGCAGCAACAAAATCAACATCATCTTCTTCTAGGTTAGTTTTACGTTCTGTCTCCATATTTCTGGTTTCCAGGGCAACAAGCTCCTCCGTTAGAGCATTGTAGGACTTTGACCCAAGTGTCTCAGCAGTTTCCTTATCCTGGTGAATGTGCACATTGAAGGTCCAAATTAAAAGGCTTACCTATGCCATTCATACCAATGTAATTTTATGATTGGAGAGAAATAAAGAAATACATGATAACTAATATTTCCTGCTAATGTCTAAGAGCTAGCATGGGCAATAGAATAGTAGAAAATGTATTTCTATTGCCAATACATTGGTTCCAACAAACTAGCATTGATCTGCAGATAAAAGACACAAACAGAAAACTACTGAAACAAATTGTGCACCTTTACTCAATAAGGTATCATAAAATAACCGTACAGAGACAGAAAAACTTGGTGCAGGATGCTTTCTAATTTTTCAAATTGGTGAAAAGCCAAAAACCTAGTTGGTAAGAATGAACAAATAGCACAGCCAAATCCATCAGAAATGATGATGAAATATCTGACACTAGAACATAGACTCACATGCCTTTGCACTAGCTCAGCCTAATAGGGATTTTAGACAGAAAGAGCAAACCTGAGGATCGACAATCCAACCATGGTATAGTGGAATACCCAACAAATCGTATATGGAACACTCCGGAGTAAATTCAAAATCATCTATCCTGCAACCATCATGTACAGTTTAGACTTCAGGTTAGAACTAAGAAATAAAAAATAAATTGATGAATGAGATAAATAACAAAGAAATATCACCTTCTGAATTTTACATTCACATCAATCCCAGTAGTAAGTCGCGGAAGCAGGTCAATTGCATCAGAAATGTTCTGCTGTTGGTTCTCAACATATCCCTCATCCTTATTCTATTACAAGATAACAAAATTGTTAACTTTTGTACGCACCAAAAAATAATTGATATCAAAGGTGACAAAGAACGTAGGTAATTTTGCAACCGCAAGATAAAGAAAAAAAGAGATAGAGGGAGAGGAATAGAGAGAAAATAAATTATCTACTTCTTACATTGATATTACTGTTAATATCAATTAGCTTTTCGGCCACAAGTGTAAGTAACTTCTGCTGTGAGACTTCTGTTGAATCTGAACCTATGTCAAACTCATTCTTCAACAGAAGAATATTACCTGCAGCAAAATCGCCAAAATACATGTACATTACTACTAGCAGATATTTTTCCTTTCCCCAATTCATGGGAAACATACGATATTGCAGACAAACAGCAAAGTTTATATCCTACGCATAAAAAGACATTAAGCACATAAACTTGCAGCTACAATCTACAAAAAGAAAATAAAATACATTTACAATACAGATTCAGATCCATCCATAAGATGTTTAGAAAAGAAACTATTAGAGTGCAATTTCCAAATGAAATTGAAGCCTGAGATACAACAGGTAAAGAGAGGAGACAGGCCAATGCATATGTCTCCTATCATTCGCTTTACACAATCATAAACTGATTACACAATCCCAGTTAAAAGGGGACATCTGTAACAATGGTTCACAAAATCAATAAAGCAAGCAAAGATGGTCTAGAAAAACAACTTATAAGAAGCAGGGGAAAAAGACACATTGATAATCAAACAAGTTGAAAATGCTCCACTTAGGTCATATATGCCATAACAAGAAATTCTGATTTCCAATTTATCATTAACAATAATCATAGTGGATAAATACAGAGTCAGCGGTTCGATAACTTGCATTGGACGTTTGTTTTCAATGGAAAAATCACTCAAACAGTGACTACTAGGTGTTCTCTGTTTGCTTAAGACTTCGGAAAACAAATTCATAGCTAAAAGACTAAAACAACCGGGGAAAAAACGATAAAAACAATCACAAAACTAATAACAGTGTCTTTCAAATTTAAACAGATCAGAAAAAAATATGTCAAAACGTTTGAGTATATCAAATAAAGATTTACAGGCGCACGCGTACCACAATAAACCTAAAAATGAAAGAACCAATACAATGAAGTAAGATATCCATTAATGTCTGGATCACCACGAAATGACAAAGATAATTAATGACAGACTATAACAATATTCCATCGAAGAATTCAAACTTCAATTAAACAATAAATCCAGTCATTTGGCAGCATTCTAGGACGCATACGACACCTAACATTGGAATTTATCGATTATTGATTTTCCATTCCTTCGGTTTTCTCAGCAACCAAACAATCAAACAGAAGGAGATAAAAGAAAGCCCTAGCAAGAAAGAAGGAGATTATTGGAAATTTACATATGGCGAGGAGAGGACAGGGACCATTATCGTTTTGGAGGATGATGGGCGTGGTGCGCCCTAAGAATTGAATGGTCTTCGTCTTGTGAACGCACTCTTTCTCTTTCACTGGCTGTTGCTGTTCCTGTTCCTGTTCCTGTTCCTCACATGTACTCGACGCCATGTCTGCTTCGATCACCTACGCAAATCGTTTTTTTTTTTATTTTTTCCAAATTTTTCCTAACCTCGTAGATCCATTTTTGTTCTTTATATTTCTTCTGTCTCCTATTAAAATGGACCTTTTTTTTTTTGGTTGAGAATATATAAATAAGTATTGATTTTTGGTTTCGTTTGACGAAACAACCAAAGTGAACCTTTTTGCTGAATTAAAAAAAAATTAAGAAAAATAACAAAAATAATATTTTTTTTAAATTTATAATTATAAAAATAATATTTAACATAATTAAATTATTTAATATTATACCAATTTAAATTCAATTATATTTAATATAAAATAATATATGAAGTTATCTTTAATAATAAAAATATATAAATTAAATATAAAATACTATTATTTTTTTAAATATTTTTAAAGATATTATATTTAAAAATATAACATAATTAAAATTTATAAATATAAAAATAACATATTTTATATTCAACTCATATATTTTCATTATAAATTAAATACTATTTAAATTAAAATATAATTATTTATACTTACAATTAAATTAAAACTCAATTAATATTATTAAAATATTATTTTTATTATTAATACTTTTAACGGTATGTTTTTTAATTACTCAATTATTTTCTTATACCGACACAAGTCATTTTCTTTTTGTCAAAGCATAATTGATTATTTTATACTTTTTACATAACTAATGTTAGTTATAGCATTTTTAATTGCCTCAACTTCGTGCAACCGCAATATTGAATCATAGCAGTGGAAAAAAAAACAATAGCAAATTAACACGTATCTACTTCCTTAATTTCCCACTTTAATGTTTAAAACCGTAGCTTTTAAGTCGATATTTTCAAAGAATGAGATTTAGAAGAAGAAGAAAATTAAAATTAAAATTAAATAAAAATTCAAAGGGTGTGTTAACAAGTAAAGGAAAATGCCTACCTAAGTGTCTCATTCATTAAAATCTAAATGCATTTTTTAGTAAAGTTTAATATTGTCTATTATTTTTATTTTCAGTTAAATTTTATTAATTTTTTTTTTGGGCATGTAATGAGATATCATAAAAATTATTGGATATTATTTGTAAAAAAATTTAAACATGTAAATACACAGATAAATATAATATAATAACAAATTAAGTTTCTTACGACTCAAAATTTAAATTAATGCCTTTAAATATTTGTCCTTAACATAAGTATCTTTAACTATAAATACATTTTTTATGTATTAATAGTAAATTCTACTTGTAATTTGGATATCATTTAATCATCTATGGGACTATTCGGTGAAAAAAAACAAGTAAAGAAGAATGAGACTCTTTGAACCCCAGCTCGAGGTTTCAAATCAACATTAAAAGGCAAAAGCAAGAACCAGCAGATATCAGGGGGGGAATAAATAAGATACTCACTCTCTTCTTCAGTTACATTCGTTGATTTTCATTTTATTTTAATTTGATTATTTTGTCCTCAAGTTTTATAAAATATATATTTGGGTTTCTCCAGTAAAAATGGAGTTGTAAGAAGAAAGAAACAAAGGACTTGACTAGTTCTAAACTCTCCTTACAAGATGGTTACTTTGACTGCTTCACCCTTTCTCTTTTCTAAACCAAACCCTTCTCTCTCCGACCAACAGATCTCTTTCTTTGCTTGTCCTAGAAAACCCAGGATGAAGAATCATTATCAACCTATTGTTCCTGTAAATTTCTCAATTTTTTCCTTTCTTTTCAAGCAAATTTATTATTATTATTATTATTTTAAAAAAAAGAAGATCTTATTTATGGGCTTGTGGGTTTGATTGATCAGGTTGCGAGGTTGTTTGGGCCAGCAATATTTGAAGCATCAAAGCTAAAGGTTGTATTTTTAGGAGTTGATGAGAAGAAACACTCAGGGAATCTTCCAAGGACATACACTCTTACGCATAGTGATATAACCTCTAAGCTGACATTAACAATTTCTCACTCAATAAACGATTCTCAGGTAATCCAGATCTCTTGCTAAACCCACATTCTAAGTTCCAACCCATTACTAACTAGATATAGTGGTTGGGGATATTTTGTTTAAATTGATTAAACGTCGTCTAAAGGAAGAATTGGAAGTTTCAGTTGCAGGGATGGTATAACAAGTTACAGAGAGATGAAGTAGTAGCTGAATGGAAGAAAGTTAAAGGGAAGATGTCTCTTCATGTTCATTGCCACATAAGTGGAGGAGGGCATTTCCTTTTTGATCTAATTGCTTGCCTCAGATATTACATTTTCTGCAAAGAACTTCCTGTGGTACGTAATGTTATTTGAACTCTTAAATCATACTATTGTAATTACCTGAATGATTATTATTATTATTATTATTATTATTATTTTTAGTTATTTTATGTGCTTAACTTTTGAATTTTATTTTATTTTATTTTTTATCCATTCCTATAATGCAAGAAAGTGAAATGAATAGGTGTTAAAAGCCTTCATTCACGGAGATGGAAATTTGTTGAATAAGTATCCAGAATTAAAGGTAGCTTTGGTTTGGGTTTACTTTCACTCAAGCATTACAGAATTCAACACAGTTGAATGTTGGGGTCCTCTCAATGATGCTGCAGCTGAAAAGAAAGATGAGACCCACACGGACAACAACGAGATGCATGAAATGCAAAAAACGTGCCAAGAAGATTGTAAATGTTGTTTTCCTCCGATGACTAGGATTCCATCGTCAGAAAATCATAATGAATAGAGTAATTTTATTTACTTTAGTTTATTATCTTACAATAATTTTTAGTCATAATTATTTATTAATAAAGATAATTAAACTTATTTTTTATTGATAAATAAATAATTAATATATATATATATCGATCATGTGAGACACTAAATTGAAGTCAACATAACTGATTTATATCATTTTAAACCCTTAATAACATTTTACATCAAATTTTGTATTAAAAGTTGTATTAATCAAATATCAGATTAAAAAGTATATTTTTTTTATAAAATAAAATAATTTTTTAATATTGAACTAAATATTACCTATAAATTTATATTTAATAATTTTTTTATTAATTTTATATGATATACTTCATTTTAATTTATTATATATAATAAAAAATATATTTTTTTTCATTAAAAATAAAAAACTTAGTGTGTTAACAATGTTAATACAACAAATAATATGGCTTTAAATTTAACGTGATATTATTTATCCTAATAAATTTAATATTAAATTCGGGCAGTTATGTAATAAATTTTACATTAAAATTAATACTTTGGTGAAAGATTGAAGATTCGGTCTGATTGTTCAGTACTCAGTTACTGAATTCGACATAACCAAAAAAAAAAATTACCGTACCGATAACTTTGTTTAATCTTTTTTTTTTACATCTTATCGAAAAAATAAAAATAAAAAAAACTAAACGCCTGAGAGATTCTGTAACTTACATAATTAGAACATAAAGTGTTGTATCTTTTTAATGGATATTTTTATTCTTCTCGACCAAAATATTATTTTAATTATTATATAAAAAACCAAATCAAATTCTATCATTCACTTATCATATTATCAAATTTATAAGAATATTTATATAATAACAATTTTATTAAAATTATTAAAATAATGTTAAATGACTAACATTAACCTTATAAATTTAGTTACACTATTACTAAATAACAAAATTTATTATATTTTTTAATCAAGTATCAACATAAGGACCACTAATGCCATTTACCCAAGTATATATATATATATATATTCACGTGTGATATTCCCCTATCCCTAATCCCAACTCCGATTCCAAATAGATACCATATCCACGTTAGATGTCAGTGCCACTTGATCCTTGTTAAGAGAAGTAAACAGTAATTGGAAATTTGTGGAAGAATGATAATATACATACAATGGTTAATTTACACCAAAATGTTGAAATTGTTATTGGTGTACTCTGTAATATACAAAGCAACGGGAAAGTGGAAAGAATAACTTATGACACATCCATATATACATAAATAACAAGACTACAATAGTGGAAAGGAAAAAAATCACAATAATCTATCTGAGAGGAACGAGAATCTCTGATTTCCATGGTGTTTGTGAAGCAGCAATTTTGCCAAGCTATCATAGCAGTGAGAAAATTTGGATGAGGCAACTTCACATTATTATTATTCCCCATCTTCAGATGGAAAAGGAAATTTCTAAGGATGACGAGATGGTCAGCCAAAAAATCTAATCACCGTATCACGGTTCTTCCATGGGATGATGCTCCAATTTCACTTTCTGTGTTCTGCAATACAAATTACATTCCTGAGTTTTAGACAATATCCAAATAGTTTAAACGTGAAATGAGAGTCGTAATTTGCATTGTGTTCAGGATAAGTTAGCAGGGTGCTGGCAGAGTAGAGATTCAACTTTCAGAAAAGCAATGTTGATGGTTTTATGAAGGAGATAACTAAAAACTATGGAGCTAAACATTAGAATAGAACTGTCACCAACTCTTGTCATTAACTACTGAATCATTATACCTGAGACTTGGGGGATGGAAACACATTCCAAAATCTGAGTGTTTCATCTCCAGCTCCTGTGACGATTGTCTGTAACAATGCATATCTTAGTGAGTAAAAAGCATGCACAACTACTAAACCGTTTTGGACAAGAACAAAAAGTGTGAAGAAAAATTGAGTGAAATGAATGTACTGAACCTGTCCATCAGGTGAGATTGCAAGATAAAGAACTCTATATGTATGACCGGTAAGAGTAGCCAACTGCAGTAGCAAGAAAAAGAATTAGTGCATTAAGAAAAAAAGAGTAAAAAGAGACGACCGTGCCATGGAGGGACATTGCAGTTTATGTACCTTTGACATGGAAGGATATCTCCAAACTATTATCTGGTTTTGGGAATAACCATGGGTGCTAACAAGTTCGTTGACATTTTTAGACCAAACAAGATTGCACACCTACACATGTAAAAAGGAGAGACAATTACATTCTTTATTGGAAGGAAGATTCCATCTTGATTGACTGGCATAGACAAGAAGAAAATAAAGGCAAAGAAAATGCAGTCTTTCTTCTGAATCCCCAATGATAGTGCTGCAATGGAAGTTTTCATTCCTTCATAAAGAGGAGAACAAAGCTTTTTAAAACGTTTGGTTAAAGAACACATCTTAAGAATCTAACTATCAAGCATGGGAAACATCAAAGCATGAAGATACTCAGTTTAAATTCTTTAAGCACTTTCTACGTTACATTAGTCGAAGTGAAATCAAAACCACGAAAAGAAAGATTACTCAACTATTACAGAAATCTAAATTGTATACTAATCATCAACACTCAAACATCAAACCTATTAGTGTATAATTTCGATCCAAAAATATTCAAGAAACCATATGAACATGAATGTAAACACAACGGAAACAAAAAAGAATTGAGAATTAACCTCCAACCATTGATCACGCTTCACACACACTCACACACTCGACCGGAGAAATCTAATGGTTTTATCGATTTGATGCTTCTAAACCTTTTTCTCATAATCACGATGGTGCAAAGACTGATTTTTGGAAATCAAGAAGATGCTTAGAGACCAACCGAAAAGCACATTCAATTTAAAGTGCTTTGTCCATCAAAGAGCAAAACATAAATGTGCATATGAAGGGCTAAAACCTGGGTCTAAGATGATGGAATTTGTTGGACTACATTCAGGCCAACTTACTCGGTTTATTACCGAGGTTTCAGGAGGAAAAACTAACATTCTCCCACTTGGTCCATCTATTCCATCATTCAACTTTATAAAAAACAAAACATATGAATCATAACGATGAATCATCTAATGATGGGTATTATCTTCCATGTATCACAATACATTATCCATTTTAAGTCTATACTACTTAATAAATAAACCATATGTTTATTCGAGATTCATAACTTAAATATATTTTTCTCAAAATACATAAATAAACAAAATATGTACATAAAATCATACGTGAAAACATCAACTAAATAAGAGTTTGATTAAAATATCAAATATACGTACAATGAATATTTACATCATGGAGTTTCGAATACCATTGACGGGAAGCTTGCTTTAATCCATATATGGATTTATTAAACTTACAGACCAAATGCTCACCATCACTAAAGGAGAATCATTCAGGTTGTTTCATATAAACCGCTTCCCTTAAGTCACCATTACGAAAAGTCGTTTTCACATTCATTTGATGCAAATCCAAATCAGAATGGGCAATCAATGACATGATCACACAAAGTAAATCTTTCTTAGATACTGAAGATAATGTCTTCGTGTAGTCGATTCTCTCCCTTTGAGTGAATCCTTTGGCAACGAGTCTTGCCTTATGTCTCTCAATGTTGCCTTGTGAGTCTTTCTTTGTCTTAAAGACCCATTTACATCCAATGACTTTTACACCATCAGGTAACTTGACGAGATCCCAGACTTGGTTAGACGTCATAGAATCCATCTCTTTTTTCATGATATTGTACCATAAGTTCGAAACCTCAGAACTCATGGCCTGTGAAAACGTCTCAGGATCATTTTCTGCTCCAACATTGTAGTCACACTCTTGTAGATACGCAACATGGTCACTAGGAATCGTAGATTTCCTTACTCTAGTAGATCTTTTTAATGTTGCACCAACATTCTCCTGAGGAGTAAGATCATGTTGTTCAACAGCTTCAGGCATCTATTGAACTTTAGCATCTATTAGATCAGGATCAACAATTTCTAGTACTTCCAAGATTGGTTCTTCAACACATGTTTGTTCTCGAGCCACGTTGTTAACAACAACGATTAGTCCATTACTTGAAGTGGCATACTGAGCATCTGAATGATCTTTCTCAATACCAATGCCCTGGGATCGATCGCACTCACTAATCAAGTCATTCTCAAGAAATTTTACATTTATTGATTCCATAAACCTAGTGCTATGAGATAGACAATAAAACCTATATTCCTTAAACTTTTTGGCACATCCAACGAAATACCCACTTATGGTCCCTGGGTCCAACTTCTTTTCTTGTGGATTGTAGACTATTACTTCAAACGGATAACCCCAAACGAGTACATGTCGCAAACTTGGTTTCCAACCCTTAAATAACTTTAAAGGTGTCTTTGGGACAGCCTTGGTTGGAACTCGATTCAATACATACACGACCGTCTTAAGAGCTTCCGTCTACAAGGACTCAAGGACTCAGGAAGTTTGGTGCTAGCAAGCATGCTTCTTACCATGTCCAATAATGTTTGATTTCTCCTTTGAGCTAGTCCATTCTGGTCTGGAGAGCCAAGCAAACTGTATTGGGCATCAATCCTATTCTCTTGAAGAAACCTTGCAAATGGATCACTCGCTTGTCCACTCTCAATGTATCTACCATAGTACTCTTCACCTCTATCAGATCTCGCGATCTTAATTTGCTTGCCGCATTGTTTCTCTATTTCAGCTTTAAACAATTTAAAAGCATTTAGTGCTTCATTCTTACTGTTTAGCAAGTAGAGATACATGTATCATGAGCAATCACTTATGAAGGAGACGGAGTACTTATCACGGTATGCATCCATGTTTGGACTACAAATGTCGATGTGTATGATTTACGATAACTCAAAGTTCCTCTTAGCACCCTTATTCGACTTCTTAGTCTGCTTGCTCTTAATGTAGTCTATATAAGTCTCAAAGTCACTAAAATCTACGATACTAAATACCACATGATTTACCAACCTTTAAATTCTCTCAATGAATATATGTCTCAATCTCTGATGTCATAACATATAAGACTCTTCATTCACAACACATCGTTTAATACCAATATTATCATGAACTGCATAGTTGTATGGTTGTCATCATTTTGCAAATTAGGGAGAAAAAGACCATAAAAAAAATACCATATCCAATAACATCATATTTATAAAATAAATTAAATCTAGAGTCTGAAAAACTTAAAGGAATAACCATATGATATAAGTCTGGATATTGAAATCAAATTCCTAGAAAAACTAGGAATATAAAATGTCTTTTTCAAATTTAAAATAAAACTACTACTTAAAACCAATCTACACTTGGCAATGACCTCTACATGTGAGGGTATCTTATTTCCTGAATAAACGCTATGCTCATTTCCCATTGGTTTCTGTAAGTCTTGCAAATCCTGCAATGAGTTGGTAACATGGATTGTAGAACCAGAATCAATCCATCATGTGTTATGATTAACATCAGTCATATTAGATTCATAACAAACAAATGAAAGTTGAGTACCTTTCTTATCAAGCCACTTCATGAACTTGGAACATTGTTTCTTAACGTGCCCTTTCTTCTTGCAAAAGAAGCACACAATCTTCATCTTAATGTCCTTTTAAAGAAGGATTTTTCCCTTCCCCTTATCCTTGGCTCGATCCATTTTCTTGTTCTTCCCAAGGGTAGTCAACTTTACATTTTCCTTTTCCCTTTTCCTTTCCTCCATAAGCACCCTACCCTCTTCCTGAATACACATGGTCAACAACTCATTGATCGACCATTTGTCCTTATATGTGTTATATGATATCTTAAATGGGCCATACTTTGAGGTAAGGTACAAAGGATGTAGTAAACCAAGAAGGCTTATGACATCTCAACCTCCAATGTTTTCAACTGGGCTGCATACACACCCCTAATGTCGGTGAGCCTCAGGGACGAAAACTGTATATGAAGGTACTCGTCATTGCCTTGTCTAAAGTGGCGAACTGCTCACCAATAGCCTTTAGTAAGTCTTGGACTTAGTCTTGGACTTTTTCATACTACTCGATGGAGCCCTTAATACCAACAGATATTTTCGTCTTTATGAATATAACGGAGAGATGATTAGATCGCTCCTACTTATCATAAAGAACAGCTGCATCTAGAGAGTTGGTTTCAGTTTCTACAAAGGATTTCTCCTTCCTAATGCCGTAATCTATGTCCATCCATCCCAAGTGAAAGAGAACTCTCTCCTTCCAAATCTTGTAGTTGTCCCCTTTGAGCTTAAGAACATCACATCTCATATCAAAGTAATTAATAGGTTGAATTGTTGGATTAAATTTAATATTCATGCTTATGTTACTAAATTTGAAGCAAACATAAAATATGACATGTTCTACCAATGTAAAATCATGAAAAAATATGAATATAGTGACATGAAACTTGCACGTAGGCTAAAGTTCTAATTCAATTAGATTCATTAACTTTACAATAAAACTATCAAATTATGTTGCCTTTCCTAATCTCTGTTGGTAAATTAGAAAACATAATTTAATATTCTATCCTAATTAATCATACAAAATATAATAAAAATTTATGTAGGATAAGATTTATTATATTACATATAATTAATCACAATTAATGTTTATTTTCTAAATATGATCCTAAATAAACCTTATTATATAGTTTTATTTAATTAAAGATGTTGTGGCTACTCCTTAATTAATTAAAATATATGAATCACTTAAACATTAACTAAATCTTTAGGTTCAATTATTGCATAAAACCATAAGCAATATTAATTTAATTCTAAATGTATAAATATTATATAATTTAAGATTGCATGTATAAAGAAATGACAATAAATTATATAAGCAAAATAAATAATATAAGCACAAATTAAATTCATAAAGAACCATTAACAATTAATTTCATTACGTATAAATTATTTAACTAAATTTCATATGTATAGTATATCACAAAATTTATGCATACGAAGTACAAAACAAATAATTTAATCATAAATCAATTTTAATGTGCCAAAAATTATTTAAATATAGTGTATAATAAATAACAAATATTCTACACATAACAAACCTAAGTTAAATAAATTAGTCACATTAGAATTATAATTTTAATTCAGCATCAAAATTAGCCAAAAAAATATATTAAATTGTGAATTTGTTTGGGCCCTGAAGTGACAAGTCGTTTGGCTCTTCATGGCTGGAAACGACAAGTCGTCCAGCTTGTCTTCAACCCTTAGCCGGGTCACGCGACCCAGTTTTGACCCGGTTAAGGGTTTGATCGTTTCTTGCAATTCCAACAATAAAAACAGCGTTCTTTATATCAAAATTTTCAAAATTGGATTTCCCAGTGATTCATAGTCTTAGTTTGAATCAAAAACGTCAAAATAAAAAAAAATTAAATGCCAAAAGTCTAATAAGACGTGAATTCGAAGAGCAATGATGTTACACATGATTTTTCACGTTTTAATTCACAGAATCATTCGAATATCAATATTGAAATAATTGATGATCTCCATATGCATCAAAACCGAGTCAAAGAAAAAACCAAAATTTGCAGTGTATGAACGGTGAAACAGAGCAAAACAGAGGTTTTTTTTCAAAATGACTAATACCAAATGTTAGTGTATAATTTTGATCCAAATACATTCAAGAAACCATATGAACATGAAAGTAAATACATCATAAGCAAAAAAGAATTGAGAATTAACCTCCAACTATTGAGCACGTTTCACACACACACTCAATAGAGGAAATCTAATGGTTTTATTAGTTTGATGCTTCTAAACCTTTCTCTCTTAATTACGATGGTGTAGAGACTGACTTTTTAAAATTGAAAGAAGGCTTTGGGACCAACCGAAAAGCACATTCAATTTAAAGTGCTCTGTCCATCAAAGAGCAAAACATAATCGTGCATTTGAGGGACTAAAACTTGGGCCTAAGATGATGGAATTTGTTGCACCACATTCAGACCAACTTACTTGATTTGTTACCGAGATTTCTGGAGGAAAAACTAACACAAACACTTAATTTAAATCCCAAAAGATAACATTCTTTGAGCTTTAGCTTTAATGTAGGGTTAGGATTATATTTATCAACATCCTTATAAGTGTATAAACATGGTAGGACAGTTTAGACAAAGATAAAAGATAAACAGGGAAATAAGGAGAGGGGGGAGGGGGGGGGGGGAGTGGGAGCACAAAATTAGCAACCTGACTTCCAGTGTCCATGCAACTCAAGTGTGTATTAGTGGTTGTATTCCAGAAACGAATACATCGGTCTGCAGTCCCTCCTCCAGATGCTAGAAGTCCATGAAGATGAGGAGACCAAGCAATAGCTTTTACAGCAGCTGTATGCTCACAGTACTTAAGCAAAGGTTGTGTTGAATGTTGATTCCACACAAAAAGCTGAATATTATTGGGAAAAATCAGTTAGGAAATCATGAAAAATTACTTTGCAAAGAGAGGTGTCAGGCAAGGGAGATTACATACTCTGTTGTCATTACCACCAGATGCTAACTCACGGTTATCATAAGACCACTTCAACCCACATACCTGAGGAGACAAACAATTTAATGTCACTCCGAGTATAAAATATAAAAATTAATACAGTTAAATGGAAAGTGGTTTACAGTATAAGTTACAAAAAACATAGAATCAAAGAAGAGAAAATTGACATTCATGAAATAAAATAAATATGTAATTAGTCAATGCTACTTGAATTCTGCAAAGAAAATATAAAGACTTTAGGTTCAAGCTGATAGATTCAAAAGTCTGACCTCTGACTTATGCCCTGAAAGTTTACTAACAAAATCTTCCTGAGCACGTATATCTCGTTGAAGGATATTCTTATCCCGGCTACCAGAAGACAACATAGATGAACTCCAAGCTAAGGCCCCAACACGTAGACGATGGCCTTCCATTGTTCTTATCCGCCGACAGCGAGATGCATCCCAAATCTACAAAGAAAATTATTGGTGGCATTAGCAGATTGATGCTTAATTGAATATATGCCGACGAAAACAATATACATCAATAACATAATTCCATGAAGAACTTATGCAGAAAGAGTGGCGCAATATTGCAAGGAATCAAAGCCATGGATAGCTGCTTCATTTAAGTTAACTACAACAGAAATATTTTGAATGGAGCTGAAAACCCCTTCACAGCTTTTCCAAGTGTGAAACGATATGAAGGTCAAAAGGCAATGGGGAAGTAAATTGAAACACATGTATATATTCAAGCGCAACGAGGTAAAAAACTGTTCACCAAAAGACAAGGGCGAAGCGAGATCCTTGGGTGATGCTCATTCAAATGACAAACAATACAAATCAATTTTGATTCAAAAATTATCACATTTGCTTGTTATTTCTCCCTGATAAACAGTGCATGATAAGCAGCCGAGTTATGAACTGATATCTATAGTAGTACATGAGAACATCTTGATTTCTTTATAAATTTCCAAATCGACAAGAATTTTTGAGCAGCGCAAGGAGTAACATGTCTAAAGGTTTTCAGTTTGAACAATGTTGCCACTCTCTAGTAACGTTCTCCATTAACATGCACAGATATGTAGCCTAATCAAATCCAACCAACTGATTATAGCATGTACTTAGGATTACAAACAAATGCTATCATACCTGAACTTTCCCATTGCTAGTTCCAACAGCAAGATCTGTTCCACGCTGAGCCCAGCCAACTGAACAGACACTGTCATCCACACCCAAGTCACATAATTTAGTTACCTGCAGATTGAACATTGATATGAAGTTAGAAGCAAACAAAAATGCAATACAAAGACACAAATAGCTCGAATCTGAAACCTTACTTTCACAATCGTACCAATTTCCAAATTTAAGCAGTTTAAATCGAAGAAGAGGCTCACCTTGCTGCTACAAGCATTCCACAAGTAAACGCAATTACCCAGCCCTACAGCCAGAACATTGTGCGAAGACCAATCTACTAGATTTAAATAAAAATCGTCTTGCAATGCAGGAGCATCCAATACCTTAGAAAAAAGCAAACAAAATCAGTAAACCCCAAAAACCCAAATCAAACTTCAATAACCCAAACCACAAATTTCACCTTATAGGGTGACCTCGGAACCTTCCTAGGAGCCTTGACGGGGCTATGATTGATACCAGGTACCACATCGTCAAATCCAAAGGGCGAGAGGGAGTGCATAGACTTCCGAGTCTCAGTCTTGTACCGGAAAATATTCCGATTTGGCGGGTTTACAAGTAAGTTCTGCTTACCTGGCGTTGCCGGAGCTGTAACTCCAGAGTCAGGCCCAAAAAGCGCAGTGCGTAAAAGCGAGGCGTAGACACTAGAGTGGTCCTCACGACCATCAGCTGGAGAATTAGCCGGCGGTGATATGTCAAAGAGAGCGAAATTGGAGCCGGATCTGCTGGGTATAAATCTATCGGAATAAATTGTTCTAGATGGTGATTGATAGTGGTTGGAGTTAATCATACGGTCGACGTGACGTGATGGGGTCAATGACATGTTAGAAGGTGACGGTGTCGAAGACGAAGAAGAAGATGGAGTTCTGACTGCAAAATGGTGGGTGGATGGCGAAACGGAAGGATCATCCATGGCGAATCCGTGAGAAAAAGAGAGAGGATTGAGATTGTTAAGGTGAGAGATAATATAGGAGAAACTAAGAGAGAGAGAGAGAGAGTTGAAGAGCTTCCCGGCAAATCTAGGTAATTTTCCCGGTAAAAATTACCATGACCAAACGTGCCCTTAAAAAATGAAATATGTGAAGAATATAAATGGAAATAACACTAAAAACTAAACAAAAAGAAAGAGCTATTTAAAATATTAATAAGACATAAAGACACTAAAGAGAATTTTCATCTATTTTAGTAAAATAATTTATCACTCTCACCCAATATTAAATTCAATAAATTGTGAAATAAAGAATAAATTTCCGGCATTAGTTTTTCCCTCTAAATTTTATATTACATATTTATTCATATTATTTTATTTTTAATCATCTAAAAAACAGATATTTTATACGTTATAAAAAAAAATATATATATATATATATTGTTTGAAAGGCAATAAAAATAAAATTTTTATTTATAAAATTAGATTATGTATGTAATTAAATTAATTTTTTAATAAACATAAATGTAATACTCATAAATTAGTCATTATTTATAGAATAAATAATAATGTGATTTACTATATTAATAAAATATAATATTAATATAATTATTTTAAAAAAATATAAATATTTAGAGAATAAATACGATTTGTAGAAAATATATTCTAAAAATAATAAATAATACCTTCAAAATATATTAATAAAATTTGAACATAATTAAAAATAAAAAAATGTGATTAAATTTCATCTAATAATTTCTCATAGGTAAATATATTTATTCTAATAAGGAATAGTTTTTGTATTCAATAACAATGAGTAATTAAGAATTGCATTATAAAATATAAAACTATAATTGAAAGTAGAACAACTAAATTAGTATTTATTTTAACAAAATGCCACGTCTTGCCAATTTAGTGAAAAATAACTAAACTTCATATATTTAAATTTAAATCTTATCAGTATATTATTTACTCTATTTAATAAAAAAAATAGTGTATTTTTTTTTTAAAAAAGGCAAAAGAATATAATAAATTTCATATGCAAGCAAGAAAATTTGAGACAAAGGGATACATAAGTATATTTTTTATAGTATATAAGTATATTTTTTTATAGTAGATAATTATATTTTTTAATAGTATATAAATATATTTATGAAAAATAACAACTTTTTGAGTATAATAAAAGTATTGGAAAAAAATATATTATAAATCAGTTATCTTAAAAGCCTATTTTATAATATGAGACATTATGCATTAGCATGATCTATAAAGTAACAAATGAAATTTTCCCCATAAAAAATTACCATACTTAAAGTGCCATTAAAAAAGGAAATAAGTTAAAAGAATATAAATAGAAATTACACTTGGAACTAAAAAAAGAAAATAAAAAATAACTCCACATTACATTACTTCAAAATATTAATAAGCACAATAAAGATTATTTACCAGCATTCTTTCTTAATAAATAATAAGTTATTATTCTCACCCAATATTGGATTTAAAAAATCTTTTTCGTAAAACAAATAATAAAATTTCAGCATTAATTCCTGAATAAGGAATAATTTTTTAACATTATTGAAAAGCAAAAAGGTAATTAAATGTGACAATCAATTTCTCATGTAAAAAACTTTATTGCAGTAATGAATAATTAAATACTTAAGACAGTAAATTTATTTTTATAAATCTATAAAATATTGATAAAATATAAAACTATAATTAATAAGGTAAAAATTAAATTAACATATATTCTAATACAATAACACATCTTGCAAATTTAATGTGGGAAGATCTAAAAGTAATATAGTTATTTAAAAAATTTAATTTTTAAATGATTTAACCATTGGTGTTGTGATAAGATTAATCCATCTCATTTAAACTATAGATTCAAATACAGTGATATATATACAAGAGAGTGTATGAATATATTTCTCAAATCAATAAAAACTTTTTGAGTATTATAATAATATTGGGTAAAAAATCATAAGAAAGCATCAATCAAAGAAATTATGCATTATCATGATGGCATAATCAAAAGTATTTTCAATTAAATTCATTAATATGTATATATTTATGAATATATATTTTTTGTGGATCTTGCCTTCATTTATTTTTCATTGTTCATTGGCATGTCTATAATATAAATTGTACTAATAGCGCGTAACAAGAGATATATATTTCTCATGTTTGTTATTAAAGAGCCATAAACATAAATATGTAACAAGAAATCATTAATAATAATAATAATAATAATAATAATAATAATAATAATAATAATAATAATTCAGTTCATAAATAAACAAGTAAATCCCTTCTAAATTGAAATTTAAGAACAATTATTTTTCTTTTAAAACTATATATTTCAAATTAACCACACAATTCTATACTTAAAATCAAGTGTTTTAATTTCACAAGTATCTTTTGATTTTAAAATTATCTTATTCAAAGCAAAACTATTAAAATATTTTTACATTTTTTTCTAATTTATTATTATTTTTTAAAATTAATAATAAAATAAAAAATAATAATTCATGTGATCTATTTCTCACATTTGACATATAGTAAATAATTCAACCCATTTAAATTTTCTTTTATATGTTTGTCAAAGTTATCTCACTTTTTTTATGTGTAACAAATAATCGATAAATATATTAACAAAATGTTTACGTATAATGCACTAAATCCTACATTTTTAACTATTTTTACTTATATATTTGTCTCGTATTAATGATACATATAAATGATATTGAAAATGAGAAAAATAAATTATAATTTTCTTTGAAAAGTAGATTTCATCGTTTATATATAGTAATATATTTTCTATGCTTGTCTGCTTGAACAAACAATCAGACCACAAAAAGCTTGAAATAACTGGTGTGTTAAAAGGGGACTCGAGGACCAGACCTTAACAAGTATCGAAAGAGCAAAAAAATGGAATAATTTATCACAATTAATTTGCAACAATTAAAAGGATATTTTAGCCTTGCACAATGGTATAAATTCAATTAGTAGTTAATTTCTAAAATACAAGCAATCAAGAACATAGCCTTAAAGCATTGATTCCAAATTAATTAGATTTAAGTTATTTAAGACTTTGAAGCAATTTGGCTAAGTTTCTAAATATGATTATTATTATTATTTTGCTAACGTTATAAATATGAGTTAAGAAAATAAAATGACCCTTGAGTAATTCACCAAGACATATATATATACATAGCATGTGATATATACGTAGCATAAATATATTTGGAAAATAAATGACAGGTCAGCTATAGGCTGGACAAGCATATGTTTTTTGTCCAAGCGCAAAAAAAAATTAGCTTTCATACTCGATGTGATATGATCCTCAATATATATATTTCCATTCCTATATATGCTGTTAATTTTATTTTTTTAAGCAAAGATTTTAACTTATTATTTTAAGTAAGAAATGAGTGAGTTTTATGAATTACCTATTAACTTGAAATAGCATCGCATTGAATAATAAATATTTTGAATTTATTACACGAAATCACATAAATTTAATTATATACGAAGATGTGATAAAAATGTTATCATCTAATACTTACCTATAAAAAATAAATCTTAAATTAATATCAAAAATAATAACGCTATAGCTTACAATTTCACATCTTCCACGAACACCAACTAAATTAGCCGATCTGAATGTATAATACCTTTGGGAAGAAGGAAAAGTAAAGAAAATAAATATAACTCATACCGTGCATGTGATCACGTGGCAATATATATATTACAATTGATTTCAATTAAAATAAGAGAATGTTCATGTTCTATATATATGATTCGTATTTTCAGTTTTCTATACACCGACAATAAAACGCCTTAGCATATGCATATAATAAGAAATATTTATATTTTGTTTTACAAAATGTTAATTTGTAAGATTCAGATTTCGTGTCTGTGTATCGATCGGAACTTCGCAAGATTGAAAATTAATGGTATATATTCTTTACTAAATAGCATAGTATTTAAGAGTAATTACTATTAAATTTGGGTCTAACTTCATCTCAAAATTCAAGTTATGAGATGGAAGATTGCCTTTGTTTATATGCGTAGCGTGGACGCGATCTCCAATCGATGTGGGACTTTAACACTCCCCCTCACATCGGCAGGTCTGTCATCGAGGCACCGACGAGATGTTGGCCTTATTAACCCAGTGGCGGATTAACGCATCATCACCAGCTAAACAACTGTATCCGACCTAAACTGCTTTGATACCATAAAGCAAATTTGGCTTAACTCCATCTCAAAACCCAGGTTGTGAGATGTAAGAATGCCCTTGTTTATATGCGTAGCGTGGACGCGATACACGATCGATGTAGGACTTTAACAATTACTAATAGCACAAATTTACATTAAATGAAATTTGAGTATTTAACAAATTAGAATTATCAAATCCAGATATTATATATACAAATTGATATTTTCACGCAAACCCTGCTTTCTAGTTTCCATTGCATAAAAAACTAAATATAAAATTGATTTATGGTGGATCTTTGCTAAAAGTCAGTTTGTCTTTTGTTTCTCCCTTATAGATGTTACATGCTCACTATTTTGGTCAGTATGTGCATATGTGTAGATTAGATTTAGAAATATTAAAATTTAAACTAATCTAATTTATTTTATTTTGTATTCTTTAAAAATGATAAATCAATTTAACCAATAAATTTAAAAAATCAATCTAAACCGAATCAATTTTATTAATTTAATTTAGTTAAAAAAAATTCACCTTATTTGTTAATAAATTTAATTATTAATATTTTTTTAACTCTTGCGTTATAATTTTTAAGATTAATTTTATTATAATTCTTAAATTTAAATATTTAGATTTCAATTAATTACTTAATATCATTATTTATATCGAATCGACGAAATTCAAAAATAAAATAAATAGACAATAATAAATAATGATAACTTATCCAATAAAATTCATTGATTACATAATGTTATTAATAAGATACAAACTCTAACAATAAAAATATAAAAATAATATAAAATTAGTGTCATATAGATAAGAAGGAAAAAGAAAGAAAGAAAGAATAATTGATCTATAAATTTTTGCATAAATTTTACTTAAATATTTAAATTTTAATAACAAAAATAGACAAAAACTGTTTATCTCAACTAATAAAGTAGAATACAAAAATCTAATTTTAAAATAAAATGATTGTTTTCTTACATAGAATGAAAAAATATAACAATAAATGACTAAAAAAGATATAAAAATTCAAATCTCTAAACAAAATATCTATTATTAAATAAATCATAGAAATAAATTACTTAAATTATCCATTATAAAATGGATAGAATTTTTTTCGAGATCGAATAAAATTAATTATAAGATATAAAAATAAAAATAATAAAATAAATAGATTATATTTGTTTAATTTTTAATTGATTTAAAAAAATTAAAATCAAACCAATTCAGTATTAATAGATTGTATGGAAAGAAAAGTCAATTAAAATTAATAAAATCTTAAATCTAAAAATATAAAAAATATTAGATTTGATTAGTTTAGATACGATACGATACTTCAAGTTTGTTCTGGTGCATTTGACACAGCCCATTCTATGCATTTTACACGGCCCATTCTATGCATTTTACACGGCCCTAATTTTGCTCGTCAATTACATGAAAAATAATTACTAAATAATGGCGGCCCGATGTTATAAAAATAAATGATAGTTTAATTAAAAATAATATTATAATAAAATTTAAAACAAAATTAATATTTTTACTGATTGAATTAACCTTAATTTAAAATTCTGTATCTTGTAATCTTTAATTCTTTATAGAATTTATAAAACTTGCACTTAATCAATTTTTGAACATAAGATCTACATCCTCCGTCTATATTTATTTGTAACAAAAAATATTTATTTATTTTTTAAATTACAGTCTTCGTCACTTTTCTAAGGCAACAAGAAGATATTATATATAATAATAATAATAATAATAATTTAAACATACTCACTCCAAACACGGGCCTTTTACATTACTTATTTAAGTTTTATATCGTTTAATTACCAATAAATTTTTGATACAATCAATATTAATATTTGTAGTTAATAAGTTTTTTTTTCCTGAAATAACATTACATAACTTCCACACTTTGAGATCTAACCTATAACCTTCTATTTATATGTCTTAAAATATATTTATTTGAAATACAAAGTAATTTTAACAAATAAATATAAAGCTAAAATAAATATATTTATATGAAGTTATTATTTAAATTTACAAAACAAAAAATATATTGATAAAGTTTATCTCACTTATGGAGATATTCAAACTTGTGCATAAAATCAAATCAAAGTGATTTAAATCATATTTCTTCAAAGTTTTATATAATATCTTTGATGAAAATAAAATATTTTTTTTTTAAATTTTGATTAAATAGCACAAATCTCTTTAAATTTATACTTTTTATAAAAATAATAACAATTTGGATATAAACTTATAATTACAAAATATTCATCTATTTGTATTTTAATGGAAGTACATTTTTTCAATAAAAAGTGGAAGCTAAGTTTAAAAGCTTAAATCGTATTAGTCCATTAATGCTTGTAGTATTTTTTTATTTTTTTTGCCTAACTATTTCAACGAAAATGTGCCTTAACATGCATTTAGATCGATGTTCTCTATCATATGGTGGAAGATTAATTTGGATGTCCCCAGCTAGTTAGAAAATATCAAAAAGCAAAACAATGAAACATTTTTCTCAGTTGTTTTGATATTCTTAATTTTATGTGATGTTGTTTGATATTATGGAAAATATAAGGTGTGAATTCACAATTTGAGAAGCTTATTATAGCATCTTCAATAATGTTGTCTTTACAATACTAGAAGAAAAGTGGGGTCAACTTGGAAGACAGAATAGTTTTAACTTCAACCCAACAACTTTACGCAAATTTCTGCAAAGCGTTCTATGGCTTGTCATTCATACCTTATGCTAAATCATTATTAATCAAAACTTTCTAGGTATATAAATATAACTTATTAAATTATCTCACAATTACTTTATTATCATAAATTTTTAACTATATGTTCGTTTAATAATTAATATATCTTACTTAATATATACAACAACTTCTTACATATATTATTAATAAAACTCAATATTATATTTCTGTGCTTTCCATTTTCCCCTCAGAGTGTGCACTGATTACAGGGGGCGTAAGCCCTTTACCAAATTTCCTGTTCTATATTTGATGGCAAACTAATTCCATGTTAATTTTTTATCAAAATAAAAAAATATACCATATTAATTTATTCATATAATAATTAAACAAGTAATTAGCATGTTACTTTAGTTGCTAACGAAAAGTAATAGAATTTTCTCAAGTATAATTGTATTCATTATAGATCTAAAATCATTATTTTTTATGTTATTTGACGTACAATAATTTCTAAATATTTATTTTGGATATTTATCCTTAAAAATTGATAAATTTTTTGGATTTTATTAACCAAATAGCTAAGCTTTGTGATATAGTCAACTCATCACTAATCAAGAATCTTCAAGAAATTTCAAGAACTCTTGTTATATGTTTTAACTCTAAACTCTCTTTAGTAATTTTATCAATATTAAATCAATTGAAGCTTACTTCTAACACTTATTTCCTTTTTGTAAGATATTGTGTTATATTAACATATCTTAATTTTTCACATATAAATGTAATTGATGTATCTCCTTTGGGAAAAAATTCTTCATAATGATCATAAATAGTTACTCTTATAACGACAAAATAAGGTTTTATCAATCCTATTACAACATAATCCATTTGAACAATTATAGACCTTTTTTTAAGTATCGTCCTTTTTGACTATCCATGTATTTTCACAAAGAAACTACTCAAGATTAATTATTGGGCATGTTTCACCACAATAATGATAATTATGATCATAATTATGATGAAAAAAAATACCAATTTAAGTTAAATGGTTTCAAAAGGATATTGTTCCATGAATCAGAATTAGAAATTCTAATGCTTTCATTCATTAAATAATATTTAATTACTTGAAAAGTCTATTTTCAATTGTCAAGTTGTAAATATTTAATTAAGATAATAAAATTCGTAATTTGAAAAGTTGTTCCTAAAGAGCATAACGAATAAATTGAAATTCTAGGATTAGAAACAAAAAGATTTAATTGAAAATATCAACAGATTTTCATGCAATTTAAAGAAATAGAAAAATGGAAGAAAAAAAACTTAAAGGTATTTCTTTAAACATAGACTATGTTTTTTCTCTTTTCGGATGGTAAGTATTTATGAGAACATAAAGTTTGAATCAAACCTATATTTAAATTAAAATTAAGATACTGATGCAAGTTCTTTCCTTTTGAACCAGGCTTAAATAAATGCAATAACTATAACAAAAATTGAGAAAATATTTCTTTTCAAGCGATTATCAAAAAAATCAAAAAATGTTACAAAATTGATATTAACTACATTCAGTATCAGTTCAAGATACGTAAGAGCTATAATCATATTTCGACTTGTAATCAATCCATAGATATCGATAGAAAATAAGTAGACACTTAAAATAAGTACATGTTCGAGCATCATTGATCAATTTTTATTGAAAAAATGTTACATGTATCTATTTTGAATATAAATATATATCTAAATTATTGAATTCATAGTGTGTTGCGTAAAAAAAACTTAAAAATGAAAATTGAGAGAAAAAACAAGTTCATTTTATGCACATAATATATAGACAATTTTATAAATATTATATTTAAAATTTTTACCAAAAAGGAAAGAGAGAGGGTTAATGTAGGGTGAACATTGATTGGGTTAGCATATTCCAACCCAAATTGTAGTCTTCCAATTGAGAATTATTTAGTTCGAAACCAACAAATAATTTTTATGCAATATTTTTGATCATTTATTTAAAATATATGTTAAGTTTAAACAATATTTGTGATAATAGAATAAGAATAATAGTATTTTGTGAAAAAAAAATATCAAAAAAATAACATTTTATTATATAAAACATATTTTTAAGACTTTGTTTTAATTAACTAGCATACATAATTGAGTTGAGTTTAACGTGTTGCAAAACTCATTATTCGAAATTATCAAACTAGATTTTATATTTAGCAGTTATAGAACGAATTAACTATGAAATTATAAAATCCAATCTTATTTGATTGGTTTTTATGGATTTGATGGGTGCCCATCCCTAATTTATAACTCAACCGAATTTTTCTAAATTTTATGTTAGGTAATTATAACTATTCTTACTTTTATCATATGTACATATATAATTTGTCATTTACCCAAATAGGATTTCATCTTATCTTCAACCTGAAGCAAAAATTAATGATGCATTATTATTACACCAATACAAATATAAGAATGTTTAATCACTGTTCAAATTATACATTGAAGATCTGAAAATTTGGCTAAATCCTAAATTATCTAGAAAAAGTACTGTTTTCAAGTTTGATTTAATGTTACAAAAAAAGAATGATCACAATTCACAACAACAATGAATAACTGATCAATGACTTGGTGGAGGTAAGTACCCATGTTCAATTGTTGGCATAGTTCTGGTCCCTGAAGCTGTAGGAGCTCTAATATGACCAACCATTGAAACCTGCAAAGCTTCTTCTTCATAAGCTCTTCTCTCCATCTCTATCATTCTTGACTTATTCTTTTCCCTAACAAAGATTGCAACTAAAAGCAAACCCAAGAGAAAAGCACCCAATGCAGCTCCAACCGAGCTTCCAACAACTACTTTCCACTTACTTACCCTTTTCCTCAATTGAACTGGAATTGGCTTCTCAATTACCAAACCAAAATGCCCATTTCTTTTTGCTACACAAACATAAGGAGAAGCTTGTTTTGCTAGCGTCACTTGACCATCACCTTCAAAACTAACACATAGTGGTGCTAAACCTGCCTCGTTTGTAACCCTAGTGGCATTTCTGAAATTAATGGTGATGGGTTTTACTCCTGCTTGTATTCCAAGCTCAAATCGGTCGCTCAAATCGACATCAGTTCCAGCATTATATGCCAAAAGGCCTAAAATTGGGGAAACAAGTTCATATCCTGATAAGTCATAGTTTGTGTAATATATAGAAGACCAATTATAACCCAAGTTTTGGCAAACTATTATGACTCTTTCAACACATGGATGTATAGAAACACCAATTTCTAGATGAAATTGTCTTACTTGAGCACCATACCTTTTGAGGCTACCACATCTGAATCTCACTGTAGCTACTTTGATGCCAGATAAATTAGCTGGTAAATTTACTCTGTGAATTGCTCCTGTTTTGAAGTGGGCTTTGAAGGACTTGAAAGTGTAGTTTCTAATAACAAGGTCTAAAAGACGAGCTGATTTAAACCCCTGCCCTTCAATTTTCATTGATGCCAATAATACCAATGAGAAAATTAGCAAATTTGAGCAGAAAACAGAACCCATTTGCGAAATCAACTGTTGGGTTTGTTCTGATTTTCGAAGCTTGAAAACATTCAAAGAAAAGGTTTGATTTTTATGCTGAAAAAGATAGGCAAATTAGTAGGTTCAACACTTAAGATTCTAAAGGGAATGAAGTTGCAAACAAAGGAAAGTTTGAACTCTTTGTGGAAACTTATAGGTAAAAAAAAGCTAAGGCGGATTGTCGAGAAAGCAAGTAAAAGGGAATAAAAAGTTGTTCTTGCTTTGTTTATCATGATCGTATACATTAGTTGGTTTTGACATTTTTATAGGGAAAAAAAAAAGTTGGATAGTAGAAAACTATTTGCTTATATTCCAACAAAGAAACAAAAACAGAGGAGCAAGGGAGAAAAAAATAAATAAATAAAAAAGAGGTAAAAAGTTGACATAGGCAAGGAATAGAGGTCATATGGCAAGGCTGGATAGAAATGATTTTAGAGCGTGAGTAATGATTGTATAACATTGCAAAACTAGGATAAAGAAGAAGCTGGCTTGGCGTGCTTAAGGAAAAAATAAAAAAATAAAAAATGGAAAGAAATAAGGAGCCTATTTTTTATTTTCGTTTCTCTTCTTTACTCTTAATTGTGTTTTATAGCATGTTCACCACCCCAACTATTGTGTGGATCTGCTACGCATGATGAAATATACATTATTTTTTTAACATTTTGCTCAATTTTTTATAAAATAAAATTATTATTATTGTAATAACTTAATTGTATAATATTTTTGTGAAGTTTTATTTTTAATTCTTAATAAAAAAACATATTTTTTTTATAACATAAATAAATATATGTTTTTTATCAAATGGTTACAAATGAAATGAGATAAATAATTTCATAAATGTTATTATAATTAAGTTGAAAATATAGCTTTTTAAAATTTTATTAAAACTTTTAAAAATATCAAAAATATAGATGAACATTGATTTATAACTTTTCAAAGAAATTATCAAATTACAAAATATATATCAGACTTATAATTTTCATTATATATTATTCAACGCTTACTTAAATAACCATTATTATCTTTCCTCAAATTTTCACATTTATTTGAATAATTGATAATTAATTGCAATTCACTTGACATACATTTTATATATATAAAAAAATAAAATAAATGAACACTAATTTTTTATATACAGTTGCAAAACTTTGTTACCTTAGTTTTTCTTTGCTATATAATATTTTACTTGTATTAATCAATTTTCTTAACTAATCTCAGTCATAACTCATAATACATATTGTTATCATAAATTTTAAATTATACATTTTTGAATGAAAAATAATAATTGTTGCTCAAGGTACACGAGCATTATACGTTCTGTTTAGTTCATAAATATATTACTTAAATTAAATTATGTTATTATTACTTCTTTTTTATTTTCCAAAATTTTATACACAGATTTCCTATAACTATACAATTTTTTGTAATTTTTTTTAAAATATTTTTGATATTCATTATAATATTTTCCGTAAAATTAAATTACTAATATTTTCACCGATTATCACAAGTTTGTAGACACGTAATTCTATTTGTTTTGGTTAATAAGCCAAAACATTCACAAGAGGTCAAACCTCAAAAATAAAAATTAATCATGTAATTAGGAATAAGACAATTAATTAACTCTGACTTCGTCTATAAATGCTGTCTTTCATACACGATATGATTACATATTGGACTCTTTGATCACAAGTTTGATTAAAAAAAGAGATGTCATAATGTTCTCAATTTTATGATGGCTTTGGAGATTTTGCATATTAAAAACAAATAAATGTTGGTAAATATTTTTATTTTAATAAATAAGTTTGAAGATAAATTAAATATGGAATAAATCATTATAAAAATAATAATAAATTTATTGAAATAAGATAAGTAAATGTTTATTTGTGTATTTTTATTTTTATTTTTTAAATATCATACGAACTGTTAAGTATCATTGTTCCACATCGATTAGGAACAATTGTTGCTTATAAGTTTGATCAACTCTTAACTTAATAAGATCTTATTGGATTTAGTTAGACCTGAGTTTCTACCATGATATCAGAGCTGTGCCTAGTCTCTATGTGTTTGGACTTAATTGGGCTCTACCACAACCTCATCGTTGGTGCTAATGTCCACCTTTATCCACTGTGTGGAGTAAGACTGTTAAGTAATTTCTTTTAACATCTATTAAGAGCAATTGCTTCTTATAAGTTTGGAAAACCCTTAACTTAATAAGATCTTATTGAGTTGAGTTAGGTTTTAGTTTCTAACACAAATAATGAAAAAACATGACGGTAAACTACGGTCTAGTTTGAGTAGAATAAATTGTATAGATATATTTTATTAATTATTTCATGTAAAACGATAATCGAAAACAATATTATTTTAAAGAAAGTAAGTAATAAACATAGACAATAATACGTAATAATTAAATGCTGGTCAGACTATCTTAGGAGTGTTTAAAAATCAACTAATCCAATTTAACTTAAATTATATGATTACCTTACTTCTTACTTCCCGTTGTAATTAGATTGGTTAAAATTTAAAAATTAAAGAAATTTTTTATTATATGTCGGTTCTTAGTGTTATCATTTTTAGAAGAATCCATACAACTCATACTTATATTAAATTATATATTTTTTATTTTAATATAATAAATTTATTTAATAAAAAGGTAAAAAAAATGTAACAAAATTAATAGTTTTTTCTCTTTTTATTTTTATTTAGCATTAAGATACTTCACTTTTTAAAATTTGGATTAATCATTTTTTACTTCTTCTTTTTTTATCCTAATCTAATAACCTTATTCAATTTCTCATCTCCAGTTCCCAACGTTTATCAAAATAGGAGAACACAAGCCTAGCGTCAATCAATCAATAATCTAATTTTTATATTTATATTATTTAATTAAATGTTTATTTATACATGCTGTGATTAAATTAATATAAAATATAAATATTTATGTTAATTTATAGTTTGTTTGAAACATGATCTCTGTATATTTATTATTTGAAAAAAATTAAAATTCATTTAAATCTAAATTTTAATCAATTATTAAAACATAAAAATTAAGGTAATAATTATTTAATTATTAAAAATAAATAATTTTAAAAATTATCTATTGTAGAAACAAAAAATACTATAATATTAAAATAGTTATTAAAAACAAATATTATTCACACCTCTCACTCTCCTATATATTCTTATCTAATTAATAAGTAAATGCAATGTATTATGATATAAATTTTTTTTATTATCCTAAATTTACTTTTAATCCATTATTTTTTTTATTTTTTACATTATAAAAAAATATACATTATATTTTTAAATATATATTAAATATAT
This sequence comes from Hippophae rhamnoides, assembly GCA_033030585.1. Taxonomy (NCBI): domain Eukaryota; kingdom Viridiplantae; phylum Streptophyta; class Magnoliopsida; order Rosales; family Elaeagnaceae; genus Hippophae; species Hippophae rhamnoides. The sequence goes on along the minus strand of CM065429.1, from coordinate 38,403,458 downwards.
ATATATATATATATATTCACGTTATAAAAAAATAATATACATTATATGAAAAAATTAAAAATAAAATTACATACATATAAATTATATTATACAGTTAAATCTATAAAAAATAATTCCTTTATTTTTAAAATCTTTATCGTGACACAGGTTGGCCCATAAACTGGAAGAGTATATACAAGAATATTGCTGGCGTTGACAGATTTAGCAACTGAGCGTAGGAGAGTCACATGTAAATAGTAAATTATTAATGATTGTTTATTATTTCTTATAATATTTAATTTAATAATTATTAATAAAAAATTAATATAATTATAAGTATGTGATTTAAATTTTATTTAATAAAATATATTTTACATATATCTAATTAATTTAAATATAAAAATGTTAAAATATTTAAGTTTATAATAAGTTATTAAATAATAAAACCATAAAAATTAAAATTTAAGAAAATACAACTCCATATAATTTATCACTAATTTTATAGATTTTACATTAAAAAAATTATTTGTTAAAAACTAAATCGCACACCTGTCCTACAGAAACCCACCTATGGTTTTATTTTTATTTTTTTATCATGAATTTTTTTCACTGTGGTGAGTAATTTATTCATATTATATCATATCATTGATCACATAGTATAATTTTTTATTCACTTATTAAGATTTCTGTAAAGGAAAATCCCAATTTTTGTTTTTTTTTTTGGTTTTTTGCACTGAGAAGTCCGCATATGGTTGCTAACATGTTTCTTTGGGCATATAGTACAATCGTGATACTGATAGGAATTTTTATTTCTTTTACTTTTTTGATAATAATTAATACATAGTCACTGCTTATTATATATTTATATGACTCGTGTTATTCTAGCATTGTTCGTTTTCTATGTATTACTTAGTAGAGTGTACATTGTATTGAAATTATTTATTTAATACTCATTCTATCTACGATATTTTAATAAGATTAAAGCATTATAATCTACTCTCAATCTAATCATCTTTTAAATACGATATAATTTGATTCGTAATTTATTTGAATTAAATCGTTTGAATTTGATTAATCTGTAACCTATTGGTATTAGATCGGTTGAATCCGATCAATTGGATCAATAAACTTAATTAATTATATTTTTGATATTTTTGAATAAAAATTTAAATTTTTATATAATATAAACTTATTTGAATTAAAATAAACTTTAATAAAAATATGAATGATCAATGAAGATATAAATGTAAATATATATTTAATTATTTTTGTTTGAATCGGATGGAATCAGATGATACATAGTAAAATATGCGATCTGATTCAAACTTAATGGTTTGAATTTTTTTTATCTGGTCTGATCGAATTGTCGAGAAAAAATAGTCAAAACATTAATAGATTAAATTGTATTGATCGAATTAATTAGATGATTAAAGTTTTTGCACATTTTTAAATATAATAAAACTCAAGTAATAATATCAAATAAAAATTATCATGTTAATTATGATTATAATATATAAAAATATTATTTAAAAAAATAACTTATTTATCATTTATCACTTATTTCGATTTGGAAAATATTTGATCGATTTGGAAAATATTTGAAAAAAATTCAGAACTTGAATAAACTAAAGAAAAGAGAAGAAAAAATTACGATTTTGTACGATTGTATCTGTGATTTTTTATTTTTATTTTTTATGAACGAACTTTCTAACAAGTGTTCAAACGAATTAATTCTAAAAATATATTATTAATATTTATATTAAAATATCTTATTTACATGTAAATAAATATATATATAAAATGATAAAGTGAGAAATTGTCTAAATTATCTATAAATTTGATATAATTTTTTTTTAAATAACAAAAATAACTCTTTTAATACTTGTAAATATAAAAATAATGTTGAATATTAAAGTAACAAATTAGTGGCATAATTTAGGGAAATTAGTGGCCTAATTTGTGTCATAATTTAAGAAAATTAGTGGCCTAATTTAAGGCTTAAATTATGGCACAATTTAGGGAAAGGAAGCTTTTCTTCATTATAAATAGGGAAGAGTTCATGCATTGAATAACAAGGCAAAAATCAGAAAAAAAAAACAGAGAGAGTATAAGCAAACTCAAAGAGAGAAAATACTTGTGAGTTTCGGGAAACACTTGAGAGATATTATTAGTGAGGAAATCTGTATCTGTATTCTGTATATTTCCTACTCAGTTCAAATAATATATGGTGCCTCCCGTGGACCTAGGCGAATTGCCGAACCACGTAAATTCTATGTATTCATTTTATCGCTTTGATATATTCATATACCGTTATTTATTGCTTCCGCCCACAACAAATTGGTATCAAAGCCAAATATAGCAGTATTATATATCAAATCGAAGCTCTCGACGAGACGAACACAACGGTGAAAGAATCGCTCAAATCGGAAGTCAGAATCGCCGCCAGAAGCTGCCGGAGTGTTGCTGCCAGCACTAAGTCAACTCGCCGAGTTGGACCGAGTCAACTCAGTCACTAGTGATATTTGGACCGAGTTGGTCTGTTTTTCATCCATTTTCAACTGAGTTGGATCTATTCCTAGCTAATTGGACCATTCTGGATTCAACTACGGACTCCGTTTTTTCAAATAAGGTATAAAATTTGGAAAAACATTGTTTTAAGTTGTAAGTGCAAAATTTCTGTTATCAGTTTGTACTTATGGCTGATAAAGGAGAGATCGAAGAAGGTGAACAAGTTGACCATAGAATTTATGGCAAACCAAGTTCTACTCGAAGAATTATGTTGTCCAACGCAAAGTTTGAGGTGGAGAAATTCGACGGCACCAATAACTTTGGCATGTGGCAATGTGAAGTATTAGATCTATTGTTCCGAGAAGGATCTAATATAGCCTTGGAGACCAGGCCAGAAGATTATTCAAATGAAGATTGGAATTATGTCAACCGACAAGCTTGTGGCATAATTCGATTGTGCTTAGGAAAAGATCATAAGTACTTTGTCATGAAAGAAAATGTAGCCGCAGTTCTCTGGAAGAAACTAGAGGACAAATACATGATGAAAAGTATTGAGAACAAACTCTACTTGAAGAAGAAACTTTTCCGTTTCCAGTACAAGAAAGGTACCCCTATGATTGAGCACTTAGATAATTTCAATAAAAATTTGGCCGATCTGTAAAATTTAGATGTTGAAATTATCGATGAAGATAAAGCTTTGTTGTTGTTGAATTCATTACCTGAGAGCTATGAGCATTTAACCACAATCCTATTATATGAAAAGGATGAGGTTAAGTTCGTAGATGTTTCAAATGCTTTGATAAATAACGAGTACCGGAAGAAGGATCAACATGATCACAGAGACTCAATATCAGAAGCATTGACGGCAGCCAGAGGTAGGACTAACAACAAAAAATCTGGCGGATCAAATAATAGGGGACAATCCAGATCAAAATCCAAAAAGAGAGTCATCCAGAAGACGTCATGCGAAGGACGAGTGTGCCTATTGTCACCAGAAAGGGCACTGGAAAAAAGATTGTCCAAACAAGGACAAGTCAAATGCAAATGTTGCACAGAAGACCGATGAAGATGAAGAATAAGCTTTTTTAGTTTCATCATAAAAAACCTACTCAGATAAGTGGATCCTTGATTCTGGATGTTCTTATCATATGTGTCCAAACAGACATTGGTTTTCGAGTTTTGAGGAGCTCGATGGAGGAGTTGTGCTTATAGGCAACGACAATGCCTGTTAGACAAAAAGGATCGGAACAGTACAACTAAAGATGCACGATGGTACAATCAGACGACTTACAAATGTAAGGTATATTCATGACCTAAAGAAAAATCTTATTTCTTTAGGTGTTCTAGATTCTGATGGTTACAAGGTAACATTGGAAAATGGAGTCTTGAAAGTTGTACAAGGTGCATTTGTAGCAATGAAGGGTACTCAGAAAGTGAACTTGTATTTCCTAGATGGGTGTACAGTTACAGGAAGGGCAGCTGTCTCAAGTAGTTTTGAAGAAAAGGAAAATGATTCTTCACTTTGTGGCACGTACGCGCTAGGGCATGTCGGTGAAAAGGCTTTGCAAGGCTTAATGAAGCAAGGTCTTTTGAAAGGTGCCAAGACTGGAAAGTTTGATTTCTACGAGCATTGTGTAATGGGAAAACAAACAAGAGTCAAGTTTGGCACTGCCATTCATCGTACTAAGGGATCTCTTGATTATATTCACACGGATGTTTGGGGACCTTCCAAGAATGCTTCACTTGGAGGTAAACATTGGTTTGTGACTTTTATTGATGATTTCTCTAGATATATCTGGATATACACTATGAGTCACAAAGATGAAGTTCTGGATATCTTTCTTAAATGGAAGAAAATGATCGAGACTCAGACAGGCAGGAAGATTAAAAGGCTCATATCTGATAATGGTGGTGAGTATAAATCAGATCCTTTCTTTAAAGTTTGTCAAGATGAAGGGATAATCAGACATTTTTCAGTTCCTCGTACACCACAGCAGAATGGAGTTGCAGAACGAATGAATCGTACTTTGGTTGAGAAAGTTCGATGTATGCTATCTCATTCCAAATTAAGCAAGGCATTTTGGGCTAATGCTTTGTCATATGCAACTCATATAGTCAACAGACTTCCTGCGAACGCATTAGATGGAAAAACTCCTAAAGAGGTATGGTCTGGATAACCTGCTACTGATTATGATTCATTGCGAATATTTGGATGTCCTGCATATTTTCATGTTAGTGAATCCAAACTGGATCCCAGAGCAAAGAAAACTGTTTTCTTGGGCTTTAAGGAAGGAGTTAAAGGATTTCGACTTTGGTGTGGTGAATCCAAGAAGATTGTCTTAAGCCGAGATGTTACATTCGATGAGTCTATTATGCTGAGACAGACAAATTCAGAGAAAGAGAATGAAAGTCCAAATACTCTTTCTAAGGTGATGCTTGAGACTCCAGAAGATCCATAAAAGATTGCACCAATTACCGATCATGGTGAAGATAAAATTGATGATCAAGAAGAGATCTCAGTTGAGGTGGAGGTTTTCTCACCATCACCACCGATTAATCAGCAGCCAGAATCTATTGCCACTACTCGACCAAGAAGGGAGATTAGGAAGCCTACCAGATACACAGACATGGTAGCATTCGCACTTCCAGTAATTGATGATGATGTCCCATGCACTTACAGAGAAGCCGTGCAAAGAGTTGATAGTATGAAGTGGAAAATGGCAATGGATGAAGAGATGAAGTCTCTACATCAGAATCAGACTTGGGAGTTGGTTCAACTTCCCAAAGGAAAGAAAACTATTGGTTGCAAATGGGTCTATGCCAAGAAGGAAGGTGCTCCTGGTAAAGACAACATCAGATACAAAGCCAGACTGGTAGCAAAAGGCTATGCTCAGAAAGAAGGAATAGACTATAATGAGGTATTCTCACATGTTGTTAAACATTCATCTATTCGGATACTATTGGCTTTGGTAGCACAGTTTGATCTCGAGTTAGCTCAACTCGATGTCAAAACAGCTTTTCTCCATGGTACTTTGAACGAAGAAATCTACATGTCTCAACCGGATGGCTTCAAAATTCCAGGACGAGAGAATTGGGCTTGCAAGCTGAGCAAGTCAATTTACGGTTTGAAACAATCACCGCCACAATGGTGCAAGCGCTTTGATAGCTTCATCAGAGAGTAGAAGTACACACGTAGTCAGTTTGATCATTGCATCTAAGAGCAAGGTGGAGATCGATAGATTGAAGGCTCTGTTGAGTTCAGAATTTGAAATGAAAGATCTTGGAGAAGCTAAGAAAATTCTTGGGATGGAAATCACAAGAGATAGAGTTGCAAGTACAGTCTGTCTGACACAGACTCAGTATCTGAAGAAAGTATTACAAAGGTTTGACATTGATGAAAAAAACAAACCAGTAAGTACACCGCTTGCTCCTCACTTTCAGTTGAGTGCATTGATGTCATCTAGCACCACCGATGAGAAGAAGCAAATGGAACGTGTTCCATTTGAAAATGTCGTTGGTGCCTTGATGTATGCAATGGTTTGCACCAGACCTGATATTTCTCACGCTGTTAGTATGGTGAGTCGGTACATGCATAATCCCGGTAAAGGACACTGGCAAGCAATGAAGTGGATTCTACGGTACATCTATGGTACTGTGGATATTGGTTTGAAGTTTGAGAGAGACAAGACTGAAGGCAAACACCTAGTTGGATATGTGGATTCTGACTATGCTGGAGATCTGGATAAGCGTCGATCTACAACTGGTTATGTGTTCACAATGGCAGGAGGACCAGTTTGTTGGAGATCAACATTGCAGTCAATTGTAGCTTTGTCTACTACAGAGGTAGAGTATATGGTCAGTAATGTATGCATTCAAAGAAGCTATATGGCTTCTCGGGTTGACTAAGGATTTGGGTATTGTTCAGAAGAACGTGGAGGTTTTCTGCGACAGCCAGAGTGCCATTTGTTTGGCAAAGAACCAAGTTCATCATGGTCGCACCAAGAACATCGATGTTCGATTTCATTTTGTTCAGGAAATCGTCGATGAAGGGAATGTTATACTCCAGAAAGTCGGAACTGCAGATAACCCAACAGATATGCTTACAAAGGTGGTTACATGGATCAAGTTTCAACACTGCTTGAACTTGATCAACATCTCTCGAGCTTAGAGCGCCTAGGGCGCATTTGGAGGCAGCGTTATGAATTTTTTCGCCAAGGTGGAGATTGTTGAATATTGGCTCTAAAAGTAACAAATTAGTGGGATAATTTAGGGAAATTAGTGGCCTAATTTGTGGCATGATTTAAGGAAATTAGTGGCCTAATTTAAGGCTTAAATTATGGCACAATTTGGAGAAAGTGAGCTTTGATTCATCTATAAATAGGGAAGAGTTCATCCATTGAAGAAAAAGGTAAAAATCAGAAAAAACAGAGAGAGTATAAGCAAACTTAAAGAGAAACAATACTTGTGAGTTTGGGAAAACACTTGAGAGTTATTATTAGTGAGGAAATCTGTATCTGTATTATGTATATTTCCTACTCAGTTCAAATAATTCTGTGTGTTCATTTTATCGTTTTGATATATTCATATACCGCTATTTATTGCTTCCGCCCATAACAAATAACATATCCAATTAATATATTTTTATTATTAAAATTTTTTTTCATTGTTTTACCAATAACATTATCCAATTAAAGAATGATATTTAAATTAAATTTATTTAAACAATATTATTAGATATTAAATTTTTTTTTGGTTGTATTTCTGTATTGAAAAGAAACTAAAACATACTGCTAAATGTAAAGTCCAATCCCCTCAATTTTTCATGTCAGGGGGAGCAAGTCAACAAACAACGTAACTACAACCATTAGCAATATTAAGGCAACTAACTCTGACTTAAGTGTGATTTACAAATTAAGATTTAGAATTAAGGAAAGATTTAGTTTCATCTATATTTGTTGAGTTTTCTACATGGTACTGATTACGCATTTAACTGTTTCATCACGAGTTTATTTATTAGAAACAGATGTCAAAATCTTTCTCAATTTTTATGATGGCTTTGGAGATTTTTCATATTAAAAATATTAAGTGTTGCATATTGCATGCGTGTTCTTAGGTTGATCGAATACGTTTGATGGTAAATTAGATACCGGTTTAGAGAAATATCTTATACAACTTTCTCAAATTAAATTTTAGTGTGTATTTATTATCTTAAATTCAAAAAATGTTTTTTAGTTCGAAGTATTTAAAAAATATGATAAATTAAAAATAAATATTATTATTTTGATATTTTTTATTAAAGTATTATTATTTATTATCAAATGATTAAAATACGAATAAAATTCGATCATTTAATCATGATAAAATGACAATTAATATTGATTTTTTTCAAGATTTTTTTTTTAAATTTTGGTTTTTTATCATAATTTTTATTTTGATATTTTATTAATTTTTATTTTTATTATATATATATATATATTTAAATAATTTTTTATTGAATTTTATCATTGTTAATTTTTTAAAAATATTTCATATTAAATTTTACTTTTATAATTTTTAATTATCCATATTTTAAAGCATTTTTATAAAAATGATATTTTAATATAAAAATTATAAAAATAATATTATTATTCTTAATTTTCCATTTTTATAGATTTTTATCAATCAACTTTATTATATTCATAGCTTAAAAAAATACAATATACCTGCTACAAATAATTTGGAGATTACATGATAGTTGCTACATTATAATTCATTTTATTTTTTAATTATAGAAATAGTAGAAAAGATTTACAAAAATTGATATAAAAAATAGAAAGAAAAAAAAAGCTGAAAATGTTTATGTTTTTAACTTTGTAGCCTAAAAATAACTCTAAAATTGAACCAGAATAAAGTAAGAGTACAAAAAAGGAAGAAAAAAAATTAAAATGAAGAATTTTAATTCCATTAAATATATTTTATTATTTTATTAAATTTTTATTATTATGTTTAGAAAATAATTGTCTTACTAAATAATGAAATAAATGTTTGATTAAAGTTTTTTTCACTTAAAGCATTTAAATTGTATCCTAAAGTAGTTACTCCTGTTTTTCTCCCTGTTATTTGTCTTCTCCTCCTCGTTCAAATTCTCAATCAATTCACTTCCCAAAACCCCGATTTTACCCTTCCTCTTCTCCACGTCAACTTTCATACCAAATCTCACTAGAAGCTTCACCCACCCGCACTCACACATGGAAGAACCAGCTTTAGAACAGAAAAATTCCTCTCAGGTTCATTGAAACTTAACCTACCCAGTTTTTTATTTTTTATTTTAATACTTCTATTTCCTCGTTTTCTTTTCTGGGTTGAATTTTAACTTTGAGATTTCTTTGATTTTTTCTCAATTTGTTATAATCTGTATAGTTAAATTTCTTAATTTTGGAACGCAGATAGAAGCAACCGTACCTGAGCTCCTGGTGAGTTTAAATATTTAACCATTTTAATTTTAATCGATACGGTTTCCTATCTTCAATTGTTCTATATTCTAATAGATTTGAGCGTTTAGTTAATAGAAATTCGGGGAAATTTTCGAATTTGTTTATTAAATTAAGCCACTTAGCAAAAACTTGAAGTATTGGGGTGGGTGGGGGGTGGGGGGTGACAAACTTGTATTAAATGATTGGGGGTGTTAAAAATCAGGTAGTTGTGATGATTTTGATGAAATTGAATTTTTTGTTTGATTTGATATCAGACAGAGTACATGGTGGATATGACATGTGAGAGTTGTGTTAACCCTGTCAAAAACAAGTTACAGACTTTTGAAGGTAGGCTTTCTTTAACTTGTGTAAGACACAAACTACACTTATATAATTTTTGGGATTTATTAGGTATTATTTTCTTCCTAATCCATATTTATGTCAGGGGTTAAAAGTGTTGAGGTCGACTTAAGCAATCAAGTAGTAAGGATCCTTGGCTCAATGCCTGTGAAGACCATGACAGAAACCTTGGAGCAGACTTGTCAGAAAGCCTGATTAATTGGGCAGGGAGTTCCTGAAGGTTGGTGATTCAATTATCGGTTTTATATTCCTTTTAGAAACACTCGAGGTGTAGGTTTTAATTTATGGGGATACTCTCATTTAACCAATTTAGGCGGATACTACTATGAAAAAAACCTTCATCTAAAATCTTGAATTAAGGAAGATGATACATAAAACTTTGTTTATTGTCTTATTTAAGACTCTGTTTATTGTCTGTGAATGACTAGAAAAAACACTGATCATACTTTAATCAGATGAAGTGGCCTTTTTTATATATGATTAGTTGCAATCACTTCATTTCTGCCTTAGAAGTTGTGAAAAGTTAAGGGACTGTTTTGTAATCACTTTTAATTTCGAGTTAGAGTTTTTGAACTCACTTTCAAAATGAGTGTTGTTTGATAATTAATTTCATTTTTGAGTTTAAAATTAGGTTAGAATTTAGTTTCATTTTTACACACGTTTTATTGTTTCGAAAATTTAAAAAAAAATTGAAAACTATATACAAAGTTCACCTTTTTCTTCGTTAGTTAACTTTAATTCTTCTTTGTTGCGACTGAAGAGAGAATGAAAGAATAAAACTTATCTTTTTATCCTCTTTCTTTCTCTAGATGAATTAGAAAACATAAAATTAGTTTTAAGCACAAGAAAACATAAATCATCGTAAGTATTCCCTGCCACATTTATGCTTATGAGATACTACAAACGTGTTGCAAAAAGATGATTTCTGCAATATGTTTCTCCTGATATCTTGTCTATGCTTTCTGGTCAGTTTATATTTGAATGGTTTAGGTTGTTTAAGCGCTAATGTTTTCTCTTCCTACACAGATTTCTTAATCTCTGCCGTCGTCGAGTTTAAAGGTCCAGATATTTTTGGTGTAGTACACCTGGCTCAGGTGAATATGGAGTTGACTAGGATTGAAGCCAGCGTCAGTGGTTTGACAGCTGGGAAACATGGTTGGTGTATAAATGAATACGGTGATCTTACAATAGGGGCTGCAAGCACTGGGAAAGTTTTTAATCCAACTAATGAAGGACCTGACAAGGAGGTTAGCTCCAATTATTTTATTCTTTGGAATTTATTGATATCAAAGCTACTGTCATATTGACTACTAGTTAATTATTTAACACAGATGAATGGCCTCTTTTCTCACAAGGACCCGTATAACTGTTTCTGTATCACATAAATAGGGATGCAAATTTAATCTGACACACTTTGAAGCAGAATAACCTGGCTTGATCCAATCCGACTCAAACCTTGATTAGACCCTGCTCAATTTTAGGATCGGGCATAAGATCAAACATTTATACTATGAGTCCTGTCCGCATATGATCAGAAATTTCATTTAATTTTAAATTTTATAAAATACACGTAATTTTGACAATTTGATAACATTATTTTATAAGTTATTATATTATTTGAACTCAGATACTAATTTAAGTCGATATCTATTTCAAGAAAGTAAAGCCCGAACTTACCCGAATGATTTAGGGTTCGGCTTAGGGTTTCCCTTAAATGTGAAAAACCCGCCTCAGCTTGATCTGAAAATATATATAGACTTACAAAGCCCAACCCAAACCCAAAGTTTTAGGCTTAGTTTAGCACGAAGTATCATATGATAGCTCTGTTGTTGTATTTGTTGATGATGATAGTAATCAGGCTTATCCTAAGCAGTTATGTTAATTTTTATTTTACAGGCATTAGGTGACCTGGGAACACTAAATGCTGATGAGAAAGGTGAGGCATTCTTATCTGGTGTTTAAAAGAAGCTGAGAGTTGCTAATCTGATTGGAAGGTCTATTGTGGTGTATGCTACTGAAAACAAATCAGATTCTGGTATTAAAGCAGCAGTTATTGCCAGAAGTGCTGGGGTTGGTGAAAACTACAAAAAGATTTGTGCGTGTGATGGAACCACCATATGGGAATCTAGTAACAGAGATTTTCTAACTAACAAGGTCTAATATATCAAGCATGATCCAAATCTGGGTAGCGTAAGAGGGAAATGGAATAATAATATGGTGAAAGTGGAATGGATCTTTTATTTTGTATTCTGATCTTCATAAAATTGGGGCAACCATTCCAAGACTAAATTTCAAAATCATTTTAATTTTGTGAAGACAATCTCGTCCAATTGTCTCTTTTCATCATCTCTTGAAAATGTAACTCTGTGATCTTGGGTGAATTATTGATTGATTTTGATCCAATCCAAATTGATGTAATCCTCGAGGTATACTTGCACTTTTTCTTTCTGCTTTGTATCTTTTACCATTTCCATCAAAACCACCTGATCACAAGACTAACCAATAATTCCTCCCTCAACTACCTCAACTAAGATGTGGTAGTATAACGTAGGGATGTAAAGTAAATTATCTAATTTTATCTTATATCTCATTTAATGTTTCTAATGAACTTGTAGTATAATATTGTTTTATTTCATTTAAATAACATATCATCTCATTTCAACTCATTTCAATTATAATCCTAATTCAATTCATTTCAATTATAATCCTAATTCAACTCATTTCAATTATAATACTAATATGATTTTTATTATTAAATTTATATTATAAATTATCATTTAATATCATAATAAACATATCACATATATCAATTGATATTGTATAATCTCATTAAAAATTAAATGAGAATAAGATAAATTTTAAAAATTAATAAATTATCTCGTGAATTTCATTAATATCTTATCTCAATTTATACCTATAATATAATGATAAAAACACTTCACATATCCTAATTAAAATTGCATTATCACTACACCTCACTTAAAAATAAACATGTTTCATGCTTCATAAATGCTTATAAATCCCACCTGATTTATTTAATAATAAAATTCGTATATGATACAAAATTTACAAGTTGGTAAAGTTTATTAATAAAATTCGTGCCCCATTGAGTATATAAATAAAATTCCCATACTGATAAGTGATGACTAAATGGGACAATATAATTTATTTTTATCATTCGGTTAAATTCTACAGCCTCACAGTTGAGATCTTATGTCTAATTAATTTTTGAATTAAAAAAAGTGCTATTATTTTTTATCTTGCTAAACTCTAGCAACAAATATCATGTCTTGCTTAATCGTGATTAACTATATACTGCATAAAAAGACACCCATTGGAAAAATAAAAAATGAAAAATACTTGAGCAACCGTCAGAGAACACCAACTGAAAGTTTGAGGGTAGAACAAAAAAAAATCCACTGAATTTGTGTGAATTGCCACGGTGCAATACAAGGTAAAATGGAGAAGGAACTTTTCTCTACCATGGTTATTATACAGACAATCATACAAGAATCAGCGATCTCGGTTTGAACAAATAGAGAAGAATAAAAATAAGAAAATAACTGTGCATATCAGACAGACCGCAATGAAAGATTGGTACAACCATAGTTTACAACGATTTTCGCACTTAGAGGCACACAGAAGAAGCGCACCTGTCCCCGTTTCGAATAAGATCATTCTAGTTTTTCCAGTTCCCCCATCCTCTCTATGATAGCCTGTAAATTACAAAAACATACATATAAACATATAAATCAACCACAAGCCTTGCCATAGAAAGCACTTACCAAAATATTTAGATCAATAATTACACGGGAGAGAATCATGTAAAAATTAGTTAGATTGACAGAAGCCTTGTACACATAGCAATGACCCTAGCTAGTAGATGCTTGCTTTAAGGAGATAGGATTTTTTAATATCTGACAAGGGTCATGGCAAAATATCACTCTTACAATTTAATTTTTCCTTCCAAATTACTGAGAAATAAAGAAAAGACCAATGGGGGAAATAAGTGCCAGGACAAGCTCTACTGATGCAAAATGGACAGTACACGACCTTAAGAAAATAGAAATGTAGGATGCTGCAGACATAACAAAGCCCATTATAAAGCTTGTTATGAAACAGAGACATGGAATCAGGAGATGGAGTAAAAAGCTAGAATGCAGGGAAGGTTGACCATAAATAACAACCAGACACAAGTGTTAATCGCATAAACTAAATCAGGAGTTAAAAAGCTAAGATTATGATTACCCTCTTGCTTGTTTCCTGGAGCTCTCCGGCAAGAATGAATTCATCAAGTATCAAATAGACCTTCAAAAGAGAACAGGATTAGTAGGATAACAATTAACAAAGAATAATAACATACTTAAATGCTAAACAGCAACCACTTGTCTCAACTCTCACCAATTAAACTACAAACATGAATATGCATATCAAGGAGTACACAATAACAATAGCTGTAATAATAGAATTATTTCATTCCTCAAGAAAGAATTTAAAGCTCCTCAAAGGGGTGAGCATGCAGAGAAAAAAATATTTAAACATCCCCTCAACCCCTTCATAAGAAAAAAGAAAAATAAAAAAAATCCCAATCTCTATAATTCTTTGATTGAAAAAGAAATTCAGACTACTTTATGGCCAATGTGGTTTCTCATTTAAGCTCAGTGTGGAAGTTAGTTGAAAGGAATCATTTTGATCTGTGCATTAAATTAAGAAAAATTGCATTCCTAAGTAAATCACCAGTCACCATCTGAATTACCTAAAAGAGAAAATCAGCCATCAGCAAGCATATTAAAATAAGTAAAACAAAACAAGAGAGAAAACGTCAAAAAAAAAAACAAGAGAAGAGAAGATACTTAAAATAATAAAAAATCAAAACTAGAAAGAAGCATGAGCAGCAATAATACGTCATGTTGGGTGGACAAAGGAAAATGAGGTTAAGCAACTAACCTTGTGATAGTTAAATACCAAATCAAGCTCACATACATTGCTGAAGAAATGATCCAATATTTCCACAAATAAATGAATGGACTCTAGATATGCTAGCTCATTGTCCGTTATATCAACACAAAGGGAGAAAAACAATCCTGCATATCGCCTGTAGATTACTTTGTACGTGCGGAACTGTGACACATGACATATGTTATAATTATGTAGTAAACAAAATTTCTATTTGTATGAACAGGTAATGATCAGAAAATCAATGCTATTTTAAGCCTTCATAAAACAACAACATAATCAGTTTATGTCTAGTTGATGTTTGAAACATGCACAAAATCACCCACTTTTTATTCCAAGAAGGAAAACAAATGAGTCACTTATGGTATTTCATTTGCAAGAACTTAATAAGTGAGTTATATAGTTTCTTTAACGAGTAAAACGATAAAAAATATATACTACCATTTATGGATAAAAGAAGTCAGTAAATTAAATAAAATAACATTTTTAGAATTATAAGAACAAAAATAATACACTTTATAATACTAAACGGGTCGAATTGCACAGAATTCAAAGTAAACGGGTGTAAATGACCTGAGTTAAAATTAAACAGTAAAATTATTATGGTAAGTTCTGAGGTGTTATAAATATTGTTTTCCCGAAGAAGTTCAAATAACACGAGTGCAGAGCATAAATAAAATCGAAAAAGGAATTTTACCTCAACGAAATTTGTGTGCTTAGGATCTCTGTTTACCACCAAGCGGTGAACCTACAGGGATCGAATTGAAAATACTAAAAAATTTGTTTTGCACAAAAATAAAAATATAAAAAAAAGAAGGGAATGGAAGTTAAGGAAGAAGGTACCTCGTATTCGACTTTGTGTTTCTCGGAATCCTCGAGAGGAACATAGTATTTTGCTAAACGAGTTTTTCCCTGCCGGTTCTGTAAGAGAATGAATCGGATCTGCCAGAGTCGAAGAACCAAAATTTAAAAACAAATTCTATAATACTAAGACAGATAAGAAATGGTGATAGAGTCGAAGGATTGTATTAATTACCATGGTGAAACGAAGTTAGAAAAATCCAATTTGGCGGTGCATAGAGGAGTAAAGTTGAATCGCCGGCAACAAAATTGAAGAGAGAGACTAGAGTGCCGTGTACTTTCGTGTTCTGTTTTTTAAATGTATTTCTCTATTGTATATATAACCTTCTATTTCTCGGTGGAAATTGGTAATTTAAGGTTATTTAAACACGAATCGATATAAAATAATTAATTTTAACTCATTTATCAAATACTATATAATATGATAATTTAAAATTAATTTATTAAAATAATATTTTATTTATTAAATTTGATACAAATTTAAACCACAATTCAAATTAATTTATTAAATAAAATAACATATTTTATTAATTTTTTTAAAATTAATAAAACGGAGAAATAATCCAAATTCAAAATAATTTAACATAATAAATATATTTTTATTAATGAGTTATAATCTCTACTATTTACACACTTTTTATTAAAAAAAAATTTAAAAATTTTTTTTAACTTTTTTTTACATATAATAAATTAAAATTAAATATACAATATAAATTTAATAAAAAATTCATTAAATATGTATTTTATAAAGAAAAATAAAAAAATATATATTTTATTTTATAAAAGAATATATTTTTTAGTGTAATATAAGCCACAAATGAGTAAAAAATTAATACAATTTTTAGTTACCTTCATCAAATTACGATAAAAATTATCATTTTTAAAAATAATAATAATTATAAATTTATTAAAATATCATATTGAATAATCAGAAACTATTATATATTTATTAAATTATGTACATGTACGGATCTATAACTAGTAAAAGATTAAGATATGTGCTACTGTTATGGACTTATATGTAAATAGATAAATAAATAAATAAAATAGTTAAATTGAAGGTATATAATATCATTTATTGTACATTAAAAGATCACGCATAGATTGTTCCAGATCACTAAGTTGATCTTAGAAAAGCAAGAAACTACCCTATTGACTATTGTTTTCAGTAACATGTACTAGAGATTTCAGCATAATCACATGATTAATACTTAAGCATGTATCTATTGCATATGTATTACAATTTATTGATTTCACTTTATAAGTGTCAAATGCATAATTTATTCCTATTATTTTCACAATGACATAACATTTTATTATTAAAATTAGGAGTCAAGTTATCAATATTTATTCTTTCTTTATTATCACCTTTCCTCCCATCATTTCTATCATTTATAATATTTTTTTAATAATTATATTACTATTATTTGACCATTTCATTGTCTCTTGTTTTTTTTTATTCAATTCAAATTAATTACTTTATACTTTCCATTATTTTAAAATATAGATAATTTCTTTTGAATTTGTTTTAAATTTTTGGTTTACATTTTAGATATCTGTTGTAAAGGACAAACTAGTCCATTATTTTATCAGCATATAAAAAATTTAGGGAGTAAGAGATAAATAATGTGTACTATTTCTTTTTTTATTTTATTTGTTTTAAAAAATCATGTTATTTTATTTTCTTAATAAAAAAAAGTATATATTATCTTTTAACATGTAACTTTTACATATAATATCTAACAAGAAATTGGAAAGGTAAAACATACAAGTAATTTCATGAGAAATCAAAAAAGAGAAAATGGCAAAATAATAGTAATATATTGTAAAAAAGTGATGATAAAAAAATTGTGGGAGGCAAGATGATAGTGAAGGAAAAAATTGATAATTATAATTTTGTCCCTAAATTTGATAATAAATAACTACTATATTATCTCATTTTTAATAAATAGATAATTTATATGTCTAATATAAAAATAATATAATTAAATTGTTTGACATAGATAAAGTAATTTTTATACTAATTTATCATCCTATGTATATTGACTTGCTAATATATAACAAAGTATTTACATTGATAATTTAATTAATATATCATCTCAACTTATATGCAATTATATGTAAAAGGAAAAAAAATATATTTTTAACCTATAGTTTATTTACTTTTTATATATATTTAAAATTTGTTTATGTTTGAAACTAATTATACATTCAATTTTAAATTTCATTCTAATAATATTTTATTTATTTAATAATAAAATGGGAATTAATAACCCATTTGAAAAACAAAAAAATGTTAGATGTCAACAGCAATATAGCAAACATACTCTTTTTCTCATGTTATTAATTATGTTTTTGAAAGCAAATAAAACCTTAATTTATTGAAAAAAATAAATATATAATATACTCATAAATTGTTCACATATCCAATTAAATATTTCATTAATATTAAAAGATAATCTCAAAATCTTAAAACCTACAAAACAAAATATAAATAATATAAATTAATCAATCATTCGAACATTAAATAACAAAAAAAAAAATATTGAATACATAATACGATTTACACAAAGAGTGTAAAATAATCCCATTTTGTCAGTGGACTCGATCAGCTTCAGATTCTCAGAGAATGTTTCAAATCGAAAAAGTTAGTACAAATTCTATGTATGGATTAATAATAAATAAGGATATATATCCTAAAAATTAAGAGCACCAAATTACCTCTTCTTTAAGGGCAGACAACAAACACCAAACTCACTCATGTCTTGAATACAGATAATACGTTAGAGTCCT
The DNA here is from genome assembly GCA_033030585.1 of Hippophae rhamnoides. NCBI lineage: Eukaryota > Viridiplantae > Streptophyta > Magnoliopsida > Rosales > Elaeagnaceae > Hippophae > Hippophae rhamnoides. The sequence goes on along the minus strand of CM065429.1, from coordinate 38,385,549 downwards.
TTTATATATATATATATATATATATATGCCGTTTACAGACCTAATTAATTGGATCAACAAGCTAGCATATATTTAGTAGAGTTCTTTAATGATGTTTAGAGTACTATTTGGATAAGATAATAAAAGGACCGTCGATGTCATTAATTAAATGTGTAGGGTCAAATTTTTCCAAATATATATATATATATATATATATATATATATATTAAACATGATTTAAACTTTTATATATAGAATACATATAGATTATATATTTTTCAAGAATAAAATCATTTTTTTCTTAAAAATAATTTATTTCATTCACGCTAATTTGAAATACCTATAAGAGAAACTAAGAGAATCTAGAGGAGAAAGATTGAGATGGGAGAAAAAGAGAAATGACTTTTTTGTTTTCTTTTTTAAGGAAATTGAATTTTTTGGTTTTTTCATTTATATTTAAATAAAATCTAATTTTATCTCTTCAAAAGTTATTTTTCTTTTTTTAAAAAAATAGATTTCATTGACTTTATTTAAAAGTAAATGCATTAAACCTATCAATCTTAATAGAGAAAAAAAAACTGAAGTAATTATTAAAAAATTATAAGATTAAAATTTCTATAATTTTTATTTTTATCTAAAAAGATAGAAAATAAACAATTTACTTGTTTCTTTCTTCGATCCTTACTTCTTTTTTTTTATGTATGATGTAATTTGTAAATATAATTATATAAATTTGATAATATTTATAATAATATTGTATCATATTAATTATAATTTATTATAAATAAACTTTTACAAAATATAAATGAATAAATGGAATCATAAATAACAAATATAAATGAAAGAGTGGGAAGATAAATAGTTTTCCAAAGTAAGAATTCTAGAGGGGGAAAGTTTTATAAAAGTCCACTCATGGATGATATTAATAATCTATCCATTGAATATTTTACATACATTATAAATTAATTACATGTTGTTTGTTCTAGTAAGTGAAAGACCTCATTTAATTGAATAGTATAATTAATCTTAAAAAATTATATTACATAAAACTGTATTTAGGAATGCACATAAATCAACTCAATTTTATGTTTTAAAGTTTATAAATAAATATTTAATCAAATTAATTTATATATTATTAGTTAAATTTTTATGTTAATTTAAAATAAAAGTAATTTATATTATTCTTATCTATTTTTCATTTTTATTTATATTTAACTAATATAATTTTTGCTCTAATATCCAAGACTGATTTTCTACTATAAATTTAAAATTCTAATATACAATCATCCTATTCAATTAAATTTTCATTGAGCATTAAATCTTTATTCATTAATTTAATATTAATATAAAATTAAAATAATTAAAATTTATTTTTTAAAAAAATAAATCTAAATTAATCATATATAATCAACATTTTGATATCTGATAATTTAATTATCAAAATGCCAAAACGGATCAAAATCAAAATGTATCATTCATAATTATATCACCGATCAACCGAGAAAATAATAAACCAGAAAAAGAAAGGGAATAAAATTCCAACCAGAACAAGCCATTATGACGCAACAGTCTCTCCAATTTCAGCTTATTTCCCAAAGCTTTCCTTGCTGCTCTTTTTTATTTCTTTATAATATCTCTACTATCCCAATCCAACGGTTCCAACTTCATCTTCTTAACAAATCTAAATCACCACCGTCAGATTTGACCCACACACAACAATCGTCATCTTCTTCTCAAGTCCATTCTCTGCTGAGCTCAGATCTGAACACAAACACAAACATTACTCTCTCTGTCAATCTACGCCCTCTTTTGCTCACTTTTCGTGAGAACCCAATAGTTTTAGAGATAGAAAGCTTGGTAATGGTGGAGGCACAGACATGGGCGACACGCCGTATGAGCAACCCAAGACTAAACGACCAAGTCGTAGACATTCCAGAAACTCCTACCGGAGATGTACGGAACAACAGCTACTCCTTTGGATCTTATCTCTCGCCAAGCCTTTTAACGCCTCTGATCATCGGGGGTTGGTACTTATCCAATATCGGAGTTTTACTTCTCAACAAGTACTTGCTTAGCATCTATGGATTTCGCTACCCTATTTTTCTCACAATGATTCACATGCTATCTTGCGCTGCCTATAGCTACATAGCTATTCACTTCTTAGAGATCGTTCCTCGACAACACCTTCACTCGAGGAAACAGTTGTTTAAGATCTTTGCTCTGAGTGCGATCTTTTGCTTCTCTGTGGTTTGTGGTAATACTTCTCTGCGTTATATACCCATTTCGTTTAACCAAGCTATTGGTGCGACGACGCCGTTTTTCACCGCAATTTTCGCGTTTATTATCACATGGAAGAAAGAAACAGCCGAAGTTTATATAGCGCTTATGCCTGTAGTTTTTGGAATTGTGATTGCGACTAATAGTGAGCCTCTGTTTCATCTATTTGGGTTCTTTGTTTGTATTGGTTCAACAGCTGGGCGAGCTTTGAAATCTGTAGTTCAGGGGATTTTATTGACTTCTGAAGCTGAGAAACTTCATTCTATGAACTTGTTGCTTTACATGGCTCCAATGGCGGCTTCGATTTTACTTCCTTTTTCCCTTTATATTGAAGGGAATGTTGCGTCCATTACGTTTGAGAAAGCTAAAGAAGATCCGTTTATTATTTTCTTATTAATTGGGAATGCGACGGTGGCATACTCTGTGAACTTAACGAATTTTTTGGTAACCAAACACACAAGTGCTCTGACTCTGCAAGTGCTCGGAAACGCTAAGGCGGCTGTAGCCGCAGTTGTGTCGGTGTTGATATTTAGAAATCCAGTGACGGCGATGGGTATGGCTGGATTTGCTGTTACAATAATGGGTGTGGTGCTTTACAGCGAAGCAAGGAAGAGATCAAAAGTTACAATTCATTGATTGCAGTGAAACAGGGTTTCGATCTGCTTAATGGTCGGAAGGAAGAGGAACAAAGTAATGGAACTGAGCTGTATAGGATGGTAGAGTCATATTAAAGGCACTGTTTTCAATTTTGTATGATTCTTTCATTTGGAGGTATTAAAAGTTTATTGATAGGGTTGGCTCGGATACAATAACTTTCCATCATCATTTTATCTAAAAAACAGGTGTATGGTTGATCTGAAAACACTTACAATTTCAATATTCATTCAGATATTAATTAATTGTGGTGAAAGAAACTTGGGAATTTTTTTTTTTAAATCCTAAAACATGTATAAAAAATAGCATTCTAATAAATTAATTGAGGTATATATAAAATTTATGATACAATGTGTTAAAATTTAATCTGATATTAAAATTAAATTTTTATAAAATTATATCAAATAAGATTGTTACAAATTAATTGCATAATCTGTGTGATAATTTAGGATACATAGTGTTTAATAATATTGGATAATGTTGAATCCGATGAAATTTAATAATATTAAATAATTTCAAATTAAATTAAGCATGATAGAGTATATAACATTTAACTATTTTAAATAATTCAATTTAAGACACATCTATTTAAGACTATAAGGTGTAATAAATTAACCTCAATGCTTTTTTTTTATTTTTATATATATAAAAAAAGGAAAAAATATTAAGACGTGTGAACGAAATTAATAATTGTGTGTAAACATGTTATATTTAAGGAAAGCCAAGCATTACTTTCAAAGTTGGAGATTCGGGTTTTGGATTATAGAAGCGATGCATTAAAAATATAAGTTCAGAATGAAACTTAATATATATATATCGTAAACATCACAGAATTATTTTAAAAAATGAAAAATTATTAATATCTTTCACGATATGGTACGATGAAGTAGTATAAATGCAAAAGTGTTAAAATTTGTGTGATTATAACATTCTTCCGACCACTAATCTTTTACCAAAATCTAGTCAGTTCCTCCGAAGCGTTTCAGTCTATAAAAGTGACACTAGTGGTAGTGGTAGTGGTAGTGGTAATGGATGACCGAACTATAAAGTTTGGAAAGATGCGTGGTACCAAACAAATGATTAAAAAAAAAAACCTCTTTTAGTGAAGCAAAACTAGACGATAATCAGCTCTTCCAAAACAGCCCTCTAGCATCACTAAAACAAAATGTAAACCCCCTACTCCTATGAAGCTCTTAAATAATGAAGTTTCATCCAACAGTAATTGCCAATTTACATTCGCCCATTTGCGTTACCTGATTGAAATATATGATATCTGATTCTGCTGGATTAGAATTTAGAAGCATCAATCAGACTCCTTTTAATGCAAGAGTGGTTGATCTTCCTGTTGCAATTCTGTAAGCTTCCTTTTTGCATACATTGTGATGAAAATCGTGGCAGCTGCTGTTAACGAAAATCCAATTGCGTTGAAGATTATCTCTGAGGCTGAGAGGCCACGGCACCCATGGGATGCATCTGCTAGAGTCCGTATCAAGATCCCACTGCAAATTTAAAAAATCCTCCCATGACATAAGAACGAATAACCTATTCTTATAGTCGAGAAAAAAAAATATGTTTTTTTCCTTATAACCGTATCAAAGGGCATGTCAAATTCTCAGATACATCTAAGCAAAACTTTCACTTCTCTGCACTATTTTTTTAATAAAAAAGAAAGATGTATTCCTTTAAAGCTTTATAATATACACAAAATAGAGATTAAGTTCGGACTAGATTTCCAAAAAATTTGGCAATTGGCAGATACATTTAAGAAACAACTCGCTAATCAAACAGGGTAAACTAGAGATGAAGATGGAGGCAAGACAAGACCGGCCTAGAATTATGTTTACATGTTGACTCTCTCTATCAAAGATATATCATCTTAGAAGTCATTTTGTTTATAGCAGTTGGAAGTTTTGGTGACTCAATTTTCACATATAATTAACTCAATCTTTAAAGTTGGGATACTTTAATCACTCTTTAAACTATAAATGAACATTTTATTAATAAATTTAACAACCCAATAAATGACAGCTTTTAATTGGGGCAAAAAGATCATCTTCAACTTTCCCTCCATTTTAATGTCTCTATTTCCCTTCTACTTCCCTTTATTTTCAGCTATACATGGCGCCAATTTCAGGTGGTATAAAAGCTGAAGTTTTTCAATTTTTACTCCAAACACTCTTTTTGAAAAAAATTCAGCCTTTAAAAACCTAAAATTTGAGCCATGATTGAAAAACGAGGAAAGAAGTAAAATTGTTAAAAATGGAGGGGAAACAAAAGAATATTTTGCCCTCAATTAAAAACTATCATTTAATGGATGGTTGAAATTATTAATAAAATATTCATTTATTGTCTAAAGAGCGACAAAAGTATCTTAATTTTAAAAACCGACGACTTATGTATCTTTTATGAAAGCTAAGTGACCAAAATGTCCAAATAATTCAAACAAAATGACTATAAGAATGACCCACCACTCGTTTATTTGGAAGGACTTCCACACAAAATCAGTTTGAACCTGACTACGAATAATTGGAAATTAAAAAAAATAAAAAAAGTTACAGAACATTTTTCACTCGGTATAGTGGGGCATATAAACCGAGCAAATTGAACATAAAATATCCCCAGAGCACCAGAAGGAGTTCAACTTCGCCAGAAAGAGATGTCTAAGACTATAACCCTCACTCTCACATCTAAAGTTTCCCCTTAAATCAGAAATGCCAGCCAATATAAATTATAAACCATAAAACATGGAACTAAGGTATCTGAATGATTTCAAAATTGGACAACCACTCAAAAGTCACTTTCTTGGTAAATAACATATACATATGTTTCCCCTACTATAGAAATTCAATAACAATGGTTCAAGTGAAAATAATGCTCATCAAAGAATTATTAGGCAACTCAGGACATTCAAACAAAAAAATTATGCACATGAAAGAAAATGCATCTACATGCAGTGAAATATGCAAAATGGAATATATGCAGAAAAAGACTAATGATTTTATAAACTTCCAAACAAGCACACCTATAGAAAAACAAATAGATAGATACATTGATAAACAAAAGGAAGAAGATAGAGAGTTACTCACGTGTAGATAGTAACAAATATTTCAGGCACCATTCCAACCAATGATCCCAAGAGGTATGGACCATACTTAACATTTGTCGCAACAGCACAGTAATTGTAAATTATATAAGGGAATGGAGAAATCCTTATTAATGCTACAGCTCGAAACTGATGAAACCAGTTTCCTTCACCAGCAAATCGTAGAATTGATGCTTTCTTTGGATATTTTTCCAACCATGCCTACAAAATAATTAAAAATCTATTTTATTCGAAAAAATTGATAGTACAAGTACAGAGGAAATATTAAGATGCAAATATTTTTAAAAAATAACAAAAATAGCACCTTTAAAACTTGTAATCACAAAAATATCATACCTTATATCCAACTCGTATATTTTTACTTAAAAAAAAATCCCCAACCCAAATTTTTACATTGAATCTCATTCATTTGGATGCTATTCATTGTTAAAATTTGACCAATTGAACCCGACCAATATTATTGGAGTGTTATTTTATGTAATTTTCAAATTTTTTTTAATGCGGGAGAGCCATGAAAATATAAATCAAGCCACAAGCACTTACTTGAATTCTATGATAGAAATGAGAGCCAATAAAGTATGGAAGAGATATGCCCACAGCTGCACCCCATATGATCAATAAGAATCCAAATCCATAACCAAATGTCATCCCAGCTACCCACATTGATGGTGATGATGGTAGAATCAGAGTGGGAAATACTGCTATGGAAGCAAAAACTATAACTGCAAGCACAGGAATACTGAATGTTTTTGTCTCCCAATTTATAAGAGGTATAATCTCCTGTAAAATACCAAAAAAAAGGTAAGAGCAGGTTTACAATGTATGCAAGCATTTTCAATTGGTATTAGAATAGGGTGAAGGAAACTAAGAGTCCTATAGCTTTCAATAAAAGTGCACAAAAGTCCTATAGTTATCAAATGGTACATAAAAGTCCTATAACTTTCAAAAAAGGGTGTATATTGATCCTAAGTTGACCATTAACCTTTGAGCTTTATTAGGATTAAGAATCAGTTGATTTTTTTATTAATTTATAATTCCACAAATGCATCTTAAAATGTGATCATGTGCTTGGCACATGACTACTTTCAGAAAACAAAGATGATAAATTGCCAATTTATGACCAATATACACCTTTTAAAAAAAAACTATAGGATTTTTAGGAACTACTTAATAAGAATAAGAATTTTGTGCACTTTTATTGAAAGTTATAGGAGTAGAGTCCTTCACCCAATAAAATATCAGGACATTCCAAACAAATGATAGTAACTATTGAACACTGAGATGATCAGATACCAATATGCTAAAAATCTTTTAATGACAGTTAAACACAAGTTTGGAACTTTATGTATCATTATAACTTAACAACTCAAATTGTTAAACACAAGTTTGGAACTTTATGTGTCATTATAACTTGACATCTCAAATTGCATGCACAGAATAAGCTCAAGTATCTTGACTTTAAATCCATGAAGTTAAGATGAATTCACACGGTGATATTGGCTAAGTAACAAGGCAGAAAAAATATATCCAAATAATCAAAATTAAGATTTAGTAGGAATTGGTAACCTCAACCCCTAATAGAATATCAAGTATTGGGCCGACGATGTATGGCAAATAACAAGCCAATCATGCCCATCCTGGTAATTAAAACCGGCAATCCATAATTTGCAGAACTACAGGTATAAAAGGAAAGAAAGACTGGAAAAAAAATAAAGAAAAGAGATTCACAGATAGAATTATCAAAAGCAATACTCCACTGCAAGTCCAAAAGCTCCCGTAAACATAACAATTGAATCAAAGGAATATGTTCAAACTGAAGCCTTCGTATACAAAGCAAAGGACACAGCATATTCAAGAGGAATGAAGACACACAAATTTGCACTGACTTTTTTATATGATGACATGCGTCAGTATTATATAAAAAATGGATCACTAATCATGTTTGAAAAATAACTCAAACGCATGTCACAATGTAAGCAATGTGGCAAAAGTGGGTGCAATATTTGTGTATTATTAGCATTTTTCCAGAATTCAATTAAAAAGATACCGACCTTATCAATGATAAAGGGACGAACCCATTTGATAAAAACCCCAGCCAACACAACCAAAACTCCCAACAGCAAAAAGAAGCGAACCCAATAACTCAAATGCCACCTGTTTGTTGGAGAAGATGAACCATCCCCACAATCATCGGGACCATGCCTCAATTTCACATAATCTTCATTGTCACCATCGCCCTCAATGCTCAATCTAAGCTCCGGAACCACCTCTTCGCCACCATCTTCCCCAAAATAAGTCATTGAAAACCCAGATAAATTAGGGTTCAACAGAAACCCAGACAAAATTATGATTCAGACGCTAGAGAATAATTTTGAGTTTCCATATTGGGAAGGTGTTTGGCAGCCTAAGAGAATCGGGGAGCCTTCAACGGAATCAAAACCGAAGAGTACTAGTAGATTTTCTCTTCATATAGGGGCGAAAACGAAGTGGATCGTGATACTTTTAACCGATCGGAGTGGAGTTATAGTTATAAAATGACAAAACTGCCACTGATATAACGACAGCGTTTGCTCTTAAGTTGACACGTGGCAAGAAGATAACGAATTAGAGTGAATGGTGTCACAATGGTTATGTATGAGGGTTCGGTTTGTCGTCACTTCAGCGCCACGGTATAATCGTGGGTCTGTAGCTGAGTTCATTCACCGAGCTGAGCGAGTTATTGAGTTGACTCGCTGGCTGTTTTTGTTTATGCGAAAGCAACTTTTTTTAGAGAAGCAATAGTAAAGTGAAACTGTGAAAGCAACAAAACGACAGGTTTTAGGGTTGTTTCGAAGAAAATCTTGCTTTTCCAATTCCAGAGACAAGACCTTCCAAGATCCATGGACTCAGATGTTCGTAACAGAACTTGATAGTGATTACTTCATCTATAGCTATGATGAGTGGCTGCTGAAGTAATTTTTTTTCCCCATAATTTGTTAAATTAATTTATTTGATACAATGAGAAAATATGTACGTGTTGGAAAGCTATTAATAGATGTTAAGATGAATATATTTTTTCCCCTTTTTGTCTATATCAAGGACATTTGGTAAGAGATAAATATATTATTTGCTTTGATAACTTAAACATTAGCTTAGTTTAAGTAAACAAATTAATTAATTAATTAATGCGTTTTTAATTGATTAAAATAAAATAAAATAAAATTGATTCATTTTAATTTTATGTTTGATTGAATCAAACAATAAAAATAAAATATAATCAATTTTTGAAAGAAAAGTAATCAAATTTTTTTTTAAATCATGATTTCATTCGAAATATGTATTAAATTTATATGAACATATTTAATTTATTCTCCATCTTTATATTCTTTTTATCAAATAAATATATTTAAGTTGTATCATCATCTTCTGTAAACTTAGCTCAGTATTTTCAGTTAAAAAATTCTTGTCGAGAAAATTTTAAATTTAAACATTTTATGTATTTCTTCCTTTTTAACCTTTTATTTGGTTCTTTTTATTTCTTAATAATTTTCTTTATTCTTATTATAGAGATTAATTTTTCTTATATTATGAATATTATCTCAGTTTTTTCTCCAAATAATTTATTTTCAGTTTTCATTTCATATATTATTTCTTATATATTTAATATTCTTTTTTCATATAAAATTTCTAATCCATTTATTTTTAAAGTTTTGATAATATTTTTTGTACTATTTTTTTTAAGGATACTATAATCATTATTCATTATAGATATAGCATTCAAATTTTTTATTTAAAGTAATTTTTTATATAAATTTTTATTTTCAAATATATTTTTTCATTTTAAATTTTTTTTAAATTTTCTCGGAATTTCTATTTTTTGGTATAGAATATCCTATTTATCAAAATTTTAAAATATTTCATCACAATATTATTTATCATATTTTTAAACTTTTTATTATTATTTAATTATTAATCTAAGTTCATAATTGATCTTAAAATCTTTAATGTTTATTTTGTTTAATTATATAATCGATATTAATATCTTTAAATAGTTAGTTCATCTCAAAAATTTATCTAACGAGTATATTTTATTAGTGATTTTAACTATCGATGAGCTCGCCCAGGTTGCAGTTTAAATATCCTCTCCAAAGTTTTTCTTTTATTTTCACCAAAACCCCCGAATTTATAACAAATACCACTTCTACCTTACTGTCATATTCTTCCGTCTTGAGCCAGTCACTACGATATCCAAACAAATTAAGCTCAGCCATGGCATTGAACACCTTATTGTACTCCTCCAAATTATGCATTCCACACAAGACCACCCAAAAAGTTCCTTCTTCCGAGTCTTCTCATTTGCTTTTGAGGTTTCGTTCGCATCCCACTAATATTGGCCAAACACGACCCAGAGAGTCCCTATGTCATCGCATCGTATGGAAACAGAAGACATTGGAGTTTCTACTTGGTCTTGGAGTAAGCTTGACCTTAACTCTTACAGGATCTGCTTCTGCTGTTGATTTACCATTGTTGGGTCCTTTACAACTCAATGAACCCTCCAATGCCCTTTCGCTGCCCACGTGGGCCATTCACGTCTCTAGTGTAGTTGAATGGTGATTGCTTCTTTTCTTTCACCCTTTTTTGATTTAATTTGTTAAATCTAATTTAAATTTCAATTTTGTGTTAAATATTGGGTCAAATTCTCAACCGCCTTAGCTATGCTTGTTCGCCCTAAAAAAATAAATAGAAAAGAGAGTAGCTTCGTGTTGGTACAATATCTTAAGCTTCTTGATTTATTTACAGTTGAATTTTCTGTTGAAAGGATCACAGCCATGGCATTGGTGTGGCAGTATGGAGAGAAAGCTGGAAATGAATCTTGGAAGGGACTATCCTGGGGAATGGTGCGCTACTCTACTCTGTTTCTCAAATTTTTGCTACCTTATTTTGATTTGCTATTTGGATTGTCCATTGTTGAATTAGTCGTCTTTGTAAATGGTGTAAAACTGATTAAGAATTTGGAGGAGAAATGGACAAGAGGGGAGAAAATAATTGGGGACTATTATTTGAGGAATATAAAGCAGAAGAAATAGACGGATAATGGGTAAGAAACTGATAATCAATCCATATTCAACTCTAAATTATAATACTTATTTGGCTTAGTTACAAATTATACCTTTAACGTTACTAGTTCTGCATATGATATCCCTAATCTTTTGAAATATAAAAATTATACATCTTTAATAGGATCTTTATAATAGGTAATATTATTATGATAACTTAACCTTTTAATATATGAAACTTATGTTCCTAGTTAATATTATTATCATAAATTTTTATTTATTTTAATTTAACTGTACAAATAAAATGTATATTTTTATATTATTATTTTCATGTCAATATTTCTTCCCAACTAACAAAGATATTATGACACCCAAATTGTTTTCCTTTCTAAATTTTGTACAATTAATATTCTTAATAAAAAATCAAACATAAATAACAATAAATAAGAAGTTCTTATTATGCTCTCACTAGTTACTAGGAAAGATACAAAATTCTGTATTGCTAGAAAAATTTGAATAGATTTTAACGGGAAATAAAATAAATGTAAAAAATAAAGTCATTAACAAAAACGATAGACCAAAATGAAAACTTTTTATATATTACTATTTATACTAAGATAATAATGAGAAAAATAATCTAGAAGTCTAGTAGGTTATATAAATTTGATATATAAATTCACCCACTAGTTTTTAGGTATTATATTAGAAATCTACTAGTTTTTAGGTAGTACATCAAAAATCTATTAAGTTTGAAAAGTAGGATACTTAAAGTCCATGAATATCTCTAATGTCAGAATTTTTAAACACCATTGGTGTACTACTTGTGATACTTATATTAAAGGTCCATTAGGTTTGAAAAATGGGAGACTATAGGTCCCTTAGAACTTCTGGTGTCCTACTTTGCAAATCTAGTGGATCTCTAGGATACTACTTACAAACTAGTATATTAAAGTGTATAATTTATCAAAGATAGTAGACTATTTTTACACCACGCATGAGAATAATTGCAACAACAAAAATTTCTGATTGAAAAGAAAAAAAATTGGTACCATAATATTGATCAGAGAATGAAAATACAAAGAAACATATATCATTTGGGCTGTTCAATTAAACTAAACAAAAGTATATCATAACAATATTATCTTTAATATTAGGGGTATAAATTTCACGTGTTAAAGATTAGGTAGGTGTATTATAATAACATTACCTTCAACATTAAGGGTATAAATTTCACAATTCAAAGGTATCATAATAATATTATCTTCGACGTTAAGGGTATAAATTTTGCATGTCAAAGATTAAGGATATCATATGCACAACTAATAAATATTGAGGGTATAATTTGTAATTAAGCGTACTTATTTCTATGATTTATTATGAATGATTATTATCTGGTATATTTCACAAGAGTAAATTATACCACATTGATGACATTGGTGTATGTATCTTACTATATTTTGAGTAAGAGCTTTTGAGCTTCTGTTATTGTTTTATAATCTTTATGCGCCCACTTTCCCCTCAACCTATAAAATTTTCTTCTTAAATGGACTTCCCAGTTATGTATTTAATTTTATTAGGTACCTCTGCTTGGTGGAGCCCTTTGTGCATGCACGTGGCATTTCTTCTATAACTCCGAGTCTCTAGAGGTAAAGGCACCTCAACCCTGTAACTATATATGTAGGCATCTATAGTGTATATCTTAATAATGGTTATGGAGAAAATGAAATATAGAATGTACTTGAATCGGGTGAATGGATGAACGCTAATTTGCATACAATATTGCACTTACACTGATACTTGTATGCCAAAACCATTTCTCAAATTTTCTGAATGATGGTAACACTCGTCATGCAAGTAGTATGAGTATGAATTTTGTGCAATTAGTTTTTCTCCGTGTGAACATGTCATCGAGTTGAATCTTACATATATTTACTTAGGGTGAGAGACAAAGAGTTTCAGGAGTTTTTTTAAAATGAATGCTTTGGTCCATTTATTTTAATCTTATAACTTTGAAAAAAATATAAATTTTAATCCAAAAAGTCTAAAATTATAGAACTTAATTTACCGTTTTTAAGATTAAAATGCACATTTTTTTAAATTATAAGACTAAAATACTCTATTTAAAAGTTACGATATTAATATACTAGGAACAAGGCAGCAAAGCTGCTTATAAGCTTGGGCAACCCTTAACTCAATGAGATCTTATTGGGTTGAGTTAGGCCTGAGTTTCTAACATGGTATCAGGGCCTAGTCTCTATGTGTTTGGACCTAATTAGGCTCTACCACAGTCTCACCGTGGCGCTAATATCCACCTTTGTCCGCCGTGTGGAGAGGAGCTGTTAAGTATCCTTGTCTCACATCGACTAGGAACAAGGCAGCAAAGCTACTTATAAGCTTGGGCAACCCTTAACTTAATGAGATCTTATTGGGTTGAGTTAGGCCTGAGTTTCTAACATGGTATTAGAGCTGGACCTAGTCTCTATGTGTTTGGACCTAATTAGACTCTACCACAATCTCACCGTGACACTAATGTCTACCTTTGTCCGCCGTGTGGAGGGGGGCTGTTGAGTATCCTTGTACCACATCGACTAAGAACAAGGCAGCAAAGCTGCTTATAAGCTTGGACAACCCTTAACTCAATGAGATTTTATTGGATTGAGTTAGGCCTAAGTTTCTAACAAGTTTCTAACATGGTATCAGAGCTGGGCTTAGTCTTTATGTGTTTGGACCTAATTGGGCTCTATCACAGTCTCACCGTGGCGCTAATGTCCACCTTTGTCCGCCGTGTGGAGGGAGGCTGTTAAGTATCCTTGTCCCACATCGACTATGAACAAAGCATCATTGTTGCTTATAAATTTGGGCAACCCTTAACTTAATGAGATCTAATTGGGTTGAGTTAGTTCTGAGTTTCTAACAAATATATTTTGTTGTCTAATTTTTTGTCTAAAGCTTCTGAACCACGAACCACTGATTTATGTTCTTATCTCAGTTACTTTTAGGGTAAATTGCTTGAGTTGTGCCACTTTCAAGTGTTGCTTTCATTTTTTTTATCCTTATTACTTTGTCAAACATGTATTAAATATTGAAGATAAAATCACTACGGGTCAAAATTGAAATGCAGTGTAACAAGGGGTCAAGAAAATAAAAATGTCCCATCTTGTGAGCAGTAGTGTCTAATATTCGATAGCTTTACAGCTGCCAAGAGAAACAGTTGGGTGTTTCTTTACATTAATAAACCTCTCTTGACAAGAAACTAGCTGTATTCTTATCAAGTGTAGTGATGTAGACCTAGTTTGATAAATCTGTTTTGAAAGCCCTTACTACTTTGAACAATCTTAACAATTCACTAAAGTAAAGAATCTGGAAGAATTTGGGTTAACAATTAAACTAAATACTGGACTCCTTAATAATAGCAACTCCAAATGCAGTCATCTAATTTAGACATAGATTGTTCTATGATTTATGGTTCTTTTGAAAGATAATTATAAATGTTCTCTTTCTATTACAGCGTGACGTAACTATAAATTGGAATCCTTGATATGATTTGGTTGTTAATTCTGAGATGCAGGTATTGGTGGCTCTACAAGCAGCGTTAACAGTTGTAGGTAATGCTACAATGTGCATTGCAGCATTCAGAATATATAAATCAACAGAGGAGCGCTCTAAAAATCTATGAAATTTTGCACTTACCCACTTACCATCATAGTCATGCAATAATGAATCTCTCATGCTGCAATCTCTAAGTTACAAAGGTATAGTTACATCTATACATTATATAAATTAGTAAAAGTACCTTAATAAAAATGTTATATTTTTAAGAAAAAGAATATATAGATTGGTTTTGATGTATTTAGTTGAATATCATATTGTTTTATGGTAATGTTATATTGGTGGATTGGATATTACCATAGAGTGAATTGTATTTAGGGTTTTCAATGGAATTATCTGATTGTAGGCAAGGATGTGGAATGACAATGAGTATCCGTATTTTATCATATGAGGTAAGGTAATGATAAAGATCACATTTTTCCTCTTATTCTTTGAAATTATGTAACTTATTTTAATATATATATATATATATATTTAATTATATTTAATTATATTTAAGTTCAAATTAATTATAAATAATGTATTGTATAATTTATGTTTCATATTTAACTTATGTTTTTATTTTATAAAAATTATTTAAACTATTTATCTAATTTCTACAAATCTAAAATCTTGTAATTTATAATTTATTTTTATTATTTGAATCTAGTTTAAACAAGGTTCCATCAATGTTGTTTAATATAAAAGAATAATGTATTTAATGTTGCATATATTTTATTTTTTTCCTATTCACACAAATATTATTTTTATGTGTTCGAATTTTTTTCCTTTTTTTTATTACAAAATATTTATAGTTGGTTTTTTTAAAATAATTTTTTTCGTTATAATAAAAATAAAAAAATAATATTTACAATATTATTTGAATCTCTGTTATTCATTTGGGGTCTCCTTGACTCCAAATATTATTTGAATCTCTTTGATATGTTCCTACAAAGATAATAAGTGACGATATGGGACAAGTTTTAAGTGGGAGACGAGGAGAGGATTCTTGACTCTATTCTCTTCCCGTTGACAACCTTGATTATATTTTAACATGTAAATTGATGTATAGATTAAGTTCTGATAAAAATATTTTAAGTTAATGAAATTCAAAATTAGTGTAATTTTAAATTATTGAAAAAAAAGTCTAGATATGTATATTTTTAAAGAGGCACACTTAAATCTCTTTTTTTATTAAATAAAAAAGTTGTTAAATGTTAACATTAATGATCTATATTAATTAATTTGAGTGTTATAATAGTGTTTATAAGAATTTTAATTGTCTTAACTCGTTAACTCATTGGGGTTAATCTTTTGGGATTGGAAGGTCAATAATTTTTATAGATTTTTCACTTGTATTTTAAGAGTAATGTTTTACTTTTATTAAGTTCAATGTTATGATATAATTTATAAAGATTGCGATTGTTTTTATTTATTGTATTAATTTTTTGGGATTAAAAAACCCATGATTATTACGAATTTTTACATTTTATCAAAATTTCAATGGATTGAATCAAAAAAATTGGGACTTAGCTTACTTATGAAAGATAAAATGAATATTGTAGAAATAAAAAGAGATAAGTGATTTAAATAAAATATAATATAATAAAATAATTTTAAAATATAAAATAATAGGTTTTATAAGTGATAAGAGATTTTTTCTTTTTCTTTTTCTTTTCTAGAAGATGGTTTCTGCGTGGCAAGTAGCATTACCAATTTGCAATCTGTTAGTTTTGACACATAGATACAGCCCGCAGGGCAGGCTATTTTGGCGGTTCAATCTAAAAGTAAAGTGAGACACTTTGATCTGATAACCCGGAATCGCGGCTTTTCATTTGTCATTTTTCTGTTTTTGCCTTGGAAAGGTTGCATGCTAGTAGGGACTGTGTACGGTGGGTTAGAAGTATTTAATATGAAAAATATATATTATTTATTTTATTTAGAAATATGTAATATGAAAAATAATATCAATATTTTAAATAATTTATTATCATAAATATAATATAATAAAGATTGAAAATTTATAAAAGTAGCGTGCGTATGACATAAAACATTTCCTTATTCGCAGCATAATTGTTCTCCCATCATCCTATCCTTACTCCCACCGGATTCAATTCTCCAATTGCAAATTGCAAAAACTGACCGTGGGATTATATGATGATGACATCGTTGTTCGAGTAAAATCAGATCTGACAGCTAACAAAATTGGATGACCATGATAACAGCGTGCATCGGACATATCTAATTGGCCGACATAAAATTGAAAAAGAAAAGAAAAAAATGTAAAACATAAATCGGGAGCTGGGGCGTGGTGTTGTTCTCACTGAAGATTGAAGAAGAGCAAGAAGACGACGTTAATCTTTATTCCGATCTTGTTTCCTTATTCTTCCTCTTGAGGAAAACGTGTTTTGATCCTCATATTTTTTTTCTTTTTAGGTTGATTTTTGTTTTTGTTTCCTTATAAAGCAACAGCTAACTTATAATATGATTGACTCTTGTTTTGAATTTTGATACTTAATTTGACTGGTTTTTAAAAATTTATTAAAAATTTATTAAATTTAAAAATAAGTAAATAAAAAAAAGTAATATCTTTAATATTTTAATTTTTAAACTTATTTCAAACATTTTGCATCTTTAATATATTACTTGAATTATAGTATAGTAGTAGATATAAATTAGGTTTATTAAATAGGATATTATAATTACATCATTATTTTTGACATACTATTTTATAAATTTAATAAATTTTTAATGTATTATCTATATATTATACCTTATTTTATTTAACGTTAGTACTTTTAAGATTTTTTTTTAAATTTACCCAAAAAACCCTATAAACTTTTATATATAGTAACTTGTTAGGGACCATCGTGTAACGTTGAATGAAACTTTAAAAAAATTAGGAAATAATATTTAAATTTTTTAAAAAAATTTATAATCATAAATGATAAAATAATATTTCTTTAACGTATAACTAATATATTTTACTTAAAAAAGTTTTGTTGAAATATTTTATATTAAATATTCTTCAAAAAATTGGTTAAATTTTAATAAATAAATTTATTTAATATTAAATTTTGATTGTTAAAACTTATTTAATATTAATGAGTTATTATTTTTATCACTATAAATTTTTATGTATTAAAAAAATTACTTATAAAATTTATAAGTTTTCCTCAATTAAATTAATATAATTGAAATTACCCCAAGCTCCTATAAAAAAGGATTTTTTTTATGGTAATTCTGGACTGTTTGATAATCGAAACGCTCTTTTTAGTATTTTTCCAAAAAGATGAAAATAGCCCGCCCTATTAGATGGAAATCGTGCTATATATTGATAAAGTGGTAATTGGTAAACGATAAGGTGCGAAAGATTCCATTATTATTATTATTATTATTATTATTATTATTATTATTATTATTTCTTACAAAAGAGATTAAATATATATATATCTCAAAATTAATAATTTTCACAATCCATACCACGTTTGTTTCACATGTAAGTATTGGTATTTATCAATACTCGTTTATAACAAAAATACATAAAATATCCTTACAACTTATTATTATTATTAACGATATTAAATAAAATCATTATTAATAAATTATCTTTTTATTATACAAATTTTTAATATAACAATTTTTTTTAGTAAAATTTCTATTATATATAACAATGGGGTAAGAAACTTTGACGCACTCAATTCGTCAAGGACGCTGAGGTTAATTTTGCCAATTCCTAATTTCACATCTATATAACTCTTTTCACAAGTCAGAAGAAATCTATAATCGAACTTCACGCGTACAACAAGAAGATCGTCTTTTCTTGACCCCTGAAATTTGCAAGAACATCAAAATCCTGACTTACGATACAGATTGTTGATCTACCTCTTTTCTTAATAGCAGAAAATTGACCAAGTCTGAAAGACGAAGATGGGCTCTGAACAGAACGACGGCACAAGCTTTCAACTATCGGAGCCACAGCCATGCGCCAACAACTGTGGCTTTTTCGGCTCAGCAGGAACCATGAACCTTTGCTCCAAGTGCTACACAGACTTCCAAATCAGAGAAGAGCAATCGGCTTCGGCTATAGCCGCCATGGAAAAATCTCTCAACCCCAAGTTGAAATTACCGGAGATCAACTCGACGGTGGCTTCAAGTTTTGATTTTGAGGGCTCTGCGGGACCCAATTCGTTGATGGTTAATGGCGGTGATAAGGTGGAGACGAAGATGGCGAACCGGTGTTTGACTTGCAACAAAAAAGTTGCGTTAACCGGTTTCAAGTGCAAGTGTGGGAGCACTTTTTGTGGGACCCATAGGTACCCTCAAAACCATGGATGTACATTTGACTTTAAAAAGACTGGTCGCGATGCCATTGATAAGGCTAATCCTGTGGTCAAGGCCGATAAAGTTGACAGATTCTGAACTCAGAACTGGTATCATGTATTTGTGCTCATTTTAATTTTCAGAAGAATATTTATTATTATTGTTAAAAAAAAACAATCTATTTATAGAAATAATATTTTAAAATTACAAAAGTTAGCTCGATCAATAATATATATTGTTGTAAAATATCAATAACGAGTATTTTGTCTATTAATTCTGAATTTATTTTTGATTCTATTATTTAATTTCATTGCTCCTGTGCCTGTGATGTGACTTAGGGGAGAATAATTTGTGGAGAGGTTAGACAAAAATATTATTTAATTTCAAGTTGGGTGAAATTCGGGCCGTTGTTCCAAAATAATGGATTATATGGGGAGCGTTGGAATGATTATTATTTTATTTTTTTTAAAATAATAAAATAAATTTAAATTATTTATTTATTTTTTATAATGATTTATTTATACTATTATTATTAAAAGTGAAGTTTAAAATTAATTTTTTTTATATTTTATTTTTTAAACTGTATTAAATATTATAATATCAATAATTAAAAGAATTGAATAAAAATAAAAATATTAAAATACAGTAATTTGTTATTTTAAATAATAAAATAAATTGTTATAAAAATACATAAATAATATAAATATCAATTTTAAAATATATATATATATATATTAAAATTATACAATCCACCTCCTTTATTTTTATAAGAAATATGTATTCGCATTCTTCAATTGGTTGTACTGTTTCACTGAGGATCATTGTCACAATATTTATTTAATGTACTGTAACCTTATTATTGTTAATATTATTTTGTTTTCTAATCAGCTACGGTAAACCTTATTCTTCTACGGTAATATTTCTCATAAATTATTAATTTAGTTCAATTTAATACTTTAATTAATTAATTTTGTTTAATTTGGTAATTCTAATAAACTAATAGCTTCAATTTGAATGATAATTTTTTTTTTGTTACTTAAAATTTGAACTATTGAAAACGTGGATCGTTGACATCTTTGATTTTTCTCTCCAATAGCAACACAATTCAAACCTTTTTTATTTATTTAATTTATTAAACAATTGGTCATCTCTAAAGAAATATGTTATTTTTATCCTTGCGGCCGGGTGTTAGAATATATTTTATAAAAAAAATTAAAATATATAAATAGCAAAAATTTGGATGTATTATGAGGGGTTGAAATTGTTGTAATTCAATCTTTGGTCCCTCAATTTTGAAAATAATATACTGAACTTGAAAAATGAAAACGTTGAGAGAAGGTTAAGGATGATGGAGAGAAGAGTGAGAGAAAGGGATAAACACATGAGAGATCTATTTTAATGAATGTTTCCAATAAATGGATTAGTGATGTTCAATAAAGCCTTGATCATTTATGTCAACGATTTGTGTCTTGTGAAGGTGTAAATTCAACATGTAATTGTCAACTTAAAATCTTCTCTTTAACGAAGCAAAAATCATTCTCAAGATAATAATTACTTATTTGGCTTAATCACAAATTATATTCTTAACTTTACTAATTGTGCATATGTTACCCTTAATTTTTGAAATGTGAAATTTATATTCTAATGAGATCTCTAATAGGTAATGTTATTATGATATCTTAATCTTTTTAATATATGAAATTTATGCACCTTACATTAAAGGTAATATTTTAATTTAATAGTACAAATAAAATACATGTTTTTATATTATTATTATTATTATCATATCAATATTTTTTCCATTTAATAAGATACCATGACACTCAAATTGTGTTCCTTTCTAATTTTTTTTTATAATTAATATTCTTAATAAGAAATCAAAGCATAAATACTTTATTAAATAAGAAGTTGTCTCACTTATTAACAGGAAAGATCCAAAATTCTGTATTGTTAGTAAAACTTGAATAGATTTTAACGAAAAATAAAATAAAATAAATAGCAATAAATAAATATAAAAAAAATAAAACCACTAATAAAATAAACATTACTAATATACATGGATATTCATCGGTAAAACATAATGTATAAAGACTACATTATACATTATGTTTATAGATTAAATTATGTTTCGGTAATCTTATTATTGTTGATGGCTTTGTTTTTTTCATTTATTTATTGTTATTTATTTTATTTTCTTTTCGTTGAAATCTCTTCATGTTTCTCAAGTTCCGTAAAATTTGAATATTTTTTAATTTTTTATTATAAGTAATTGATGAGAGCAAAATGAAACTTTTTATGTATTACTATTTATACTAAGATCGTTTATCGAGAATAACGAGAAAAATATCTTGGAAGTTTAGTAGATTAAATAAATTATACACTTAAATCCACTAGTTTTTAGATAATACATTAGAAGTCTACTTAGTTTGAAAAATAGGATACTTAAAGTCCATAAATATCTTTAATGTCTTAATTTTTAAACTTAATAGATCTCTAATATCATATTTTTCAAACTCAAAGAACTTTTAATTCAAGGGATGCTTAATTCAAAGAGTAAATCAAAGGATGATTAATTCAAAAAGTAATTGAAGGAGTAAAATTTCCTTATAAATAACTCTACACAAAAGAGCTCTTATTATTTTCTTCATGTTTTCATTACAATTGTATAGCTATTTATAAGGAAATTTTACTCCTTCAATTACTCTTTGAATTAAGCATCCCTTGTTTTACTCCTTGAATTAAGGATTCCTTGTTTTACTCCTTGAATTAAGGATTCCTTGTTTTACTCCTTGAATTAAGGATTCCTTGTTTTACTCCTTGAATTAAGCTCCTTGTTTTTCTCCTTGAATTAAGAGCTAATATCCAATTCTCCCCCTCAAGCTGGATCCAAAAGGTTTATGGATCCAAGCTTGGAACAAAATCGTTAAATGATGAAAGCCAAGGGCTGGTGAAGATGTCGGCCAGGTGGCCGAAGCTTCTTGTATAATGTTTCGAATCACTTGTGATTGAACTTGTTCCACGAATGTAATGACAATCAACTTCAATGTGTTTCGATCTGTCGTGAAACATTTGGGTTTGATGCTATATGCGTAGCTTCACGATTGTCACAAAATAAGGACATAGGAAGAGTTGTAGGAACACCAAATCACATAAGACCTTTAAGCCATATCAACTCACCTTGATTTGAAGCCATTGCACGATACTCGGCACACTTGATCTAGCGATGACGGTTGCTTCTTACTCTTCTTATGTGACCAAGTTTCACCGACAAATGTCTGCATAGCAGTGGTGGACTTACGTCGATTGCATTCCTGCCCAATCAAGATCACAATACCCTATGATTTGTGTGTTGTCATTCTTTTTCATGATGATGCCACGACCCATTTGATCCTTTTAAATAGTGTATGATCCTTTTTAACAAGTGGTCAAATGCTTAAGTGTTGGGGAGTGCATGAATTGGCTCGATACTTACGTGAATATGTGATGTCGCGGTGATTGTTAGGTAGATCAACTTACCAACAAGTCTCTCGGTAATAACTTATATCCGTGAGTGGTGTGCTCTTCAAGCTAGGTTTGAGCTTATTGTCGTTAGGGTAATGGGTGGTTTAGCATCGCTCATGTTAGCTTCTCGGGAATCTAGGGACATATTTCCTTTAGTTAAGAAAGAGTCCCTTGTGCGAGGTTGCTATTTCTATACCAAGAAAGTACTTTCAATATCCCAAGGTCTTTAATTGCAAACCTTTGTACGAGGTGTTTGAGGTTGAAAATCTCGTCGACATTATCACTGTAATTATCGGATCATCTACATAAATCAACACAACCAATTTTCCCGTAGTTCTTGTGCGAACAAATAGTGAAGAATCGATTGCTACTTTTGAAACCAACACTAGAAATTGGTGAGCTTAGCTTGCATACCAAGCTCGTAGGGAATGCTTTCAAACCATAAATGGATTTGTGCAATTTGCACACTAAATCCGATTCGTTACTTTGAGGATGCTAGGACGCCTGGGCAATTTCATATAGACTTCTTCTTTGAGATCACCATGCAAGAATGCATTCTTCATATCCATTTGGTACATGGACCACCCTTGTTCTGACCCGGCCATTGTAGCTCTTACTTTGTGTTCATTTTTACTGAGGTGCAAATGTTTCTTTGTAATCCACCTCGAATGTTTGAGTGAATCCCGAGCCACCAATCTTGCTTTATACCTCTCAATTGATCCATCCGACTTGAATTTTAGCTTATAAATCCATTTGCAACCTACGACTTTCTTGCCTTTTGGAAGTTTGGTGATGCTTTCCACGTGTTGTGTTGATCTAGGGCTTTAAGTTCTTCTTGCATGGCTTCCTTCCACACCTGCGCTATTGGCCTGTGAAAGTTTTGAGGCTTCAGCTGTAACTCGATATAGTCTGAGGAATGCGGCGTGGGTTAGTGTCACTCTCTTATATGACACGTAATTTGAGATGGGATGTGTGGGTTTGTAGGTGACAAAGTCTTGAAGTCTTGTGGGAGGTTTCCTAACACGCATTGGATTACGTCGTGGAGCGGGAGGAGTTATCTCACACTCGTTCACATCTTGTACCATATTGTGAGGATCATCTTGATTATCACCATCTTAAACGTAGTGTACCATTAAGAAGGAGACCCTTCATTGTTACTTTGGTGAGTAGATGTATCAATGTTGATATGGCGGGATCTTGTTGTTGTAGAGCCTCAAGTTCGATTCTTGGTAATGGAAACACATCCAAGATGTCATCCCTTTGACTTGTGATTTCATGTGACTTCTTGAAAAAAAGAGCTAGTTTCATAAAATCGAACATCTTTAGACACAATTAATCTCCTAAGTTGGGGATCATAACACTTATATCCCTTTGTGTAGATGAATAACCAAGAAAAATACATTTAACAACTTTAGGATCCAATTTATCTTGATGATGAGATTGAATATGTACAAAGCAGTCTGACCAAAGACTACAGGTGTGAGAGATTAATTTTCCTTCCTTTCATGACCTCTGGGAGACTTGAAATCCAAGACTCGGTACCGGGTAATCTATTGATGATGTAAGCAGCTGGCATAACCCCTTGCAACTAGAATCTCTTTGGTACATTCATTTGTACCATTAATGCTCTAGTTTTTTCAAGTAAGTCCGGTTTTGCGTTCACCACACCGTTTTGTTGAGGTGTGCCAACACAACTTGTTTGATGCATAATGCCATGAATGATCAAATATTGTTTCATGATACGGACATGTATTCGGTGCCATTGTCGGACCTTAAGGTTTGAATTTTAGAGGAGAAATGATTTTTAACAAGGTTATGAAAAGTCCTTAAATACTTCCATAACTTCATTCTTAGACTTTAAAGATATAACCATGTGACTCGAGAAAAATCATCAACAAAAATCACAAAATACTTATAACCATCAAAAGATTCATTAGTTTGGTCCCCACATCCGAATGAACTAGTTCAAAACATTTACTAGCCACTAGGACGAGGAAGAATTAAAAGGCAATCTAGTGGCTTTAGACAAGTCGCAAGTTTCACATACAATTGCATCATTTCCTAAGTTTGGAAATAAAGGTTACAAAATTAATTGGGAGAAAGGGTGAGCTAAACATTGATGCCACGATTGATTATCTTGGATAGGGTTAAACTTGGCGAAACCCTCTGCAGGATTGCTTCTTGGATATGTAATAGAGACCATCTAAGTAAAACCTTCACCAATCGTATTTTTGGTGGCACAATCTGAAAAATGACATTGTGAGGAGAAAAATGGCTAAGCAATTCAAGGTATTTGTGATTTTTCCTGCAGAAGTTGGAAGGGGAAAGGAAGGTACATATAAAACCGCCGACTCGATTTCATCGACATTAATTTTATTTTTTCCTTTCCTAAAACCTTTACATTCTCACCATTTGCAATTGAAACTTGATAAGGATTTGCTAATTTTTCAAACTTACGAGACTTTGACCACATGGTTTGTCATATGACTGTGGCACCTAAATCTACAACCCAAAAATCATAACATATTTATTTTAAGAAGCGATTTAAAGGCTTTTATGATACTTTGCATGCCTCTTGTGGTATGAGTTTTGTATCGCCAAGAAACCCGCAAACTTGCCTAGCAATGGTGTCAGTCTCCTTCTTCTATGCTATCCACACCATTCTAACTCCTCGCATCTTGTTTTGAAGATACAACATAAACTCATTCATAAGTTTAAATTTGGATTATTTGTGAAGTTTTTGAATGGATCGGACCATTAGAGGTAGGCGTATACGTGATTTGCGGTGTGCGTCACGATTCACTTCTGTAAACCACTTATCCTTTATAAAATCAAAGGTTTTAATTCGGATGTAGAATCCAACATGTGTCCTTAATATGGCTCCGTATAGTTGCGGTGTTGACACTTCAAGTTTGGATGCTTCCCTTTGTACTTTCTCTCGTTGGTTAGACAGGCTCTTTCCTCGTGTGCACTAACCATTTGTATCCTTGTTCATGACTTTCCTCCTTACTTCTTCACGTTGAATTATCGCACATACATTGGTGAAGGAAGGAAGTTCAAGATTCATGAGTACGTGGCATCGTATATCTTCATACGTTGAATCGAGACGGAGAAGTTGAAATATCTTATCTTCTTCCGCTCTTTTTCGTAGCGCAGCCCACATCGGTTGTATAAGGACGATATATTTCTAACTCATTCCACATGCTTTTCATGCTTCCCAAGAGTTGTACAAAAGGCTTACCATCTTGTCGATTTGAGATGTCCTTCTTTAATTGAAAAACTCGTGCAACATTGTTTTGATCGCCGTACATTTCCTTGACCGCCCCATTGGTACGCAGATTTGCAGAGTAATGGCCGAATATTTCGGCTAATTCACGTTCCATGGAATTTAGGAGCGATGACATAACCTCATTGATCCTTACTAAGCCAAGATTCATAGGTTGGTGAGCAGAAACATCGTACTTCGATGCTTCCATTTATGAACCCTAACTGGACCTCTATCAGAGCGAGAGACACTACTCTTGACGAAGGCAAGTAATTAAACTCATTCAACAAGATCGAAGCTTAATCTTTGATTTGGAGTTGACATCCACTAAATGCGTATTAAATGAAGGAAAGCAGATGAACTTTCACTTCTCATCTAGCGGCATTGCCTTCCGTCATTTCAAAGATCAAGATGCTAAGATAATAATAAAACAAGAAGTTAATTTTCCTGCTCTGATACCATGTTGAAAAAACAAGAAATAACTCTACACAAAAGAGCTCTTATTATTTTCTTCATGTTTTCATTACAATTGTATAGCTATTTATAAGGAAATTTTACTCCTTCAATTACTCTTTGAATTAAGCATCTCTTGATTTACTCCTTGAATTAAGAATTCATTGTTTTACTCCTTGAATTAAGGATTCCTTGTTTTACTCCTTGAATTAAGCTCCTTGTTTTATTCCTTGAATTAGTGAGCTAATATCCAATAGTACTACTTATGGTACATTAAAGATCCATTAGGTTTGAAAAAAAAAGACATTATAAGCCCATAATATTAATTAAAGGATGAAAATAAACTAATTTTATTTTTTATATTAAATTAAATTAAACGAAAGTATATCATAATAATATTATTTTTAATATTAAGGGTATAATTCACATATCAAAGATATCATAATAATATTACCTTTAATATTAAGGGTATAAATTTCACATGTCAAAGATTAAGGGTATAATTTGAAATTAAGCCTACATATTTCTACTATTTATTTTAAATGATTATTATCTGATATATTTCACAAGAGTAAATTATACCACATTGATGACATTGGTGTATGTATCTTATTATATTTTTGAGTAAGACTTGTTTTCTAATATTTATGTTACCACTTTCCCCTCAACATATGAAATTTTCTTCTTTAAATTAATGGAGTTCCCAGTTATGTATTTAATTTTATTAGGTACCTCTACTTGGTGGAGCCCTTTTGTGCATGCACAGCATTTCTTCTATAACTCCGAGTCTCTAGAGGTAAAGGCGCCTCAACCCTGTAACTATATACGTAGGCATCTATAGTATATGGTTATGGGGAAAACGAAATATAGAATGTACTTGAGTTGGGTGAATGGATGAATGCTAATTTGCATACAATATTGCACTTACACACTAATACTTGTATGCAAAAAACCATTTCTCAAATTTTCTGAATGATGGTGACATTTGTCATGCAAGTAATATGAACATAAATTTTGGGCAATTAGCTTTTCTCTAGGTGAACATGTCATCGAGTTGAATCTTACACATATTTATTTAGGATGACTGATAATCAAATTTTTTTTTAAAAGTTATAATAATAAAATAAGCTATGCAATTAATTTACTTCTTTACCAAAAGGTAGTCTCTTTATTACTTTTATGGTAAATTGCTTGAGATGGCTCATGCACTTTCAAGTTATGCTTTCATTTATTTTAATCCTTGTCCTTATTACTTTGTCGAACATGTATTCAATATTGGGTCAAAATTGAAAAGCAGTGTAACAAGGGGTCAAGAAAAGAAAAATGTCCCACCTTTTTTTTAGCAGTAGTGTCTAATATTTAATGCTAATTCGATAGCTTTAAAGCTGCCAAGAGAAACAGTTGGGTGTTTCTTTACATTAATACACCTATATATCATGACAAGAAACTAGCTGTATTATTTGTTGAAAATCAACACCAAAATAATAATTAAAGAGGTAGAGAAATAAATGAAGTGGTTGAAGAGGTAGAGAAATAAATGAAATGGTTGAAGGTTGTAGAAATAAATGAAGAATAGAAATAAACAAACGTTAGTAAGGTTGTAGAAAAATAGAAGTGTGTAGACAAGATTTGTATGGCCAGATTATTTCTGCTTTTATATTTGTGTGATTTAGATTGCTATGACTATAAATAGACTACCTCGCATTTGGTTTAATCATTCCATCAAAAACAAATAAGTCTTTGTATTCTTAGCCAGTGTGAGTTAAGAGCTTTTCTCTTTGTGTTTGCATTTCTCTTCAATTCATGTGAGTTGCCTTCTTCAAAGGTGTTATAATGAATATAATACAAGTAGTTTGTTTACTTGTTTGGATATAATATTAGTAAATTTAGAATTGTTCATTCTAAATTTTACTCAACAATCGGTATCGAATGACGGTCCAGGATCGTTCTTAGTGGAGTTATCTTGAGTTGTGAGGAGTTTGGTACTGTATTTATTAAGCTTGTTTGATATAATAAGTCTTCTGACACGATGGGTGATCTTCAAGTAGTTGGAGGAATCAAGAAGCTCAACAACAAAAACTATAACACATGGGCAAATGTAATTGAGTCTTATCTACAAGGTCAAGACTTGTGGGAGGTTGTTGCCAGATGAAGTTACACAACCAGAGTGGAAGATGCAAACGGCATCTTGCGCGAAGTGAAAAATTAAAGCAGTGCAAAGCGATGTTTCGTTTGAAGACCACAATTGAAGAAGAAATGCCGGAGCATATTCGAGATGCAAAAACACCAAAGCGAAGTACATGGGACACTCTTGTTACGCTTCTTTTCAAAGAAGAATGATACAAGATTGCAACTTCTCGGAGAATGAGTTACTATCGATGGCGCAACGTGACATACGACGATTTCCCAATACTTTCATAAGGTAAAGTCATTATGCCGCAAAATTTCGAGTTAGATCCAAAAGCTCCTATTGGGAAACGAGGATAAAGAGAATAATTATTCATGGTTCGAGACCGAATATTGAGGTTTGTTATTCTGTTATACAAGGATGGCCGACACAACCATCTCTTGTTGAAGTTTGGAGAATCATCGTTGCTGGGCAGGCTAAGCAAATGGGAACGAGTCCAACTGGGTGAAGAAGCGCTCTACACTAGCAAAAGCAAAGGCACTTTCAAGCGATACAATGGAAATGGATATAAAAATGATGGCGATAAAGGAAAAATTCCTCAAGGAAATGAGGCTTTCGGCCCTGTGAGCTTGGAAGAACCGCAATAATAATAGAAAATTTGACGGTGAATGTTACAACTGTGGAAAGACGGGTCACATGGAAAAAGATTGTCGAGAGTAAGAAAAAGCCTGTTGAAAGCAATACAACTACTTTCGCTTCAAGAGCAAAGCGAAGATGGTCAGATGTCAAGCATTATTCGCTACAGAGGAAGAAGAATTGGTTCTTACGGTGAACAACATCAAAACAGATTGACTACAAGAATGACCGGATCGTAGATTCGGGATGCTCAAATCATACGACAGTGATAAACAAAAGTTTGAAAGTACGACCGAGTATAAATGAGGTCGTGGTAGTGCGATAGCTTGACAACTCAAGGTTACCGATAGCCTACATCGGTAAGACGATAGTTACTACCGATATAGTACTAACCAAATACAATTTCAAGATGTTTATCATGTCCCAGGAATGAAGAAAAATTTTCTATCGTGCTCAATTAACATCATCGTGCCACTATGTCTTGTTCGATCCTCGAGACGTGAAGGTGTATCGTGATCTCAAAATCTCGTAAACACCGACAATGGAGGGCAACGATTGAATCAACACGTGATGTCGCATAGACCAGAGCATATGTAGACAAGACGAAGAAAATGAGACAATGATCTATGGCATACGCGGTTAAGTCACGTTAGCTATTCCAAGCTAAGTGCGATGGTGAAGAAGTCGATGCTTAGCGGCTTCCTCAACTAGACGTACGATATGCACACGGTACGTGCGGTGCCAATACGGTAAAGCTCACCAATTCCCATGAGGAATCAAAGTTTAAAGCAAAAGAACCTTTGGAGTTAGTTCAGTCTGGTGTATTCGCTTCTGTTAAGCAACCATCAATTGGCGGTATGCGATATATGGTGACATTCATTGATGACTTCTCAAGGTATGTGTGGGTTTTATTTATGAAAGATAAATCTGACGTATTATCAAAGTTTAAAGAGTTTAAAGAGTCAACCGAAGGAGAAGTTGGAGTTAAGATTCGTTTGTTCGCACACGTACAACGGCGGAGAATATAGCTCAGTGAGTTCTCTCAATACCTAAGGGAATGTCGAATACGTCATCGCACACTTGTACAACACGCCACAACAAAATGGTGTAGCGAGAAAGAAAGAACCGGCATCTTGCGTAAATTTGCCTGAGTACGCTACATGAAAAGAATATACCCTGGGAGGTTTTGAAATTTCGAATCGAGACTGCAGCCTTTGTCATCAATAGACTTCTTCAACCAAGGTTAGAATTTGTTTCACCTTTTGAGAAACTATGGAACATGAAACCTACAGTTAGCTACTTTCGAGTATTTGGTTATGTATGTTATGTATTTGTTCCTGATCATTTACTTTGTTAAATTTGACAAGAAAGTCGTTAGATGTATCTTTGTGAGAATCGACAACCCAAAGAAAAGGGTAGAAATGTCATGGATCCAACGAAAGTGGAAGATGCTACACTTCACAAGATGTGGTGCTCATGAAGCATCTTCTGGTGGTCCTCGTAAAAGCGAAGCATTGCCGCACTCAAGAGAATTTGGAGATAAGCCGCAACAAAAGATGGAGGAGTATACTATTCAATTCCAACCAAGTTTAGATGAATCCGAGAGATCCAAACGATGATGGCGCCGAACAAAGAAAGAGCTCGTAATCCTCGCAACCGGCATATATCAACAACTAAAGAAGGTGAGCCTAGTGAAATAGAAGAATCAACTCCACAATCTCAACTACGTAGGTCATCAAGAACAAGGCGCCAAATCCCAAATACGCTAACGCAGCCTATAATTGAAGAAGCAATGTAACCTCGAGACGTTTGAAGAAGCATCGCAAAGATCCGAGCTGACGACACCATGAGAGAAGAGATCGATGCACTTCAAAGAAATCAAACACGGGATCTGCGAAAGCCAAGAGATGGAAACCCATATCCCTGGCAAATGGGTTTACAAGATAAAGCGTAGACCGGATGGGTCAATCGAGAGATACAAGGCACGATTGGTAGCTCGTGGTTTCTCTCAACAGTGATGGACTAGACTATGATGAAACATTTAGTCCGGTGGGCGAAACTTACAATGCTCGAGTCTCATTGCACTATAAAGAAAAAAGATTGGAAGGCCGTCAGATGGATGCGAAGAATGCTTTTCTTCACGAGAGTTGGATCGGGAGATCTACATGATCCAACCAATGGGTTTTCATAGCCAAGATCATCCCGAATACGTGTGTGTAAGCTACTTTAAAGCACTCTACGGATTAAAATAAGCACCTGTGGCACGTGGTATGGTAAGATTCTTTTAATTTCTAACACAAAGTGGTTATTCAAGAACGCCCGCAGATTCTAGCTTATTTTGTTAAAGCCAATGAAGGAAAGCTAGCTATTGTGCTAGGTGTATGTGGGATGACTTAATCATAACTGGTGATAATGAGAGAAATTCTTCGAACAAAGCGAGAATTTGTCACCGTTTCCAGATGAAAGAACTTGGCCAACTCAAGCACTTCCTTGGTTTAGAGGTTGATCGCACACAAGAAGGAATATTTCTTTGTCACAAGAAAATATTCTAAAGATTTGATAAACAGTTCGGAATGCTTGAATGCAAACCAATTTCGACGCCGACGAGCCAAATGCCAACATACGTGTGCAAATGAAGGAAAAGATTTAGAAGATGTGACAATGTATCGAAAATTGGTAAAGGGCCTGATCTACTTAACCTTAACTCGGCCTAACATTTCTTACGAAAGCAGGTAATGAGTCTGCATGCAAAAATCCAAAGAAGCCACATTTGGAAGTTAGCCGACGAATATTGAGATATATGAAGAGTACAATTGACTATGGTCTTTTGTACAAGAAAGGTGGAGACAACAAGTTAGTTCTTATCGCGATGCACTACGCAGAGAGATCACGACACCGTAAGATCAACAACCTGCATGGGTATGTGTTTAAGCCGGGTTCGGAACAATTTCGGCGTAGCAAAAGACAACCAATAGTATCATTATCAACCATCAAGCTGAAAGTATCGAGCAAAATGGGCAATGGCAGCTCAAGAATGTACATGGTTGATACAGCCTAATGAATAATCTACATCAATCAAGAAATTACGCAAGATCTAGATTGTGACAATCAATCGCCAATTCGTTTCGCAGAGAATCCAGTCTTTCATGCAAGAACTAAGATGTTGAAATACACTATCACTTTATTAGAGAAAAGGTTCTGCGAAGAAGAAATTGAAATGAGACAAATCAAGACAGTATATAATCAAGTTGCAGACTTGTTCACAAAAAAGCTTTTTGCCAAGTTCGAAATGTTTGATCATCACTTGATACAAGAAAAATAGTAAGAGTTGGTGTTGAAGGAGTGTTGAAAATCAACACCAAAATAATAATTAAAAGAGGTAGAGAAATAAATGAAATGGTCAAGCGTTGTAGAAATAAATGAAATGGTTGAAGGTTGTAGAGAAATAAATGAAGTAGCCAAGGTTGTAGAAATAAATGAAGTAGTTGAAGGTTGTAAAAAATAGAAGTGTGTAGATAAGATTTGTATGGCTAGGATTATTTCTTAGTTTTATATTTGTGTGATGTAGATTGCATGGTGAGGACTATAAATAGCCTACCTTGCATTTGGTTTAATCATTCCATCAAAAACAAATAAGTCTTTGTATTCTTAGTTTGAGTGTGAGTTAAGAGCTTTCTTTCGAAAGTGTTTGTATTTCTCTTCAATTTGTGAGTTGCCTTTCAAAGGTGTTATAGTGAATATAATACAAGTAGTTTGTTTACTTGTTTGGATATAATATTAGTAAATTTAGAATTGTTCATTCTAAATTTTACTCAACATTATTATCTAGTGTAGTGGTGTAGACCTAGTTTGAGAAATCTGTTTTGAAAGTCCTTACTACTTTTAACAATCTTAACAATTCACGAAAGTAAAAAATCTGGAAGAATTTGGGTTAAGAATTAAACTAAATACTGGACTCTTTACTAGAAGCAACTCCAAATACCGTCATCTTATTTAGACATAGATGACAATTAATGAACTATGAATTACAAATCTATGATTTATGGTTCTTTTGAAAGACAAAAAGGCATTGATGGGGCTTAATTGTTACTAGTTATAATGATGTCATCTACGTAGATGAGAAAAACAATAAGGTCATCAATTTTGTCAAGAACCAAAGAATTTGCATTAGAGCTATGAAAGCCAAGACTTCTCAAACATCCACCGAGCTTCAAGAAGCAAGCTCAATGAGACATGTATGGTCTTTTTTAATTTGCAAATATGGTGAGGGAACTCACAACTTACAAACCCTGTGTATTGAGCTATGTATACCTTT
Organism: Hippophae rhamnoides; assembly: GCA_033030585.1. Classification (NCBI taxonomy): domain Eukaryota; kingdom Viridiplantae; phylum Streptophyta; class Magnoliopsida; order Rosales; family Elaeagnaceae; genus Hippophae; species Hippophae rhamnoides. Next base: position 38,352,291 of record CM065429.1, on the reverse strand, counting down.
TACTGAACATCACCATTTAAGAATGTTGTATACACATCCAAGCGACAAATACACCACTTTTGAGATAGAGCCAAGCCAAAGAACAATGCCAATGGTAGTTTGTTTTACCACTAGACTGTTATATATTATTCTTAGTTTTTAATTAGTTGTGAAACTGTAATAACCCAAGTAGTACAATATGTGCGTTCAAATTTGTTTTCCTATAATTAGAACAATTAGCTAGTTAAAATGATGCAGTGTGTCTTCACATGTCACACATTATTTAAGAAACTAAATGATGATGTGTTTATAAGGAATAAGTATTCTCAAAACCAAACTAAATAGTGACAGTTTCATCAACAACCATAAGATAAGATTAGTTGCAATGGGCTACAAACAAAAGGAAATAGAATATTACAATAAGATATCTGCTCCTATTTTTAGACTTGATACTATTAGACTCATCATTTCTCTTATACCATAAAACAATTTGAATTTGTTTCATATATATGTCAAATCAACGTTCTTGAGTGATGGTTATATTGAATAAGAGATTTATATTGTCCAACCATCTGGATTTGTCAAAAAAGGAAGAGAAGATAAAATTTACAAGCGTTAGAATACACTATATGGGCTTCGATAATTACCTTGTGGTTGGTATGATTGAATCAATTATTTATTTAAACAAAATGGTTTTGAAAAATACCCATATGAACATATTTTATATGTTATAATTATCTCTCAAGGAATTTTTTTATTGAAAATAGCATAAACATGTTGAATGATTTCAAAGTTTTTATAATGAAAGAATACTACATGACTTATATGGGAGAGCTACACCATTTTTTAGACATTGAAGTTTGTCGATCAAAGAAAGGAATTTTTATTTATTAAGAAAAATACACGAAAGAAATGTTGAAGAACTTCAAGAAGGAGAATGCAAATTTTGTTTCAACACCATGCATCACAAGATTGAAATTGAGTAAGGTGAAAGAAAGCTTATAGATTCCATTATTTACCAAAACTTAGTTGAAAATTTGATGTATTGGACAACCACAAGGCTTGATATCATGTTTATAATCAATTTGATAATCTAATTTATGAAGAAATCTTATTCAAATAATTGGGAAGCTACAAAACAAATTTTGAGATATATAAAAGGAACAATTGACTATGATATTTTTTACGAAGATAATGTTCCAATCAATCTTTTTGGATACACTCACAGTGACCTAGCATAGTGCATTGATGATAGTTAAAACACTTTAGGCTGTCTTTAACATTAGAAGCAATGCAATATTTTAGAGTTCAAAAAAACAATCAATAATGACTCTTTCTACCACCGAATCAGAATATATAACAACATCTAAAGAAGCATGTAAACTTATTTGGCTTAAAGGAATCATAAAAAGCATTAAACATAAGTAAAAATGACCAACAACTTTGTTTGATAACAATAGATCAACAATATCTATTGTTAAAGATCATGTCTTACATGGGAGAACAATACACATCTGAATGAGATTTCATTTCTTAAAAGAGCTTGTTCAAGAATAAGTTATTCAATTTTATTATTGTAAAAGTGATAATAGTTCATTGATGTATATACCAAGCAATTAGGAGCACAACTATTCAATAAGAATACGGCACGCTTGGGAGTCCTAAGTAAATTTGAAATAGGGGAAGCATCGTTGGAAAAGTAAACAAAATTTTCATTAAATTTCTAGAATATTTTGCACTATCAAGTTATTTCTTAAAAAGTTCTAAAATATTGTAATATAAATATCTAAATGAACTTGGTAGACAAGTAAAAATGTGAGTCTTCTTGGTGAGTAAGTAAAAATGTGTGTCTAGGATTTGTACTTAGCAAGTAAAATTACGAGGATATGATTAGTACGCGGTTTCTAAATAAATTAGTTGATAATATCTAGAATAATTAATTAAAGTACGTCTCTAAAATGGTATAGAATCTAATTGTTCATCTATAAATATCTATTTTCATCACTCATGTAAAGTTAAAAAAAAGAGTTATATTAATAAAAAATTCTCTTTAAAATCTTTCCTTTAACTATCTATATCTCCTTTAATTTATTTAACAACTATCCGTTGAAACTAGTTGCTGCATATATATGGTTTCTAACTATTGTTTCTGTTGACACTAGTTGCTGCATATATATGGTTTCTAACTATTGATAACAAGTATCACTGATGCATCTTGAGAAAGAGAATAAAATACTAGGAGAGAAAGTATAGGAATATTGGTAGAGTAGTTGATAATCAATTCAATAACTCAAGTTTGATCTTTAATTACAATTCTAAAATAATTAAAATACTAAATACTAAATATTATATAAATGCTAATTAATGATAAATACTAAAATTCAAAACATAACTAAGCCATAATAATACTTTTCTAGATAATATTTACTCAAGATAGGCTACCCAGATAATTATTTTTTTATATTGCATCATACAAAAACCTAATTGCATGAAACAAAAAAAAAAACTTTAAAAATAGTAACATTATTCTCGATTGATGCTTGACGAGGAACCAATAATGAGATTGAAAAAAGTGAATATGTAAAATAGCCATAGGCAAGAAGGGAGATAGGAATCATCTGATTAGAAGATAAGCCATCATACGAAATCATAGTAGGGAACTCATTTATTCTAGACAACCATCATATGAACTAATGGTATATATGGAACCCTTTTTTTAAATTGGGAGATACTATCACTCTCGAGAAAACTTGCACACCAATTGTCTGTTATAACTAGTTTCATTAAGAAAATCTCCTCCTCTCTTATAAATTGAGATAGACCAAGTTGAAGTTGAGTATGAAAATCACATATGTCACCCAACAATTCTTGCATGGGTCATATTGATCATTGTTTGTTGCATCTCAACCAAATTGTTTTGACTTTCAATTGTAATATTTTGCATCTTAAATTGTACTGATTTTGATATAAAATACACATCTTTCTCATCATGATGAGAAGTTCTTCCAAACTTTTATAGATGACAATATTGATTTGCATCTCAACGATTAGGATGATAATTATAATAATTAATATATGAATAATTATTATAATAATTGTATGAATGTCATTGAAGTAAAGTATTGTATTGCTTGTAATTAGATATAATTGGTCTTAATCAAACATATTCAATTATTGGAGAATTTCTCTTCTTTTCTGTTTTTACCAAAATTGTTGCTAGAAAAATTAAACCAAAATGCAGAACCAAGCAATTATCTATGTTGATCCATGGAGATAAAGATAAGAGGCCATCAGCAAGTAGATGTAGCGATCTTTATGAACTCCATGGACCGGATTTATTTATATAGAATCAAATCGGACCAAAAATAAATCTGGAAACTCTTCGTCTTTTTTTATAACAAATCATATTTGATATTTTTTAATCAAAGAGAATTCTTGGACGGTCTTTTTTGGGTAGAAAATGACCGAATAATTTTCGAAAAAAAAAATCGAGCCTACTATGATACAAAGTGATGTAGGTCGGAAAATAGAACAGAATATAACAGTGGGAGAGAAAACAGAGAGGGATATTAGGGAGAAGTTGATAAAACTCAAGTATGATGTCTAATTATAATTCTACATTTTATTTATAAAACTAAAATGATTAAACTAATAAATATTAAATTTTATCCGTTAGAATATATTCGTATGTCTCGTATTCTACTGTAAGAGGGTCCATAGACTCTATTTTCAATCCGATATACGTTAACGAGTTTCTTTTACCTTCCTTAAGCCTTCAACCTAAGATATAGTTCTTAAATACCATAGATCCATAGCGTTTCAATTGTTACCAAACTCTATGGATATATGATACTTAAAAGACTAAGTTCTAGATTGGGAGAAGTTAAAAAAAACTTGTCTTGTTTTGCTATTGTTAATGGTGTTATATATCCACCTATAAAAGTAGCTTTATCATAATAATACATATATATAAATATATATATATATATATAAGCTCGTTAGCCCCATTATGTAGGTCTTTAGGATTTTACTTTTCCTAACATTTTTTTCCCAATTGCTACACTGAAACTCTCGGTACAATACACCTGTACTTATCAACTGGTTTAATTTATGCATGACTTTTAGGAAAGTATATATAAGATAGATTTATCAAAATCATAACATTAACAGTATAGTTTTATATTTACTAATAATATTATACTATATCAATTATAATTTATCATAAATTTATGATAAATATACTTTCTTTATATATCACAAGTATATTATAATTGATATAATATATAATTTTTTATTATATATAATTATATAAACATAAATTTATTTATTAATAATATTATAACAAATTTAAATATCACCAAATTTTATAGACTAGGTAGATGGTAAAGTATGTTCTAATTTTTAATTCTAAAAACTTAAGATGTTAGAAGACTAAAGAAGAATATATGTATTATACAGGCTTCAATTTCCACAACATATATACATGACAATATTGTAAGTGAACAAATAACGAGACAATACAAAAGGCATGAATTGGAGAAAATTAACTGAAGACGTTCAAAACTGTTACCTCTTAACTCAATTATCTTCTCATGGTGACTAGCACATGAAGCGTATATATCTCATTTGATATCTCAAAATAGTACGCATAGGTTTAAAGTATTATTTTGTGAATAATTTATGTATGTTACATAATATAATTGGCAAACAAGTATAAAATCTAAACTGAGTATAAAATTAGACAAAAATATTTTATTTTTAATTTATCAACATTCATATACATGGTATTTCTTTGTGGCCGTTCCATGAAAACAAATTTAAAAAAATAATAAAAATAAATCTTTAAAACTTATAATTATAAAATAACACTTATTATCTATACCTCATATTTTTATTATTAAAAAAAGGTTTAGCACATCATTTTAAAATAATGTGATAATCTTTTTTATTAATTTTTTAACATATATAAGTTATTTTTTGTGAATTCATGATATTATATTCTTATTATGAATTTAATTATATATAGTTTTTTGGTTTGAACAAGTGGGGCTATGATATGCATATTTTTGATGATTTATAAAAAGAATAGACAACACACTCTATTCAAATTATAACATCAGAAGAAGAATCTAATGATCTTGAATAACATATGACAACATCATCGTAATTTTTATAATGTTTTAATTTCTTCGTTCCTATGTCTATAAAATTTGGATTGCTTGTTTAATAGATGTTTACGTACTAATGTATTTAGGGGAATGAATTGTTATATGAACCAGATATTTTTTGTCCAATTTTCTAGTCACTATGTTAGTAATTTTAAGCAAATAAAGCTTACCCTCCTTAAATAAAGTAAGAATATTACAAAATTCATGACAAAAGATATATCATTTATTTGTAATTTAAGTTAAATATATATGTATTTTATATAAATTATTTTTTTATAATAAATTTAATTCTCAAGTAATTAATTAATATTTAATTTTTTTAATTATTTGCATTATTTAAACTATTTGTTAAACAGATTTTGATTTTTTTACTATTATGTAGTGATCGAATACATGTTTTAATTTAAGTATAATAGAAAATGAATAAATTTTGTAAAAAATTTAAAATCGATTCAACGTGTGAACCGACTTTACATTTTTAAGTCATCCCATTTAAATTTTTGACATAGTGTTTATTCTGAAAAATATCTTAAATTGTGATTATTTAGATCTGTTTAATATTAAACGATGTCCATTTGAACTTAATTCAATATTATTAAGATATTATTTTTATTGTTATAAATTCTATACATAATATTGTTTTTTTACAATTTTCTAATAAAATTAAAGATTTATTTTCCCATATAGTAATAATAAGTTAACTAATACTTACTCACTGGTAGAATTAGTTGGATCAATGATATCAGTGTTACCACTCAAATTTAGAGTTTGAGTCTTGCCCTGTAGTATCCTTCAAACAATTACCCACATCCATTGTAAGTAGGTTAGACATTTAAATTTTTTTTTTAAACAATAAAAATAATACTCTTAAAATTTATAATTATAAAAATAACAATTCTTATAATTAATTCATAAATTTTACTATTAATAAATCTCAATTCATTATTTCACTGAATAAGATGATTTAAATTCAATGTGAAATCCAATCTTATAACTAATGTTTTTGATGTTATATATTTTAGGGTTATATTTTTTTTATAATTTTACATAAAATTTATATATATATATATTCCAAGAACAAAGAAGGTCATTAAAACAAACATGTAACTAAAACTCATCAAACATAGAATTAATAATAATGTTCAATACCAAAAAGAAGAAGCAGATTAAAAAAAAAACCTGAAATCTCAACCATCTGGATCGATCTTCTAGCTATATATATATACACACACATAGCTAGACTGGTGATGACTTGTTGGTACGATCCTGAAAAGTACAGAATGAATAATAATAACTGTTTCATTCGTTTCTTCAACAGTACTAGGTACTACTAGTACGGAGCACGACCACTCGCCCAATTATAACCCTGATCAGAAGGCGGCATTTGAATCGAATTCAAAAGATTCGGCACCAAACCATGAAATAAAGGAGCACTTGAATTGGCCTCATGACCCAAAAGCTGCTGCTGCTGCTGCTGCTGTTGTTGTTGTTGAATTTGATCAAGATCCGCCTCAGTTGGAGACCCAATATTATTATTACTATTATTACCTCTTTGCATTGTAATTTCATTATCTTCATCAAGTGGAAGTCTCTCATAAGCAGCATTACTAAACGAAGCAGCCATAATCACGACTGGACCCGAAGCAATTAAAGTAGCAACAACACTACCTCCAACCACTTGACCTTGTCCACCACTTAAATAAATAGTCAATCCAGTTGCAGATGGTGGAGCTGGAGGAGGTAGAAAAGATCCAGCTAGTGATAAGATCTCAAATCTTCCTTGTAAACTCATAACCGAACTTGGATTAGCTGGTTGTCTAAGAGTTACATTAGTTACAGTCCCAGTACCACTCATAATACAAACACCTCTTTGTCTACGCCGAGCAAATGTCGAAAGACTTTCCAGAATATCACAACCATCCGCGATTTCCATCACATGGGTACGCAGTGTGTTAGCGCTATCTCGAGTTATGATGATTGGGGGTTTTGGTTTGTTTTTAGATCCAGCTGGTCTTCCTCTGGGCCTTCTTGTCATTTCACCACCTACATCTGAAGCACTTATTATATTCAGGTTTTGATCGTTGCCGCCTTCATCGTCATCATCACGGACACGATCACGATCACGATCACCATCACGGTCTCTTTTGAGACCTGGAGATAGGTTGGTGGGATCGGTTTGTTCTTCTTCTGATTTGGATCGTTGGTTGAGAAATTGCTGTTGATGATGATGGTGGTGGAGATTGAAGTCTCTTGTGTTGAATGGTGGAGGAAGAGGATGAGTATCCATTTCTATGCCCAAAATAAAATAAAATTAATCTGGTTAAATCAATACTCTATCTATAGATCTAGCTCTTACTCCAACGAAAAATAAGTACTTATCGTTTGAACTAAAGATCAATCAATAATCCAGAAAAGAAAATTCAGAAGAAGGTAAAGACTAGTTAATGATACTTAGCTTGTGGGTTGTCCTTAATTAATTTATGGTTGTTTTTGTTTAATGAATGAATAATAAAGAAATAATTAGGAAAGAACCAGCTAGGCAGTACTAGAAGAAAAAAACAGGAGAATTAAGATAAAAGAGTGGACTTTTTGGTGTCATAAATCCACTGATGAGCTAGCTAGCTAGCTGAATTTACCATCAATATCTTCATCAGTACTCGAATTTATTATCCACTGAATTTACTATATGTAGTTAAGTAAAAGCTTTTCTGAAGATGATGCCTAATTAAAAAGATTAAGCAATAGCAGTAGCTATGATTAACTTAGGTTATTGTTGAGGATAGATTAAGAGATGATGAGAAGTAGTATCAGAAAGAGAGAGAGAGAGAGAGAGAGAGAGAGAGATTGATGGATGGATAAGTATGAAGAGCCTTTTAGGGTTAGATTGATATAAAATAGATTGGAGATGTGTATGATTTTGGAGGGTGGTCAATGGTCCCCACCTGACCCACTCTCTTCTGTCGTATTATTATAAAATATAAAATATTAATTAGGTAAAATAATTTAAGTAATTGAATAGTCTTAATTTCTTAAAGTCTCGCCGTTTAGACTTTAGATAATGGAAATGGGAATTATAATAAAAATTTAATTTAATAAAATTATTATTACGTTTGTATGTTTAAATAGTATATTTAAAATAATAATAAATATAAAAGTAAAATTCATAAAATTATAAATATCTTTTATTTTTATTTTTAAATAATATAAAATAAAAATAATAATAAATAATTATACATAAATGTGATAAATATATAACATGTTACCGTACTCTCGTGGGTTGGGTTGAGAGATAAATAAACATTTTTGCTATTGTTAAATTTTTTTATATTTTATTACAAATTATTGATCAAATCAAATATAAAAATATTTAAAATGATTCCTATTAAAATTCCTATTATTATAAACATAACTTTATTGCTTTAATAAAAATAATTTTATAATAGCTTTAAATTCATTTCATGCATTATTAAATGTAAACCAAAAATAAGTAAAGATTTCTTAGATGTGAATATGACTTCACTCTAATTATTTTAAATCATACCTGTGAAATTTGAATCATGTTAATATTTTTTTACCCAATAAAAATTTGTGATTCAAATAAGACTCGTCTGTTATTTATCATTAAATTTGTGACTTAAATAAGATTAAAAACACAAGAAATATTATTTATTATTCAAAGAATAACATAGAATAAATACGTGCATGCATCTCCTAAAATTATATATATATATATATATATATATATATATATATATATATATATATAGTCCGAGGAAGCATTATCTTTCTTCATGCTATTTTTTAAAATATTAATAATATATTAAAGATTTGAAAATACAGAATAACATGTGGTTCACTGCTAATAATCACATATTTTAGGAGGCTGTTCCATTTACTTATAATTATTTCGCTACTTTCTCTTTGGATAGTTTTGATTCTTATTTCCATTCATTTTATTTTAACAATTAATGAAAGATAGATGAATGAAAAAAATATATCTAAAATGAAGAAATTCATGGCCTAATCCTCTTCAAAAGAGTTCTTAAAGAGGAAGTGTTGTCATAGACTTATAAGTGTAGCGAAAACCTAGTAATCAGTTGATGTGTGACTTCAACACTCCCGCTCACATCGATTTTCGACCAGAGATATGGAACATCTCCTCTTCACACCGGCGCATGGTCCATCGTTTACAACCGACCGGATACCGACTGAGTTACCTAGCTCTGATACCATGAAGAAATCCATGGCCTAACTCCCTCCAAAAGAACTCTTAAATAGAAAGAATTGACATAGACTTATAACCGCAACGAAAATCTAATGATCGATCGAAGTGAGACTTCAACATAATATTGATTATATTTTTAATTATAAATGGATTTATGCATAACTTACATGGTATTTGTTTCGTATATTCAAAACAACCAATTTTACAATAAATTATGAAATGAAATTCATTTTTTAAATCTCAAATGATACTATGCAATTGAAAATCGAAAGAATCTATTTTATAAATAATTAAAAAACTTGTTTGTAATATATTTTAAGGTAAATAATTTACTACGTTAATATTATAGAATTAATTTTAATTTTATTTAGAACATCGAATTATAAAATTTATTATATTATTTATATTAATAAATTATTATTATAATAATAAAAATTTAAATTATAGAAATCACTTACAAATGAAAGAATAATAAGGTTGTGGTTGTTTGAATCTTCAACTAACCACATGCGGCACTAAGGACGAACAAAATTCTATATTATATATATCATAAATTAAATATAAGTAACTAAAATTAACGTTATAGACAGTGTGGTTATTATTTATTTTTTATTAAAAAATTGTATTGATTTAGTATATAATAATTACATATAAAAATTTATAGTGGTGCAGTTAGTTTGTAAGCACGACGCGTGTGTCCTCCCCGCATCTTTTCTTGGTCAACTAAGTAGTACGGTGAATGAATGGAGCTCATATTTTCTTCGTCTAATTAATACAGATGGACATACCTGATCCGTGGGACTTGCCTTGATTGTCCTCAATTCTCACTTCTTAAATAAGATATTATGTATCTTACATTTAAAATATAATATATATATATATATATATAATTATTAATAAATACAGTTAAATTTATTAAAAAAAAATAAAATAATAATAAATAGTAGTGTGTTATAAAGAATATAAATTAAATATAAAAAATTGTGTACTAGCAGTAGACGTATAATTAATCATATTATTTTCAACTAGGTATCTATCTCTTGATTTATAATATTGAAAATGATATATTTTTAATCTTATAATTAAAAAATTGTATCAATTGACTTCTAATTAATCTTATGTAAAAAAAGCATAATTAAAATGATCATTTTGATAATTATAAGATTGAAATATTTAAATAAAATAATTAAAATAATGAACAAAATCAATATAGCTGCTAATTCTAATTAACTAATATATATATATTCCACCATTTCCAGCCATTAGAGAGACATTATAGAACATGACTTTCTTGATAGAAAAAATATTGATAATAGCTTGTGAGTTATAGGTATTATGGGAAACGTCAAAAAAACAAAAAAAAAACAGTAAGATGTAGAAGCAATAGCTAAAATTAAGAAATAAGAAAAAAAAAACAGGAACCAATAAGATGTAGAGAAAGTGTACTAGTGTGTGTTGGTTAGTACGAAGAAAACATGGTTTGACCGCATAATCCAGAGTGTTGGGACGTGGGAGCAAGAGAATAAGGACGCGTGAGTGGCGCTGACACTCACTTGCTCACCCACTAGAAGCCAACACCAACGCCGGAGATTTTGCTGCACTACTCAAACTCATACGAAGAAAACGCTCGTTTAATAATACTACTACTCCTACTACAATATCAATTCAAATTATATTTGTGTGTCATTCATGTCCATTATTATAATAAAGGATTATTAAGTCGATTATAACCCTTTTTGTTACTTTATGACTACTATTATAACAAAGGACTATTAAGTAAGTTTAATGAATCAATTTAAAATAATTTGACTTATCGGTAAATTATAAATAATTAAAAAAAAAAACTATTCATGTGTTAAAATATAAATATATTGGTTATTTAACAAGTTCAGAAAAACTCCATATAATTACCAACTAGTTTATGAATTATATCAAGAACCATCTACTTATAATAAACATTAAACAATATAAGAAGACATGAAGCATGTAAACATTTTTTAATGTTAAACATATTAACTAAGTAATTATATGTATTTAAATTTAAATTATTATTTAACATCATAAATTCGTTATAAATAAATTATATGTTTATTAATTCAAAAATCTTTATTATTTCATTATAAAAAGTAAGTATATATGATTTATCAATTTAAAAATCTTTAGTATTCTATCATATAATTCATTAAATTAATAAATTTTATTATTAATATTCACTTACACGTACCATAATGTTATCTCATATAAATTTATGTGATTTTTTAAGAATGATGTCCTTAATCTTATTCCATATCTTTTATGCCCTATCAAAGTTTTAAAAATTAATATTTTCATATTTATTCAATACAAGTAACAATAGAAGAAAAATAACTAGTTATAAATATTACATTTCAACAACTTTTTAACAATCTTTATTTAATTCTAAAGATACTGAATCATAATATCAAACATGATTATCATATAAATTAATAATTATTAACATTAAATAATCTTGACTTTGTTAAAACTTTAGTAGTAAAGCTATTATTAACTTTTGATTTATATGAAGCTTTAATATTTTATCATATAATTGTTTTTCTCTTATATATACTATTAACGAGAGAGATTATTTCATTGATGTAAAGAATTGGTAGTGAAATTATTATTATTATTATTTTTAAGGAGAATAATCAATATGATTGATTAAAAGTATTTTTAAAAATAATTAATAATACTTTTTATTAATGATTAATAAATATTTTAAAAATTATATAAAATAATACCTTACAATTTATAACAATTATATTGAAAAAAGTCGATAGACAAAATTTAATATTAAATGTGTTTAAAAAACTATATAGCTCAACTTGAATGACCTTTAATTGAATAAAATTTAATGTAAAATAATGGAGTAAACTCTTTTTAATAGTAAAATTATAAGAGGTGTTATTTTTATTTTTTCATATTTGTTTAAGTTAATTCAAAGCGTTATCGTCACGGCTTACATAAATACAACGTATAAGTCCCATAATTTTTTAGAATCACATAGATCATATTGTTTTCATAAAATTAACACTAAAATTATGTTTTGACCACGATAAATTGAACCAAATTTTATCATACATGTGTCGGTAATATAACTAAATTTGTAAGGTTATTTATAATCATCTATTAATAGGATATATTTGGTCTACTAAAAAGCTATAATACTTATGTGTTCTATTACATGACTTTTGGTGCTAGAAGTGTCAATAGAAGTGGTTCTATTAACCCTGTGATACTACCCATGAATTTTGTGAGTTCATTTCATCTTGTTATACTTATTTTTTAGTAAAATAGGATATGAATAGAATGATATGTAATAAAATATCTTATTTATCACGAATAGATTAAATGGGAAAAATAAAATTAAAAAAATAATAAAACAATGAAAAAAATTGAAATTGAACCAACTTTAACCTATAAACTCATTAGAGATATTAAATAGAATATGAGATAAGATAAGACAACCTATTTTATATCTCTACTTGATACCCTACACCCTAAAATTTATAACTATAAAATAATACTCTAATAATATTAAATGAATTATAATTAAATTGAAGTTTAATATTAAACAAATTTAACTAATCATAGATCAATTTAAATATCATTCAACTATATGATGTTCAATATTGTATAATATTTGAAATGAACTTTTTGGATATAAAAAAATTTATGATAAATTTTACAAGTTGGTATAAAAATATTTTTTTCTATACCTCCCTCTTCATATGTAACATTCACACCATAATAGGAGAAACGATTTAAAATAGTTTAGTTACATTACATAACATCTTTCGTATATAAAATTTTACTTTTAATTTCATAGGAAAAAAATAATTGTTATTTTATGTTATAAAAATAAATAAATATATTTTTGAATGGGCTTAAATTTAGTCTTCAACAAGTTAATTTATAAATTAAAAATTAAAAAAAAAATTAATGATTGTGAATCAAGATAATATGTTGATTTATATATATATATATATTCAATATTTCCATTCTCCCATGTTAATTGGCCTAATCAAAATGTTAATTAATTTAAAACTAACTAATAATTCTCATAATATAAAGTAATTAACTACGTCTAATATATAACGATGGACAGTTCTCTAAATTTTTTTTACTATACAAGTATTTACACACCCATCCTAGAATATGTGGCTAAACCCATATCTTTTAGTTTCTATTTGAAAAGCTCGTACTATATATTAAATAAATAGATGTATATTTCACAACGTGTCCTAAATAATTAGAAGTGATTTTCAATAACACATGTCAATAAGTTGAGTTTTAGTAATACTGACTCTTGTAAAAGAGCTCTCAGGAAAAAAAAAATTCAAATTAAATCTATTTTTCTAATTTTTGTTGCTGCAAATATTTTTGCATGAACTAATGCAATGGGAAGAGAGAATGTTTGCAACAACACTTACTCGAATTTAAATTTTTTTTTGTGTATATTATAAGAGGAGACTTCTTCACCGACAGGTTCTGTTACTGGGAATTCTGGGCATTTTTACAAACATCCATCGTCCAATGTTCATTGTGGCCTTTATAGTTATACCAAAAAGTGCTTCTTTATCATGTTACAATGGACAATTTGGTGACTTACCGTCTGCCACAAGACGATTTCTTAGCTTCTTTACCAACCCGTTTCCCACTTATTAATTAGTCTATTAATCTTGTTTATAGTGCAATTAATTTTTGGCAAAATTTCACTTTTGAAGTCATACTTTCGCATGCAACATTGTTGTATATATGAAACACATTTGTATATAGTTAGTTGTATACGTTGTCTTATATGTATTAAGAGATAGGAAAATGATATTAAATCTGACAAGATAAACATGAATTATAATAGAATTTGTATGTAAAGAAAGAATTAAAAGGAAACGATATAAATGTTAAAAAAAAGCGTTAAATGACAAGGGATCAATAATGAAACTCATGAAGAATTGTCGTATAAAATACTCCAACTTAAAAAAAACAATCTCCTTACTTAAACGGTTATACCTTTTTGACATCAAATTCAGAGGAATTACAAATCTATTGATATTCTGAGTAGATTTGTATGCATCATTGATTTGGCCCTCCTTGAATTCATTCTCATCACGCGCTATAGAATCTTCACCAGCTTTCTCTTTTTGTTAATGGGCCGTTACAAAAGCCTTTTAGAACTTGCTGGTTCTTTAGCAAAGCTTACCTCCCTTCACGAAACCCATGCATTCATTCTCATTCATAACCAACCTTACTTAACCACAATCAAATTCCTTCATTTCTCTCAAGGAAAGAAAAAAAAAGACATACATTAGGAAGAAGCCCACTTTGCCATTTTGCGTAAAAATCATGTCGACAACATCAAATTTGGAAGAAAACACAAGAAAATGGCCAGCCAACTGTGCCTTAACAATGCTTTCGGAGCTGAAAGTACAAAAAGGAATAGCTTTTCCATTGATGGTTATGAATTTGACATGGTTTGCTAAGATAGCAATCACAACAGCTTTTCTAGGCCAACTTGGACAGCTCAAATTGGCTGGAGCCACACTAGGGCTCACTTTTGCTAATGTTACTGGCTTCTCTGTCTTGAATGGACTGTGTTCAGCAATGGAACCAATTTGTGGCCAAGCTTATGGAGCTAAAAATTTCAGACTCCTTCATAAGACCCTTCTCATGACAATTGTTTTGTTATTGTTAGTTTCAATTCCTATTTCTTTCTTGTGGCTCAATGTTGATAAAATCTTAATCCATTTTGGTCAACGAGAAGACATTTCTCTAGTCGCAAAAAGATACCTTCTCTATCTTTTGCCTCACTTGGTAGTTACTTCATTGCTCTGTCCTCTCAAAGCCTATTTAAGCTCACAAAGCATAACAGTTCCTATAATGTTTAGTTCAGGTCTAGCTCTTGCTTGTCACATACCCATCAACATGTTACTCTCAAAAGCAAAGGGGCTAGAGGGAATTTCAATGACAGTGTGGATCAGTGATCTCATACTTGTAATTGTACTGGCTACTTATGTTGGTGTTTTAGAAACTGGAAAAGAAAGTAAATGGAAGGAAGGTGGATGGTTCGAGCAAAGTTATCAAGATTTGATCAGGCTGCTCAAGCTTGCAGGACCTTGTTGTCTCACTACCTGCCTTGAGTGGTGGTGTTATGAGGTTTTAGTCTTACTCACAGGGAGGCTTGCAAATGCTACAGTATCAGTGAGTGTGTTAGCAATTGTGCTAAATTTTGACTACTTACTTTATTCTGTAATGCTTTCTTTGGCCACATGTGCATCAGTCCGGGTTTCGAATGAGCTTGGGGCAAACCACCCCAATATTGCTTTTCAGTCGGCCTGGGTATCTCTTTCAGTGAGTGCGGTCTTTGGTGCCATGGGTAACTTGGTGATTGTAGCAGCCAGAGGAAGCTGGGGTTGCTTGTTCAGCCATGATAAAGATATCATAAAAGGTGTAAAGAAGATGCTGCTACTGATAGCTCTAATGGAAGTGGTAAATTTTCCATTAGCAGTTTGTGGAGGAATCATAAGGGGAACGGAGAGACCTTGGTTAGCTATGTATGCTAATCTTGGTGGGTTCTACCTGTTGGCATTGCCATTGGGGGTGATTTTGGCCTTCAAGGTTGCACAAGGGCTCCTGGGGTTGTTAATAGGGTTCTTGATTGGAATAGTTGTGTGCTTGGGGCTGCTGATTGCGTTTGTTGTGAGGATCAACTGGGAAGAAGAAGCGAGTAAGGCACAGGTACGAGCCTCAGTTGCTTGCCATGTCCCAGAACACACCGACGAAGGAAATCAGAAAACAAGAGACACTGTTGATCATGTAAAATTGTGTACTAGAAACAACTCATCTTTAGTCTGATTGCAAATCTCTCTTTGTTCTTTTGCTCATTGAAAGAGTACAACACCAACACAAAGCAGCCCATCATTTACTTGATCTTCCATGAACAGCACATCGTGGAGATCAATCTAATTATGAATCCTTTCTGTAATTCGAAGGTCTTTTTTTTACCAATCAGCAGGGCATTAGCCTGCCAGCTGATACTATCTTTTATAAAACATAATACTTGTATTGGTTTAACACCAGACAAATTATTAACATAGACAAAGAAATTTTTCGCATGACATAAACCAGCAGAATTAAAGCAAGTTGAACATCTTTGCATGAAAGAACTTTATAAACCTAATAAACAACTCTATAGACATGTTCAATACACCTTTGGCTCAGAAAAATACCTCATTTTGTCCAAGGCCAATAATATTAAAGAAAGAGCTCAATCATCAAGATACCCAGGGTCAAAAGTTGAAGAATCCAGCTCAATGGCTTTCTCATCATTGAAACCGAGGGCAACCATTATTTTGTGACCAGGAGATTCAACTTCTGACCAAATGGCAAGAACCATGTCAGTTGTTGTAATTTCCCCACCATCTCCTGTAATTCATGCACAATGCAGATCAATCCAGCAGTTTCAAGGACAAATGAGGAAAATGCCATGGGCACTCTATGAGAACATGAACTTGATTTATCAAAAATCAATAACTACAACAACCAATAAAAGTTAAGAACATACTCAAAATGAGGAGAAAGAGAGATTTGAAATTATACCAAATTTTAATTTATTATCAACAGCATGATCAAGAACTCTTTGAGTTTCTTCAGTCATTGGAGGATGCTTGGGACTCAAAAAATAAATGTCAGCTTTTCCAAGTAAATTGACAGTTTCTTCCCGCACTTTTAAAAGTGTTATTGCATTTGCTCACAAAAATCTTGCAGCCAAATTAGAACCTAAAATCAGTATGTAAGTTGATGCAGTAACAATATACCATGTTTACAGAATCAGCTAAAACTAACGCATCTACCACTCATCAAAAAATATTTCACTGACATTATTCTCATTGACAGAAATTGAATATAATGTACTTTCAGTCTTTCACAAACGGAGACAAAGATAAATGGGCTCACAGGTATTACAAAATGCTATCGTTCATTCTTTCCCTCACAAAAAAACATTATTTCTACTTCCATTACAGCATTTATGAATACAAGTACATAACATGATATGAACAAAGAATATGATTGGGATAAGTACATCCACATGTCAATCCATTCAACTCGAAAAAATCTAGTACCAACCACATAATATTACATTAATCCATTTGTCATTCAAAAGAAGATGAAGATGTAGAAAACAACAATTTCCTGAAAAAAGATTACCAAAATTTGTCCAACCAAGCATCTGACTCACTCTTCAAAATTTTTATCTATTCTAGAGCATTCAGTCTCAGCATAGACTTCTACCTCCTAACATCTTAATATCCCAATCAATATATGTATCAGAATGTGAATCCTTATCCGTCCAAGAGCTTTCCAATTTACATCACTCACTCGCAAAGAAGCTTGAATCAGTAATTCAGTTACAGGAACAAACTATTTAATGGGTTCATTAGGCAGAAGAATTAAAAGTCAAAATCATAGGAATGTAGTGATAAATATATAAAAACAATGTTGACCCTTCTCCCAATAGGTTAAGCTTTTAAAAAAGTTGATTCCTAACAACTTCTAACATAGTATAAAAACTAGAGTTCATGTATTTAAGAATCATTAACCCTGATATTGAATTGCAAGTGTTTCACCTGCATGATACATAGAGACAATACTTGTGAGTAAGTGATGAATATATAAAAACAATATTATCCTTCTCAAATTATCTTTAAGTTTTCGAGAAATTTGGTTTACCAATTACTTTTAACGTATGAAAGTCGTGGAATTAATCTGACGAGATAAAGATGTATCAAGGATTAGAAGACCAGGGAGATTACCTTCAATAAGGATCCCCATGAGAAGGGCTCCAGTCCCAGAAGTTAAGTACTTGAGCTTTCTCGCTTCCAATTCAGCCATAGCAAATGATTTTATAGCCTTCCTAGACCATCTGCTTCCTATTAAACATCACTAAACCATTTTCCCAACAAAGACTAACAATAACAGCTAAACAAACATAAAAAATCAAACTTACCTTGGAGTTTTTTCAGTGGATGAAATTTGGTCGGGTTCGGTCGGGTTTTGTGCTAGTTTCAAATCAGAAGTATCCGAAACAATGGGCATGTTCAAAGAAAATAATCTATAGATGAGGTTTTTAGCGAGACGAGAATGGGACTTACGCAGTTGGAAGGCATAGAGACCCAGTGGCTGTTACAGTGCCGACCTTACGCAATACCAGAGGTCTGAGACTCGTATACTGATTTGAGAGACCTTCGATACCCAATCATGGGTTACGTACTTGCCTAAAACTTCTGAGTCTGAGATTTCGTAACCCAGTATTGAAAGTTCATAAATATAAATTTAATTAAGTTAGTATGAATAAATATTTTTTTTAATTTTTTTTTAATTTATAATTTAATAATATAAACAAACCAACGAAGAATGTGATAACGTGCAAAAATAAAGTATAAAATAAAAAAATAACACGTGATATTTTTACATGAAAATAATATAACAATTATAACTTAAGAGTAAAACTAACAATTTTTTGAATTATCTAACTTTTCACCATAAAAAATAAATGTTCAATTATAAGTTTAATCATATGTTACACTCCCTTAGGATGTTATATTAATTTACCTTACTTACAAGCCTGTTTTGTTTTTATAGTTTCTAAAATTAGTGTGAACAATATCCAGATTAATGTTTCAATAAAATTCACGACAATCAGATACGTTTACAAATCAATTGGAAAAAGTTTAACACAAAAATACAAATATCCATGTGTATTGTACAACAGATTTAGTAATAAATAACTCTAAATATATTATTTAATAACTATATCAGATAAATCAAAATAACTATTAACCCTATAACAATCAGTTTAATCACAAGTTCATTAATGATATCTTCCTTAAAGATTAATAATCAAATAAAATAATTATAATACAATACACACAATTATTTTATTTAATAATTTAAGAGCAAAAATAAAGAATAAGTTAGGAGAACACATGATCAAAATATCATAAATTAATTAGAATTATTGATCAATCAAACATAATCACAATGTTTGATAGATTAACCAAATAAAAATATATAAACAATTATAATCTTATATTTGTAAAACAAGAATAAAAGATAATAATAAGATAATAATGCTCTTGTGTGATTGAAACAATAAACAATGAGTTTATTTATAGAAAAAATTAAAACTTTTATAATTGATAAATATATTTTCTATTACAAATAGTATTAATAATTTATTAATCAATAAAACTCTTATTAAAAAAACATTATTTTGAAGTAGATTTTACGCTATCTTTTAAGATAAGATTTAGCTTATAATTTAGGTTATATTTTATATAATATTTTAGTATATATCTTATTTTATATACTAGTTTATATCTTATCCTACATCTTAGCCTAAAATTTATGATATATACACATTAAAGAATATGTTGAGTGGTAATGTCATAAATTGATTCAATTTTAAATAAATATTTTAGTAATAAAAATAATTTCATATTTATAAACATGTATTATTAAATATATGAATACAATCTTATGTATCATAGTTATAACAGATATACCTGATGTACGATTATCTAAAATTTGAACGTTTATTCGACTATGTTTAATAGATTTGATAACAAGCTTAAAAATAAGTTTATATACAAATATTTTATTTATAAAAATAACAAACACTTATAATCCTTACAGATAGAATGTGTATCATACCTTTCTACGATTGAGTGTCAAAAAAGAGTTTGTACAAGGAAGATTTGAGTAGATATTTTTGAAAAACGCATTAGCATGTTTTTTGGCAAGTTCATTGGAAGGATAAGATTAAAAATGTAAATTAGTATAAGATATTAATGAAATTTCTGTTATAATTTATTAACTTTTAAATTTTATCTCAATTTATTTTATTTTATTTTTAACGAGATTATATGATAATAAAATGTTATTAATTAATATATATCATTTATTTTTAATAAATTTAAATTAAATAAGTAAAAATATTAAAATAAATAAAAAATATGATATATGATTATTTATAATGTAAATTTAACAAAAAAAATTAAATATATATTTAAAATTAGATTTATTAAAATTAAAATATAAATTACATGAAATTAATTAAAATAATATTTAAATAAAATTAGATAATATTACGTTAAGAATATATTAAATATATTGTTAAACATTAGATGAGATTGAGATAATTTAATTTACATCTCAAATTTATTTGAAGAGAAGCCGTGTCGTTTAGGTAGCTATTGTAATGTCTTGCTTTTCTAATGGGCCTCAACCTGGCTAGTTAATGTGTCACCTCTTTGTTCTAATTTTTTTTTATCGGGCTTCAAAAAAGAGGAAGTGCACTGATAAGGAGTAATGCTTGTTTTATATACGCTTGTTTATAATTGTTTTTAAATTTCATATGATAATTTGAAATAATTAATAAAAAATATTTTAAGCTTTAGATTAAGAATACAGGGTTTATATTTGACAAGCAAAATAAAAAAAAATAGACTTTTAATTTGTAGTTCCTTCTTTATTGACATATCTTTTATGTTTTTGAAAATTACCCACCACTGCATATATAATAATTTTTATTATTAAAATGAATAAAATGTTTATTTTATATTTATTATATTGCTAATATTAAATAAAATTATCATCAATATTAATATTAACATAATATTCTTCGGGTAATAATCCTTTACATTATCACTACCCCACAAATTATATTATCAGTATTTTTTTTTATTAAGTTTCATATTTCATGTTAATGATACAAAACTTTACTAATAAATTTATAATAAGAATAGGTATTATTTATTATTTTATTTTTTCATTAAGTATTGGATATTTATTTTTATTAAAAAAATTATTATATTAATTTTATATTTTATTAATACCAAGTAAAACTTTAGGTTTCTCAAATGAATGATGCTTATCATTTAGGGCCATGATTTATTTCACTTAATTCGTAGCCCAGCTCAGATGGCATAGAGATTAATGAGGCGTGCTCAAGCGAGACCGAACCAAGCCCATACCATTGTGCTTGGGCGAGACCGCGAGACTTCATATCATTGATTACGCTCTACCTAATATGGAAGCTTTCGCATTCAACGCTGTTGCTGCGGAGTGAGTAGGAATGGAAAGAAAGAAAAAAAGAAGAAGCGCGGATTCGATTTTTATTAGGTAAATTTCGTGAATGGAGACGATTTTAAGTAAAAGTTGAACATGAAACAATGCGTACAGTTCGGTTATAGTTATACTAAAAACCGTATTCAATTATATCAAAAATTGATTATATTTATTTAATTAATTTATATATTTAATATATTAAATTATATATTTTTTTTCAAATTTTTTTTTGTTTTTTTAATAATTATTCCGAACCGTTAATCGTGGATGAAAAACCATCACAAAATCATAACGATTTTAAGACGATTTTAGATATATATTTTATAATTCGATTCAAATACGATTATATTAAAAATTGTACGCGCATGTAGCCGTGCCAATCCGTAGGAACGAGGATATGCCAAAAAATCATCACCGTTTTGTTAGCAGATGTTTCTTTCGTCACCAAGTTTGGATCAATCAGTTTTTGGTGGATAACGCCCAAGCTGATCTCTTCTCGTTTCCCCTATACGTTTATAAAATTTATATTCTCAAATGCTTTTTCTTTAAATGGGTTTTTAATTCTTTCTTTTTTTTTTCTTTCAGTCAGAGCTTTGCGGCGTCCACTATGCAGAAAAAAGATCCTCATTGTTGTTCTTGAAACAGAGGTATAGAGGTATCACGTATGTTAAATAACTCATAATAACACCAATCATTAAAGTAGCTAGCTATAACCAATTGGCGACTTGTAAATGGGAAGCACAAAATTTAATAGCCAAAATAGATATTTAAATACGATAAAAATGTCAAAAAAAGAAAGCATGAATCAAAAACTCATATATGTAACAGCCTATAGGTTAAATTCATAACTGTAGTTTCACTTTATTATGTCGTTGAATTTTGAATTCCTATGAATTGAACTTATTTATTTAATAAAATTTAGGTAATTATTTTTTACATAATTTTCATATAAATAGGTAAGGTAAATAATTGTGTAAGCCTTTAAGTAATATAAATGGAATGTCCAGCCGTCCATTATGGACCCAATTGCCAAGTAAAAGCGCAGCGAATTCATTGGCAAATACATGCTACTAGACAGAGTTGATGATATGTCTAATTCTGACATCAGTGGGGATTCTTTTATGAACACTGAACAATTTGTGAGTAATTTTCACAAGCACTTGGCTCCCATATTGATTTGCAGTGTACGTTTTGTCTACAAAATCTGCTGAATTCTTTTCACGGTTTACCTAGTAAAGTGAAGAAGATATATATATATATATATATAGCGCCTGCAAATCTGCAATAGTATGTATACTGTTGACAGTAGAAATGCTTTATTGAAAAAGTAATATTTTGACTTAAATAGAAACATACTGTATAAATATCCATGTAACCTACCATTTTCACGCTAGCTGGCAATGCTTCGAAAGAGGGCGTGGTTTCAAATCACACTTCACATTTATAAAAAAAATATATATATATTGGATTTGTTATTTTAGTGATAACAATATTTCACTTTTAATATTTTTTTAATCAAATTTTTGATGTCATGTTTTAGTAATATATATATTTTCAAATAATTATTATTTTAATATTATTCATTATTTAATTAAATATTTTTTACATCTATTATAGTAATACAAGTATAATATTAAGAATATATTTTTAAATAAATAATTAATTATTTCAAAATATTCTCTAAACATCATTTAAATAATTTATTATTTAAAAACATCATTTAAATATCGAATAAATATTATTACACGTATAAAAATCTCAAATTAAATAAAAAAATTATACTTAATTGATACATTTTTAAACGATTGTATTACTAAGGTAACATATAACTCCAAAATCTAGGTAAAAATGTACCAAAAGTGAAATTGTTGTATAACGAAACCAAAAACATGAATTATACTTTTAGTAATTTGAAATTTTGTAATATTTGATGATCAATTATTTTTAATACGTTATAGGATAAGATATACTATATTCAAACTCCATTAATTTTAATTATTAAATTTTAATTGTTTAATATGCATAAAAAATAGATATTTTAGGAAGTAATAATTGTAAAAAAAAATGTTAATTGTTATCTTAATCATAATTTAAGCTTTTAAAAAAGCTATGACCCATAAATTTTGTCACATTCATCAACTACTTGTAAATGTGTTCTCTTGAGCTAAAATTTGTCACAAAAAATGAGTTATTTAGAAATTATTTATTATTCTTTAAGCATAGATGAACTATTATTTCATATTAATCACATATTTAATTAATACATATATTTTTATATTTTTTTCCAAAATTACTATCAATACATTTGACATGCATGGAGTATATACATGTTCTTATTAATAAAAAACAATAATAACTATGCATTTTATATATATAACATTTTCTAAAATTCTGACTATTCTTTTTTCCTAATAAATACAAGTACTGTTAAATTAGAAATTACTTTATAAGGAGTTTATGCCACATTTTCTATTAAATTACTTATAAAATGTGGTACATCATTCATCGATCATCATAATCATAAATGTTCATCAGCTGGAACATTTTCATTTATAGGACAATGCCCATATTTAAATGATTTATATAATTCTCTTAACTTCCTGAATAATCCTCCAAGATTCGTATACTGTGCATGTTAAAAGTTTTTACTGCATTAACATTATCTCCTTCAAATATTACTCCCTCCATTTTAGCAGCTCAAGCTAAACTATTGCAAACAATGAAAAAAAGTTTATAACCAAGCAGCATCAACATTAAATTTAATAGCTACAATCATTGCACGTTTTGTTTATGTTAGAAATGAGAAAGTTACAACTTATATATATATATAGAGAGAGAGAGAGAGAGGTCATATTCATGATTTAATGAATAATGTAATTACGTGTAACACATGCGTCAGTTGGATATATATATATAGCTTCTGCTTTAGGAACTTTGCCTTTAAGTGACGCATACTCAATTATGAATGTGTATAATTAAGAAAACGAGATTAGAGTAAATTCTAAGATTATAACTTATCAATCAAAAATTTGAAATAAATAATTATTTATGAAATTAATATCTATAAATATGATACACATGAATGACAAGTCAGTGAGTACATAAATTTGAATAGAATATATAAACAAAGGCCAGATTTAGAAATATTTTGACATCAAAAAGTGCAAATTAAGGAGAAGTGTTTCAAAGACATCATACCAAATTAGCATCACTCGTGAAAGAGACTAGTTATGATCAGACTTGCAATACAAGCCACCTATGACTCATTGATGTATCATATATATATATATATACCCTTCTAAAAGCACTTTTATATGTTTTGCTTAGTCAAGTTTAGTGCACCTTATTGAGTGAAATTAGGTTAAAGTTTCCATTCAAACTTTCTCTACCTAGCATCATTTTTATATCAAACTCATGCTTTACCCACTTTTTTCTTAAGTTATTAATTTTTTCTTACGCCAATCTTTGATGACCCTCAATGTCATCAAACAGATATAAAAAAAAAATTATGAAAAATTTTACGGAAAGGGTGGGATTGCATTAAAATATGTAATTAGCCGACCATGGTTATTCATCTCATCTAATATTAATATGATGGTACGCATTGCCAATTCATAAATTTTGCTTATTTCATGGAAGTTTTAAATTGAATTATTTATACATGAAATAAAATTATTGAATTTAATAATCTAAAATGAATTCGATTCTATCTAGCTCTTGGGGTACTAGTAAAAACTTATTTCTATTATTCTTTGTCCTAGTGATAATTTTATTTGCCAGCATTAGCCATCTATATTTGTTGTCATCAATAATGGTGGTACTTGAGAGTACAACTTTTAATTAGTGTACATTGATGAAGTCGAAGGACATCAAGATCTGTTAAAGAATTAGCACTTGCGGAAACGAATATCGGGTCCAATTTTGGTTGCACAAATTAATAATAATGGATAACGGCAAAAGTAATAAGCAATAAGAAAATAAATGGCACACAATGATTTAAGTGGTTCAACTTTTCAATGTGAAAAGTCTACTCCACTAACGACGGCATACCGAGAAAAAAATCCACTAATAACCAAACGGAGATACAAACATCAATTACCAGAGCTTCACAAATTATACCAAATTCCAAAATCAACCCACAAAATATCCCCTCTAATTTACTGGTAATATATATAGCAAGATAAATTAACAAACTTGCTATTAAATCAAATATTACCGTACAAATGAGAGAAACACTACAAATGGTGAAATGGACAAATTTGTCCATTGGGCCGATTTCTCCTCTTTGATCTTGATCGCTCCTATTCTACGCTTTCTATATTTCTTCTTTTTAGCTCTCAAATTGGTCGCTTTCTATTTGTTTTCAATCATTGTTGAGAAATAGTGAGGAAGAGACAAAGGTAGAACAACAATGAAGAAAATGACGCAGAGGTTGGATTTATGATTTATTCTTCTCTCGATATCACCGGCCGCTTCGTGGCTATTCACGCACTGCTGGTTTTCTTCTTTTATGCAGCTGCTATTTTTCTGCTTTTTCTCTGGTGGCTTCAATCTTCCTTACTTAGAAACAAACATATATATATATATAGAAGGCATCTTAGGGTTTAAGAATATATTGGGGTTTTGGCTTAATATTGTTTTGGGCCATTATTAACAAGATCATTTTTTCCTATGAAGTTATTTTATCTCATCATTTAATTTAAATAGATGTATGATGATTATATCATGATGTAGAAATACATTAACGTAGTACTAATAAAGTAGCACAATGGTTTGTTTAGCAACTCAAAAACTAGGTCCCTTACCAAACTAAGAAAAAACCTCTCTCCATCCCTTACCCGAGCAGATACTAATATATATATATATATATATATATATATATATATATATAAGAGGGTTATTCGTGAAAGTCATTTCGTGAAATGAGATTAGCCCATACGATTTAGTCTTTTTTTTAATAATATTACTATAGTTTTAATTAAAATAAAATTTAATTATTATTATTTTAATAAATTACATGTTATGTACTTACTTGTGATTAGTTTTATATAGTTAATGTAACGTTTATAAGTATTAAAAATATTCATTAATAAAATGATTAAATATAAATTAATTTATAATCACGTTTTCGTGTCTATTATTAAAAGTCAAAGAAAAATCAGAGTTTCAATTTGATGTGTTTTGAGTATACAATTATTTCTTAACATATTAGAATTGAATTTATACATATAGAAAAATATAGTATATATGCTGCTCGATCAATCAAGGCTAAGGTCTATCGTGTCTGATTCATGTGATGTCGAGTTGAAAGCATTTGGGTGTAGATCGATCAAAGATATGCTCAATCGATCAATTAAGAGTTCAATCTACCTGCTCTTTAGTTATTATTTAATCATTGTTGGATCGATCAACCTATTAGTGCGAATGCTATCATGTCTGTGTATATGGTAGGCTTCCTAATCTCCCTTCTCGGTCGAGTAGTGACAATAGATTCTGGCTGCTGATTAATCGATGGTGATGGTAAGAGAACCTCCACCTCAACTCATATCTCTTCTTGATCATCAATTTCATCTTCACCACGATCGGTAATCGGTGCAATCTTCTTTTGATCTTCCAGAGTTTCAAGCATCACCTTAGAAAGAGTATTTGGACTTTCATTCTTTTTCTCTGAATTTGTCTGTCTCAACATATCAGACTCGTCGAATGTAACATCTAGGCTTAAGATGATCTTCTTGGATTCACTACACCAAATTCGAAATCCTTTAACTCCTTCCTTAAAGCCTAAGAAAACAGCTTTCTTTACTCAAGGATCCAGTTTGGATTCACTAACAGGAAAATATGCAGGACATCCAAATATTCGCAATGAATCATAATCAGAAGCAGATTGTCCAGACCATACCTCTTTAGGAGTTTTCCCATCTAATGTAGTCGTAGGAAGTCTGTTGACTATATGAGTTGCATATGACAAAGCCTCAACCCAAAATGCCTTGCTCAATTTTTTGTTGTTAGTTCTACCTCTGGCTGCCGTCAATGCTTATGATATTGAGTCTATATGATCATGTTGATCCTTCTTCCAGTACTCGTTATTTACCAAAGCATTTGAAACATCTACGAAATTAACCTCATCATTTCCATATAAAAAGGTTGTGGTTAAATGCTCATAGCTCTCAGGTAATAAATTCAGCAACAACAAATCTTTATCTTCATCGATAATTTTAACATCTAAATTTTGCAGATCAGCCAAAATTTTATTAAAAATATCTAAGTGCTCAGTCATAGGGGTACCTTTCTTGTACTGAAAACGGAAAAGTTTCTTCTTCAAGTAGAGTGTGTTCTCAATATTTTTCGTCATGTATTTGTCCTCTAATTTCTTACAGAGAATTGCGGCTACATTCTCTTTCATAACAAAGTACTTTTGATCTTTTCCTAAGCATAGTCGAATTGTGCCACAAGCTTGTCGGTTGAAATAATTCCAATCTTCATTTGAATAATCTCCTGGCTTGGTTTTCAAGGCTATATTAGATCATTCTCGGAACAATAGATCTAATACTTTACATTGCCA
Organism: Hippophae rhamnoides; assembly: GCA_033030585.1. Classification (NCBI taxonomy): domain Eukaryota; kingdom Viridiplantae; phylum Streptophyta; class Magnoliopsida; order Rosales; family Elaeagnaceae; genus Hippophae; species Hippophae rhamnoides. The sequence goes on along the minus strand of CM065429.1, from coordinate 38,324,210 downwards.
CATGCCAAAGTTATTGGTGCCGTCGAATTTCTCCACCTCAAACTTTGCGTTGGACAACATAGTTTTTCGGGTAGAACAACTTGGTTTTCCATAAATTCTATGGTCAACTTGTTCACTTTCTTCGATCTCTCTTTTATCAGCCATAAGTACAAACTGATAACAGAAATTTTACACTTAAAAATTAAAACAGTGTTTTTCCAAATTTTATACTTTATTTGAAAAAACGGAGTCCGTAGTTAAATCTGAAATGGTCCATTTAGCTAGGAATAGATCCAACTCGGTTGAAAACGGATGAAAAACAAACCAACTCGGTCCAAATATCACTAGTGATTGAGTTGACTTGGTCCAACTCGGCGAGTTGACTGAGTGCTGGCAGCAGCACTCTGGCACCTTTTGGCGGTGATTCTGACTTTCGATTTGAGCGATTCTTTCACCGTTGTGTTCATCTCGTCGAGAGCTTCGATTTAATATATAATACTGCTATATTTGGCTTTGATACCAATTTGTTATGGGCAGAAGCAATAAATTATGGTATATGAATATATCAAAGCGGTAAAAGAACACACATAATTTACGTGGTTCGGAAATTTTCCTAGGTCCACGAGAGACAGCGGATATTATTGAACTGAGTAGGAAATATACAGAATACAGATACAGATTTTCTCACTAATAATATCTCTCAAGTGTTTTCCAAACTCATAGAAAAAACTCTAAAACTCACTAAGTATTTTCTCTCTTTGAGTTTTCTTATGTTCTCTATGATTTTTTCTAATTTTTGCCTCTCTTTTTGCAATGCATGAACTATTCCCTATTTACAGATGAAGCAAAGCTCCATTTTCCTAAATTGTAACATAATTTTAGCATTAAATCGTGTCACAAATTAGGTAACTAATTTTCCTAAATTATGACACTAATTTGTTACTTTTAGAACCAATATTCAACAATTTGTTTATATTGTCTGCCATTTTGTTTGTGACGGGAACCTTCTCTTATAAGTTCTAGCTCTTTAATTTCTTGCTCATGATTTATAAAATCGAATAATTTAGTACGAGGCTTTATCTCGGAGTTGATAATGTTTTGTTCCATATTTCTTGTCTTTATTAATAAAATAATAGTTGGAAAAAAATAAAATAAAATCAATATTATTTCGATCAAAATTTTAAAATTTAAATCTTCTTTTACTAAAAAAATTTCATATGCAACTACAAAGTTTTAATTGTTCAAATGTTACCGATGATATCACACATTATTTAAACATGATACAAATGTAAGTTTTATAAGTAAACATGATCATTATTATCCTTGTAGTTAACCCTTTAGGATTAAAAGAATGATGGTTCTTATAGTATAAGAGCTTACTTAAGTCATTTGGCAAAAACTTTGAGTCTCAAAGCCCAAAACAAAATAAAATTGGTCTTACAAAAAAATAATAATAATAATAAAAGTGATACAAATATAATATAATATAATAAAATAAGTTAAAAATATAAAATGATTAGCTTTGTAATAAACATATATACATACTTTGAGGAGATATGTTACACGTAATAGAAATCTTATTTTAATTTAAAACAATATCATGGGATAATTTATAAGAATTATGATTATCTCTACTCATTGAATTAATCTTTTAGAATTTAAAGTCTCATAATTTTTATAGAATTTTACATCAAGATAGTACCACTCTCTATTCTTTTTTTAAGGTAATTTTTTTTTCTAATTTGCATGGGCAAAAAATGTTTATTGTAGTTTCAATTTCCGACTATATAAGGGGAGGAATATCAAACAAGATTTGAAAATTTTTCCTGCATGCCCACCTTTCAATAAATCCATGATTTTCTTTTCTTATATATATATGGGTACGCTTTATATAATATGTATACAAATGGGTTACAAAGTTGAAGGTACATGGTGAACATATGTCTCAAGATAATAGACACCATGCACAATGATGAAATGAAAAAAAAAATAAAGAAGTAGAACAAGTTAGAATGAGTTTAATTTACATTGTTGTTCTTATAAGATTATATTTTTTTCAAAAAAATCACTAACTTAAAATGATTGGTATTTATTTTTGATATAAAACTGATATTAATTTGACTAAATTAATTGAATATCATGTAAAGAATTTGAGCCTTAAGTTGGTTTTAGAAAGAAAATTGAATAATATTTGAAGTTAAATAAGATACTAGATAAGTAGTTAAAGGACAAGTAAATGCAATATATAGGGTAATAAAAATTGTACAATATTCACGTGGATCGATCTCACTTAATTGTTAAAAGATAACGTACGTAAATGACTCATAATATTATATGACATAATGAATATGTCTCCACGAACAGTGATAATTTTTTACATTAACCATCCTAATGAATAGTATATAATATCATATAAAACTTTAGATTATAACACAAAAACTGTACATATTAAAAAAAAAACCATATTCTTTAAATATTAACCGTAAAATGTCGTTTTTGAATCATATATATATATATATAGATTACATTCAAATCTTCATGACTCTTATCCGTCCATCTGAGAGTATTAATTGTATTATCCTAATAAAATATGCACACTGCCAGTCCCACGTTGCCACGTTCCTATCACTCGCTGTTTTTTTGTACACATGGTAGACCATTTGGACTTAAAGCTTATCCAAAGGCCAAGATCTTTCACCATTGTGATAACATGAATTTCCTCGATGCAAAGTGCTTCCAAATAGTACACATATTGCAAAGCAACACAAACATTCAAACATAAAAAAACAAAAAATAAACAAACAATTAAATGCACACTGTGCTGTCAATTTTTTTTTTTATAGAAATATAATAAATTTTAAAATTTATTTATAATTAATGTTTAAAGGGCAAAAGTCGTTAAAGTAGTAAATGAAACTGTGTGCATTATTAATAAAAAAAAGAAGAAGAAGAAGAAGAAGAAGAAGAAGATAATCTCATGCCGAAATCCTGAAGTAGTGAGTGGGAGACACATCTTCTTTAATTAAGTGGGTATAATATTAATAGAATAAGACAAAGCAACAAATCACGGTGAATGTATGTATGGTCTGCTACATTAAATTAATAACTAAAATAAATCTAATAACATGTTTAATCACGTTATTATACCCAAAACATGCCTCGAGTGTCTCACGGAGAGATATGCGGCGCCGTTGTATTCAACCAAAACCCACTCTTAACACTCCCGCCTTCACATGGAGATAATTTTGAAATTGGCGCCATATTTCTTCAACAGTCAAAAAAGCTAGTCTTATACGAGACCCAAGAAAATGGCGGGATTTTCCAGGATTTTAATTAGAACGATTTGTAATTGGGGACCACATTAACCACGTCTGAGCTGTTCGCGTGTCACCACACCACACTGATTTACTGAAACTTTTCTTCCATTGTCCTATTATCACAATTCAATGTCTCGTACTCGGTATGTCACCAACATATGACTAGTTTTATATGTTGGCAATAAAGTTACATCCTCATTTTTATTTTATATGTATTTTTTATTAATTATTATAATAAAATTTATTATTAAACTATATCAAATATATAATAGTTGATAAAAAATAGAATGAAAATAAGATAATAGTGAAGATATTTAAAAAAAAATCTGATTTAAAAAAATAACTAAAAACATTGAGATATTAGAGGTACAGATTTACACCAAAAAATTTGTTTAAATATGATATTAATACAATCATTATAAGTGATTATAATTACTATTAATTTTAAGGTTAATTATTTAATAGTAATATGTTATAAAAATAATAATTTTAATGTTACTTCCTTAATATTAAAAATTAATAAAAATGATTGTGATTAAAATCCTACTTAAATTTTATAAGATAAGGTTATTACAGCAATTATAATTATTATTATCAAAATAATTTTTCTTTAATAATAATTTTATTCAAAATAATAACACATAATTGTAATTAATTATATAAGTATTATATATAATTTATGTATTTTTAATATTACAATAACAAAAATTATTGTTTATCGTTACTCATTGAATCCATAAATTGGATGTTAAATTTTTTAATAATTTTTTGTATCAATATATAAGAGACTTTCATAGTTTTTAGATTCATGATTAATAATTAGATGTCTAATTTTTTAAATAATTTTATTTATATCATTTTAATATTTTGATTACATGATTTTTATAAGTAATACATAAATCTTGTATAAAAGTTATATAATCAAAGTTAAGTGATTATATTACCTTAATTTTAAAAATTAAATGATTTATTTTTTACTCGAAAGATTATATAATCAAAATATCTTTTATAACATTTTTTCTTCAATAATTCTTCCATTTAGGACGTTCATTGTTGAATTATTTGTTGGTTTAATACGTTGGTTCTTACTAATGATATGATTGCATGGTACAATAATAGAAAAAAAGATAATATCTTTTTTCTCTCTTAAATATTTATTATATAATTTTAATTTACGTAGGATAATAATATATATAAATTATGCATTATTTCAAAAATAAGTATGTTAATGTTATTTATTAATTTTATTGATTTTTGTTTTAAAAAAATAATTGATAATTGTATTTAAAAAAATCGTTTATCTTTTGATTCATAAACTTACATTAATACATAGTTGATAGTTCATTATCAATAATATTGATGTTTTTTTGTCAAAATTAATAATTGGTGCATCTCAATCATTAGAACACACTCTCAAACTAATAAGTGAGAAAATAATCAAATCAATTTATTTAAATAGAAAATATCATATGATCTATATTAGATTCACAAATTTTAAGATAATAAATGAGAAAATAATCAAATCAATTCATTTAAATAGAAAATTCGATATGATCTTTCGGATTTGAATTAGATTTACAAATTTTATAACCGGATCAAATTCGGATTAAAAATTATATAATCTGTTTGGATTCAGATCATAATCGGATTTACATATTTTATAATTTATTATATCTAATTCGAACCAAATTAATATTAAATTATAAAAAATACATATATTTTTTATAATATATTATATTTAAATATTATTTATACCATAATTATATTATATTTTTAATTTAGCTTAAAAATAAATACAAATATTTAAAATAATTTAATAATTGTACATATATACTTCCTATTTTTATTTTTTTAGTTATAATTATAAATAATAATATTTGTTATAAAAAAATATCAATTTAAAATTTAAATTTATGTATTTCATGTTTTATATATGACAATGATTTATAAATAAATTTCAATATCAATCTCATCTTATTCGATAAAAAAATTGATATATTCAGAATGATTGATTATGTCATAAGATCGGATTTAGATTAAAAATATTTAAATATGTTCATATCATATAAAATTTTGATTAGTCAAAAATAGATAATTTTGGTTCGATACTCACCCCTACTTAAGACCTTAGACCACCATGATATGTGGTAGTGTTTAGCCATTCAATGCTTAAGTAAGTCCATATAATAAGAAATTAGTAGATTGATGTATCTCTTTTTGATATATAGAGATGCATGAATATATTTAATGAAATAAAAAATATATATAAGTATATATAGTTGAGAGAATAATTTATATCAAGCTTTGCAATTACGAGAAACTAAGAACTTATTCTATTACGATGAATAATTGTGATTATTTATAAGAAAAAAGTATACTTATTATTTACCAAATTATTAAGAATAGATGTGAGAAAATAATCCAATCAATTCATTTAAATTGATAAATTTGATCTGATTCAATTTGTTGAATTCAAATTAGATTGGATTAAATTTTTTTATAGTTGGATGATATTTGAATTGAAAATTATATAATACGTTTAGATTCAGATGAGAATCGGATTGGAAGATTTTATGATTTATTTTATCCAATCTAAACCGAATTATTATTAAATTATAAATAAATAAATATTTTATTATATAACATATTATATTTAAATATTATAAATAACATAATTATATTATATTATTATTTTAACTTAAAATTTAATATAAATATTTATAATATTTTAATACCTGTACATATATACTTTTATTTTTTTTATTTTTTTAGTTGTTACTATAGATAATGATATTTGTTACAAAAATATTAATTTAAAAATTAAATTTATGTATTTAATATTTTATATATGACAATAATTTATAAATAAATTTTAATATTAATTTGATCTTATCCAATATAAAAAAATTGATCTGTTTATATAGACATTAATTAGGATTGATTATGTCATCAGATTAGATTCAAATTAAAAATTTTCAAATCCGTTTAGAATGGATCGATTCAAATTGACAAAAAAAAAACAATTTCAATCTTATACTCAACTATATTTAAGACCTTGGACCACCATGTTATATGGTAGTTTCTAACTTTAGATAATTAAGTCTTATAACAAAGAGAATGATAAGATTGATGTCTATCCTTTTTTACGTATAAAGATGTAAAAATATATTTAATAAAATAAAATTCATAATTTAAAGTTTATAATTAAGAGAATAATTTATATCAAGCTCTTAAATAATGATAAATTAAGAATTTATTCTATTACAGTGAAATAATGGTAATTATTTATAAAAAATAATACACTTATTAATAATCTTTATTTATAATGATAGATTTATTTTTAAATATTAATTTATTATCTGTTCAATTATTTTATTTTTAGATAATTAAAGATATTTTAACATGTTAATATTTATAAATGTTGAGGCTTATTTTTTCGTTACAAATTTTGATTACAATCTCTCTCTCTCGTATTATATTATATTATATTATATTATATTATATTATATTATCTAACATTTAACTATCTGTCGCGAATAATTAATTTCTCAACCATATAACTTGTTACCTAACTAACGAATAATTTTTTTCATATCTTATTTTTCTTTCATCCAGCACTAATCATACGTTCATAATAAGACGACCCCCAGGAGCCGTCTGATTTAGCGCGAAAATTGCACTAAATCAATCGTCGGTTAAAAAAGTGACACGTAGAAAGTACGATGCAACAGACAGCAACCATTAAAATGAACGTGATTTCTGCACACTTAGACGAGATTGTCAAATAAATATGGAAGCGGGCCGGGTAGGACCCCCCAATTAACAAGAGTATCGTCTCGTTGACATTTATATGTTTAGGACATGTGTCAAGTTTTAACAAAATTTATAAATATTCCGAAGAGTGACGTTAGAAGAACGTGCCACCATACGCGTAATTGTTGCGCCTCATCTTATAAGCTGCAACGTCATTTTTAAATGGCCATCTATTTTTATTTTTATTTTTTTATAAATAATATAGCTTGGCGCCTAAGATGCTGTTAATGAAAGGATATCGTCAACAACACTTTCTATTTGTAATAATATAATAATTATTTATTAATTAAATTTATTTTAAATTAATTATTATGTACTGGTTATTATAAATATATTTTTTCTTCTTTTAAACAAAAACAAAATAGTTTAGTAATATAGCTATATCTTTAAAATATAATTTATCATTTAATAAAAATATTTTATCAACAATAATTTTATTTAATAAAAATAATATTAATATATAATTAATATTACAAATAAAATATATATTTTATATATTTTTATTAAGATAATAACATAAATTATAAAGAAAATATCATTTTAAAAAAATGACAATAGATACAATAAATGAAGAAAACAGGCGGAAACAAGGACAAAGAATAATTCGAGACCAACCGGTAAGTCTCAAGCACAGGCATCATAAGATCGTTTTATTTATTATTATTATTAATTTTTTTTTCTTTTTTCGAGAGTCGGCAAAGTGCCCCATAATTAATGACACTAATAGCCTCCTTTCTAAACTGAGTAATTTTAACGGATTCGTCAGTAATACAATTCTATTTTTATTATTTTTCTCTAATATTTTAATGATATATTTTAATATAATTTATTATTTAATTAATTTTCTTTAATATCAGACATTTATTATATGTATATAAAAAAATTTAATTAAATAATAAATTATATCAAGTTAAATTTTTCAAATAAGATATCAGTAAAATAACACATTCAAGATGTGAATAAAAATAAATACAAAAAATAAAATTGTATTATTATTAAAGTAACTAACAGAATTTTAATACCAATATCTATCATTAATTGGATTTCATTAAAATTTAAAAAATTGTTAGAATATGTGATATTTTAGATTAATTAAATTAAAAATTAATATAATTTTGTTTAAAAATTAAATATTAAATAAAAATAAATATAATTAATAAGATGTATATTTAAAAAATAATAAATCATTAATTTTAAGTATATTTTTCATTCTTTAGGATGATAACTCAAAAATATATTTTTAAAAATATTAATTATTTTTAGTTGAAATATTTTTTAAAATAATTAATAAATCAATCATTTATTTTAAATTAACTATTTTGGGAACTTGATTATATCCTTATCATACATTGTTTTTAAATTTCAATCTTTTATTTTCATAAAATTCAATAGAAATTAGTCATTTTTAAATTCATATGTACAATATTTTTGATTTCATGGATAAATTTATATGAAAAATTATCAAATTTTTATCATTCATCAAAAAAATTATTATTGTTCGATTTAAATAAAGTATGTTCTAACACAATCTTTGTGTTTACGTGATTTATAATCTTTATAATAAATGTTTTATTTTTTAAGATATTAAGCTATTACTTTATAAAAGAATTAAAAGAAATCTAGCGAGGAGCAATTTTTTTCAATTAGTGTTATGAATCGTACGCACGTGTTCCTCATCGGTGTTTTTTTCTCTCTGTGAAATATATCCTTAACAATAAGAGTTTAAATTTAATTGAGTTGACAAACCTCTTACCTTTAGATTGAGTTTTATGAAAATAAAAGATTGGGGTTTAAAAGCAAGGTTTAATAAAAGATATAAACCAGTAAAAAGATGATCCAATTTCTATAATTTATGGTTTGATACCTTTAATTTCACAATTTATAAAAAAAATACAACATTAATTTTATTTTTAAAATTTTATTAAAAAATTAATAATAGAGAACAAGTAATAAACACGTATTTTTATTCTAAATAATATTTGTGAAATAAAAAAATATTCTTTTAAGAGTTTCTCAATAATTTTTCCTCTATTTTTAGTGTAATTTAGCTCTAAGACTAAATATTTTAAGTTATTTTATATTTTACATTTTTAAAAAAAACGTATATTTTGAATATATTATTGAAATTAAAACATTCTAATACAATTCAATGATACAAAAAAATTATAAAAAATTTAAGAAGGAAATAAATATGATTCACCATATATTATATTATATTTTATTTTTATTTTTTACTATTTTTTTGTTTTTTAATCTATTTTTACTTTTATTTATTTTTTTAATTAGTTAAGGCAATAAAAAAATTAATACTATAAGTTAAAAGATATAAAAATTCTTTAGTTATCTCATACTTTAATATTTTATTATTAATTTTATTGTATTATATCACATAGTTAGCAAAACAATTAGCAAAATAAGGAACATATAATTTTCAAAAAGTATACATTTAGATGTATTACGTTCTTTCATATAAGAAAATGTCAAAAATTTGATATAAAATATAAATGCGATAAAAATATAAAAATATGTAAATAAGAGTTATTCGTTTAATTTTAAAAAATATATTATTAATATAAATAAATTAACTATTATTATTAAATTTAATTTAACTTTTATTTCTATAATAGACGAAGATATCTTCTATTCCAATTTAAAAATTTAAGCTATATTAATTATTAATATTTGATTCTTACGATCCATTTTTAACATTTTTCTTTTTTAATATATATTTTATAATTAATAATTTTATTGAGTAATTTTATTGTTAAATAATTTATATATATATATATATATATTTAGGTTTAGTTATATTAAAATTTATTTATTTAATTATATAAATGGATAAATAAAAATCTTAATATTTTAATAAATTATAAAAATATGTAAATTAAATATAAGTGATAATTATTTTTAATAATAATTATTAGTAAAATTTAATTTTTGAAGAAAATACTCTTCATTTATTATTATACTAATATACGAAAAAAAACAATATTTGTATATATTATTTTTTAGGTTAAAAATATGTATAATTTTTTATAAATTTAAAATTTATTGAAAAAATAAAAATATATTTATTAATTTATTCGTGTAGGTATAAAACTAATATAATATAGAAAATTAATAACTACGTCATATCTTGTAGAAAAGTTGTTACATGATGATTATAATTTTTAAGATGATTTAGTTAAATATAATTATAGTTCTTATTGAATACGAGTTAGGATGTGTGAGAATGTCAACGGGGCAGGGCTGCCCTTTCGGGCAGGCATTACTCACGCATGTGAGATTCTTTTTCTATCTACCCTCTCTTTGCTTTAAGGCGTCATCTTTTTGTATTTTTATTTTTATTTTTAAATATCAAGGCGTGGTATTCCACGATATAAAAGGTTAAATAAAACAGTAAACAGAATAAAATAAAGAATACCATAAAATAATAATAAAATAAATTGTAAATAAAATATATAGAGACCACCCCCTGGCTTTGAGAAGGGAAGTTAAGAACAAGGCGTGCTTTGCGTTTCAAAGTAAAGTGAGAGAGAGAGAGAGAGAGAGAGAGAGTCACTCTTTTCAGACAAAGAGGGTGTTGAGTTGGGTGAACGTTGTTAATAGCGATTTGGTCGAAGGTGTGAGCCAAATAAAGAGGCTGTTTTTGGCATTTGGGGGCTTTGTTTTCATACAAAGGCTAATATTTCGCTACTTTAGGAACACCGTTGCCTTTGATTTTCTCGTCCTTCGCTGTGATCTTATCTGGCTTCTTCTTTTAAAACGCGTTACTCTTTCTTTGAAAGTATATAAGATTGTTTTTCGTTTTCTGTGGGAAATTGAAAGAAAACGAAAAAAAAAACAGAGATAGAGAGATCAGAGATGGAATGGCCTGCTTGTTTAGATGAGTATGAGAAGCTTGTTTTCAGGATGAACACTCCTAGGTTTGTTTACTTTCATATTTCATTTTAAACTTTTGCTCCTTTTCTATTTCTTCTTTGCAATTTCTGGGTACTTTCTGTTGTTGGGTTTTCTGTTTATTGCTTTAAGTTTTCCGACCGATCATAAATTCTTCTCTGCGTTTTGAACTCGATAATCTTTATTTTACCTGACCTATATTTGAATTTTGAATTTATTTATTTTCCTTCTTCAATTTTTCACTGTTGCGATTATGGAATCAACAACGCATTTTCACACCGACTTCTATATCTGTATTTGGATTTCTTTTCTCTCAAGCTCTAGAAATATCAACTTATTTCTTTGGACTTTTCAAAATCGGGTGTTTAGTTTTTCTAAATTTTGAAAGCCACTAAAAAGTTGCTCCTCTGATTTGACTATTTACAGGGTCGTGATCGACAATGCGGTTTGCCCAACTACAACTCTGGTCAAGGTTAGCTTCCACGAAATCCATTTACAGTGATTTTTTACCAATACGCCTTTGATTTGTTTCAGCTTCGAAAATATTAGCAAATCGTCTTTGCTTTCCTGTGGTTTGATCTATAGGTTGATAGCGCCAGAAGAGATGGAATTCTTCTTGAGGCTGTTCAGGTCCTCACGGATCTGAACTTATCAATCAAAAAGGCCTACATTTCTTCAGATGGAAGATGGTTCATGGATGGTGAGAAAATTAACCTCAGTTGCTTTTTAATTGTATTTTACATTGAACATTTGTTGCATATTTGGAGAAATATTATTTCCATGTTTTCTGAATTGATTTTGTACTCGATTTATTTTAGTTTTCCATGTGACTGATCAAGACGGAAACAAATTAACAGACGAGAGCGTCCTTAGCTACATTGAACAGGTAATTGCTTTCAAAATGCTCATGATGGCTTATTTTATCGGAAACATATTGTTACTTTTCAGAATCTTAAATTGGTTTTGTTTTGTTGCTGTTTTAGTCGCTTGGCACCATTCACTATGGGCGAACCAACACGATTAACGACTTGACTGCACTAGAACTCACCGGAACTGACAGGGTTGGCCTTCTTTCGGAGTTGTTTGCTGTGCTATCTGACTTGCATTGTGATGTGGTTGATGCTAAGGTGTGGACACACAATGGCAGAATCGCTTGCCTTATCTACGTAAGGGACTGTGACTCTGGTTGCCCAATTGAGGATTCTCAAAAAATTGATAAGATTGAGGCGTTGTTAAGGAATGTTCTTAAGGGTGACAATGATATTAGAAGTGCCAAGACCTCTGTTTCCATGGCTGTAACCCACACCGAAAGAAGACTGCATCAAATGATGTTTGCAGACCGTGACTACGAGAGGAAGCCCATTTTGCAGTTTTGTTCAGACTCTCCTTTGGTGACGGTCCAAAATTGGGCTGAAAGGGGTTACTCAGTTGTGAATGTGCAGTGCAAGGATAGAATAAAGCTATCGTTTGATGTTGTTTGCACTTTGACGGATATGGATTATGTCGTTTTTCATGCCACTATCAATACCATAAGAGATATAGGATACTTGGTATGTATTTCTGTTAAATTTTAATTTCCTTGGAAATTTATTTATTGTTTTGAAATATGAAATAATATTGTCTGTTTCATTTTTTTCATCTGTAGGAATTTTACATTAGACATAAAGATGGAACCCCAATCAGTTCAGAACCTGAACGGCAAAGAGTCATCTTATGCTTACAAGCTGCAATTGAAAGAAGGGCTTCTGAGGTATAGTTCAGTTCAATTGTTTTTTCTTAATTCCATTGTCGGGGTGTTTTATCAAATGCTGAATGTTATTAGTTTTGATTACAGGGTGTGAGATTAGAACTACGCACTTCAGATAAGCAGGGTCTTTTAGCAGAAATAACAAGGACATTCCGTGAGAATGGCCTTAATGTGACAAGGGCTGAGATATCCACTACGAGCGACATGGCTCTAAATGTTTTCTATGTTACTGATGCTATTGGAAACCCAGCAGATCCCAAGATCATCGAGTCTGTCCGACTTACAATCGGGTTGAATCACTTGAAAGTGAAGGAACTGCCTTTGATATACCACCCAAAGGGAGAGAGGGAAGAAGATCAAGTACTTGGGGTTGGTGGAGCAGTTTTGCTAACACTTGGGGGCCTGCTTAGAAGGAATCTCTACCATTTGGGATTGGTGAAATCATATTCTTGAGCAAGGTATAAGAGTACCAAGAAATGAGGAAATTTGTAATAGTGATTTATCCACTTTGGTGGCTTATTATTCTTTTGCTTGGGGTTTTTGATTTGTGTTCTTCTACTTGTGTGTGTACATACAAAAGGAAAAAGGGAAAGTTAGAATTTGCTATTGTTGGGTTTCAATGGGTTTTAGGCACTGTTGGGGAGAGGTCTTTCGCAATTTTAGATGCTTCTGGTTGAATTTAGGTGTAGTTGTAAAGGAAATGAGAAAGTTTGAAAATGCTGGGTGGGATATTGATATATATTGTTCTGTCGCTGGCGGGAGGGAAATGTAGAAGATCAGATAGTAGGGAGGAAGGGATTGGGGTATTAAACAGCCCAAAACATATGTACATAGAAGTATTAATTTTAATTCTCTCTTGTTCATACTTATTTCGTTTCTCTTATCCAATGCATTTGAAATTTTGTTAAAAATTAAACTGGGGAAACCTGCCTTAGTCCTTTAGCCTTTATGACAAGAAAAAAAAAACGTGAATTATTTCTTTTTGTGAGGTTGTAAATTTTTTTTTATTGAACAATAACTTGTGGTATATTTTTAACAATTGAAAGGTTCATCACGTACATTAGGGAAATAAAAACATAGTTTTAGCAATTAAAACCTCCTCTGCAATATTTTATGGATAATGAGGCACGAGCCGTTTAATTCAAACTCTATTGTTATATTTAATTTGTTATTTTTGTTACGTTGAAGTAAAGTTTTTATTTTTAAAAATAATTAATTGATATGACTCTGATTAAAATCTATTATGTCACTCTTTGTGGTAAATAAATACTCAACGATTTCCATCCATATTTGAGAAGCTTAACTAGGACTTGCTTTTTGATTTTTTAGCCCATTTTCTTTCTCTTTTCAAACATTCATTTATTTAGTTCAAATTCATCCATTTAAAAAAAAAAATTATTATTTCCTTGATTTCTCTAATCTAAAATTAGAGATTTCATATTTGTACAAATCTTTAAAATGACCTTTTAATTTTAAAATATCCTTTTGGCGTGGTTTTAAATTAAAAAAAAAGATGATTCAAATTTGTGATATCTCATTAGTTAAAATTATTATGTTAGTAATTTGTAGTAAGATTCTATATAAATAAAATGAATGTTAATTTTAATATTCTTATTTTTGTAAAATTTATAGTTTTTTTTATAACGGAATTAAGCACTTTTGTTCTATAATTTTGGTATGTTTTAGTTGATTTATTATTTAAAATATGATCTTATTTGACATATATATGTATGAGTATGTTTGATACTTTTTTAATTGAGTCTTCGGGAATAAAATTTACGAAGTTGTCTTTAAAATGTATTCAAAATTTTATCATTTTTAAAGGATATAAGTTAGCATAATATGTTATTTTAAATGTATACTTGTGGAAATTTTATCAAGTAAAAAAATAAATGTTCATAAATAAGATAATTATAGAACAATTGATGAGATTTTTTAAACTTATTTTTGTTAGCTATATGATCAAATTCTAGAGTTACATAATTACTCAAGTTTAAATCTTTAAACTATAATATTTAATTGTTTGTTTATATAATAATTATTTTTTCATAAATATTTATAAGTGTATTTGATTATGTTTTACTTAGATGAATTTTGTATAATCAATCTAAATTTTTTATTTTTTATGTTATTTTATCTTAATATTAGCATTTAAAATATATTTTTTAATTAATGTGTTAAGATTTTAAGATGTAAAAAAATGTTGTATATCTGACTTATTATTGAATGTATAACTTGCACAAACGTAAGTGAAATACGACAATAACATACCTAGAGTGCTTTCCAATATTGTTTTTCATGATTATGAAATGGATTTAAAAAATAAAAATAAAATCCTTTATATAACATCCATCATCATGAATGATAGTGAGGGACGGCAGTGTTGTCTTTAGTACGTTTCCTGTACGAGAAGATATCATAAGTATATAAATATGTTATTTATTATTAATTAAAAAACTATATAAATTTTAAATTTTAATAACTTAAAATATAAATAACTCATTTCAAAAACAATAAATAATTTCTGTCATCTTAACTTTAAATGCCAAAATGAAATGGATCAGTGGGTGATTGTATTTTCGTACTTTGCTTAACCCACGAATCTTGTTATATATTTGGCACGATTAATATTTGGAACTTATGGTATTTTTCGACTTAATGTTTTTATTTTTATTTTAAATTATTTAATACATCTTCGTTTTTTTTTTCTTCTTCTCGATACGCGTGTATTGATATTGCAACAACCTCTTTGTTCATTTTGTCTCCACAAATTTCTAATTTATTGTGAAATTAGTGCTGTAAATATAACAATAGATATTTAAACGACGCATCTAATACCCAAAAAAAAAAAAAAGGTCGTACGGTATTATTGTATTTATTAGCGCAACGAATCTTTATTTATATTTTTATTGAGACAGCAACAGCTAATGATCAAACAGTTATTCTGTCAATATGTCCACCTTGTCCCTGCTGGAATCCAATTCTTTTACGTGAGTTTACTACTAATATGAAATAAATATAAATTTAATTATTAAGAAAAGAAAACGTAAAACTTATTTTACTTTTATTTATATATTTATTAAAAAATGATAAAAAATAAAAATAATAATATTAAATATGATAAAATAATAAGATAATAGAATTTTATTTGATTGCATCTGTGTGAATTTAGTAAAAGAAACGAAGCTAGTAGTATAACAACAAACAACAAAAAAGACTAATAAATTTCGGGGAATATTACTAAATTTCTATCATTATTTTTAGGGAGTAAATGACGAAAATAAAAGTGGCTATTTTTTCCAATTACCTTACTTTTTAATAAACACTAAACACACCCTCAAATAAAAATGTTATACTTTTTATTGCAATTATTTTAAGATTATTAATACAAAATAATATTTAATTTCTTGTAGTTATTTTAAGATTATAAAAATAATTGTATGAGTTCAACTTTTTCATCTTTATCGAAATGCATCTGTAATCGATATGGTCTATCAATTATAACGACATACGATCAAAGTAATCTTGGTTATATTTATCGTAATTTGATTCATCAATGATCACGTATATTAATACAATTGAAGATATGAATCATAATGTAGATGTGTTCTTAATACAATTTAAGATATTAATACAATTGAAGACATGAAAATTTTATGTAATGTGTTCTTAACATATTTATTTCCAACTGATCAAATCTTAAACTTTATTGATATCAAAACATATCAAAATTAAAGTATAAAAAAACTCAAACTTTGTTTCTACATAAAATAACCTCAAAATATCCATAAATTGAAATAAATAAAAGTGTGTATATATCAAAGAAACATTTAAAATTACAAACTCTCACCAAAAATGAATATCATCAAATAATATGACAGCCACACGAGCAATATGCTCATGAAAATATTTTGGGTGGGAATCCTTAGCTGTAGATCTACAATCATAGAATTTGTACTAATTTGTTGTATAAACACATATACACTTTGAATCTTTCCTTAACAATCAGGAACTTGATCTTTATATGCTTCAACTTTTTCAAGCTTCTATTGTTAGTGGAATATAACACTGCTAACTTATTGTGAGAAAATAACTTAAGTGTTTTTTCAATATCATCTAAAATTTGCAACCATATTCTATGATTGGATATCTCATAACATGTTATGAACTTTACCTTCATGATAGAAGATGCTATAATAAGAGACCCTTTAGCAATCTCTCAAAAGATAACTCTCTTAAGTAAAAGGCATACATAGCCCAACGTAAAATTCATACTATCTTAACATCTAACAATGTAGCCCAATTATCTTAAGTTGATCTAATATCGGATAAGTGAGCATGTTGTTTTTTATTCTCTGTAAGTACCGTAAGACTCCATTAGTTGCCATCTAATGGTCTAATTCAAGATTGCTTAAATATCTACCCAACATCCCAACAATGTATGCGATATCTGAATGCATGCATACCTGAACATACATCAAACTCCTTACTACTAACACATAAGGAATCTTGTGTCTTTTCTTTTCCTTCAAATCATTCTTAGGGCACTTATTGAGATTAAATTTGTTTCATTTAACAACAAAGGTATCACTTGGTTTGTAATTATGTATACCATATCTCTTAAGAAATTTTTCGATATTTCTCTTTTTTAATAATCTTAAAGTACTATGAGAGTGGTCTCAACATATATGTATGCTTAATACAAAAAAACGTCACCAAGATCTTTCATCTTAAAATTCTTAGCTAGAGATCTCTTGGTTTCGGGCAATAAGCATATTCGTTGTTAGCAAGAAAATTTTTATTGACATGTAAAACTAGAAAAATATACTTGCTCATACAAAACTTACGTTATATGCAATCATTTACCAAATTCATTTCAAAATTGAATAAGATGATCACTTTATGATACTGGAATACCATTTGTCGAGATACTTGCTTGAGGTCATATATGGATTTATGAAGTTCCCAAATTATATTCTTTGGGTCTTCCAACAAATAGTTTTTTGGTTGCATCATGTTGATTGTTTCATCATTGTCACCATTGAATAACGTCATCTTTAAATCCATATGATGTAACTCAAGCTTGAAATGCGTTACTAATGCCATTATAATCTTGAAAGAGTCTTTCAAAGAAACCAGAGAAAAAATCTCTTTATAATAAATGCCTTCTTTTGTGTAAAACCCTGTGCGACAAAAGGAGTCTTATATTTCTGCACAACGTCTTTTAAATCCTTCTTGGTTTTAAATATCCATCTACGACCAATGGATTTCACATCTTTTGGAAATGGGACAAAATCCCACAGTTCATGGCAGAAGTTGATGAGATCTTTTTTTATTACTCCAATATCAAACTTATGTTCTAAGAGAAATATAATGTAGTCATATACTATTGCACTTCTTGTTTCCCTGGTGGGTTTTCTCAATGGCATGAGTTCTTGAGGTGGTAGAGTTTGTTCCAATTTATTGAATTAAAGGTTCTTTCAAATTGTCTTTAACTTGTCGTGTCTTGATCAAAATTAAGAAGGTAAAATATTCTTAAATTTGTATCTATAATTTTAAAAGATAACAACAATTATTCTTAAATATGAAAATACTAAAACTAAAATCATTAGATTTGATAACATCAAAATTATAACAAATCAAAAATAAATTTGATTGTTAATAATATAACACAAAGAGGCTATGTTACCATTCGTTAAAATAAAATATCTTATGAAAACTATCACTTAAAAATAACATAAGAATATTTATGTTGTATCAATAAGAATCAAAAATAAATATACCTAAGTGTATATGAATCTATGAGAATTAATTAATTTTGTAGATAAGTGGTTAGTTTTAGTTTTTAAAGATATACATGTATTTTTTAGATAGTCTTTTACCATTATATTTATTTTAATATATCATTATAATACATATTATTCTTATATTTATACATATTAAAAATCCACACATTAATAGATATATTAAAATTTAAATTATTTAAAATTAATAAATTATTTTTAAATAAACTTATCTTATATGATAGTATATAATATATAATATATTAAGTAAAAATAAAATATTAGATTAAGTATCCAAGGGAAACTAGTTATTAATTTGGTGAGTCGCAACAGTCGTTCTTCCTATTATCTATGTCAATTACTTTATTCCAATTGCAGTCGTTATTTTTCCTCTAACATTGGAAGTTATTTTCAGTTTTTTTTTGTTCGTTATCTAGTGTGTCATGTGCTATTAATATCTTTGTGCCATGTCCATGCATGTACAGTTAAGATTTATTTTCTTATTTTGATGATAATAGTTGTAATCTCCAATATATATATATATATATATATATATATATATATTTAGTTGAAAGAACTATAATTTCCTTAAGTTGTTTAAAAAAAAATAGAAAACTTTTTTTTATAAAATAAAATTGTTTTATATGATCTTCTTAATGTTTGTCTTCTGAATGTTTGTCACGAAGTTTTAGGACTAAATTAATTTTAATTAATGTTCTATATTATATGATTAAAATTTTTAAAAATTTCATAATAAGCGAGCGTCAATCTTAAACAATTTTTCATCAATTATATAAGCAAGTTTGTTGTCCTAGTGGTAATTTCCTTACTAACATTAATAATTTATATATATTTCATCATGTTCCAAACAGGATAAAATAGAAATCATAAAAATTTATTTCATAAAATTGAATAATCTTATTATTTAAATTAATAAAAGATTCTTATAACTATTGTTAATATACAAGTACATTGATACGGTAACAATAAAATAATTAAATTAATACCTAACAATTCAACTATTACGTTACTCAGTTTCATCTCTAACAACCTCCCAAGTTATTGTTTTTATTTGTAAATATTTATATATATATATATTTTTTAATTTTAAATCCAATTTATATTAGCATCTCTTCTTACAATGAAAGTAAACATTTATTTATAATGCTAAAAGATACTCATCAAATACATATTATTTAATATGGTTTTAAATTTAATCTAAAAAAATATATATTTATTTTCATAAAATATTAAAAAATATATATTTATTTAATATATAAAAAATTAAAAAATATTTTTTTAAACGAATTAAAAATAAAATTTTATATATAAAAAAATTTATGTTAAAATTAAACCTATAAACAAAAAGAGCAGGTACATGTGCCGACTAACCAGCATTGGCCTGACTTTTTCCTTTCATAATCCTATATATTAATGTAAATATAGACATATTAATTTTTTTATGAGTGGGGTCTAATACAAAAAGAAAAAATATATAAAACTGTTGGTGTGTGCTATAATAATGCCATACACAAATACTCAATGGAGTAAAACATGAAGCAGACAATGGATGCCACTTTTCTCAAATTAAAATGTTTTTCCCATCACCGGTATCCAATTACACTCTTCAGGAGAAGAGTTATGGTGAAGAACGAAATTGGCTTGATGTTGAAATATTAGACACGAGTCCAACATACTCGGATCGTGCAAATAATATGGACGAGCCCGTATCTAGATCCGAGCTTGAACTTCAGAAGAAGTGAAGTAGTAATTGAATCTCCCAGAAGATGAAGTGGTTGATGTACCCGCATTCTCTAGTACCCGTTGATCCTCTCTGCGAGAACACTCACCGAGGTAAGCTATCTATCGCTTTCTGAGACTAATGCTATAGATACATACGATTGGTTATGTTTTACCTTTCGAGACACGATCGAGGTAAACCTCGAAATCGATACTAGGAAAGAGAAGAACGACAACCTTGAGTATCCAATAGCAAATTATGTATCCTTCAGAGAAGTTTATCGGAACCTATCGGGGCATTTACCAAACCTCTCCTCGTGTCAAATTTCGAGGTAGCATTGAAGAAGCCTTATACGATTCAAAAATGGGCTCAAGTTATAAAAGAGGAATTTGAGGCATTGCGGAAAGAATAACACGTGGGTGTCGCGAGTTGCCTCGAGGGAGGAAGATGGTAGGATGCAAGTGGATTCTCTCCATTAAGTATAAAAGCGGATGGGTTAGTTGATCGTTACAAGGCGAGGCTTGTAGCAAAAGGATATACACGAAACATGGGATAGATTATCAAGAAACCTTCTCACTTGTGGCTAAACTAAAAACTATGAGAGTTTTGTTATCTCTTTATGACAAATTTAGATTGGCCATTGCACCAACTTGACGTGAAGAATGCCTTCCTTCGTTGGTGACCTTGAAGAAGAGATTTACATGGATATCCGCTAGGATATCTTGTTACATCGGAAAAAGAAACTGCATGTAGATTCTGATGAGCATTGTATGGACTAAAACAATCACCTCGGCGGCGTGGTTTGGTAGGTTGAGTTCGGCGAATGAAGAAATATGGGTTCCAACAAATCAACTACGATCATACTCTTTTCCTAAAACATCGATTAGGGAAGATATGAGTCCTTATAGTCTATGTAGACGACATGATCATTACGAGGGGATGATAAAGAAGAAATCTCTACAGCTTCGAGAACAATTTGTCGAAATGAGTTTGGAAATGAAGAACTTAGGAGGGCTCAAATACTTCTTAGGTATTGAGGGAACAAGATCAAAACAAGGCATATGTCTTTCCCAGAAGGAAATATACTGCGGGACACTAGTAGAGGCGGGACTACTAGATTGTAAACTGTCGATATTCCAATGGTTCAAAATCATAAACTCGGAGAATATGTGGACCAAGTACCATTAGATAAACGAGAGATATCAACGGTTAGTAGGTAAACTCATATATTTATCTCATACTCGACCGATATTGCTTATCTTTGTGAGTGTCGTGAGTCATTTCATGTACCGCCCAGTGAAGACCGTATGGATGCGATCGTACGAATGCTTCGTTACTTAAAATCCTCACGGGGAAAGGACTTATGTTTTTCAAAGAATGAGTCGATTGGAAGTCGCTTAGATATCTGATTCGGTGAGTGAGGGGAATATGAAGGATAGGAAATCTACTTCTTGGGTACTTTCTTTCGTGGAAATTTCTTTGGGTACTTTTACTTTCGTGGGGGCGATCTTGTCACGTGGAGAAAGCGATAAGCAAAATGTAGTTGCCTTATCCAATGGTGAAGGCGAATTTCGAGGAATGGTCGAGGAATATGTGAGCTCCTTTGGTTGAAAAAACTTCTAGCGAGATTGATGTTGCTCACAACCTACGAAATGAACTTATTTTGTGATAACAAGCGGCCCGTTGCCGTATCCAATCCAGGTTCAACATGATCGCGCGAAGCGCGTTGAAGTGCATCGGAGCTTAAATCGAAATATAATCTTGAAGAAAAGATTATTAAAGCTTCATTTGTTAAATCGGAAGATCGGTTGGGCGATATCTTCGCAAAAATCTACGTATGCTTGAGGGAACCTATGACTCACGACAAGTTGG
This sequence comes from Hippophae rhamnoides, assembly GCA_033030585.1. Classification (NCBI taxonomy): domain Eukaryota; kingdom Viridiplantae; phylum Streptophyta; class Magnoliopsida; order Rosales; family Elaeagnaceae; genus Hippophae; species Hippophae rhamnoides. The sequence goes on along the minus strand of CM065429.1, from coordinate 38,302,055 downwards.
GCGTAAGAGACATGTATATCGCCGACTTGAGGAGATGTTGGTGTGTGTTATAACGATTAACCAGCAATCTTCCGATGGAATAAAACTTGGAGCAGACAAAATATTAGTGGAGCCATAAAACCTGGATGTGGAGGTTTTATGGTTATTGTTTAATTTTCGTTTTTCTTATATACATATATTGTAAACTTTTATAAAAACAGAACAGAAATAATAATGAAATATACTGATAATTATCAGAAAAATACAATAGTTTTGACAAAAACAATCTCATTTTTATTTTTTTTAAATTAATTATATAATAAACAAATATTTTGATGCTATATTTCTTTCTAGAAATTATTATATGTATTATTGATATCGATTTTTACCAATATCAAATAGAACTTATATTTTTTTTTTGAATTATTAAGATAAATAAATTATTAAGATATTAAACATTTTATAAAACTATCGATAGTTAAGTTAGTAATTATAAGATATAAAATAGATGATATATTAATATTGTTATAATAATATTAGCGAAGAGAGTTTATATCTTAAGATTCTTAAATTAATAATAGACATATATGGGCAGAATTAATAAAGCAGAGCTTAATTCCAAATACATATATCGGTAGTTTTTATTTTTTTATCTCTGATAGGAAGGATTTTTTTCTTTGAACAAAAAATAGGTAGGATTTGAAGAATATATAATGTGGCACGTTAACAACGTTGCATTAAATATCTCACTTAAAGTTCGAAATGTTTATAATGCAGTGTTTCCTGATCATTTACTCTATGATATACGTAGTCTGTACTTGTTTAATATAGAATAAATATCCCTAATTATTATACAATTTATTATATATTTAAATTTCAACGATTATAATTACATATAAATTTTATCTCGTTGAAATATAAAGTTGTAATAAATTATAAATTATATATATATATATATATATATGATTATTTACAATATAATATTACCTAATATTTTATACTTATATATTAGGTAATTAATATGATAAAAAAAAATTTGTCGATAATATACAGCCATATATATATATATATTTAACTAGTGGGACGATGGGATAGAACATCCCCCCTAACGTGGTTTCCGAATTCCAATTTCAAAATCACAATTATACTTTATATATATATATATATATATATATATATATATATATATATATATATATATATATATATATTCGATCCAATAGTCTTGAATGTTGGTATATCAAAGTAAAAGAAAATTCGGAAAAATACTGTAAAAGTTTATTAGGACGGATAAATTAAACATTTAAATTTATTAACTTTAAAATAGTAAAATAAAATTTTATTAAGTTTTAAAATTAAGAAATTAAAACTACATAAATATATTTCCTATTTTTCAAATTAACTTAATAATATAACTGTGTTGTCCCATTTGTTTTTAAATCCAATGAACATTGTATCATTTGTGATAATTAAAGTTCTATTATTTTAAAAAAATATGATACCATAGATGAATTAAGATTTCTATTATCCTATTTCATAAATTTAATTAAATTTTAGATTACTATTTAGTGACTTAAATGTTAGATATATATACAACTTTACAGTGTTAGTTTGCCAATTCAAGGAATATATATATATATATATATATATATATATATATAAGGTGGAATATTGTTAACGTTTTGTTTTCATTATAAATATGAAAGAGTTGTAATTAAAAACATTGGAATCCAACAATGTATGAAAAGAATCATAAAAAGCAATTATGATGAGTGCTTTGGGTAGTAGATCTAGAGCTTAAGCGTCATATGTATGATCAATTAATATATTTAGAATATGTAATAATCTAGCTAGTATATATATAGTATGATTAGTACAAATCCAAGAGTTTAACTTGCAATATATTTGTTACAAGAATCTTGGAAGCTAATAATGGAAGGTTGATTTGTGTTTAATTTGTTAAGTGGAATGGAATATTATCTACAATATATATATATATATATATATATAGGCTTTTCTTTTTTGGAGAACACTTTCCATCTAGCTGATAATACCAAATCCATTGTATTCTCATTCACATTCAAGGAGCTGTTTTAATTGAAGGAATATTTAGAAATTAGCTAGGGAATAACATTTACATACTTGTTTGTATTATTTATTCTCCTAGAAATTATCCATTCATTCATCCATATATATATATATATATATATGATAACGTATTATTTTAAGTTATTAAAATTGATAATAAATATTTTAATAAAATAATATTTAATTTCTTTTACTTAGTTTTGTCAATTATCAAAATAATTTTATTACAAAAATTAATTAAAGTAATATTTATTTATTTTTTATTTTTCTTATATTTTTAAAAATTTTAAAATTAATTTGAGATAAAAAAAATCTAAACATATAATTTTAAAATTGATATTTCAAAAAACAAAACGTTTAGACATACTATCACTATTAATATTAAATTTATATATAGTTGTATAATTTTTATTCTGTATAATAAAATATCTCTTTTACACTAAATATATAATTTTACATGATCTTTACCACTGTATTGTAACAAACATGCCTTGAAGTTAAAATCTTGTCATATGCACTAATGTATTTACCTTTAATCTGTTTCTCAAATGGTTTTACTTCCGATGATCAATAGTATGTTTAGCTTTTCCACAATCACAATAATTTATGAAATAAGTATTGCATCGTGTACAAAACAAGTTATTTGTCGAAAATAAACACATTATTAACGTATTACTCTAGGAGTAAAAAATATGATATCTACACATGCATTCACATATTTTATCAAGATTATATTTAATAAGATAGAGAAAATAAAATATTATTACATCAAATTTGGGTGTATTTTGGTGGGCATTTTATCGAATTAGAATAATATTATATCATATATTTCAAAAATAATAAATAATTTTTTTCATGAAAATTTAGAGTTTTCCAACCATAATATTATATTATGAAACAAATATTTAAATTATCAATTTATTTTACCTAAATAAAATAATGAATATGATTATGAAAAAAAAATATGATTTACAACTGATTAATGCAATTAATGAAAAAGAGGAAGACAAACGACCAGTTAATTCTAAAAAATGAATATATTAATATTATCTTATATTTTAAAAATAATGAATAATTTCTTTAAGAAAATTTAAAAGTTTTTCAATTCTAATATTTCTATAATAAAACAAATACATACACTTATTTATTCATTTTAATTTATAATATGTATGCAAATATGATAACAAATTTTAATAGATAAAGTTTCGTGAATGTATGTTTAATTTTTTTTTATCAGATTAATTAATGCATTAAACATAGAATAAAATGATCAAAGTATGATATCGATGTGTGAAAGAAAACAAAGAGACCTACCTGTTGGTTTGTAAACTCGTTTACAAGCCTAAAGAAAATCAAAAACAAAATTTGAAACATTCTAAAATTTCATTTGAAGTCAAATTTCTCGTTAAAGCTTCACATTTAATGATCTACATTGTTTTGGTAGGTTTAGATTGTATGGCTTAAATTTATTTGTTGTTTCTATAAATACCTCTCATTAGCAATGTAATAATCAAGTTAAAGAAATCAGAAACGAAAATTCAATAATTTCTGAGTGTTTCTGGAAAATTGTTCTCTTAGGTGTTCTCGAGTTTTGAGAGTTTCGATCCATAATTTTTCAACAAAGCGGTATCGTAGGCCGTAGTTGGAAATATAAATATACACTATCAGTATATCAAATCGAAGCTCTCGACGACAAATCCGACGCCGCAAGAATCATACAGATCGAGTCGGACGCGCCGCCACGATTCTCCTGGTTTCGCAGTTGAAAGAACCCACCGAGTCACCGATTTGGTTCTCGAGTCGATCGAGGCCAGGGATTGCGCTGAAGCCGAGCCGCCGACCGAGCCACTGCCGAGTTGAACAAGCCGTGAAGCTCTGTTGACCGAGCCGCCGATCGAGCCACCAAGCCGAAGCTCGGGACCGAGCCGTCAGCCGTTTCTCACCGTGAGCACGGTTGACCAAAAAAAGGTTACTTTGACCAGATTGACCAAAAATTAGTTTTTCCTACTGAGTTCCTCTTAAGGTTTTTTGACGTTACGAGATCCATACGTGCGATCATAATTTACAAATTCTCACTATATTGATAGTTATGTCAAATGGAGAGAGGTATGTCATCGCTTTTGTCCCAACACTCAATAACGACAACTATGATAATCGAGTATCAAGATGAAGGCTCTTTGGGTGCACACGATGTGTGGAAAGTCGTAGAGAAAGGCTTAAGTGAGCCAGACACGGTTACTCTAACGCAAGTGCAAAAGGAATCTTTGAAAGATTTGAGAAAGAGAGACAAGAAAGCTCTTTTTCTTATCTATCAAGCCTTAAATGATGATGGGTTTGAGAAGATTTCAGATGCAACATCTTCCAAAGCAGCGTGGAATAAGCTTCAAATTTCTTTCAAAGGAGCCGAGAAAGTCAAGAAGGTTCGTCTCCAAACACTAAGAGGTGAGTTTGAATCTCTACATATGAAAGCTTCAATCTATTTCGACTATTTCTCAAGAGTCGCATTGTTTCTAATCAATTAAAAAGAAACGGTGAGATGTCGAGATGTTAGAATAATGGAGAAGATACTTCGTTCATTAGATTCCAAATTTGAACATATCGTCGTGACGATGAGAAACAAAAGATTTGGAAGAAATGACCGTATCGATGAACTCACCGGGTCATTACAAGCATATGAAGAAAAGCAAAGAAGAAGCTAAGGGATCATCGAGCAACTCTTCAAGATGCAATTCAAGGATAAGCATGAAAGCCAAAGCAATGACGAGAGAAATCAACGTGGCCGAGGTGGAGGTAGAGGCGCGGACGAAGGTGGGAAACCACGGTGGTGACAAAGTTGAATTACAACAACAATTCCAATAACTTTGAAAGAGAAAGCTCAACACAAAGTCGAGAAGAGGTAATATGAACTCAAGGTATGAAAAATCTCAAGTTCAATGCTATAATTGTCGGAAATTTGGACATTATGCTTGAGAATGTGAGTTCAATAATAGAGTAGATGAGAAAATCAACTACATAAGAGAAGACCGATGAGAAAGAAACTCTTTTCTAGCACGAAAGCGAGGGTAATAGTAGTCAACCAAATGCAGTATCTCGACAAATGAGCAAGCAACCATACGTGTGGAAGGAAAGACACGTGTTCGTGGAACTAGATGAGTCGTAATTGGAAATGTTTCATTTGGAGATGATTCAAACGTGTGCAGTGAAAGGAAAAGGTAACATTCTTATTCGCTTAAAAGATGGGCAACATCAATTTATTTCCAATGTTTACTATGTCCCAAATATGAAAAGTAACATTTTAAGTTTAGGACAACCGTTAGAGAAAGGTTATAATATTCATATGAAGGATTGTAATCTTTCTATAAAAGATGATAAGAATAACCTCATTCTAACGCGCTTGATGTCAAAGAATAGAATGTTCTTGATCAACATACAAAATGACATTGCAAAGTGTCAAAGCCTGCTATAAAGATGCATCGTGGCTATGGCATCTTCGGACCGGACATCTCAATTTTGGAGGATTGGAGCTGTTGTTCAAGAAGCGAGATGGTGAAGCGGACTACCTTGCATTAACCATCCTAATCAACTTTGTGAAGCGGTGCCTACTTGGGAAGCACCAGAAAAGCTTTCCAAAGGAGTCGGACTCAAGAGCGAAGCCACTCGAGCTAATCCATACCGATGGCGGACCGATCAAGCTCTAGTTCTCTGGTAACAGTAACTATTTTCTTCTTTTTATCGATGATTTTTCAAGAAAAACTGGGTATATTTCTTGAAGCAATCGAAGTTTTTGAAGTATTCAAGAGGTTCAAAGCTACATGGAGTAGAGAAAGTGGTAGAAAAATCAAAGCCACGAGATCGCATCGAGGCAGTGGAGAATTTACATCCAAGGAGTTTCAAGAGTTCTGTGGAAGCAAATGGAATTCATAGATCTTTAATGTGCCAAGATCCCTCCAACGAATGGTGTAGGGCCGAAAGAAAGAACCGAACAATCCTCAATATGGCACGAAGCATTCTCGAAAACAAGAAACTACCCAAAGAAGCCAAGTTTTGGGCGTAAGCAGTAGCACGTGCGCTTTACTTGTCAAATCGATCTCCAACAAGAAGTTGTAATGGGGAAAGACACCACAAGAGGTACGGAGCTGGAAGAAAGCCGGTATTTCCCACTCCAAGAAGTCTTTGGAAGTATAGCCCATGCTCACGTATCGGATTTATAAGAACAAAGCTTGATGATAAAAGCGAGTTTTATCTTCATTGGTTACGATACTAATTCAAAGTGGCTATAAGTTGTACAAGCCCACACACAAGAAGATTGTGATTAGTCGAGATGTGGTATTCGACGAAGAAGGAGAGTGAGAATGGGATTTTAAATCCCACGTAGATAACTTCAATTTCTTTCCTCGGTTGTTAAGACGATGAAGAGACAACGCAGGAGCAATCCGTAGAAATTCAACAAGATCCAATAACTCCACCTACTTCACCAATGCCAACCACTGCGAAGATTCATAATCATCTTCGAAAGCAGAAAAGCCATGACACGTACAAGAAATCTCCAAGATCTTTGCGAGGTAACAGAACGACAAGATAATCTTACCTTATTCTCGTCTTTGCCGATCAGTGAACCAACGAGCTTTCAAGAAGTACATAGAGAAGAAGTGGAGAGATGCGATGGACGAAGAAATCAATGCTATGTAGAAGAAAGAACGACACATGGAACTTGTTTCACTTCCCAAAGCGGCATAAGGCAATAGGTGTCAAATGGGTGTACAAGACAAAGAGGAATGCTAAGGGAGAGATTGAAAGACACAAGGCGAGGCTAGTAGAAGAAAAGGATATAGTCAAAAGGTCCGGAATTGACTATGATGAGGTATTTACTCCGTTGCTCCATTAGAAACTATAAGACTAATCATTTCTTTAAGCTCAAAATAAGTGGAAGATGCATCAAATGGATGTAAAATCTCGCTTTTCTAAATGGAGTCCTCAAGAAGTTAAGTCTACATTAAGCAACCATCCAGCTATGAAGCAAAAGGTCACAAAGACAAGGTATTGAAGTTGAAGAAAGCTCTTTATGGGTTAAAGCAAGCACCAAGAGCATGGAATAACCAAGATCGACAAGTACTTTCTGGAGTAACAACTTCATCAAGTGTCCCTATGAACATTCAATCTACATCAAGATTGAAGATGGCGATATTCTAATCGTTTGTCTATACGTAGATGATCTCATCTTCACCTAAGTAATCCAAATCTATTTGAAGATTTTAAGAAGGTGATGACCAGAGTTTGAAATGACAGATATCGGGTTAATGGCATACTACCTTGGAATTGAAGTGAAGCAAAAGAGGAAGTTAAGGTATCCTCATCTCTCAAGAAAGCTACGCAAAGCGAGATACTAAAGAAGTTCAAGATGAACGATTGCAAGTAGTTGATCAACACACCAAAGTGAATATGGAATCAAACTATCCAAGCATGAAGATGGTGAAAATACGGATCCAACATTTTTCAAAAAGTTTAGTTGGAAGTCTCGCGTTTATCTCAATGTACAAGGCCCGACATCCCAGTATGCGTTGGATTGATTAGTCGCTATATGGAGAAACCGACAATCACCCATTTCAAAGCTGCAAAAGAATCCCACGCTATCTAAAAGGTACAATTAATTTTAGCTTGTTTTATTCACACTTCTAATAATTACAAGCTTGTTGGATATAGTGATAGCGATTTTCAAGGTGGAGATATGACGATCGAAAAGCACCTCCGGTATTTGTGTTTTTCATGGGAGATACCGCTTTACATGGATGTCAAAAGCAACCGATTGTCACCTTGTCTAGCCGTGAAGCAGAATACGTAGTTAGCATTTCTACGTGTTTGCCATGCAATTTGGGCCGAGAAACTTGTTAAAGGAGCTAGGTTCGACACGAAGAGCCAACCAAAATTTGTGTCGATAACAAGTCAACCATTGCCTTTAGCCAAAAATCCCGTTTTCCATGATCGAAGCAAACACATAGATACTCGATATCATTACATCGGGGAGTGCATCACAAGAAAGGATGTACAACTCGAGTATGTAAAATCACAAGATCAAATTGCCGACATCTTCACTAAACCAAAGCAAGAAGACTTTGTCAAATTGAGAAATTTGCTCTCAAGATCATAAAACAAGTTTATGGAGAGTGTTGGTTTGTAAACTTGTTTACAAGCCTAAAGAAAATCAAAAACAAAATTTGAAACATTCTAGCCCATTCAAGTCCAAATTGGTGGAAGCTTAGATGATGATCCGGATTGATAGCGATCTGTACCTCATGGTCGTAGAATAAGAAAAATCAATGGGTTGGGTAAGAAGATAAGTGTATGATTTAGATTGTTTTGGTAGGTTTAGATTGTATGGCTTAGATTTATTTGTTGTTTCTATAAATACCTCTAATTAGCAATGTAATAATCAAGTTAAAGAAATCAGAAACGAAAATTCAATAATTTCTGAGTGTTTCTGGAAAATTGTTCTTCAGTGTTCTTGAGTTTTTGAGAGTTTTTATCCATAATTTTCCAACACTACCTACTTAGACGAATCGATATTCACAACTCTCCTGGCTTGCCAAATCGATCATCGGTACTATCTGAGTATATATTAAGCAGATTCTCTCTAAGACAAGCTTCCTTCGTCATTTTCTCCTCACTAGATAATGTATCTTTTTCTTTAAGTGATTTTCAGTTTATCTTAACTTTCTTAGGGGATTCTAACAAAATAAAATAAAAAAATATATATTGAATATTTTAGGATTTGGTTATAAAAACCATTTAACTAGCCGTTTAAACAAGGGTGTCAAAAAATAATAAACTGAATAGTGTTTCGTGTTGGTCCATAATTTATTAATTTATTAACTATTGACCTAAAGTTTGGTGGATCAATGTACCAAATAGTTAACAGATCGTGTTATATTTGATTTACACATACATTTAAGTATTTGTTCCAATATCATAAATATTATAACTAATTTAAAAAAAAACCCTAATCATTATAAAATATTAACGAAATTAAAAAATGTATGACGATGATGATGGGACGATTTTCTGATCAAATATGTAATTTGAAACCAATAAAGAAAAATTTAATCACTTAAATTTTTTTTTTAAAATATATATATTAGATTTTTTTAATAGAAAGTTATTTTATTCCTAGGATAATTGAGGCTTAAAGGTTGAGTAGTTAAACAAAATGTTTAAAATGGCAAGAATATACACTAACCTGCCGAAATCATAAAACATATTACAAACTTAATATTCAATAGTTTCTAATCCATTAAACTGACGGTGACGGTGAATTAAAAGGAACATTTCCTCAAAAAGTTTTTTCAACATTTTGAAAGATATTATCATTTCTAGTCTTTAAACTTATAGCTATACTAGATTACCACTAGGTTTCTTCCACAAGTTATGTCCTTCTGTCCCACACTTACCTAATTAATGTTAATCATCCGACACCTTTTAATTACAAAGCAAAATCATAAGTTATAATCTCATCTATAAATCCCTTTCAACATACACATTTTTTTTTTAGTAGATAGATATCTTAAAGTTTCAAGTTCTTCCTCACACAAAGCACCTAAAGTGTTCACAGACATACATACATACATCTTTGTATTTGATGGAAATTAATGATCAAGATGTCGCATGCACAGCTCCAATCAAAATGTTCACATAAATTTTCAACCATTTTTTTAATTTTTTTGTTGTACTAATTGAATTTAAATGTCACAACTTTTAAAACATAACAAAATGTGTATTTATCGGGAGAAAACAATAGATCGATATCCCATTTACCTAGACAAAGGCCTATTAGGATATATCTCAACCATTTATGACAAATTATTTTTTTTTTTTTTGGGGGGGGATAGGCCCCAAAAGCCGAACTTCTTCCAGCAAACTAGATCTCAGATTTGGTTTGACTTGAAGATTTTGGGCTTTATCCTATAGGCGTCCGTGAAGCCCATCGTGTAGCCCAAGATTTCAATTCTAAATTTCTAGCTTCTATTGATGTGAAAACCAATTATCAAAAAAAAAAAAAAAGGCAGGCAGGCATGAGATGATAAAATAATAAATTAGAATGTAATCTTAATAAAATTTATTAATCTTAATTAATTGAATATGTGGTTAACAAACGCATTACATGTATACCATCTAATTTCAATTGTGTTTTACTCTTTTAAATAAATTATAGTATATAATTAATCTGACATAATAATTATATAATTAAAATACATATTTTATAATAATTATGTCTTTCTTCCAATTTCCATCACTACGAAATATTTCTACAGTTTTTGTCTTTTGATTTCGACTCCCAATAAACCAACGTAACTGCACTATATTGATTATAAATATCTAACCACAATGCAAGTGTAAATTTATATTTTAATAAGTATAGATTTTAACTTCCCCCAAAATATTAAAATTATATTTTCGACCTTTCGCTTTCCCAAATTTACAATTTAAAAACTTATTTAAATTTAATTAGTTGAATACCAATTTAAATATGTGGATGGAAACTTTATTATTTAGCAGGCCAATATTCTCGATTATTTAATTTTCTAAAAATATGTGCATCGAACTTGCCACTTTGTTTTTTATTTAAATTATTCCGAATCGTTGAATACTTGAATTTTCATTTTGTTCTTATCTACCCTGAATTTTTGTAATATATATATATATATATATATGTATATATATAATTTTAAAAAGTTACAAACTCTTTCACATTTTTAATAGTTTTTCACGTGTTTTGAATTGATGCTATAAATGCATTCATATATTCAATCATCTTCGTAAACTTTATTAATCTTTCAAATATTATTATCTTATATTTTTATATAAGATAATAATAAAAAGATAAAAACTACCTACAAAAAAATAAATTGTAAGAAAATAAAATTATGCAAAATCATATATAAAAATATAGAATTAGGTTAATTTTATTTAACTTGAATGAAAAATAAATAAAACTATTGATAATTAAGGTTGAGAGGAAGAAAGAAGAAGAGAACGGGGAATAAATTACATGTATTGATTCCATAGTAACACGGTGTACAATACAATGCTACTATATACTAGTTATGTAAGCCTTACTAAAATGCCTCACTAGAGTCGGTTACGGAAACTTAACAATATATACTTGTAACAAACTCAGGAACTTCACTAACAACCTTCTTCTACACTCTGAAACGTACCTTAGCAAAGAGAAACCCATTCTAACATGGAAATATCTTCGTCAATTGGGTAATATCTAAAGCATAAATTATAAAAAGATGAATAGAAAGTGATTAGGGTATCATATAATAATTTTTTTCTTAAAAAAAAAAACAAAATATTTACAAACGCTAGTAAAACTTATAACTACAAAATTAACTTAATTTATGTTTACTTTTTATATTCTTATTTTAAAAAGTCAACAGTTTAAAAATTTTAATTCAAATTAAACTCCGATTAATTCAATATCAAACTTTGAATATATCATATTTAATGTTGTTTGGATATTTTTTTCATTAATTTTTTTATGCGTAATCTTTATATAATATATATATTTTTTTGATGTTCCTCGTTTCTCCCTTGTAATTTCTTATTAATCATTATATTGTTATTAAAGTGGTAAAGAAAACCAAGGAAAATTTTAAGTTACAATATCTTCCGTTCCAATATACTCCAAATTTCTTGTACTATGAATAGTTATAAAAAATATTTTTTTATCAAATAAAATTTAATAAAATAAATTTAAAGATTTCAAATAAAAAAACATAATTTATATATAATGTACAAAATCTTCGTAGTTAAATTTTATATTTATAAAAAATTGGTAAGTGTAAGAATTATTATAATAAGAGATAAATATACTCTTAAGATTGTCTCTCAAAAAATTATGATAGGTTTAAAAAATTAAATTATTTTTTAATTTAATTAAGAAAAATAAAAGTCCTAAACAATATAACAAATTATTAGTTGACATAACAGAATTGTAAAATTCTACATTAAATTATATCATATTAAACTATGCCAGCCTAAATTGATAGATATGTAGTAAATTTTAAGGAACATTACTCTTTATAGACATAATAAATTAAGCGATTTAAATATAAAGTAAATTTATTGATTTAATTTTTTTTTAATAAAATTCAACGTAATCATGTTGAGTTCTTAATGATAATCATTTAATCAAGTATTTATTAAAGGAGTTTGAAATTAATTGAATGGTAAATTAAATAAATATATATACCAAAATCTTTAATAAATTAATAACTTCATTTTATCGGGTTTGAAATTAAAAATTGATAAACCAAGGTAGATATATTCTTTTATTATAAAACAAGATTTGACTCATTTTTAATTTATAATTAAAGTTATTTTTCAATCATTTAAATTAATATAAATCAATAAAATTAAAATATACTCTTATTCATTATACACAATTAAGCATAGATATTGTGTCTAATATTTAATTATAAAATATATTTTTTAACATAAATCAAGGCTTGACTCATCATAAATTTATGATTAACAATAAATAAATCTAATTTTTTTTTATTTATTTAAATCACAAAATCATTGTTTCAATAGTTGAAAATACCGACTAAAATCCTATATACTTATTAATGAAACATAGTTATTAACAAAATTTAATTCAATTATAAAAGATATCATATTACAAAAAAAAATAAAAGATATAATAATAAAATTATCACTTCTTAATAAAAAAAATTGCAAATATCTAAATGAATTGTCATTACCTTCTTCAAATTCTTAAATCATCTTTACAATTGAAGGATTTTTTTTTCTCTATATTTATACATAGTGATGTAAAAGCTAACTTAAAAACTAACATAAAACTATACTATATACGGCTTGAAACAAAATATGAAAAGTTGATTAAACCTAATACATTAGGTTTGTATTTATAGGAAAACGTTGGTGTAAAGAAATTCAGGCCAATTAAATGAATGCAGACCACAGCCTTATATTTTCTTCCAATTGTCTTATACATTTTATAAATTGTTTGACATTTTATGTAAGGCTTACATGCATTATCATTCAAAGCTCATAGGGTTCAATTTAAGTGCTTTAAAAATTGTTCTTCATATATTTCAAGTTTATATATTTTTAAAGTAAAAGAATTTAAAATACAATAAAATATAACCGTGATTTAGAATTTATATATTTGCAAAAATTATTACATAAATACATTATTGTTAAATATATTAGTTACATTTAAGCTCAATAAAATCACAAAATATTATTGTTTTTTAAACACTTATCAATATCATCTATAAATAAAAACTATAAAAGAATCAAAATATAACTGAATCTTCTTCTATCCCATTTTATGTGTTTTAGTGCATGTATCATCAATCATGTGGTGTTATGTTAATTATTTAAGAAGAAAAATAACAAAAAATTGTTAAGATGAATGAAAAAATTGATTATAAATATGTATATGTACTAGACACTAAGTGTGAATGGTGAATTTGTTCCAACATTTTTTCGAGTAAGTTTTCGGTGATTATGGGCCAGTGTGGTCATAATAGGACAAGATGTTTGGAAATAATTTAATAATTCTACATCACATTTAGATGCACTAATAAAAAAAAAAAGGGTTCAAATTAAAACTATTTTTAAGAAGCGTTTTATATTAGAAGTGATTTTATAGGAAAACAAGTAATGCATCGAAATCACTTGTGGAGTGGTAGTTTGGAAACAGGATTCTAAAATGTTTGTATTTGTTGTAATTACTAAAAGAATTACAACATTATTTTTAACAATATGGGAAAGTTAATTAAAAAAAATGTGAGATTTACTTCTTTAAAAAAGCACTTCATAGTGCTTAAGTGTGATGCATGATTATTAAAATTGCTTCAAATTTCAAGTCAAACAAACACAAAATAAAATGCTTTTAAAGGTAAAAGCATTTTGAAATTGAGAGTTGAAATGCACTCGCAATCCCTTTGCAAATTCATAAGAAGATTTCAAATAAAACAAAAAACACCTCGCAAAGAAAAATAACTCGAACAGGGTTAAAACATCACTTTTGGGGCCTATTTATAAATTAAAAATAGTTAAATTGTGAGCATTAATTTGTCATTGGTCTTGACTTATCGTGAATAGAAAAAATGAAATATATAATTTTTTTTATATAGTATAAAAAACACTTTTATATATCATAATTATATTACTATTATAATTAACGTCATAATTTTTTATTTAATATTATTATATAAATTTGATTATATTTATTAATAATATTGTAACACATCGATTATAATTTATAATAAATAAATTTTTACATTTATTTTGCAACATAGTGGTTTTTGAACTATTTTTTTCGGAAATTTTTAGCTTTGTTCTTTACTTATTTTTAGAGAACATGCTTCGCATTTAAATGAAAATTGTGTTATATTGTATTGAACTCTTTATATGCTTATTCGTTGGAATGCTTCACTCTCCCTTCTTCTCTTTTCTCTTTTTAAATAATATATTAAATAAATGCATACATATTTGAATATTAATTACAAGTTAAATGTGGTTCATCTAATATTGTGTTAATAAAATTGCTTTTTTATAATTTTAATAAATAAAAAAGAAACTACAAATCTATAGTTAGTTGATATTGTTTAATCATACATTGATCTATCTCCTTCTCTGCTGGAAAAAAAGGACTTACGCTAGGAAACAAACACTTCTTTATATAAAAATCCGACAAAAAAAAAAGGACAATGAAAAATACGGAATAATTTTGAAAAATATGCTGCAAAATATATAGTAATAATATGTATAATATTTTAATAAAACTTAAGATTTTATTTTTGATACATCTACAATTCATAATTCAATATAAATTAACATTTAATTTAGAATTATTTCTTTTTTTTATCATATCTCTCTTCTTATATGCGTAGTGTGACAAAAAAAAAAGTTAAAAAATTTTATTATTTGATACCCACACTCCTCGTTAGAGCCTCAGAGGTGTCCACCGGTCCGTTTTTAGGAATAAAAAAATTTATCAAATTAAATTGTTTATATTATTTTCATCGGATCGGATCGGATCGGATCGAATCAAATCAAATTGTTTAAAATAGTTTTAATTAATACAAATCGAATTAAACCGTTTAATTTGTAAAATTGTTCGATCCAATCTGATTCGATCGGTTTAAAAATCAAACCGAACCATTTTTTATAAAATATATACATATAATTTTCAAGTTAAAACAAAGTTATCTCAAAATAATGATTATTATATCCCTTAAAGACATTACACATTTTCCCATCTCATCACTAAATCATCTATATGTCTTGAGGGATAATGATAATTAACGATTCTAAATTTTTACATTAAATAGTTTATAAGTTTAAGAAGTATTAAAAAAATCGAGTATTTTTTGTAAGTTTAAAAAATGACAATATTTTCCTTAAGTTTATATGTATAAATATAATACAAATATTATAAGTAAAAATGATAACAAGAATTAGAAGTTTTAAACAGAAAATTATCAATGATATTCTCGATGTTTTGGGTTTCTCTAAAGATAATACTCACCTAAGTAAAATATCACAAATATCGTTACATTTAAGACATTCAAATGAAATATATATGAGTGATTTCATAATAGGATTCTGAAAAATATGTAATTCAAAATATTATCCATGCACTTTATTATCTCTCTCTTTGTTTTCCCTTTTTAAATTGGGTGTATGCAGTAATGGCTACTGCAGGGCTTGAAAGTGTTGAAAAATTCATCAGATTACTTTCTAATATCCAAAGTTACTTTGGGGATAGAGGAGTAAAAAGAGAGAGAATAACAATAAAGGAAAGTTCCACTTCCAAATTTCCTAATTTCGGATGCTTCCTCAAGATCTCCATAAATCTCTGAAGTGTTTCAGAAATTTGCCCTCGCTTTCAAAGCTAAAACAGACGAAGATGCTGATGGGTTTTCGCTCCTGGTATCAGACCAGACCATACCTAGGGTTTTTGGCTGCCTCAATCGGACGATTTAAAGTCTATTTAGAGTGAGGCCTTGCTGATAAAAACCAATGAATTGGTAAAACAAGATCTTTGGAGAAAACCCAAAATCAATACCCAATTGACTCAAACATTAATTTTTCGCTCTATATTTGCCTCAATTTCTTCGTTTGAAGTATCCTATCTTCAATTACAGACTTCCTATGTTAACAAATGATTCATAGAATATTATCAATTGGATCAAGTTTTATCATAGACGAAATTGTTCGCATACTTGTTCTCGATATGCAAAATTGTTTCTCAAAGCAAACATCTATGAGTAGGTTGCATCTTCAAGCTTCCTTCGTTGTCTACATTTCTATGTAGAGTACTGTTGTTGAATTTTCAATCAGTTTCAATTTCAGTTGAAGATTAAATGGGATGCAACCATAAAAAAAAAAATGAAAAATTTGTTGGAGCTTTGAACTCTGAATCACCTCTGATCCATTGTCAGTGATTTTAGTTTTAACAGATTTGCTAAACGTCCGTTAAAAGGTTAAGAGTATCCTTAATAAATGGTTTAATCTTGATGGTATTTTAATCATTTTTACAGAGATTAGGAGTATATACTGCAATCAAATGTTACATATTTTACTATAAATCAAAATCAAAATCTTGCTTGATTATAAACAGTTATTTTTTACACCGATTTTTATATAATACAATTATTTATATAATTTTATTTCTAACTTTTAAAAAATATATATTTTTAATATATATATATATATATATATATTGTATTTTTACATATATAAAAATTACATATGCAAGCAACTAAAAAAAAAAAAAAAAAATATATATATATATATATATTAATTTTTATTTACAACTCAAATATTTTATTTTTTCAATCATGGACTCTCTCAGATTTTTTTTATATAGAGACAATATTTTAATTATTTAAAAAAAATTACAATCATATTTGTTTTGTTAATTGATAAGTACTAATTAATATATATCATTTATCACTAATTAAATATAAAGATTTTAGTTATTTAAATATTTTTCACTCATCTTTATCAAATCAAAACAATAAAAAAAAACTAATTATAATCTAATATGTTCATTTAGCTGAGTCACACGGCTACAATAAAGGGATTTTTTAAGTTAGTTTGATAAATCGAGGTAAATTGAGCATTTACCACTAATTAAATATAAAGATTTTACTTATTTAAATATCTTTCACTCATTTTTTTCAAAGCAAAACATAAAAAAAACTAATTATAATCTAATATGTTTTATGTTAGTTGAGTAATACTATTACAATAAAGAAATTTTTAGGATATTTTATTGAATTGATTTAAATTGAGTTAATTTTAATTTTTAAGTTAATTCTTCCGTGGAATCGATTTAAATATTAAAATTAATTATAAGTGACAATCGACTTAAAAATGATATAACCTTCAAACATATTTTAGTTATTTTTTAATAATCTTTATACTTGTTTTAAATCACATAATATCATAAAAAATCATAATATATTTGTAAGAGTTTTTAAAACTTTTTTATTTATTTTAAAAATAGATATTAAGTAATTACTTAATAATTAACTTAAAATAAAAAAAAATTTATATACAATACATATATATAAATTTAACTTAATCACCATATTATTAAGTATTATATGTAAATATACATGTGAATTGTATATTAGTTATAAAATTATATATATATCTATTATTATATACCATTTTATAAAATAAGCACGTAATAGACTTCAATATAATAAATTAAACAATAGCTATTATATTAGTAATAATAAAAATATAATAATAAAATATAAGTAGTAAGTTTTTTATCTTAAGTAAAAAATAAATAATAATATGTTAAAATTTAACACAATTTTGTTTTATGGTTGAGCTACTTATTGTTCAATATCTTCTTAGATTATGGTTTATGCGATTGCACGAATATTTCTATCATATATATGGGTTCAATAGGATGTTTATATCTCATATAAGACATATGTTTAACATGAGATTACATAGGTGGCATGTCTTATAAATGATAAATAAGATATGCCTTGATTATAAAAATAAATAGTAAAATAATTGATAAAAATACTTACAAGAATGAAAAATGTAAGAAAATAAAGGAAAAATGTGTTTGATAAATGAAAATATATGTAAAAAATTATATCAATTGTTATGCTTAAAAAAACGTATTTAGATAAAAAAAAATAGAAAGGGAATAAAACCTAATTGATGAATAGTGGTTGAAAATAATTAGAAATGAATAAAAATGGTAGAAAAATATTGCACGCATGAGAGAGAAAATAAGGATTGCATCAAGAACCATAGGAGGAAGCGTAAGAAGAAGAAAAGGAAAAAAAGTTAGTTAACGTACACTCTATGTGCCAATAGACACTACGTGACATGTGTAGTATCGATTAATAATTTAAAGTCGATTTATAAACATACAGACTTATAAGTTAATTTTTTCTTAAAATGGACTTTAAATCCATAATTAAATACAATTTATTATAATAATAAAGTTTCAACAATATTAACAATTCTAATAATACTCTACTTAAGAATTAATTACAATTCTATATTTTCACTTAAAAATAATTCAAACCCACTCATCTTTGTGTTATTTTAATAACTAAAAGAAGAGTTAAATTAGAAAACAAAAATATTAATTAAAAAATATTAATTTTTAATTAAATTTTAAAATTATAATGCACAATGATTATAGATTATATCACATTTTATTTAAATTAATAAGTAATATTATATACAATAAATTATTATATAAGTGGATTTTAAATTTAAAATATAAGATATTATAATAATATATTCTTACTTAAAAATATAAATTAATTATATTATAATATGAAAATAAATATATACATTAAATAATAATAAAATTATCCTTTTAAATTAATATATAAAATTATTTAAAACAAATTGCAAGAGCTATAGTCTTATACAGCCCCTAAGATATTCCACCACTGGTTTTCATTGTTTCTTGTGCCACTAGCATTTTTTTAATTTCTTTTATAAAAGAGTATCAACCAAGTGGCAGTCATAATGCATTAATATATAATATAAATACATTAAATGAGAGTTGTGTCAATATATATCGTATAACCTTGTTAGGAATAAAAAATTAGATGATAGTTTTTATTATTGTATATAATAAATGAGAGTTGCGTCTCATTATCAAATAAAATATATTTTATATTTTATATTTCTTGGAAAAACCTTAAATAAATTATTAAAATTATTAACATAATATATATGTATATATTTTATTAGTGTATTTCTATTACGTTGCTCCACACTAATTATTTAACCAAACAATATTTATTTAAGAAATAACATGTTGATATTTTACATTTTATTTTAATATTAAAAAAAACAAAGTATTAAACCATAACATAAAAATATATCTATAGTCTATTAATCTATTTTTATTACTTTTTATGAGTTACTCAACAATGATTTTATAAAATAATTATGATATATATTTTTATTTTTTTTATAATTATTAAAGTATTTTTTCTATTAAGGGATAAGGAAAGCATTTGACATGACTTATAAAATAAATTAGGAGAGCTTAAATTATAGAAAATCTTACCTTTTATGACTTGTAATTTTTGGTAATTTGACACTTATTATAAGTGTGTAACAAATTATTTTTCTTTATTTATTTTGTGTCTATCATTTGTTAAGTTTTATTTTATACTTCTATTTTCTTTAACATTTTTTACTTATAAAAAATCTATATCTATCAAAAGAAATTATTTAAATGAACAATATAAAATGTAATATCAATTTATCACTACTTATAGATGTTTTTCTTTATAGATCTTACTTTATGATCATATTTATTTAACATATTTATATTTTTTTTCTTTTATTTATGGATATATAACATAAATTATTAACGTTCATATATTAGTATTATTTGGTATACATATATTCACTTTCCAATTCAAAGATCCCATAAATAAAGTCACATACACATATCAGTCAATTTTTTTTTACGTTGGAATCAAATTTAAATAGTTGTAAATATGAGTTCTAAACTAATAGAAAAAAAAAGGAAAAACAAAAAACACATAAGATTTTGATAAATAACAGCTTGTATAATGTTACACTATATATATTGCAAGGAGATTACATGCCACTTAAATTTTCTTATTTGAATTTGAAGCTTTGGTTTCCAAAGTTGCTTATTTTCTTCATAAATTGCATAATAAATAGTCTAACTGGTAAATCTTTAAAAGATGTAAAAATATCATTTTTAAGTAATTTTATTATTGATCGTATTTTATTGTGATGTTGTGACACTAAATCTCACTATTTGATATATAAACTTAATTTTTCAAATTCGATCATCAATATTTATGAGTTGTATAATTTCATTTAAAAGAATATTACCATTATAAATTAAGATAAGGTGTCATAAAAATCTTTTAGAGAGACTATTTGTATTGTTTAATTCTTATATTAAAAACAATGTCACTTAGTTTTTGAGCTTTGTAAAAAAAATCAATTAATGATAAATTATATTATTTTTATTTAAAATATTAGTATTTTATGTTAAATTATTGAAACACGATTAAAATACAAATTTTTAACAACGATAAAAGTGAAATTTAATATTAAACATTTTAAAGAAAAAAAAACAATAATAAAATTCAAATAAATATATATTTTAATTTTTAATAAAAGCTAAAAATTGTTAAAATATTAGAATAAAATAGTGACAATTAACAAATATTAAAAAAATAAATGTTTTGAGAATTTTTTATATATTAATTGTTACTTTAACATTGTTAAATACTTATTTTTTTTAATCGCGTTTAATTACTTGACATAAAATCATTAAAATAATATAATTTTTTTCTTTTTATAAAGTTAAAAGATTAAATGATATTTGTTTTAACTTAAGATACTAAACTATACAAATAATACAGTATAAAAAACTTTTATGATATATTTTTTTTATAAATTAAAATATTTATTATTTTTTAAATTTTAAATTAACCTTTTCAATTTATTATCACAATCTAATAATAAGATACATGTATTCAAAATTAATATTTTAAAATAAAGAGTATAAAGGAATTTGATAAAATTTTAATTTCCTCAATCCACCCAAAATAAGTTTTAATGGATTAAAAAATAGATTAGTGTTAAATATTTTTGTGGAGCATATATCGTAGAGTAAAAGCAAGTGCTAAGGATTAGTAGTATACATAAACAACACAACAATACTACACCATCTTTGTCACTCAATTTTATATACTTATCGGAGGCGAAACCAAAATCATAAAAAAAATATATATATATATATATTAATGCGTATGAAAGAAGTATAAGGATATAAATAAATAAATAAAAACTTTCCCATCTTTTAATGTCTATGTGAACGGTGATGTAATAAATATTTATTGTTATCTTGCTTCTACGAAATTATGTTTTGCCAAAGATGATGCTTACCTTAGGCAGTTAGGCCATCCTATCTTTTTCCCCTTTTTTTTAGACAATTTTTTCATTCCTTGGCAGCCTAATTTTACTTTTTCTTTAGTCTAAAAACATAAATATAAAAAAATAACAAAAACAATTATTACAATTATTTCGTCTTTTGTCCGTTTTATAAGCAAAAAGTAAAAAAAAAAAAACAACAAAAAGGAAATCACTTTCATAAAAAAATAAAAAATAAAATCACTTTCAATTTGAAATTTTACTTTTTATTTATTTATCATCAAGTCACTAGATTCCAACCAAAACCGGAATATATATATATAGCTTAAAATATTAAATATTAGTCAATCACAATAATATGCATATGCAAATTATTTAATATATTTTTCCTATTTTATTCTAATACTTTTTAAATTATGATTTTCGGATAATATTAACAAAATTAGGCATCTATTAGCTGATTAACAAAAAAAAAAAAGAGGGTTTTCTTATTATTATTTGAGCATTTTCACTCAATTCATAAAATCAAAAATCACTGATACAACGAAAAAATCGTTGTTTCTCCATGCAATCCTATCTTCTTGTCCAAATATAATTTTTAGCTTTTGAATTTCTATTTGTCACCTAACTCTGTTCTAGTGACAAAGCTTTTTCAGTAAACATCCTCATAGTTTTGCCATAATTTTCTAACTACATAGATTTTCTTTTATTGTTTGTCTGGGTTTTCATTTTTTTTCTTCTTAATTTTCTGGGAAATTTGTTAGCTTGTTTTGAATGACTGAAAATTAGGAACTAATTAATGGGTTTTTGATAGAGAGTTGAAATAAATACTTTTTTTGGGGGGGTTTTAAGTATGGAGGGAAGACAAGGTGTCACTATTAGTGAGGTTACTGTGGTGGGATCAGATGCTCCTTCGGACTATCATGTAGCTCCAAGGTCCGAGACGCTGGCTCCGACCGGTGGATCAGCGTCTCTTCAACCAGTTGCTCTACCGATGTCGACGGAAGCCCCTACCGGAGCTGCTCTGACCATGCCGGCTAAGAAGAAAAGAGGGAGGCCAAGGAAATCCAGACTCGATGGGTCTGTTGCTAAGACTCTTTCCCCAAAGCCCATCTCTTCAGCGCCACCTCCGATGATCGATTTCTCGTCGGGAAAACGTGGAAAAGTGAAGCCGTCTAATTCATTCAGCAAGTCCAAATATGAGCTCGGCAACTTAGGTAATAGAAGGTGTTCGTTTCACCTATGTACCTTTTCCGGTTTGAAGTGCAGGGACTTGGTTTTTCAAAAATATTATGCTTATGATGATTAGGTTGTGTTGTTTATATATGGGGATTGGAATGTTGCTTTTCTGAGGATTTATTTAAGAGGGTATATGGTTTTGGGTTTATGGGATTCTTGTTTATTAGGTGTGATCCTTTGATTGGATGCTCTTATTGAGATCTTGGCTTTGTTGTAGCTCTCAAAAGATAAGTGAGTTTGATGGAATCTTCTTGTTATTATTTTCCTTTGGTACATCTTGACTTTTTTGGTGAAGATACCTATCAAAGCCTTCAAGTCGTCGGGAGTAGTCTTGAGCTTGGGACTTCTTTTCAAGCTTGGTATCTAGTCTACTGCCAAAGTTTGAGACTTTCTCAGAGAAATGTTTCCTAGTTTGGTATTGTGTGATTATGATGTTAATTGATATCCTGTTTGACCGAGTCTTATTATATCTATTGTATTTTTTTACTGTGTTTGTTGGGACTTGGAAGTTTCAATAAAAGCTAGGACATAGAACTCTGCTCCTCAAACAGAGCTCCTCTTTATTGGTTGAGGTTAGTAAGTCATTCTATAATTGAATCTTATAATATGGACAGAGGAGCGTACATAAGTAAAACATCAGTGCTTGCAGCCATGTAAATCCATACCTTATTTTTAGACCAAGAAGATGACACGTGATATCTGAAGTTCTGTGTTGATATTAAGGAGATGAAACGAAAGTCATTTTGATTACCAAAAAACACTTGTGGATCCATGTTGAATTTTTTTTTTTTTTTTTGTATTTTCTAACTTTGGATGACTCAGATTCCTTGTTCTGTTTCGGCGCTCAATTAAAATTCTTGAACCCTTCATAATTGCTTTAAAGCTTTGAGCAGCTGTTTGATATGGATTTCACTTAACTAAGTTTGTTATACAGTCATTAATGTTCTCAAATGACTTTTACTACTTAATATTGTTGTCTGTGGTGCTACATGTGATACGCACTAAATGATGGTTTGATTGAGTTCTAACAATGTCAATGAATTTAGTCACTGACTTACTGTAGTAAATGTACTACCTGCAACTTAGGAATCACAAGTGGTCAGATTTATGATTTGATACTTAAATATAAGACGTAGGATGATGTAATGATTTTTAGAACTTGGTGCTCTTTGATAAATTGTTTCTATATTAGGTTTGTACTTTGTACTTTCTAGCCGCCAGTAACAAAATTCTTGATATATATATTTTCCCCTTTGCATTGTTTTGTGTGAATCAGCTTTCCGTACGGGGAAACTTTTGTTATGGTCACTAATCTTATGAAAACTTACTTTGTAGGCGAATGGGTTGCGTGCTCTGTTGGTGCTAATTTTACGCCTCATATAATCACTGTTAACGCTGGCGAGGTGATTGAACATTGTGTTTTATTTTCATTTTCTATATTTCTATCTGGAACAAGAAAATAGTTGGTGACAGCAACATTAGACACACAGATACTACAGTCCATTTTTTTTTTCATTGTTTTTATCACAAGTAATCAATCCACTGATTTTTAGTAAATTTTTTTATAGTCCATCATAATCTTTACCAATTTTTGTGACAGATTTGCCAATTTTACTTGTACAGTAACGATCATTTTATCCTTTCTTTTAGGATGTTACGATGAAGGTAATATCATTTTCTCAACAAGGACCTCGAGCTATATGTATTCTCTCTGCAAATGGTGTGATATCAAGCGTTACACTAAGACAGCCTGACTCATCTGGGGGTACATTGACGTATGAGGTAAACTGGTGCTCTTTATTTCTTGAATGAATACATATTTCCGTCTTTTTATTTTTTATTTTTACTCTAATAGTATGGATCGTATTTTAGAAAATTTTGGTTTGCATTTACTAATTGCTCTGACCATTGTGATCATGTCTTCCTTGTTGTTGCCCGTACACGACAAGTGTAATTGTAAAAATGTGGGGACTGATGTTATGAAGTTCCTTCCTTTCCCATCATATTAATAACTTACTATTTAAAGCTCTCTAAAATAATTTATCCATTATTGCAACTGGTTTAGGTTTCTGTTATTTACCTCTTCTTTAATTCTCCTTTCATCCCTCTTTTATTCTAGGGTCGTTTTGAAATACTTTCCTTATCGGGTTCATTTATGCCGAATGATACTGGAGGAACAAGAAGCAGAGCTGGTGGGATGAGTGTTTCTTTAGCAAGCCCAGATGGACGAGTTGTAGGCGGTGGTGTTGCTGGGCTATTGGTAGCTGCAAGTCCAGTTCAGGTATTGCTACTGCCACAATTTTGTTTCTAGCTTTTTTTTACTATGCAATCTTACTAGAGCACTATTCGATTGATAGGTTCTCAATCTGATCAGCTTGTAGCCTTAACTAATTTATTGCCGTCACTTTGCACATCAAGTAAGGTGCTTCTAATATTTCTTTCCTCGGTATACCTTAGGTTGTCGTAGGCAGTTTTCTGACAGGGAACCAACATGAGCAGAAGGTAAAGAAACAGAAACACGAGTACATGTCAATACCAACTGCAGCTGTTCCAATTTCAAGTGCTGAGCCTGGTGGTTCATTCGGCGGAGATGATTGATTAGATCTTCACTACCTACAGATTCAAATAACAAGTCAGTTGACATTAATATATTTGTGCTAATCGACGTGAACTTTGTCACCGATAGCAATCGAATTTTGGATGTCAGGTCTCACACCGTGTTTATTCCGTCTGTAACCTTGATGGCTTGATGCTATTTAGTACAAGCATGCTGTTTTTCCCTTGAGGTTTTACCGCATTGCCTTGATAGGTGTTTAGATATAGGCTTTTAGCTCTTTCTGGCATGTAATGTAGAAAGTAGAAGAGTTTGATATACTAAATTCTTTGGGCGTTGCGTTTTGATTCTGAATTTACTTTGGACGTAATCCATTTCTTACACTCAGTCATTTATGAGAAGAGCTTCTTTTGCTGCGCCCCATTGATTCAATCAAAAACACTTATAAGCTTGAAAACATAAAAGGTCCATTTAGAACCACTTTTTCCTTTTCCTTTTGGTTAAAAGTGTTTTGAAAAGAATCAAAACACTTTTTAAGGTTCCAAAATCTCTATGATAAGTATTTTTAAAATTTAAGAAATATTATTTGTGCTTTAAAAATTAGTAATGCTTAGTTTTAAATGCATGTTTTCATACTAAAATAATTATTAAAATGTTACTTTTTACTCTTCTAACATTTTTATAACAAATACCTAAATGCTCTCTAAAAATCACTTTTAACAAGTAATGTTATTTTAAACCACTTCTACGATAAACAATTCCTCATCGGTCCAAATCCTGGCTCTCAACTGAGAATTATCCAGAACTAAGACAAAAGCAGTCAATTTTACCCATAAATTTTTATTTGATCAGAGATGCAATAAGAATCAAACTTACTGAGACATTGTAAAGAAAATATAATTGATGATCATAACACTTCTTCTGCATTGATGACAAAACACAGAAAACAGCAGTTTGTAATATATTGTATAGCCATCTATTATTAAGAAGAAAGACGTTAATATTGGTGGATGACAAGGATCTTTCAAGCAGGCTTCTCATAGGAATTTTGGTCCCTAAATTCGGAAATAGCACCACGAATCATTTCGCTTGCATGAGGTTGAACAAGCATATGTGTGCTATCCAAAACGTGTATTATAAATCTTTGGGACGCAGGCTGAGTCTCGTTTAAATTAATTATGAACTGGGCCATGGGTATGTCACTGCATAACAGAAGAAACAAAAGCAGTGTCTTTCAGAATCAGAGAATATATTGCAAAGAGAAAATATGTTGAATACTTCATATATATTCCCGAAGAAAACAATTTAGTTAGCAGGTAACATGCCTCTAGAAAAAGGCTCTATCTATGTCAACAATCACAGCCTAATTAAGTATGATCTTTACATATATGACAGAAGTTCAAGACTCCAGAGCACTTTCAACTCAAATCATTAATATCATAACCATACCTCCCAGAACCACTTATCTAGAAAAGACATGTGATATGAACATATCTCAAAGTGCCTACATGGAGTACTTATATATGAATTAAGCATTTGAATGCCCACACTTACAATAGTCTTTAGTATTTTATCCTAAAAATAAGTACTCTAAATTGGGATAGTGCCCCAGATGATACAGATGACAGGAAAAAGTGCTCATAAATATTTATGAAGAAAATAAAATAAAATTTAATTATATTACTCTATATAATTTTCAAGAAAACACAGACTTTAAGGGATGGAGACATAAATAGAGGTACATATTTTGAAGCGGAAGCAGAAGAATGCTTTACCAGGAAATGAACAGCCCTTTAGTAGCATTGACCATATTGTCCCGGTGATCTTAAAGTTCCAAGCTATAACAGCAAAAAAATAAATTATTAAGGTTAGGTCATAACATAGAATACAATTCTAGCAATGAGTAAAGACCTATGGACACAAAATTTCAAATATTATGTCTCACAATATGACAAAATTCAAACAATAGTAAAAGTTAGAAAAGCTGAATTATAGATTATCCTATGCAGATACCTAGAAGTATAGAACCACGCAGATTATAAGGACTTACATTCAGTAAATGCCTATATTCTTCCTTGTTATGAACTACCGTATTTCATACACATCAAAATCAAATCCTTGGGCTACTGAGGCTCTAATTATAGCATTTACGTGACAGACAGTGCTCTCTTTAGGAGGGTTAATAGTTTTGAGGGATCGAAGCTCAACTCTCGTCCTCTTCAGGTGGGAAAAGTACAGACTGGTTTGGATTTTTAACTCCATCAAGATAGAGATTGACAAGTTCTAATTTCTAACCAAATTAAACTAGGGCTTAAACATGACCTCAACCGAACTTCTCTAATCACTGACAAAAACAGAAAATGTACAAATAAAAAGCCCCATATGAAGAGCAGAAGATAACCGATCACAACATAAAAACCAGAAATCAAACCATTATCCGACAGAAATTCAAGATCAAAATCATGTTTTGAGCAAGATAGCAACAAAAGGAAAGGAAAAATGTAAATCCAGATGATGAAAGAAAATAAAAGGAGTAGGAAAAGATCGCTTAGTAGTGAATCATCTTCAGTACAGAAACCTGATCGGTGACAATAACTCACGACGACGGAATCACGGCTTCATAACCGTCAGAAATTTTCTCCGCTTGTACGAACCCGTAGTCGATATCCACGAGCACGAGCTTTATTTCTTTCTTTCTCTTCTGCTCGGGTATTTATCTTCAAGTTTTGAAATATTAAGTCGGTAAAGATGTTAATTATTTAATTTTCATAAAAATGTAAAAAGATTAGAAAAAATTAATTAATTTATAATTTTTTTTATAAAAATTTATAAAATATCAAAATAATTAATTACTTATATTTTAAATTAATTTTTATTTAATATATATATTTTAAATACTTATAATATTTATATTAATTATTAAATTTATTATTTGATAAAAATATCGTATGATATATATATATATATATATATTAAAATAATTATTTAAAATGTTTTAAATAATTAAATAAATTATCTAATCATATTAATTATTATAAATAAATAAATTTTTATCACATAAAAAAATTATTAATATTTTTGATATTTTGTTAACATTTAAATAGCATATTAGAGATTATATTTAAAATATTTTAGTCAAAAAAATATTTAAATGATAAATATATTTAAGTGATAATTTCATAATAATTTAATCAAAAAATATGAAATCATATTTATGATAATTTAGTCAAAAGATAATACCATATTAAATAAATACTATTTAAATATAGATAAATTATAAATAAAAATAATAACATAAAATATTTATTTTTTAATAATAATTATATTAATTTATTATAAATAATAAATATAAAATTTTAATATTATTTTTAAAAATAAATATACGAACTTTATTAGAAATGACCAAAAAAAATACAGATTTACTTATTTGTAATTATATGTATGATTGATTTGATTTTTATCAAATAAATTTTAAAGATGGTATAATTTGGGGTAAAAATAAAAAATGAAACAACGGATACGATTTGGATATAATTATACTAATAACTGTATCCGTTCGTACTCAAAATTAATTATATTTATTTAATTAATTTATATTAATTAATAATTTTGATTTATTAATTTTTTTAGTAAGTATATAAAAAAATTTAAGAAAACTTAAAAAAATAATTTTTTTAATAACAATCTCTGACCGTTACACGTAAAATATATTCTCGAAATCTGGATCATTTTTTAAATTGCCCTTGAGGTTTGCTATATCTTCAAGCTATGCCCCGTTTATAAAACGTCCGCAACGCCTCTCGCTTTAAATTCGCTAATTCTCCATCCATTACTATTTAAATTAATATTCCTCGACTTTGATACCATTTTTCGAGGATCGATAAATCTTAATCTGTAGAGTTAAAATTGATATAGTATAAAGCGTCTTTTGTATTTATTGATGAATAAATTATTTAAAAACTTATTATTTTACTATATAAATCTAATTTTCTTCCAGTATTCCTTACAATCAGTAAAGGTATGTTACGTTTCTTCATTATGTTGATTACTTAATTCTAATCCCGATTCTATTAATTGTCTTTTAAAATTAAAAATTACTCTTTCATTTGTTAAATCTAATAGTTCTAATTTATGAACTAAGCTTTCGATATTCATATTATTTTTTTTTCTAAAAATAAATTCTATTTTCTTGTTTTAAAATTATTATACCTCAGTAGTTTAATATTTCAACATTCAAGATTCTTAATTACCTTAAATTTATAATCATCATACCCGAATTTAACGGGTCCACCACTATTTTCCCTTCGTTCCTCTTCTTTTTATTACACCTGTTACGCCGCCTTCGCCGCTTACACCTCAACACCTTCCTGGTAATGGTAGGCTTTCTTCATCCGTATTACATGAATGAAGTGTCCAAAAGTTGACTTACTAAAGAAGAGTAATAGAACTCCATTTTATTCAAAATATAATAATTATTACAACTTAAGGCGTCAACTAAGAACCTTGAAAGCGGTGCTAAATTACGCCTTCATACACGAGTATTTCATTATCGATTCTCGATTTCTAGATATAAAAGGTTTTTCCTATTCGAGAGTTTCCACAGAGTCAGAGTTTCTCTCCATTTCTATGTGTCTTAGAAATGATAATAAGGGTTCCTTTTATAGATAAGGAATCCCTATTTAAAAGACCAAATTTATTATTTTACCCTTGCTTTAATAATTCATTTTGCTTTAATAATTCTTCTGCTTTTAATAATTCATCTGCTTTTCCTGATAACCGTTACTTTTTTCTCGGTATATTACGCCGACCAAGACGCTGGGTCTGCATCTTTATTTCTTTTGTAGTCTTCTCCCGACAGCTGCTTTTCTTAATTTCCTTTGTCATTTTCTGCCAATTGTTCCTTTGATGATGTTGATGATGACGCATCTTTATCTTCTCGATATTTGATGCAGAGAATGCACTTATGGTCTTTGGTGGCCTTTTTGGCATAGAAGCAAAATACTTTCCTGGTTTCTTGACCAATTTCTAAGTTGTTGCAATTAAAATTGGTTTCATATTTGGTGATTTTTTCACCATCTTCTTCCTCGGCTGCAGCCATCGCGTGCGAGATGACGATAACTTTATCGTCAAATAATTTACTTTAATCTCAAGATCATTGCTTTCCATCTTTCTCGAAGTTCATAGTAACTGCGCTTAGCATTTGTCCTCTTAATACACGTAGTTCTTCTCGCATTGAATTCCTTTTCTGAAGTGCCCTTGGTTTAGGAACATCTCTCGTCAGGTTGAAATCCCTCATCTTGACGGGAGTGGACTAATACTTTCTTCCTCATTCCACCATTAATGAACTAAAAATCTAAGATAAACAGGTTTATCAATTGCTTTAATTTTTTCTTCTAAAATTTTAATTGCTTCTTTAAAATTTTCTCGGGAAATAATTTAATTCACTTAAATTAATTCCTGGATATATATTTTCTATTAATCCCGCATGAAATGCTTTATACACAAAAATTGGATCACTCTCCTTCCAATATATTGAATTTACTACCTCATAGAAATTCCTTGTTCAGAGTATAGAATTTCATATCTTCAATATGCTTTCGGGTAGATTTTCTGGCTAAATTATGTAGACTTAACTATCATTGTTTATCGAGATTTCTCAGATTGCTTTCATCTTCATTAACCTGAGTGCTTCTGTAAGATGTTTCAATAAGATCAATGTTTTGTTATTTTTGATGTCTTCGTGGAGATGTTTCTTTGAATAGCATCGAGATCTTGTAATTTTTCCAAGGTTTGTCAACTGCTTTGGAGCCGTTGGTTTGTTGTAGTACTACGTAATAATTTCTTACTATCTCATCCTGAGTTATTAGTTTTCGCGTGTTTGCTTGGCATAACTTCCTTCAACTTCTATCCCGTCAGCGAAGGCTCTATGAGTTACTCCACTAAATCCTAGAATAGATTCTAGCTTCTACCCAGCTTGTTATAAATTCCCTCGGTTTCGGGGCCAAATTATAGACCACATAAACTTTTTTCTCGTTTTTTTTTCTCGCTTCGTACGCCCAATCGGTTTAGAAGTTTTTTGTGAACCGTTAGTTCTTCCTTTTAACAAGTAGATTCCTCATTCGAGGTTCTCCGCTTTCGAATTTGTTTTGAACATTTAAGTTCTTCCCGCTTTTATTCCTCGTCTCGCAAGAGATTTCTCGAGGTATAGCAACTCGAGTTGTTCTCGTAGGATTTTTATCTCCTTTTCTTTTATCTTGATCTTAATATCAAGTTGTTCCATTCCCCGCAATCATAAAAATAGTTAGGTGCTAATTCTCTGGTAAGAGCATCAGCCAAGCTATTTTTATGTCCTGGAAGATGTTCGACGTAAAAATTGTAATGGTTGAACCATTGTTGCCATCTAATTAGTCTTCCTTGTTTATAATCTCCTGCAATATTAGTTCTTAAAAATAACCAAAATTCTTGTTATCTGTTCTAATAATGAATCTAAAACTTATGACATATATTGCAAATTTCTTAATAGCTTTTTTAATAGCTAAGTATTCTTTTTCATTACTATGATAATTTAATTCTAAATTTGAAAAGACTCTGATGTAGACCGCAAAGATATTCATCTTTGTCATCTACTCTTGCTTTAAGGATTGATCGCTCCCCAATATTCTCGTGAAGTATCCGTTCAATTATCATTTTTATCATCCGGGTATTGATGGTATAAAGTTGGTAAATTTTTACTTTTGCTTTACTCTATCCATATATGTAGGTATCTTCTTCTCATTCCCATTTCCAAACATAATATTTTTTTCAATTTTGCTTGTAATGGTTTTCTCATTTCTCGCAAGTTTTCTTGATATAGGTTTCTCGCATATGTTATACATCCTAAAAATCTTTGTAATTGGTTTTTATCTTTTAATTCACTAGAAAACCTTGAATATTATTTAATATAATGGGTCAGTAGATTATGCTTTTGCATCTTCAATTTCTAATCCTAAGTATTTGATTTTTTGTTTAAAGCAAGCACGCTTTCTTTTTCGTAGAGTACAATGCCTTCTTTTCTACATTCTTGTAATATATTGATAATATCTAAATAATGTTTATTTAATTCATTAACAAAACCAAAATATCATCTATGTAAACACAACAAATATCTTGTAATTTCTTAAAAATATTATCCATATATCTTTGAAAAATACCTGGAGCTTGTTTTAATCCAAATGGTATTAATGGCCCATTGAATTATCCTCGAGGCAACTCGAATGTCATAATTTTCGAGATTCCTCATCTAGTCTTATTTGCCAAAATCCATTTTTGCAATCGAAACTCGAGAAGTATTTCTTTCCTTTTATTAATGATAGTAATTCTTCCTTTCAGATGAAGTATCCATCATCAATGGTTTCTTTATTAAGTGCTTTGAAGTTTATTACCATTCTCTTTGCCTCTTCTTTTCTCTACCTTCTTTTTCAACCAAAAATGCTAGATTTAGAGTGAGGTGAATTATTTGGTATTATAACTTTTAATTCCAAAAAAGTTATTCAATTTTTTTTTCAAATTCAATCTTATCTTCTGGAGTATAAATCATTGGTTTTACCCTTATGATTTTGTTAGATCTCTTAATTTTATATCGACTATTGTTTTAGATTTATTTAGTTTTGATCCAAAGGATTTTCCAATCGACTGCTTTTAATAATCTCCTAATGCCTGGTTAAGGTTTTATCTTCCTCGTATTTCAGAAAAAGAGTTTTGCTTTTCTTCATATCTAATGAAATATTTTCTAAACAAGGTTTTTGTTTTTGGCGGTCTTTTATCTCACCACGCTTTCACTTTTACGTTGTTGCATAAAAGTCAATTCGAGACAGCTAGAGCTTTTCTTACTTGTAGACATATATCAGATCTCCTTCTAAGGTTGTAAGGCTTATTTTGTCGAATGTTCGTCAGGTAAAAGGTTGATATAAATTTAAGAAATTATTTCCTATTAACAAGTCTACACTGCTTTCTTGATATATAGTAGGAATATGAAAGTTTTCTCCTTTTATTATATCAAGATCTTTAATACTTGATTGAGTTTTATCAGTGGTATTATTAGCAATTCTTACAATTAAATCTTAAAGTTGCTTTCCAGCTTGTCTTCTGGAAATACATATCTACTAGCTACACACATACTAGCTCATGTATCTATATACATGCATGTAAATGATAAGTGTTATAACCTTTAAATTTTAGTCCTACTTTAATGTAAGTACTATTTGGATTTGTAATACTATACAAATCATTCATTTTCTCAAGAATATTCACGATCCAATATTCATATTCTCAATGAGTTATTTCTTCTTCGTTTCTTCTAATAGATAAATACTATAAGTATCATCTATATCAGATTCCTCAATTGGTTCTAATTCCATTTTGAAGGCTTCTTCTAAGATTTTTGCTTTATGTGGAAATTCCTTTTTATGTTGAAGTCTGCTTGGACATTCATTTGCATAATGTCCTTCCTCATTACAGATCCAACATATGCATTTTTTCTTTCCTGAAGGGCAATAATTCCTTTTTTCATATGGTTTATAAACATTTCTTCTAAAATATCTTTTCTTATAGTTTTCTTTATTGAATCTCTTTTTATATTTTTGGAAATTTTGTTTTCTAAATTTATATTTTTTAAATATTTTATATTTTTATATTTTTGTTTATAAGGTTTTATATTGCATCCATATTTTTCTGGCATTCTAAAATCTTTTGTATCACAACAAATTTTATCATTTCCTCTTATTTGTTTGTATTCTTTTCTTTCTTGGCATTTTATAATGATCCAATTTCTAAGACTTCTTATTCTTCCTCCTAGAGTATCTGGTATAGTTTCTCTATTCCTTTGTTCCCAAATTTCTATTAAAGTTTTATATAATGTTCCTGATAATTTTTGAAAAAACATTTCTTTATAGGTTGTTTGTATAGAGGGTGGTAATTTATGGTAATACATTTCATATTCACATATAAAAGAATCTATATAACACATGTTACAAATTTCCATCTTTGTTAGATGCCATTTAGCTTCATTGATTTCATTTTCACTGGATTCAGTGATAGTCCTTCCTTTATCTTCCCCAATAAATTCTTTGTATATTTCATTTATTACCGTATCTATGTATTCTCTTCCTATGGAAGCATTTACTTGCATTAATAAATGTTATTGATCTGTTAAGTTTGAAAACCAAACTTTTACATTTCCTGTCATTTTATGTGCTATAAGAACTCTACAAATTAAAGGATTTGTTTGGGTAGTTGGAGAAGTTTGTATAAAGACGCTCATCCCACTAGACCATTCATCTAAAGATTTTTTTCATATCTCTTATACAATCTAAATTTAGAAGTTCAGATTTATAGTTATCTTGGAGTTTGAACTCTGGTGGAATATTACCTCTAGTTCCCCAATGCAACCCTTCCTCCATTTTAGGTGGTTATCTTCTTCTATAGGTAGTATCATATTGTTCTGATCTTTGTCTACTTTTCCTCCCTACGGGTTGGGATGTTTCTTCTCGGTAAGTGGACTGTAATGAAATTGGTTTCATATGACCTTTCGGGGTCACAAGTTGATTCTAATCAGCCACTGATTATTGTCACATCATCTTCTTCTTTTTTAGTACAAAGTTTTACAATATAATGTTCTTCTATTTCTTCATTGGTTAATGTTAATAATTTGACCAATGTTTCTATATTTCTATTCTCAGGGTTCATAAATTCTTTTTCTAATTTTTTCATATATTCCATTAATTTGGGAATTATCTCTTTACTCTTAGTCAGTTCCTCATTTTTTCTTTTTCTCATTTTCGGGAATCGTAGAATCTGATTTTCTCATGGTTCTTCTTTTTAATCCTTCTAAGGAGTCATATTTATGATCTATCTTTAGATCGTATACATCTTTCCTTAATTCTCAAAATTATTTATGCATATTTTGTCAGAAGTTTATTATAACCACACTCCTTTATTTCCTTTAATAGTTCTCTTTGTATATCTATTATTTCTTGTAAATATTTTGTGTTTGATTCTGACTAGATTCATTTCCTCCGTTAATAATTGTATAGTTTCAAATAGTGTTGCTTGATTTTTTGCCACACCTAATAGATTTCCATTTATTTCTAAATTCATATTTTTTATTTTATCCTTAAACATGATTTTTCCCTAATATGCAATCACGAACTAATGCTTTCATTATTTTAACTTCATTTTCTAGTTTTTTAACTTCTTCTTGATTCGAGGTTTCTTCTTCGTGGATATACAAAAGTAAATCTCGTATGCTATTACTTTTTCTTCCTCAAGTATTAAGGGTTTTTCTTTAATATCTAATTTCCATTCTTCTCCGTATTTCAAAGTCGTTAGTATTTCCTGGTTTTATTATTTGTCCTAATTCTTTAAATTTTTTATCTATTTCTATAAATTCATTTTCATTCCATATATTGAACTATTATTACGACTATTTGTTAAAGAATATGCCACTAGATAACGTATTGAAAATGATGATTTCCTTCTTCATTAAATCTCCTCTTTCAAATTCATAAGCTAGACTTAATACTGGGTTTAGATTTTTATTCAGATATTTATAGCAAATCTAGATACGTCAGAATTTTAATTTTTGTAGATCCTAAGTTTCCATTGATCATTCCTAATAAATCATCTTCATTGCTTATTATTCTATTATCTAATGTAGCCTATTTTTATCGCAGTATCTATTCATTCTCTAAAATAAGCTTTTATTAATATTTGATTCCTCCTAAATGAACGTATCCAATTTTTTCTTTATCTTTTCGAGGAATTTTTGATAATTTGTTTAATATGTCTCTTTATTAATTAATGGTGATATTAGATATTCCTTTGCATCCCAGAATTTAATGATCATTTCCTTATTACTAATACCATAATAGATTATATTTTTTCTAGAAATATCTTTCTTAATAAAAACTGACGCCTTTAAATCCATCTCCTTCTTTAATATTTAATTTTACTTTTTAATTTCTTCAAATTTCTTTTTACTTATTATCATTTCTCGCGAAAAACATCCCGAAACGCCTTTCCTGCTTTCTATATCTAATATTTCTTGCTTTATTTTTTCCTCTTCCATACTTTTTTTTTAAACTTAAGTGTATTTTTGATGAAATATAGGCTTTAACTTCAAGCATGCTTTCATGTATTTTTGAATTTTTTAAAACCTGAAATGTATTTTTGAATATTCTTTAAACCTTAGGGGTATTTCTGATCTTTTTTCCCCGAAATCTTAACAATTTTTTAAAAAATTTAATCACAGAGTTTATAATTAAATTCGAGAACACTTGTATAAATAAATGTTAACACCGTTACGTGCCCATTGCTAAACTCTGGTTATATTTCCAAATAAGAAACTGCTTCCTATAAAAAATAATAAAAAATAAAAAGTCTCGCGGGTCCCTGAAAAAATAATGGTTTTTGGTCGATGGACAAGACCCGTTGATCAGCTGGCCTGGACATGGTGGGCCGTGAAGCCCACTACTTATATTTCATTATTTTAATTAATACTAACATATAAGTAATTTAATAAAGAAAATGATATAATTAAAAGTAATTTAAAATAAATAATTTTAAGAGAATTGATTTATTTATTTTTTAAAAAGTAACTTATTAAATTCATTAAGACCGATTTTTGTTTGACTCTGAGCATAATCGAAATTTAATACACTAATGAAATGGGGCATATCATCTTTTGTCCATTGTCCTAAAATAGTTTGAAATCCTAGAGTCTGTTCGAAGCCTTCTTACTGAAATTTGCCACTACAGTGCACAAAACAAGGGACTTATTGAGTTATATTCTTCATAGCCATGGTTAAAATCCCATTTTTTAATGTTCATGAGAAGTTACAGATTGGTCTATTATTAGGTTGGAATTTCCAAAGGAAGGATAATAGAAATCTGTAGCCTTATTTGTGGCAAGTAAAAGTTGTTTCGGGAGAATTAATTTAAAATGAAGTTATTTTAAGTGAAACATTTGGAATGAAAATATTAAAAATATGAAATTTTAATAATTATTTTAAGATAAAAAAAAATATGCATTAAAAACTAATTATTCCAAACAAAAAATAATCAAAACTCATTTTTATATATTTATAAGGGAAAAGCAGTTACAAGCATATCTTACATATTTATATACGAATGAAACTCGAATTTACGTGAAAAACAACTACATTTTATACAAATAAGTCATCAGAACTCGTGTTTGTAATAAGTTCTTAAATCACTTTTTATGCATTTTGAAAAGAAAAATATAAGCACTATTAATCGGTTTGAGAAGTTATCTAAAAACCTTCGGTGTGTTTGTTGAGAAGTTCCCTTCCTGCTGTAATAAACATTTTTTTTTCTTTTTAAATATGTGTGA
Organism: Hippophae rhamnoides; assembly: GCA_033030585.1. NCBI lineage: Eukaryota > Viridiplantae > Streptophyta > Magnoliopsida > Rosales > Elaeagnaceae > Hippophae > Hippophae rhamnoides. Next base: position 38,264,346 of record CM065429.1, on the reverse strand, counting down.
ATGAATAGGGATATGATAGTGTATTCTATTAATCGTGTTTTGATATTAATTATATTGGATTTTTCCATACAAAAAATTATTTTATTTTTTCGTGTTATTTATTTATAATAGTAAAAAAAATAGTAAGATATTTAAACACATGTAAAAATTATTTATCAATTCTTATAAAAAAAAATTATATTTATCGTGTTTTATCATAGGATTAAATTTTTATTTATCTACAAATTTTAAACTTGTGTCTTTTAAGTTTTATTTTTAAGATACAAATATCAAAATCCATTAATTATGCATGATTATTGTGTTTCAAAATTTGTTGCTAAGCAAGTATTTTTTAGATTTTTTCTCTTCTTTTTTTTAACAGAAATGAAACTACTTTATATATCCTCTTTTTAACTAAAAACACTCCTTCAAAACTAATTCGCTTCTATAGCCAGCACTTATGCCACCTTAAGGTGTGACATGGAAAGAAAGAGTACTACTTTTTTCTTCTTCTTCTTCTTCTTCTTCTTCTTCTTCTTCTTCTTCTTCTTCTTCTTCTTCTTCTTCTTCTTCTTCTTTTCCCTCGTGGTAGTTGTTAATTGGTAAATCCTTTAAATGTTGTTACTTTAATTTTATCAAAAGTTGAATAAGGCATGAATTTATTGTTTTATTTTTCGCTAATAAGTTGTTGTATTATTTTGTTGGATCAAAAATGGGATGTCAATAATATCGAGACGATCATAAACTGGTTTGTTACTTTAATGATCAATTATTTTTACTATTTATTTTCATAAGAGTAATTATTTATTATTTTGAAATATATTTTTAATCATTGATATTATTTTATCTTCTTATTAATTTTGGGATATTTATTTATTTTAAAAAAAAAATTACAATAACCTTAAATTTTAACAATTTAAAACTTCTCATTGTTATAGTAGTAATTATTTAAAGTACAACAGAAAATGAAAGCATCTATAAAGATAATAAGAAAATAAGGATTAGTTTAAATTTGTTCATTGTCATCGTAAATAAGCCCGTGTTATATAATTATTATAGTTATTATAGTTATATAATCATAATTAATTTTATTATTATTATAATTAAAAAAATAATATATATTCTATTTTATTTATATAATTAATTATATTTATGAGTATTATTTTTATTACTAAAATTATCATTATTGAAATATAATGTGATAATAATAATTTAAATTATAACAATATTAATACCATATAATTTTTAATCAATTTTATAAAATTGTTTAAAAGTATTAATAGAAAAAACCTTTTTTATGAAAAAAAGGATAGTAGTGGGATATTAACTATAATATAAATATATAAAAATTCATTAACTTTTAGATATGATAATGTAAGTATATTAATCATGATGAAAAATATAGAAGTCTAAAAGTAAAAAAAAAAATCAGAAATAAATAACATAAACACACATGTGTGTATTATTAAATTATTATTTGTTTCTAAATCAATTAATATGTTTTTAAATCTATAAAAATTCATATTTTTTGAACTATAATTAATTTAAAGAGTATATAAACTCAAAAAATATATACATGTGTGCTCAATTTTTGATTTTTCTTTTTGTTTTTAAACTTATAATATATTTTTTCATAGCTTCTAAATTTCTAATATCTCACTTAAAAGTTACAAAATGAATATATAAATTTATCATAAATATTATCTTTTTGTTACCGTTCACTTTTTTTTTTCAATTTACATTGGACATGGTTATAGCATATAAGTATGTTTCATTAACTTTTATGCTAAAAGAGAAAGACTATTTATGGGTTTTAGGCCTACTCCAAAAAAAAAATTATTAGAAAAACAAAGCCATTTTGCATTTTTTATGATCTTATTAAAACCATACAAAAATAAGATTCCTACCGAATACAAGTTGTTCAGTTTAATTAGAGAAAAAAGGGTTGTAATTTCAATACAAATTTTAGAACAAAATAAAATAGAATTTATCGAATATGTATTTGCTAAAAGAATATTTTATAATTCCTATAAAAATAATAATGTATTTTATTATGATTATTTGAATTTTGAACTAAAAGAAACCTTAAGTGTGTTTCATTAAAAATCGATTGTTAATTAAAAAAAGACAAGGGGCTTAATTAAACACGTTTGATGCTATTATTACAAAATCATTTCCACCCACCCAAAAAGAGCCTAAATTAGTAGGACAAAGAACACTAACAAAGGACTTTGCTTTGAAAATGACAAGATTATGAGACATTTTTGATATACTCACTCAAGCTTGTTCAATTTGCTATATTTTGGTAGCCTAATGCTTGGCAATACTACTCATTTGAGTAGTAATTACTTAGTCCACTATTTACGTATAAATTTTAATTAGTCAAAATATATGATTTATATACATAAATTATTAAATACAATACAAATTTTAATACATATATTCAATCATGTAAGTGGTTGGTTGTAACATCATTACTCTGATAAGTTATACATAATTTTCTATTTTGTCACCATTTGTTAAACATTCTTAATTTTCTTTTTTCTTTTCTTTTTTATTCTAAGCAAATTAAGGTTATTTATTGTGATAAAGAAAGAAAATTAGTTGGAAGTTGATAATTAATTTAATATTATTGTTGTGATTAAATTTTATTGTCAAATATATACTTAACTATTCAAAAAATTTCTCCAATTTTGTGCAAATTTAGGTATAAATTTCTAAAATTTAAATCTTATAATTTAATTTATAAATTTTTAAAATTTTACAAATACAGTTTTTAAATTTTAAATTTTAAATTCTATATTTTATTTCTTAAATTTTTAAAAATTTCATAACTTGACTACTAAATTATATATTTATGAATCAAAATATTAAGATGTATATGTAAAGTTTTAAAAACTTGATGACTAAATTATATAATTTAAAAGTTCATGTATCAATATATAAAGTTTTAAAAATCTTAGAACCAAATCATACATTTTAAAATTTTGAAAACTTTTGTATAAATTTAGTTAAAGTTTGGGAAGATATTTTTTGAAATAACAATTTAAAAGGATACATAAATGACTTATTAAAAATTGGACAATTTAATAATATTTAAGCAATTACATAGTATTTTATTATTAAAATCTGAGTCAAAATGATTAATATTATTTTTTTTTCTCTATTATCATGTTCCATCTTCCCATCTTCCTCCTTTATCGATTTTTTTAATAGTTATAGTACTATTATTTAAACATTTTCCCTCTCTCTTAATACCTTCAAATTACTCACTTTTCATTTTCTATTATCATTTTTAATTTATTTCAAATTTTTGTTGTAGAGTTTAAACATCTCTTAAATTATTGCAATTGATAGAAAATCTCATTATTCATTATTCTATCCGGATACAAAATTTTTAGAAAATATATAATAAATTATATGTATATATTACTTTTTTATTTTTAAATTATGAATCATTTAATTATTTTAAGTCTATTTTTAATCATATTTATTTTACAAGTATATTAAAATAGTGTAAGAACGATATTATTGATATATTGAAATATATTATTTGTATTGAGTCGTGAAATATGTCGCTCTCTGTTTACGACGTTTCATGATTCTATCCAAATTTGTACAAGTAAATACAACCTCATTGTCTCTAAGATAAAACGTGACAGAATCTTTGTTTTTTGTCGAAACTTAACTGTATTAATGAATACTTGAATGCTACACCTCTAAATTTTACGTTGTTAGTAAAACTCAAAACAAACTTAGAATTTTCTTATTTCTTTCTAAGTGTTTTTTTCTTTTGTAAGAGCTATTTTCAATTGATGTGATAAAACTAAGAATTGAGAACTTCTATTTATAAGTGTGACAATTATGATAATAAAATTCATGTCTTGATTGAAAAGAGTAACACATATTTCTTAGAGAAAAAGTAATGATCATTTTTTTGAATAAAAAATAACCGATATTTCTGAGTGAAGACAAATAACAATTATTTAGCTAATATTTCTGAGTAAAGAGAAAACGACAATTTTTTGAGTAAAAAGGTAAAGATAATTTTTTGAATGAAATAGTAATTTTAATAAAAAAAAATTCAAAAAATAAAATACCATACGAGCTCTGGACGAACTACGACACACACGCGTGTGGTATCATATTGATTAATTCATCTTTCTTTCCATAAAAATGGGAACACTTAGACCACAAATCTAATAACTAATATTTTTCTATTTATACTATTTACAATTATACGTATATTTAATTTCAATCAAGAAAATAAAAAAAATAACACACCTACCTAATTTCTATCAACAAAATAAAAAAGAAATAACGACGAGATGGATGGAACGACTCAAACTCTAGTATAATGTGAATTTTGTTAAGTGATTTGTATTATAATATATCCCAATATTAAAACGTTAAACCAATCTGTTATAAGTTCATGGATAGGATACGTTAAGTAATTGATACTTTCTTATATTTATATTATTATTTTAGTATTTATTGTTGTGTAATTATTTTTAATGATATTTGAAGAGTAGTCATATTTTAAAAAATAAAAACTGACTTATGATCAAAATAAATTTTATGTACAAAAAAAAAATTGAAGAATAATTTAATAATTTTAAATATTTTTACTTTCTTTCATTTTTATTTTTTTGCCTTTCCTTCTCTTATTTTTTTTATTTTATTCCTCTTACTTCTATTTTTCTCGCAACTCTATTTATTTACATAAATTATCTCTTATTTTTACTACTAAACCATTATAAATATCAAAACTCTAAATAATAAATCATATACACATAATTCTAAACATTAAAATTTAAATCTTAACTCTAAATAATAAGTCTTAAATATTAGTTACTAAACAATAAATTCAATCACAGAGAAGTAGAAAAATAAAAAAATAAAAAAAAATAATTTATAAGACCTAACTATCTTTCAAAAAAAAAATTACACGTATCTTTTTTTACTAAACAGATATATTTAGATAATTATAATAATTTAAAAATACTATTTAAAAAATTAAATAATAATAAATATAAAAAAAATTAAATAATTACTAATAAAATATCATTCATAAACTTGTAAATACACGTGAGGCAATACGACAAAATTTTACTACATAATTGACACTTTTGCAACCTACGGTCACTCACAATTTAAAAATTAGAAGAATTAAAAAATGTGCACAAATACAGCATAAAAATATAAATTAAAAAGAAAAAAAAAATCAAAATAACCTCTCTGATGGCATAAACCTTTTATATGAAAATTTTCTTGTAATTTCTTGGTCAACTCTGGGGTCTGGTCCAGATGATTAAATTCCTAGGTTGCCCTTTATGTCCACCTCCTTTCCCTTTTATTTTATAGGTACAGTCTGAATATTTTTCCTTTTCTGAAAGGAAACCCAATTTATATTTTCTTTTATGAAAAAAATTAAAATTCCAATTTATATATTTTACAAGAAGTATTTAAGAAAAAATAAATTAAAGAAAGAAACAGACAAGAACTAAGCCTTCCCCACAAGACCCACAAACATGACCACAACAGCACAAAAGAAAAAGGAAATACCAATTATGCAACAAACGGCAAATAGGAGAGGTCTAAAGTCTTTAGCCATCATAGGCGCGTATGACCAACGCCTCAATCAGCAGTTGGTGATGACCTATATATCTTGTTGTGCTTTCATCCGTGGGCTTAACTATTCAATTATCTCGAATTTTAAACAAATTTAAATATAAATAATTTAATATTAATTTTTTTAAAAATTTATATATAGATACTAAATTAATTATTAAATCATATATTTGTGATTTAAAATTTCATAACATATATATAAATTAAATTTTATAATTTAAAATTTTAAAAGTATATATAAAATTTAATTTTTTTAGTTAAATGAAAAATTTTAAATTTGAAAATAAAAAATATACGTTTTGAGAAGAATGGTATAAAGTAGCTTGATTTTCATTAACAAGCTGATTCTCGTTCCCCAATCTCAGATACGAAGCGCGTGAACTCATTTTTCTCTCTCATTAAGGTCATCTAATTTTCTCCCACCTCTATTGCTCGCTCTTCTTTCTTTGAAATTTCTTCACAAAACAGCTGAACTGACCCATCAGTTATGTAAAACAAAAAACCCAACCCAACCCACCAATTCTCAGATCAGCGGGATCTTTTCCATGCCAGGGTTTAAAGTTCCGGCCACTTTACACGGAATTTCCCAGTTAAATGCAACCAAAACGCCTGCTTTTTAAACGCACTGTTAAGTTCCTCAGCTATAACAACGATGGTTGGGAGGGACTCGCGCTAAAAGTAAAACCAACCAAAAAAGCCCCCTGAATTCTCTCAACGCACCACAAAAAAATCGTATTAATTAATCTCACTTGGGTCCTCATCAATGGCGAGTAATAACACTGGAACACAGTCCGTGGCCGTGGATTCGTCAGCCTCAGGCTCAGCTGACGAGCTCAGTGCCAAAGCAGTACATAAACGATACGAAGGTCTTGTTATGGTTCGAACTAAAGCGATAAAGGGCAAAGGTGCTTGGTACTGGGTACACTTGGAGCCTATGTTGGTTCAAAACACTGACACCGGTCTGCCTAAGGCGGTAAAGCTTCGTTGCTCTTTATGCGACGCTGTTTTCTCAGCTTCGAACCCTTCTCGCACTGCCACTGAGCATCTTAAGCGAGGGACTTGTCCTAATTTCAACTCTTTAGCAAAACCCATTTCGTCTATTTCACCTTCAACTACTATTGTCTCTCCTTCTACTAATACGGTCCACCACAATTACCGCAAGCGTAGCTCTTCTTCTGGTGGTGGTTCGGGTTCGACATACCATGACTCTCAACTGACTATAGTGAATCCATCTCGTTACGGCGAACTCACATACTCTCCGTCAGTGTCAGCAACGCCGACGGCTGTGTCTTTGCTACCTCAGCAATCGCATTTGATGTTATCGGGTGGTAAAGAGGATTTGGGAGCTTTAGCTATGTTGGAGGACAGTGTGAAGAAGCTGAAAAGTCCTAAAACTTCACCGGGTACAGCACTTAGCAAAACACAAATCGACTGTGCGCTTGATTTTCTTGCTGATTGGGTCTATGAGTCTTGTGGGTCAGTTTATTTTTCCTCTCTTGAGCATACTAAGTTCAGAGCATTTCTTAATCAGGTTGGTTTGCCGGCGATTTCTCGCAGGGAGATCATGGGTTCTAAATTGGATACCAAGTTTGAGGAAGCAAAAGCTGAATCAGAGGCTAGAATTGGAGATGCCATGTTTTTTCAAATTGCTTCTGATGGATGGAAACCAAAGAACTACTGTATTTATGGGGAAGATAATTTGGTCAATTTGACTGTGAATTTACCTAATGGGACTAGCGTGTATAGGAGGGCAATGCTTGTTAGTGGTGTTGTTCCCTCAAAATATGTGGAGGAGGTTTTGTGGGAGACAATCACGGGCATTTCTGGTAATGTTGTGCAACAGTGTGTAGGAATTGTAGCTGACAAGTTTAAAGCAAAAGCATTGAGGAATTTGGAGAATCAAAATCACTGGATGGTTAATCTCTCTTGTCAATATCAAGGATTCACTAGTTTGGTTAAAGACTTAAGCAGAGAACTTCCTCTGTTTAAGACTGTCACTGAGAATTGTTTGAAGTTAGCTAATTTTGTTAATAACAAGTCTCAAGTCAGACGTAGTTTTCACAAGTACCAGTTACAAGAATACGGCGAGTCAAAGTTATTAACGGTTCCATTACGTGAGAATGAGAACCTCTATTCAGGACCCATGTATATTTTGCTTGAGGACATTCTCAAATCATCTCGAGCTCTTGATTTGGTTCTGCTTGATGAACCTTACAGGCTAGCATCTATGGAGGATCCAACTTCAAGAGAAGTTGCTAATATGATTGGGGATGTGGGATTTTGGAATGAGCTAGAAGCGGTTCATTCTTTGGTTAAATTGATTAAAGACATGGCTGAAGAGATAGAGACAGAGAGACCTCTAGTTGGGCAATGCCTTCCTCTTTGGGATGAACTTAGAATAAAAGTAAAACACTGGTGTTCCAATTTTCACATTGCAGAAGAACAAGTAGAGAAGGTGATTGAAAGAAGATTTAAGAAAAATTATCACCCAGCTTGGGCTGCAGCATATATACTAGATCCTCTTTACTTGATAAGGGACACAAGTGGAAAATACCTCCCACCATTCAAATGCTTAACAACAGAGCAAGAGAAAGATGTGGACAAGCTAATAACTAGGCTTGTTACAAGAGATGAAGCTCACATTGCTTTGATGGAACTCATGAAATGGAGAACTCAAGGACTTGATCCTATATATGCGCGTGCCGTACAAATGAAAGAGAGAGACCCAATTACTGGAAAGATGAGAACTTTCAACCCACAAAGCAGTAGGCTTGTGTGGGAAACTTACCTTACTGAATTCAAGTCCCTTGGGAAAGTTGCAGTTAGGCTCATCTTCTTAAATGCAACTTCTTGTGGGTTCAAATGTAATTTGTCATTATTGAATTGGGTTTCTTCACAACGGCATTCAAGGGTTGCCATGGAAAGAGCTCAGAAGTTGATTTTCATTGCAGCTCACTCCAAGCTTGATAGAAGGGATTTTTCTTGTGATGAAGATAAGGATGCAGGGCTATTGGCTTTAGAGAACGGTAAGGATCATATGTTAAATGAGATTCTTGATGATACATCCTCTGTGTAACAAATTTTTTCCCCCTCCTTGTTAAAAAATTAAATTAAAATAAAAATTTTGAAATTCTTTTCACTAGTTTCTCTTCAATATAACTTTCATTACGGATAATAATTTAAAAATAAAAAAATGTTATCTATCGCTAGTATGATATATTTTTCTTCCTAGATCAAGAAGTGTTGAGTTAAATGGCTAAATCATCGATCCGTTGAATTACGGGATCTTCTAGCTTTGCTTCATATAACTCAATGTGGGCAAAAGATGCGATATGGTATCATAACCCATTGAATTTATCATAACCCATTGAATTTAAGGTAAAGTAGTAATTTTCCAAATATAGAAATCTATAATAATTTATTTTCTTTTCAGCATCTCAACATTATTTCACTGTTCAGCAGAATTTTCAAGAAAACTGTCCCCCAAATGCTTTTTTACTTTATATGAGTGTCACATTTAATACGAATAACTCGCACTAATGCGGAATGAAATATTAGTGTATGTGATTATAATAATTTATTAAAATTTAAAGAATTATTAGGTTTGTAAAGCATAAATAAAATTTGAAATATTGATGTAGTTTTGAGATATAATTTTTATAAAAGTATAAGAAAATTATAAAAAATTTGAAAAATTTAATTAAATTAATTATTATGAATAGATAAATTTTGAAAATTAATTTTATTGATTTTATTTGTTTTTAAAATTTTATTGAGTTTGATTATTTTAGCGATAATATTCACAATATTTGAACATTTTAGTTAAAAAAACATTTAACCGATATTCAAATAATAGATATCACATTTTGATACATAGACGTGTAAAAAAAAGAGAAAAACATTATAACGATATAATCCACATTTTCATACTTGTGGGTAAATGATATCAAGTATTGTATTAATACTTCAGAGTATTTTATGTTATATTACGAATGAAACTGTAAAATAAAATTTAACACTTTTATATATCAATTAAAATTAAATACTATAATTGATACGATAGTTGAATAAGATTGTATAGTTATCGTAAATAAACTTTTATTATTATAAAATTTGTCTTTTTAACTAAACATAAATTTATGAAAATTACCATTTTATTTACTTTCGATCTCCAGATACAAAGCCATTATTAAACTTTAATGCAGTTTCAAATTCACTCTCTTTTTTTTATCTATAGCACTTATGAATTTCGATTCATCTATGACCCACGTCTGCAAACAGTAAATAGCATTTGATGGAAGAACAATTCTATATACATCAAAAATGAAATGACGTAATAATTTTTTTCGTTATAATAAATTTTTAAAATGTTACATTTATTACTTTTTAAAAGACTTTTTGTTTGTTGATGAAATGAAAACAAACTCAAGTGGGTTATTTTAAAGAGTTGCGATTTTTATATAACCTGGGTTTCTTGTATCTGTACATCAGATATGAAAAGACCACAACATGATTTGTAGAATCAAATTTATACACCTATATAATCTCTATTAAATTAATGTAAAATCAAATTACATTAAATAATTACATTAAATTTTGCATATATCAAAATACATTTTAAATTTATATGCATAGATCAACTTAATTGTCTTTTAATTGGGGGTGAGAAAGGACATGATAATTTCGAATAATTTTTAATTTTTAATTTTTGATTTTTGATATTTGATTTATATCTTATTATACCCAGGTGTTTGATAATAATTCTTTTATCACTTAACCGAACAATTATGGAATTAAAGCATTGGTAAAAAGTTAAAAAATTATATTATAATGTTAATGTTTTTTTTGGACAATAATGATAACCTACCTACCTAATAATAAAGTTTTTTTTTTATTTTTAAAAATAAATAAATAATATATATACATTATAAAGTTTGAAAAGAATTGAGAAGATCATCAGCATGTTATTATTCTAACCAAGCTTCATCTAATTTACTCATTTAGCGGGAGAGAAACACAAACTCCTGTCGGCAGTGCAATAATTAAGCACTGAGATCTCTCCTTTTTTTTCTCTACGAGTTTAAGAATTTTACTTGCAACTTATGCTTCATTCCAATTATTTTTTTTTTTACCCTTTTTAATTTTGTGATAAAGAGAAAGAAAAAAAAATATGATTAGTATAGAACAATACTCTCTTTATACAAGAATCTTTCTCTATTACAATGCTTTTTATTTTAATCTTTTGCTCTGTCCCCTCGTATTAGTCCCATGGTTTATGTTTCTACTTTTATTATCGTTGGTTAAGTTTGGTAATTTTCTATTAATGCTCTAATTAAAGGGGAAAAAATACAAAACTTATTATAATAAACAAATTTTCTTCTTCTCTAATAACTGGTTATTGGCAATTTAGCATGCATGTGTTGGGTACAACGGGTAAAGGTAAAATGAATTCTACAGAGTAGAATAATGACACATGAAATTTAACGTGGTTCACCCTTTAATTTGGACTAAGTCCACGGGATAAACTCCGAAAATATTTCTTCCACTAATAAGATTAATGGGTACAAAGTGAGAAGTCTGACAATTGAGATAAACCCAAAATAGTGTCTGAGTGTTTTCCCAGGCTTCATTTTATTTTGTGTCCTCCTTTTAGAAAAATATCCACGATATGTTTCTAAGATATTCTCTACGGCTTTCTCATGACTATTTTTCTTGAAAATTGTTTCTTTTGGCTTTGCTTAGCTTATCTTCTTGTGTTGTTGTGTTGATATTTCTCTAAGGCAAAGACATTGCCTATTTATAAGCAAAATTGCATATCAATGTTAGATACTGTTCTGTTGTGGTTGTCACTCTGTATTGTGGTTGTACCTGCCATTTGTGGTTACCTACCATTGAGTGGTTATTTTCTGGTTTTGTGGTTACCTGCGAATTGGTGGTTGCACCTACCATTTGTGGTTGCCTACCATTGGTGGTTTGCCTGCATTTGTGTTCTCTTCCCTCTTAAATGTAGGAGGAGGACTTCTACAATCTCCACTCCAGAAGCTACGTAGAACTCGGTCGGCTTGACTAAGCAGACGGTATTCAAAATTTTCTCGGGGAGAATTTTTGTTAATATATGCGATCCATTTTCTTTACGTATGGATCTTACTCGAGTTGTAATAACTTCTTCTCCATTACATCCACCAATCCGGTGATATCTCGCATCAATATGTTTTGATCTCGAATGAAAGGAGGCATTCTTTCCAGAGATGGATATACTACCATCGCACAAAATAGCGATAAGCCTTGTCTTGTTACAACGAGTTCTTTCAAGAACTTTTTCATCCTGTAAACTCTTTACATGCTGTTGCTGTATAAACTTCTAACCGGTAGTGGACAATGCGACACATTTTTGTAACTTTGATTGCCGTGACCAAACTCACTGCAGAATGTAATTAGGTAACTTGAAGTGGATTTTACGGAATCCACGTCACCTTGACCAATATACTGCGTCGTGTATCCAACTAACGGGTTTATCATTTCAAAACATAGGCATGTTTTGGAAGAACCTCGAAGATACCTGAAAATCCATTTCCGCTACCCGATGTTCCTGTTCCAGGATTTGAAAGGAATCTACTCGCGATTCAACTGCGTAGGCGATATCTGGCGTGTACTGAAAACCGCATGGCATACATTAGACTTCAAGCTATTTGAAGCTTACGTGGAACCTCTTCCATCTCTTCCTTCCTAACTTTTAATACGTAGAAGGGCTGGCTTAGAAGTTAGCTTAAAGTGATTAGCAAGAGAGGAAAACTAATCGACTTTAGCTTTATTCATATGAAATCTCTGAGAAGTACTTTCTCAATGTACTTCTCGCGCCAACCGTAATTTCTTGTAGCCTGCATCTGCAATAATAGTCGTGCAGTCTGTTTTGTTGGTCCTAAGTCTTTCATGGAAAAAGACTTACTCAATGTGTTTTCAAGTTGTTGATTACGGAAATATTTGACCCAATCAACGCATATCATCCACGTAAACGAAAGAATAATAAAATCATCGTTAGACAATTTACGCACAAAAAAGCTCTGATGCGAAATAGTCTTTTTGTAGCCTTGCTCTCCATATGATTTCAAACTTCTTGTACCATTGTCTTGGGTACTGTTTTAAGCCGTAGAGACTTTTCTTCAATTTACTGAGACATAATCTTCTTTTCCACTTTTTCTTTGAAAACCCTCTGGTTGCTCCATGTATATCTCTTCTTCAAGTCATGTAAGAAGGCGGTTTTGACATCCATTTGCTCGACTTCCAAGTCAAGACTTCTTTGCTAACCCTAACCTGACACGGATGGATGTCATTTTTACAAGCGGAGAGAAAATCTCGTCAAAGTCAATACCTTTTCTTTGGTGAATCCTTTGACGAACCAATCGCTTTGTATCAGCGGTGATTTGAACTATGTCCTTGTGCTTCACTTTGAACACCCGTTTATTTTTCAAGGCCTTCTTTCCGCTTTGGGCGGTTCATCAACTCAAAAGGTTTTGTTCTCGTGCGAGGACTTCATCTGTCTTGCATGGCTTCAATCCATTTTGTTTGGATTCGTCATCCATCAGCCTCTTCAACTCTTTGGTTCTCCACATCGATGAAAGTTACATACTCATCTAGAGGATATGAGATAGAGGGTCGTCTCAGCTTTCTATCACTTTTCTCAATGGAGCATGAGAAGCCACGGTGTTGGTCTTGGATAATGAATATCATCATTTCTCTCATCTTGAGAACCAGACACATGGGGGCATCGTCTTCGTGGTGGATAAACCTAGTCTTCATCTCTAACTTGTCTTAGCGATGTTGGAGAAATTAATTCCAAATACGATGAGTCACCATTGGAATTAGGAACATCTTTCTTCATTTTGATAATATCTTGATAGTGCCATCATGTGACAATACGACGTCACGGCTCACGAAAAGTCTTTGCAATTGGATCGTAAAATCTATAGCCAAATTAATCTTGACCATGTGATAAAAATACACTTTGTCTTGTTTTGGCATCGAGTTTGGATCTCTCATCCTTGGGGATATGAACAAATTCTTTGCGGCCAAAGCACTCAGAGATGATCATGGAAACATCCTTTCACGACCGGCTTTATTTGGAACATCCGTCTTGAGAGGAGTACGGGGTGAAGATTCAACACGTGTGCAAGTGTGTGAGTATGGTTTCACCACAAAAAGTTTTAGGCAACTTTGCATGTGAGAGTAGACATCTAACTCTCCATCAAAGTTATATTCATCTACCGGCTAAGCCATTCAAGCTGGGGTGTCTTTGGAGGTGTCATCGATCTTAGAATACCGTACTTTTGCAATAAGCATGGAAAGGTCTTGTGTATTCTCCACCATTATGCAATGGGATGCTCGGCTCTTTCGGTTGTCTCTCAAGCGGGGCATGAAATTATTTGAAGACATCTAGCATATGATCCTTTGTCTTTAGAAGATATACCCATGTCTTCCTTGAATGATCATCGATGAAAGTCCTGAAATATTGAGCACCACAGTGACTTTGACATTGGTCCCACGTAAATCTAAATGAATTAGATCTAAAATATTATTCATTACGGAATGAGGAAGCTTCTTGAAAGCAACCACTGTTTTGCTTTCTGTAGGCAAATGAACACATTTCTCCCGAATGTATTTCATCCATTCTGAGATATCTTCTTTTGGCTAGACTTGTCAAACCTTTTTCACATTTCGTGATTTGGTCTCTTATGCCATAACTTTCGGCTCTATCTTTCTCATGGCATTTCTTGTGTCGGTGGAGAGCTTTGCTTGCATTATATACGAGTTGTATGTCTCACCTCCCAGCCCTTTACTAAGGATCCTTTTGTAAGTTTCCATTTTGTCGTAAATGAAGAAGCTCTGATATCCTTCATTTGCAAGTTTGCGCACGGAGATCAGAATTCGGGCGCATATATGGAATATGCACGACATCCTTGAGAAATAGTACGAGGATTCCGTTCTGTTTTCAAACAACGTCTTCTCTGCCCTCTTACCTTTGACATGCCTTCATTTCCCGTTCTAACAACACGAAAACTTCCAGGTGTATATGATGAGAAAAATTCTCTGCGATGTAGCGTGTCTTTGTGCTTTATTTATCAATCCCATGGCAGTCTCGTGTGATGCAAGATTGATAAAATCTTCAAAGCAATATTGAACTTCGGCTATGGTATTTGTTTGCTCATCGTACGCTCTTGTTTGTCCTTAGTTACTTTGCCTTTGTTCGTTTCTTGTTCCTTTTTGAACACGGCAAAATTTCTTAATGTGGCCGCTTCTCTACAGGTGATGGAATTCAACATTGTAATTTGTTTGATTTATACACTCTTGCATACGGGTTTTTGTTCTTTATGCATGCTCCTTCCCTCAGACTACTGTGATAAGGGCATGTGCTTACGAATCTCTTTCCTTGTTTTGTTTCTCGTATGAGAACAAGGCCTACTGACAACTTGAAACTCCATCTTATCTTTTGCATAAGTCGAGTTGTTGTGATATGATTATATGATAAGGGTAGTGATGCCATGACATCATAGCTTTCTCTCGTACATGAAAACTCACGTTAAATCTTGCTAAGTGAGAAAGCTTCTTTGTTGAAATTGCTAACGTCTTTGCATCATTACTCGCATTATCTTCCTTCCTCGTCGATATAGCTCCTTACACAAATAAAATTTATTGGCGAGGTTCTTTGACATGTACGTTTTCTGAGTCTTGTTTCTTTAGCAGTCTTGCAATTTTTGATTCAATATTTTGCAAGACATTATGCGAGATATTTAGGCGGATTGTTTTAGTATGATCTAAATCTATTTCCTCCCGTTGTTCCTCGGTGACGGTTGCTACATTCTTTTCTTTTTCCCAGCATATATGGACCTTGTTGAATGAGAATATCTTTCATCCTCGCTTTGCCATAAAGAAAATTATTATTGCCATTAAATTTCTCAATATCTACATGCAGGCTTGACATTTTTTTATTTGTGTTTCTTTTACGCCATCAATACACCTTGGACCTAATAAAATCTTTTACGATGTGGAAGAATCGAGTCTATCTTTGTAACGCGAAGCGTATTAAAATTTTACTAGACCAACTACGATACCGGTTGTTGGGCATAAGCGGGTAAAGGTAAAATGAATTCAACGCAGTAGAATAATGACAGGAAATTTAACGTGGTTCACCACTTTAATTTGGGCTAAGTCCTGAGCCAATGACTCGAAAATATTTCTTCCACTAATAAGATTAATGGGTACAAAGTGAGAAGGCAATACAATAAATTGAGATAAACCCAAAATAATGTCACCTGAGTGTTTCCCGAAACTCAGCTTTATTTTGTCTCGCTTTTAGAAAAATATCCCAATATTTTTCTAAGATATTCTCTGCTTTCTCTGTGACAAAATTTTTCTTCAAGAAAATTGTTCCTTTGGCTTCTTAGCTTCTCTTCTTGTTTGTTGTGTTGATATTTCTACGAAAGGCAAAGACATTGCACATTTATAAGCAAAATTGCATATCAATGTTAGATACTGCCTCTGTTGTGGTTGTACCTACCATTTGTGGTTGCACCTACCATTTATGGTTGCACCTACCATTTGTGTTTTCTTCCTCTTAAATGTAGGAGGGACTTACACTATGAACACATAAATTTGGTTCAGTACGACACCTTATGTAGCAAGTCATGTGTCATTTAACTTTTTAGATAATTTCTTTATTTATATTTATATTTTTTTTTTATTTTCTTTCCTCGTGCTAACTATTCATTTAACATCGTCCATTTTTACTATATTATTATATAATTTTACTAAATGAAATATATTATAGATTTGTAAATATATGGTTAATATTTTCTCAACTAGTTCAATTATTTTACCTTAAGAATTGTTTCTTATTTTTTTTCATATATTTTAGCTATTCTTTATTATATTTTATATATAACCAATATTTAAAATGTTGATATCAATCAAGATATCAAAATATAACTTTTACAAAAATATTAAAGATATTATCGTTGTGTACATAAAATGTGAAAAAATTAGAAAAATTAGAAAAATTCTATTAAAAATATGGGTTTTTTTTATAAAACTCTATAAAACATAAATTAATCAATTATTTATATTTTAAATTAATTTTTTTATTTAATACACCTATTTTTAAATACTTAAAATATTTATATTAATTAATAAATTGATAAATTAATTAAAATATTATATAATAAAAAATATATATTTTGTTAAATAACGTAGAATAATTAGTTAAAATGTTTGACATAATTAAGTAGACTAGTATAATTATATTAACTATTATAAGTAGATAAATCTTGATCTTATGAAAATAAATTTAATTATTTATTTATTTATAAAATTACTATTAATTAGGAGGAAGTATAATGAGTTTTACCATCAATACAATCTATATGTTATCATATTAATATAAAATATTAAAAAATAAAATATACATAATGGACTTTGTACTTGAAAATTGGATTGGATGGTACAATTTCAATGTATTGTTTACTAAATTGAGTAATATATGATAATTTTTTTCTTTTTCTACCTATTAATTTCATATGTAATGCAAACACGCTAAAAAAAGAGAATACATTCTCTTATACAAAATTTATTAAAAAATTGAACTGAAATTATTGTTATAAATAAATCAAAAATTGATATTTTAGATATTTTAGCGATTTTCACGATTTCTAGGACATTTTAGCTAAAAAAATACATTTAAGTGACATATTTAACAATTTTACTATAACTTGATCAAAATATATGGATATCATATTTTGATGTCATGATTTAGAAAAAAAATAACATTGTTGTAACAATAGCGACGATGTCATTGACATTTTCATTATTGTATATAAATAGAGATTTAAATTGAGATGAGATGCTAATAAGACTCATAATACAATTTATTAATTTTTAAAATCTATCTTATGTCGTTTTACTTAATTTTTATGATTTTAATAAGACAATAATAATTGAGATATTTTATATGTCTTTAATGGATTCAGATGAGACAAGTAAAAATACAAAATAATAAAATATATAATAAATAATTATTTTTAATGTGGGTTTAATAATAAAATAATACAACATATGTTTAAATTTAGGATTGTTAGAGCTACAATCTAAATTATATGTTATAATATTTAAATAAAATGAAATAATATTATATTATAAACTCAATAAGAAACGAGACGAGACAACTTAATCCATATCTCTATATATAATTATATAATTTTGATTGTTATTTATACATGTAATATTGCTTGTATTTAATTTTTCTTTTTATATACTTAAAATTTTTCTATTTATTATAATTTATGTTGTATAATTTTAATTTTATATATGTATTAAATTATATTATTTAATCTATAATTTATATATTTTTAAATTTTTATTTAAGTTGAATAAAAATATATATTTGAGATAAACGTTATTAATCTAATATTTAAAAATATTAAAATACATATTTTTACTATATCTATCACAAGTATTTTATAGTATTTCACAATTAACTCCATTTAATAAATCATTGATTTTTTAGGTGATATTAAATTATTGATTTTTACTATATTAATTTTACGTACGGTGTTCTTTGTATAACATATTAATTATCGGAACTTACTAAAATAAATATTATCATAACTTTTATAACACAATCGGGAGAATATTAAACCAATTTTTTAATACCCCTAAAATTTTCTCTCCATTACTGACCTTTGGTGTCATTGAGTGAATGTTTTTAATAGTATTGAAAAAATCAAGGGATGAACGTGAATTTCTTATGATTTAAAGTCCCAATAGTTTAAGATATATTATCCATCCCCAAATGAAATCAATTTATCTGTTACATTCTTGTGTAACATGTGTCGTTAATTGAAATACGACTTATATAATTATGACTCTGTTTTATCATGTTTTTTTTTCCGTTTCTAATTTATTTTATTTTTTTCAATTGCTAATTGTTAGTACCACTTGCAACCATAGTTACCAAAATATAACATGGTTATTATTTTGAATAAATATATGTAAAGATATAATAAATTTTTGAAAAATACAAATATAATTTATTTAATTTTAAAAAATACATTAATAATATATATATATATATATATATATATATATATATATATTAATAAAAATATTAAGATATAATTTGATTTTTCATAATAATATAAAATGTTTATAATAAATTAATCTTTAATACTAAATTTTATTTAATTTTAAACCTTATTCATCTAATAGTTTGATAAATAAGATCTCACTCGTTTTAATTTAGAAGTTTAAATTACATCAATTATTAACATTTAATATTAAAAGTTTATTTTTAATATTTTTCTCTTTTATTATATTTAATATTAAAAGTTTATTTTTAACATTTTTCTCTTTTATTATATGTTTTATAATTAATAGTTTTATTTTTAAATATTTAATATATATATATATATATATTCAATTATATTGATTTTTTTATTTATTTGTATAAATGGATAAATGAAAATATTTATATTTTAATAAACTATAAAAAATTATAAATTAAATATAATTGATAATTATTTTTATTATATGCCATTGCATGAAAATAATAATAATATACATATTTATAAATAAAAATTAATTTTTAGATAAATTATGCTTCATTTATTATTATAAGGAAAAAATACTATTGGTATATAATACTTTTAAACTTAAAAGTATGATTATTTTTTCATAATTTTGAAAATTATTTGAAAAAAGTGAGTATTTTACGTTAATTTATAAGTATAGATATAATACGAATATAATACATAAAAATGCTATTAAGCTTTCAATTACCAATGATATCAAAAGAAATTAAGCTTCTATTTGATCATATTTAACATTTTATTTTTTATATTATTATTTTTTAATTTTTCAAAAATTAAAAATGATTTTTTTTTCAATATGCCATGTCTGTGGAAAACAATTAATAGTTTTCTGATAGCATAATACGTTAATAGTATTGGAAAAAAGTTACTAATTCTTTGATAGCTTAATACGTTAATAGTGTGACTAGTTCATTCTTATGATTTAATTTCCCATTTTATCTCTATTTTTGTATTATTTAATATTACATAGATTTATTAAATAAAAACAGTATTTTATAAATTAATTGACCTTAAAAATAAAATAAAAATTGACAGCATAAATTGGGAGACGTGTGCTATTACATACTAAAAAAATGAAAGCCATTATGATGTCTAAAAATATATGGAAATTTCTTTGTCCTGCTTAGCTTCTAATGGTGAATGGTCACTTAAATTAAAATATAAAAAATTACCTTCTTAGATAAATATATATATAATTACCTCTCTTTTAAAAGAAAAGATACAGCCTAATTTACTTTTACTGTTGTTTCACATGTAGAGTGTAGAGTGTAAAGTGTAAACAATGTTTTATAAACTAATTTGGACTAGATTTGCATTTTGCTTGTAATATGCTGCCAAAAAGTCTTCATATAATTACCAACCCACTCACGGCTTGGTTTATCTCTAGATACATTTCTTTGTTTTTTTATTATTATTATCAAATAATCCTAAATTTGTATGTGGTCCTTGTTTATTTAATTTATTAATATTTATTTTTGCGAGTTTACAACTTTAATATTCCTTAATTTTATTTTTATATCTCTTTTACCCTTATTATTAATTTATATCTTAATCATATCCATATTTCAAAAAAATATCTGATTTGATACTATTTTTATACGTGACTAGCAGAAAAAGTTTTTATTTTTTATTGTTTAAATGCATATTTAAATGTTTGTTTACTCATTTACTCCTCATCTTCCTCTAAATATTACTCGCATAAATTATTAACAATTTATTGTGAAAAATTGAATTCTAAAAATTAATTTTTTTGGAAAATGTATGATATAATTCAATATATAAAAATAATAATTATTATACAATATTTATATATACAAATTGAATAAACAAACCATAATTAATAAAAAAAACATAAGTAAGTGTAATAACTATAAAAATTTGATTGTGAGAAAGAAATACTGTTTGATCTTTTATATAAATTTGATATTTAAATGAATAGATATATAAAAAAAAGAAAACAATGTAGTAGGGAGAGAGAGGAGATAGAGTACAGAGAAAAAAATAAGACTTTAGAAGGAAACAGAGGTAGTTGAAGAACAACAGTACGTGAGAAGAGATAAAAATAATTATTAAAAATATTAAAAAAAACACATTTAGAAAAGAGCAAATATGTTAAAAAAATTAATTTTAATTTTAATTTTAATTTTAAATTAAATTAATAGATATTTTAAAATATAGGTATCATTAAAATATTAATTAATAAAAAAATAAAAAAAAATATCAAAAATAAATTTAGAATAATACTTAACATAACCAACCTTTTTTTTTATTTTATCGTTTTTCTTTGTAATCAATGAAAAGGTTTATAATAAAAATTTCACCATGAAAATTAAATGGAAAGGTTTATTTCTTATAATGTACGATCATTTTCCTTCCTTTTTTTCTTTGAATCCTGAAAATAATTTTTAAATAAAATAATAATAGATAGAATTGAAATATATGATTTAAAATAAAAATGAAAATATATACATGATAGTTGAATTATATCAACTATATAATTTAATTCATTTATTAATTTATAATATTTTGATTTTTTTTACTATAAAAATGATAGCATAAAAATAAATAATCAATTTTAAATAACACATATAATTATTGATTTTTAAATGAAATAGTTATTGAATTGCTTCAAAAATAACCCCATCTCCTACCCTACGACAGGTACTAAAAAAATGAAAAGATATACAACATAATCTTAACAATAAATAAATTAATTTTAATATAATCTTAATAACAAATAAAATAATTTCTTTCTACATACTTTAAGTTATTTATAAAACTCAATTTCTAAAAAAAAATGTTAGACCATATTATTTAATCTCCAAAAACAAAAAATGAAAATAAACCACAAAAAGAATGATTAATATAAATCATCGAAAGAGATTATTTTGTTGATGGCAACATGAAGTAGTTAAATAGGGTCTAAATGTCAATAATTTGAAGTTGGCATGTATTTAGTCTTTTGTTAATTCAATTTAACAATATCATATTAGAAAACGTAGCTTTTTTTGTTATTAACTATTTTATTTTTGACTTTTTCTTTCGTATAAAATTAAAAATTATTATTATTATTTTCGAAAAGTAATAAAAATATTTAAATATTAATTTAAATAAATTTTTATAATTAAATTATGAAAGTTATATAAAAAAATATAAATATTATTTTAAATATAAATATTTTATTTGTATATTTATTATCAATTTTATTGATTATAAATATACATTGTTATTAAGTATTACATCAAATAAAATTATATGTAATTTATTTAATATAATACACTAAATATGTCTTAAATAATAAATATTCTAAATGAAAGAGAATTTTCGTGGACGTTATGTACTTATAACCTCTAATTGTTTATTTTTAATCGAAGAGATGCGAAATCATATTTATAAACGACAAAAAATAGACACGTGGTTTTAATAAAAAAGTTATATAGACGTGGTGGTTGTCCACTTGTCCGACCATTTCAACCAAGTTGACTGCCTGGTCAATCAAGTTTGACTTTAATGGGCCTCTTTTGTTGATAAAGCGGACCAATTGGGATTTGGTAATCCGTTTTTGGGAATGGTAACTTATTTTAATTAATATATTATTAAAAGATTTTATTTTAATATTTTAATTTAAATATCGATATTATTTTTATTATTTTTTAATAATAATTAATTTTATATACAAAATATCATTTTGATTTTTTTGTAAAGAATTTTAATTTTTTTATAAAAATTAATTAGAGTTAAAAAATATTTTTTTATAAAATATCCTGTAAAAACTATGAAAAAATAAAAAATATTAAATTTTTATCTTTAAAAATAAATAATATAAATAATTATTAAAAACTATAACGTTCTAACAACTTTATTAAAACACGATGAAAATATTTTTCATAAATAATTTACATGGATAATGATAAAAATATTTTTTATAAACAATTAATTGAAAATATTTATATTATTCATATAGTAAAAAAAAAGTTCCTTAAAATTAAGAATTGTTTTTACTTTTTTTTAACTCTAATTAATTATCAAAAAGGAAAAATCTTTCATAAAAATACCAAAAAGATATTTTAGGTAAAAAAGTTTATTAATTAGTTTTGTCTGTTTATTATAAAAATTTGTTACATGTAATAATTAAATACAATAAAATTTAATATAATTATATTTAATCTATTTAATATGATTCAATAAATATATCATAATAAAATCAAGAGAATATGAGTTCTAAAATGTTAGTGTGTATATACGTGTAATTTTAAAGAAGAAGAAACTATAAAGACTATACGATATTAAATGATTTTCTAAAATATAATAATATTTTTACAATAAAAATTTATAAAATATTTATTTTATCTCTCCTGTTAATAATATTTTAATATTATTATTATTAAATAAAATTATCATTAATATATTATACTTATATTAATAATCATTTATATTATAACTATATATATTTTTCAACTGTTAACATTAAAGGAGTGAATTTATTCACATCACTTTTTCTCCTTCTAAATCGTGGGATAATTTAAATACTTGAAAATAAGTGTGAAAAAATTATATATCAATTTCATAATATTCTATTAATTTTTAAATAAGTCGTAGTTTCATTGCATTATTTTATGAATGTTTATTGTAAAATGCAGAGACAATTGTGCCAAAACAATCATCTTGTATTTAGAGATAAGAATAAAGTCTCTTAGGTTTAAAAATATTTTATTCAAATTTTTATTATTAGAATAATAAATTTATTCATCTCGTAAAAGTAATTTTTAACTGAATAAATTATTTTTAATTTCTATAAAATATACGTGCCTTGTAATTATTTTAAAAAAATTAAATAAAGTATTTTTAAATATAAAAAATAAATATAGTTATTATGATTAAGGTTTAGCTAAGGTATAGCTTTCATGATAAACAAGCAACAGAATAATTGCTACCACATGTTCTCTCTTCTTTCAATTAAATTATTATTATTATGTTGCAATAAAAATAAAATATTATTAGCAACTAATTTTTTTAGTCTTCCATTACTCGTGGTCCATAATTACATTAGTGTACTGAAAAGTGTAAATCAAGATGACAGTTGGAATTATTGGTAAATAATAATAAATAAAAAACTTATAAGATGTTTAAAAAATCTAAAAAACTGAAAAATTTATAAAATAAAAAGGGATTAAAATTATAAAATTAATTTAAAATATTAATAACTATAATAATAAGATAAATAAAATACGTTAATTTAAAATAAATTGAATTAAATATTTAATTTGTGGGGCTCATGATCTTTTATTAATGATCATTTAAAGAGCTCTCTAGACTATAGTTTTATCAAACACGTGGCCTTGTTCAACTGGTGGTGTGACTCAATCTACGATTAACTTGGTTAGCAACTATCCTTATTTTATAAAAAGTAAAATAAAAAAAAATGTTTTGAGTGATATCATTATTAAAAATATATTATAATTATAATATACGTAAAAATATATTATATTTTATAAATTTAATTTATTAATGATATTATATTATATTTTCTTTTAAATTTTTAATTTTTGAAGCAGTTAATTGTGCTTTGTTTTGTTGTGTTCTGTTTATCAGTATTATTGCAATATATGTACAAGTATTTAATTACAAATTATAAATTATTTTATATACAAAATCCCTTTCGTAGAATAATAAATTAAAATCAAATAGAGCACCAGGAGTTTAATTAAAAAGTTCCCGGAAACACCCTTGAACGTATTTGATTTTGATTTGTTGTTAACAACTTAACAAGATTGTATATAGTAATTTGGCATAAAAGGGTCACATCTTATGAAAAGCAGAAATGGTAATCATTGAATAGAAATCTAAATGTAAGATTTGGTGGGTATACGTGTTACGAGCTCATTGGATTTTCTTAAGAGAAGAGAGATTTGGTTTAGTTGGCTAATTATGTAAATTTGACAGTATCTTAAGCTTCTTCAACTTGATATAATTAGGTTATATTTGTTTTCTTAAATTAATTAGTTCATTTATAGGGTTGTGGTAGTCCAGTTCTCAAAATTAATTGATCATGACTTTTTGAATTGATATCCAGATTGTTTTAGCTTAAAAAAAAAAAACTTTATTCCGTTCAGAGGTATTAATACAACTTACGTGTGACAATATCAATCTTAAGCCCAAAGTACTAACTTGAGATTGTAATAGAATTAAATACATGTGATCATCGAAGCAACAAAATTGGGATTTTCCATCCAAAGTTATTGATCTGTAATTGGTTTCGGATTTTGGTTGGCATCATTGATAAGAACATTACGTTATTAAATAGATTGCACTTGTAAGAAGATTTTGTTTTCTTATAATAAAAATTTTCAACACTTAATATCTAATGTACAAAATATCATGCGGGTAAAAAATATTATTAAATTAAGATATTTAACTCTATACTAGAAATTTTTTACAATCATGCTAATCTATTCTAGATATTCTAAATATAAAAAATAATTAAATAAATATACAATTAATATAATATATCTATCAAACAACATCTAGTTGAACTTTTTTTCTATACATTCTCTCTCAAGTTAGAGGTTGAATGTAAAGAACTCTCAAACTTACATATCATAGTTGAGAAAACTTCATTTTCTCAATTATTTGGTTAATACAATAGAATCATATTGTATTTTATCACGAATAAAATGATAATTTATCTCTATATGTTTGATTCTTTCATGAAAAATGAGATTGATAACCATACCTAAGGTGTTTGTGTTATCGTAATATAACAATGTTGGCTTCAGATGCAATATTCTAAAATCTGTCAATAATGCGCGTAGTTAGAATAATTCACACCATATACCTATCATGGTTATATATTCAACTTCTGTTGAGAAGAGAGATATAATTTTCTATTTCTTTGTCAGTGAGGAAATAAGAGAAGATCTCAAAACAACATAATAAATGTAGTGGATCTATTAGATATTGAACAACCAGCCCAATCTGAATTAGAAAGAAGCTCACAAAGATAAATCATTCTGAGAAGGGAAAGACAAACCTTATCCTAGACTGCTTTTCAAATAATGCATTACATGTAAGACAACTTCCAGGTATGGTTCACCTGATGTAGGCATTAATCTGCTTAACACATTGATCAAATATGTGATATTAAATCGGATAATAGTAAAATAAATTAGTCATCCAACAAGTTGCCTATATTGAGACAGATCTATAAGCAATTCACCTGAATCCGAGAGCTTTATGTTTTGTTCCATGAAAAAGGTCATTTCCAAAGTATATTTTTGTTGCGAGATGTAAATACCTTTCTTCAATTGAGAAATTTAAATGCCCAAAAAATAATTCAAATCACCTAAATCTTTAATCCAAAATGATTATGTAGAAATTGTTTAAGAACTAATATGGCATTGACATCATTACCAATGTAATAGACATATATCAACAAAGTTGTAAAAGATTTACCTATTCTCTTTGTTTATTCGTGTTTTCTTTCTTATATAAGAAAATAAGAGATAGAGAAGATAGAAACTGAAGAAGGAAAAAGAACTAATTTTAATTAATTAATATATTAAAACCAAACTAGTTGTTTAAAGCCGTTTTAGTAATTTTAATTCAAAATTTTTCAATAATCACCCGTATTAACAAAAATCGGCATGATTTTAAATTAAATTTAGCCCTATATAATTCTTGTTCAAAACGAATCCATTTCTCCCTCACATGGATAATCTCTTGTCTTTAAAAGTAATATGTATACTTGGTTCAGTATTATATTAATAAGAAAGGACTTGAAGGTAAACCCCTAGAGTGATCTCACTAGGTCTTTACAATCAGGTTCTCTCTTTGAACTTAGATTTTGGGATCTCTAATCAAATATGTTCTGTTTCTTTTGCAAATCCTTATTCATTTATGGGCTTTAGTTTCATTCCCCTCGATGATTTATAATCAACTCTCAATTTAAACCTCTGGTTAAGGGATCTGTTATGTTATCCTTTAACTTCACATAGTCAATAGAGATAACCCAAGTTGAGAGTAATTGTCTAATGATATTATGCCTAAGACATATATTTTGAGACTTACCATTGTACATATTACTCTATGCCCTGCTAATAGCAGGTTGGATATCATAATGGGTGTATATTGTAGGTACATGCTTCACCCATTTAGGAATATCCTCTAAACAATTGCATAACCATTTAACTTTTTCACTACATTTATCCAAAACAATGAACTCAGCTTTAATCATGGATTTAACAATGCACGTCTATTTAGAGGTTTTTTATAAAATAGTTACACCACCTAGTATGAATACATATCCAATGGTAGCCTTTGAGTCTTTCTTATCAGATATCCAATTTGCATAATTGTATCATTCTAATACACCTGGATATCTTATGTAGTGCAATCAATAACTACATGTATATTTCAAGTTTTTAAGTAGTCTTGTAATACCTTTCTAGTGATAAGACACTGGATTATTAGTATATCTAATTAGTTTGCTTACATAGCAAGTTATGTTCGGTATTGTACAACTCATCAAGTACTTAAGTTTTCTCTCGTTCTAGAATATTCTAGTTGAGACACACTTTCACTTTTATACTTAGATAAGTGTATATTTATATCTACTAGTCTTCTCACAATTCCAGGATCACCATTATGGAATTTCTCAAGTATTTTATCAATATAATGACATTGACTTAGAATAAGAATGCTTGATATCATTGATATCATAATTCCTAGAATTACATCAATAGATCTTATGTGTTACATATCAAACCTTGAATTTAACACAGTCTTAATAAATTTGATTATTTAATCGTTGCTACCCACAATTAGCATGTTATAAATGTAAAGACACAAGATAACATAATCATTTTCTATGTGTTTAACATATACATATTTTTCATATTCGTTGATTTTAAAGACATTTATTCTTGTGATATTATCAAACTTTTTATGCCATTTTTTTGTGATTGTTTTAAGCTATATAAAGATTTCACCAATTTATAAACCTTTTCTTCTTACCTTAGGCATGAAAAACCCTTGGTTAATCCATATAAATTTCTTTATCTAACTCTTCATTTTAAAAAAAAGTCTTTACATGTATTTCAAGATTTAATAGAATGACAATAGTAATTATCATCTTTATGGATGTTATTTTTGTCACAGGATAATAAGTATCAAAGTAATCAAATTTATGTCGTTTGTATTCACATAAATTATAATATATCATGTATTAATTTTTTTAAAAAAATAAGTAATTTTATCGTTTTAAAAACAAATATAACATATTAACATTATAATTAATAGAAATATACAAATTTAAAAATTTGTATTCCTTAACTTTGTTTTGAGCAAACTCAACCAACCATAACAAACGATGGATTCTAGTTAGAATTTGTTTACGTAACCTTTTATATATTTCATTTATATTTTTTAAATATATAGTTATTTAAATGTTAAATAAAAAATAATTGTATAATTATAGGATAAAAATTTCATACTTTTTATTAATTATGATTAAAAATTTCTTACTAAGTCAACTAGTTGTATAAATTAATAAATTTAACATGAATAATAAAATTTATTTCATTAATAATTTTATATATAATTTACCTAATTTAAATAATTTAAATTTATTTCACTTTAAAAAATGATTAATTATTACAATGAATGAATTATATATTTTTTAATAAATACATTTTTAAAATTTAATATATTTGAGTTCTTAAAATATATAGGGGAAAATTAAGTATAAGTGTGTCTATTATTATATAAAAAATGATTTATTCTTTCACGTTAGAAAAGTCATGAATTTTAGTTTAAGAAGAGATATTAAATTATTTTCTATCAATTTCCATTTTATACGAGGTATGTACTTACGATGAATTGTCAATTTATAACCTAGGTGTATTATAATTTTTTTTATAGAATTTTGATGCTCACTTAATACACAACAATAGAGCTTTTGGTAATTTTTTTGAAACTTATATGACTTTTAGAATCTATCACTTAATTATTTATCGATATTATTTTTATGTATCAATAGATTAATTTAGACATAATTTTAATAGAAATGAAATAAAAAAATTATATTTTTAAAAAATTAAAAAAACTTAATGATACTTTTTAAATCAGTCATAGGCTATCCATTATATGGCCCATGATTGGGCCGGCCATGCACTTGAGTTAACGATGGTAAGGTAAAGATTTGGTTGATTGATGATTTATTTTAATAATTGATTTTTTTTACAGTTTTAGAAAAGCTAAAACTAATTTATAATATTAATTTAAGGATGGTCGGTGTGGTAAAAATATAATCTAGAATTAAAAATAATTTTTAATATTATATATATTTGTTATTTAAAAATAATTATTTATTAAAAGTTAAAGTTGCATGAAAAGAATTTACAATATGTATCATTCTTTAAATTAATATGAAATAAATAATAATGATAAATATTATAAAATCGGTTGAAATTTTTAATCAATTTTAACAGATTAATTTTTTAAATTTAAGAAAAATTTTGATTGAGAGAATTTGTTTTAATATATCCATACTTAAGACATTTGGTTCGTGAAATGGAATCGGAATCGAAATAGGAATATAATGAAATAGAATCAGAAATAATATTGTTTGGTTTGATCACTAGAATCAAGCTTGAAATGAGAATTATAGTGTTTAGTTTGCCACTGGAATGGAATGAAAAAAGCTGTAAATTTCCTTAATACCAATACATTTAGTAAAGTTCAAATAATGTAATTTAATTACTATTTTTTGTCAAACAAAATAAATTATTAAAATCATTATTTTTCTAAATAATTATTACTTAATTAAAAAGAAATATATTATTAAAATTATTATTTTTCTAAATAGGGTTTAGGGTTTTAGAATTTGGTATTTTGGATTTGGAATTTTGTGTTTAGGGTTTTAGAATTTAGAATTTTAAATTTAGGGTTTTAGGATTTGGAATTTTGGGTTTAGGGTTTAAAGTTTAAAGATTTGAGGTTTAAGGGTTTAATGATTTTGGGTTTAGGGTTTTGGGATTTAAGAATTTGAGATTTGGGATTTAAGGATTTGAGGTTTAGGGTTTTTGGTTTTGAGATTTGAGATTTGAGTTTAGGGTTATATTTTATGTTAGAGTAAAATTGAAAAAAGAAGTTTAAATGAGAATAAAATCATAATTCCTAAAGGGGAGAATAAATTGTGATTCTTTCTTCTTTAGTAATCGATTTCATTTTATTCTTTTAATTCGTTCAACCAAATACACAAAATAAAAGGAATCAATTATAATTTTTTTCCACACCCTCAAACCAAAAATCACCTAAATGTTCTATAACTTTAATTTTTTTTTTACATTTTAATTAATACATTAAAGTAATAGATTTTAGTATCTTTAATTCTTTAGGTTTAATAGGAGTGAGTAATTTTTGGGAGGAATTTTGGCCCATAATTCTAAAGAGCATATACGGCCCAAAAAAAAAAAGACATCTACACGAGTATAGTGCCACGTGTCAATTTATTATATGTCCACGAATGTACCTTCAGAACCACAACTCTAACTGCAAAATTTTCCCTCCAATTCTCCCACAACATTCCTAAATTGTTTCCATACCCTCATTTTCATCTATTTCTGTCTCTCAATCCACTCACTATTGCTTGTTTAAACTTCGCATCTCTGGCTCACGTTAGCAAATACCTTTTCAAGCCTTTCGTCTCCTCCATGTCTTCCGACTCCACCACCGTTCAGCCGGGTCGGGTCAGGATTTTGAAGGAAGGTTGCAGACCGTCGAATGGGGATGTGGGTCCCGTTGTATACTGGATGTTTAGAGATCAACGTGCCAAGGACAATTGGGCATTGATCCATGCAATTGAGCAAGCAAACAAATCCAATGTTCCCGTCGCTGTCTTCTTCAATCTGTTCGATCAATTTTTGGGCGCCAGAGCTCGGCATTTGGGATTTATGCTTAGGGGTTTGCAACAATTGCATCTATCTCTTGAAGAAAACCTTCATATTCCATTCTTTTTGGTCCGGGTATGTCAAAAGTACTTAATAATAAATACCCATTTTGGATTGCTGATTTTACTTACTTATACCGAGAAAGCTTATTAATGAATATTGAATTAAATTGTATTATAATTATTTAGTTAATAACTTCTATTCAAATATTTAATTTATTTTATATTAAAAAATTTATTATATTATTATATAATTTTTGATAGTTTAGTTTAGTTTCTCCAATTTATTATGGGAAAAATCATTATTTTAATATTTTTAATGCTAAATAATTTTATTATTTTTTAAAAAAATATATGGACATCTTAACTATTAATGGTTGAAATTGTAGTTACATGTAAAAATTTAACATTTTTTTTAAATAATCATAATCGATAAAGTATAAGATAATGATATTTATTGTAATACAAAACTGTGCTTTCTAGAAATCAAACATTTATCAATAATATTTTTTATATACATATAAAAATATACTTTTAATAATAAAACATATAATATTTGTAATAGTTAGATTGAATTTATTTATTGTTATTTTTATATTTTTTATTTTATTTAAAAATATGTGTTAAATAGTTAAAAAATGAAAATTAATATCGATATTTTAGATAATTTAATAGAATAAAAATTATACTAATATTTAATTTTTTTAGTCTAAATATATTTTTGATAAAATGTTAAAAATAAGAAAAATGTTTAAACAGTAAGAAAACTCTAATCCGTTAATAACTGATAATTATTACCTAAATAAATATGACACTAGTGTAGAATAACTATGAGTATTAGCATAATCGTTCCCGTCATTCCTTATGCCTATCCCTAAATACTATTGCCATCTTTCATACAAGAAAGTCCAAAGACAGGTCGAGTTAAGCTTTAGATACAATATCTAATAATGCGACTTATTTGATTACAGAACTGAACTAAGGTTGATGTTTTATAGGTTAAAATAAGTTTAATTTAGGTTTTAAAAATACAAAAATTGATCCATTAAGGTTTTTTAAATCGAACTATATATTATTAATACATATATTTATTTTTTAATTTTATACATTTATAGTACATATATTATATTTTAATTTTATAATCATTTAAATTTAGTTAAATTTTTATGTAATTTTAAAAAATAAAATTATTTGTATTATTCTTCTCTTCTATTCATATTTAAAAAAATTTATCATAGTTTTTTTCTCAAATTCTTTACAATTTATTAATTTTTAAAAGTTCTTCTCTACTTAGATTGATGAATAATTATAGTTTAAATATTAATATACAATTTTTTAATTAAATTGTTAATTAAAAAATAAATTTTATTTATTAATTATCATTAACACAAAGTCAAAACAGTTTAAATTTAATAAAAATAAGTAGATATAAATCACAAAGAGGTTTACTACATGTTCTCTTATTGACATTTTATATGTTGGTTTCTGTTTTAGATTTAGCAAAATGATAAATGTTGCTTGGTTATCATTTTAAGCAAAAACCGATTAAAGTCAAACTGCGCCTTTTTAAATGTTATTAAGTTATTTAACGTTAAAGAAATTAAAATAATTAACATATGTTTAAAAATTTGAGTAAACTGTTTTATATTATAATAATATGTAGATTAATGTGTGAATGTTCTTCTGTGTGAACTTTTTGCACTATTTGGGTTATTTATTTTATTTTTTAAATTGGTGTTTGGATGGATTATTTAATTGATTTAATTAAATGATATAATACATTTTTATAGGGAGTTTCAGTTTTTAACCTTTTATGTTAATTTTTGTCCCCCTTCCAAAATTCAGTACTTTTCTGTGGATTTTTTTTAGGGAGAAGCTGAAGATACTATACCGAATTTTTTAAATGAACAAGGGGCTTCACTTTTGGTTACTGACTTTTCGCCTTTACGGGAAGTTCGGAAATGTAAAGATGAAATTTGCAAACGAGTGAGTGATTCTTTGAGCATTCATGAAGTTGATGCCCACAACGTAGTGCCTACCTGGGTGGCTTCTGAGAAATTGGAATATGCTGCCAAGACTATAAGGACTAAAATACATAAGCAGCTTTCCGAGTACCTCATTGACTTTCCTACTCTGCAAGCACCTATTAGAAAATGGGCTGCCACAAATCGGGTGATCGATTGGGATTGTATCATTGGGGAAATTTTGAGGTTGGAAGTCACCTTGTTTTTATTAGTTGATGTTATTTCAATGTGCATCTATATTCTATAATGTTGTCATCGTTTATGAACAGGAAAGGAGCAGAAGTTCCTGAAATTACTTGGTGTGAACCAGGAGAGAAGGCAGCAATGGAAGTTTTGATGGGAAGTAAAGATGGGTTTTTGACAAAAAGGTTGAAGAATTATTCTACAGATAGAAATAATCCATTGAAACCAAGATCACTTTCTGGCTTGTCACCCTATTTGCACTTTGGACAAATATCTGCTCAGCGGTGTGCCATGGAGGCACACAATGTTCGTGTGCTTTGTCCTCCGGTTAGTTATTTAACATTTCAGCTATTGAAACCAGCTTGTTTGTAGTTATTCAAGAACTAAGGTTCGTCCAAGTCCCTTGTTTTTAAACAAAGTGGACTTTAAATCCCTAACTAATTAAGTAATTAAGTAGAGTAGTACATATTCACTATTTTTACAAAAAAAAATCACTATTCATTTTGTAATGGATTTGTGATGCTTATTTTATTTTTTTTAGAAAGTAGAGTAATACAAGTCTATTATTTTTATAAAATAGACTTTTACGACACTTTTGTTAAAAGTAGCTAATTTATACTGTACCACCCAATACATAGGGGATTATAGTATACTTTCGTTAAATGTATCAAATTTGTACTATCATTTTTCATTTATTCAATTAGGAATGGATTTAGTGAAAATCATAATTCTTTCACTAATTTTATTATTTTACATGTTTTCATCTTTCTTTAGTGAACTTAGGGTTATATTTGGAGGGGAATATGCATTTTAAAATACTTCTCTTAAAAACAATATTAATGTTTGTCATAATTTTGAAATCACTTTCACTCCAAATATGAAGCAGTTCCAAATGAATCCTTATTCTAGTCTTTATTTTAGTGGTTCAATGTAACTAACATATATCTTTTGCTACAAGCTATTCTGAAGGCAATAGATGCATTTTTTGAAGAGTTGGTTGTTCGCAGAGAACTGGCTGATAATTTCTGCTTCTATCAGCCTCATTATGATTCATTACAAGGGGCATGGGAATGGGCACGCAAGACCTTGTTGGACCATGCTTCTGATAAACGAGAACATCTTTACACGTGAGCCTTGCTTTCTTTGTTTCTTTTTGGCTTATTTATCATTTATCTTTAGATTGTTCATGGGTTAGAGTGTTCGTTTCCCGTGTTAATTTGCAGGAGGGAGCAGCTGGAGAAGGCACAGACAGCTGATCCTGTAAGCTGAGTTTCTGATTTTTCTTTGAATTCCTTACTTTTAAGAGAACTCCTATCGGAATTTTTGTGGAACGTAAACGGGTTTTATCTTCTTCCCTTCACCAACTTTGTTCTTCCCTTTGTATGTCCAGTTCCACTCTTGTTATACTGATGATATGATATCACACAGTTAAATCACTGTAAGTAAACTGGTCTTTTTTCAGCTTTGGAATGCTTCTCAGTTGGAGATGGTTTACCATGGAAAGATACATGGATTTATGCGGCAAGTAACCGCTTGATAGATTTATCTGTTTACTGTCACATTGCTTTTGGGGTTTAAGCAGTATTGAAAATTATCTAAACTCAAGCTAAATTAAATGTTCCTATTTAAACCTAAGAATATGTCTTTTAGGACATGTTTGTTACACATGATTAAAGACTAATGTGTTTGGCCGGAAAATGAGATCGTATCATACAATTTAAAAATAATATAGTTATGTAAAAATATAATACGATAAGAGGTGTGTATTTAAACGATACTGAACACATAATTTATTTTGTCTGAATTTTTAATTATAAAATTATATATTTTGTTTTTTTTTTCATCTCAAATTAAAAAATATTATTTAAATAAATTAAATATTGATTTAAATAAATTTTATAATAAAAATATTTTAAATAAAAAATATTTTATTAAAATATTTATAATCAATTTTTTTTCTGATTATATTTTATAGTTTGTCATCGAACATTTTACGTACTAAATATAATACAATTTAATAAAGTTTTTTTTTCAATATATTTATACTTAATGTAGTTAAAACGGTGCAATAAATATGTTGAGGGTATGTTATACGATGCAACAAATATGTTCAGGTCATTTTTGTACACCTTATTAATAAATTAATTATAATTGTATTGGATTGAAATCTATTTGAATTGTATTATAATTATTTTATACTGTTTTGATGACAACTTGTATAATATAATTGAATAAAATTAATGATAAATATTTTAATAAAATAATTTATATTTAAAATAATATTTAATTTATTTTACGTAGTTTTCTTATCTATTAAAATAATTTCATTATAAAAATTTGTTTAAATTAATATTTAATTTTTTAAATATTTTTCTTACATTTAAAATAAATTTAATTTAATTTGAGATGAAAAAAATCAATACAATTTTTATTTTGTACAATATGGTATAACTTTACAGTTGAGCCCATGATTGTAGAAAAATGATATATTCCGAGTCTTTAATACTAACACGTGAAATTTTTGATTTCTTTGAGTAAAATTTGATTTACTTTTCATAAATTTTACATAACTGGTGCATACAAATCCTTTGTTCTTTTTGCTAATCTGTGAATCTTGATATTCTCATCAATGTTAACAGATTTACATGATTATGTCGCAAGAAAAGTTTATTTATTTTCCCTAAAATTGAAAAATATGAAAGATATGGTAGAAAAGAATGTTGGTTTCTTATTTAATTGCTATTATAAAAAGATATTGTTAGTGATTCAGTGCTGTTGTTTACTTTCGCTTAGAGGGTAATTTTATTTCCTATTGAGTTAATCATAATTGAGAGAATTATGTGCAGTATGTATTGGGCCAAAAAGATTCTTGAATGGACAAGAGGACCTGAAGAAGCCCTCGAAATAACTATATATTTAAACGACAAGGTAATTTAACGACTCTGCTGTTAGGATTTCATTCATGAGTTATTGATGAAGTTATCAAGTTTTTAAACACTCTTCCCCTCTGAAGTGCTATGCAGAAAAGTTGTCCTTTTGTGGGTTTTATTATTATTATTATTATTATTATTATTATTATTATTATTGTTTTAATTGCTCTAATGCTTGAGATTAAGTTTGGACCTTGCAGTATGAAATAGACGGGAGGGATCCAAATGGGTACGTGGGTTGCATGTGGTCAATTTGTGGCATTCATGACCAGGTTTGTATTCAACATTTATGTGTCTTATGCTGAAATCCCAATGTGATTTTGTACTGGTTCTGTCAATAAAAACTTAGACGTCTGGTAGGATAAATGGAAAAGAGTTCTTATTTTATCGAAATACTTTTGTTGTTGAAAATGCAGGGTTGGAAGGAAAGGCCAATATTTGGGAAAATAAGATACATGAACTATGCAGGATGCAAAAGGAAATTTGATGTTGATGGTTATATTGGATATGTAAAGAGGATGGTCGGTGAAATTAAAAAGAGAAAAGCAGAAAACCTAGTTAATAGAAAGGTCAAGGAAGTACGAGTTACTACTTGAGCTCTGGTATAAGAAGAAGCCATTTGTAAATTTTACAAGGATTATCGATACTTGAGGATCGGATCCTAAAATAACTTCCCTGTCCAGTTTTTAGTTAGTTGTAAGCTTGTGGCATACACCAAGCTAAATTTTTTGAGATACTTCATTTAACATATTTTCGGAAATAATTTTTAAAATTTATTAAACCTCTGATCACCATATGCGTGTCGTATTACGTAATCACTACACGGAAAAAATAATAATTATACAATATAGAAGATTCAGATTTCAACGAATATATGCATGTATCCTAGTCATTTTCAGTCTTATCGAGTGACGGGCTCAGGTATATATTTCGGATAGGCACAATTAAATAAATATATAATAAATAAATATATGTTGTTCGGATATGCACAAATATTTTGTTCACAAGCCGAACAAAATAAAAAATAATAATAAAAAAAAATGTTTTTTTTATTACTTACTGCGAAATTATAAGAAAATTTGAGCAATATAAAATTCAAATATAATTTTTTTTTGTAAAATAGTATATATCTTATGAAAAAATATATAAATAAAAATATAAAATAATACTCAAGCCTTGTTTTAGAAAATAATAAAGATTTTATTTTTTATTTTTTATTCAGTATAAAATATTTTGTATACGTGTCAAATGAAATAGAGCTAGAAGAATAACAAATTAAAAAGTGAAGCCTTTATTACACTATTAAAGGGCGGTTGTCATTATTTTGAATGTTGATTAACTAATTCTTTTTAAATAACTGTATGTAATATCTCATGCCTTAAACCTCACCATTTTTAAACTCTCAAAGTTAAAAATATATTACCGTACTACACATACCCATGTTAAATAATTTGAAATTTAAATATGTAAATGTAATTTTTCTTAAATGCATAAAATAAAAGAAAAAATATTGCAATTTTGTTGAACCCTTAAAAATATAAGATATAAATACATATTTTTGATACCAATGTGAAATACCCATAAAAAATTTACCAAAATTGAAAAATATATTACATTTTTAAAACGAATATTAAGGAAGCTACTAATAAAATTATGTAAATGATATAATTATAAGACATGAAATATCCAATAAAAAAAAACAAATAAATCCAAAGAAAAAAACAATAAGCAAGTCAAAAAGAATCTGAGAAACACAAGTTAAATGTACAAAAGAATACTACATAAACAAACGGAGAGTCAGGAGAGAGCGCGCGCGAAGAAAAGCGAGGCAAAGAAAAGAAAGAAATCATGATAGTTCTTGTAGAGGGTGCTAAAATCAATCTCTTTGGGAGCCCCTTGCTTCTCATTTTTTAATTTCAATATTTATATATTTTTTGTAATTTTTAATTTTATAGTATAATTCCTTTTTCTTATCTGTACGAGATTTTCCACGAAAATCCCCAAATGGGGAATTTAAATCCAAATTCATAAAAAATTGACTTTCATGGGAAATATTATAATTCATAGTCAATCCTCCTATTTGAACAAAGTCTCATTTCCTTGTTATTCGATCGCTGTATGATTCTTCGAAGATTAACGACATCCGAAATGGCGTGGAACGCGTTCAAGTTCTGCTCGGCGCTGCGTGCGTTTGGCTCCATCATGATCGTATTAGTCGTCGGTATACTCTGCCTCACTTAT
The DNA here is from genome assembly GCA_033030585.1 of Hippophae rhamnoides. Classification (NCBI taxonomy): domain Eukaryota; kingdom Viridiplantae; phylum Streptophyta; class Magnoliopsida; order Rosales; family Elaeagnaceae; genus Hippophae; species Hippophae rhamnoides. The sequence goes on along the minus strand of CM065429.1, from coordinate 38,226,275 downwards.
TACGCCGTCGTTTTTGCAACTTATGGACCCGCTCTGTTTCGTGGAGGTCTCGATTCCCTCACTTCTCTTTTCGTCTTGCTTACCTTCCACCCATTGGTAATTCCCTCGATATTTCTTCAATATTTTTTTAGCTGCAATTACCTGCTCGTCATTCAGATTTAGATCTCTCGCCATTTGTCTATTGTTTATTGGAACGAATTTACTGTCTTCATTAAATGAAAGTTTAGGGGTTAATAAATCTTACCCTTTTCTATTTGAATTTGGTTCCCAAAAAAAGGAAGGAAGGGGTAAGTGAAAGGGCAATAAGATTTACTGATAACAAATTCCTATACCAATTTGTGTGAAGTGAATTTGTTTCCATTGTTAACATTAAAGGGGGATTAGGGTTTAGACTACAAAATTGATTTGTTATCAATGATGTACTAGACTGCAAGACGATATTTCCATTTATTTATTGTTTATGGAACCTTATTCAAGGGGTTGATGGCTTGTTCATAATATAAACACAACTCCAATAGTGAAAATGAAATTGTGATTATATGTTTAAGTTGATTTGATTATGTAGGTGGGAATGGTTTTGTGGAGCTACTTTTCTGTTATTTTAACTGATCCTGGTGGTGTTCCTCCGAACTGGAGGCCTCCAACGGATGAGGAGAGAGGTGATTGGGATCCCTTTATTCGGTCAGAAGCTCATCAGTCAACCGTGCATGGTGATCCACCAAATCAAAAAGTACGTTACTGTCAAAAGTGCAAACATTATAAGCCACCTCGGAGTCATCATTGTTCGGTTTGTAAGTTGTTCGACTTCTTCCTTTTCTTAAATATAATTGTCTTGCCTTACAAAGAAAGTATAACTTCTGCACTTGTTTTAGGTGGGAGGTGCATATTAAGAATGGATCATCACTGCGTGTGGGTTGTTAATTGCGTGGGGGTATTGAATTACAAGTACTTCGTTCTTTTCTTGGTATGTTAAGTTTTATAAGTTGCTTTTGAATGCAGTAGTTATTATGATATGAAAATGGGAAAAAATGAAAAAGAAGCAGAAAGTACGTAAGTTGTAATTCTTGCACAATTTTCTGCAGTTTTACACATTCCTAGCAACAGCACATGTCACTTTATCTCTAGTTCCGGTTTTTATAAATTTTTTTGGTGATGGCGACTTACCTGGAGATCCAGGCATGCTTGCAGCTTCTTTTGTAACATTCAGTAAGTTCCAAAATTAACAATTTTTTTACTGCAATGGCATCTTAAATTTTATCTGGCTCACATTTACATATGACTTCCAAATATTTTCAGTTTTGAACGCAGCATTTTCTTTGAGTCTCTTGGGCTTTCTGATCTTGCACTTATCATTAGTGACATCAAACACCACCACAATTGAGGTGATTACTTTAAAATTGTAATGTCTTTTATCTTATCTGTTTTTTGTTCCCCTACAATGCTGCAATGTTGGAGAACCGGTGACCAAATAATGTTTCTTTAATTTTCTTTTCAATTGTGTATTTCTTTATTCTGTCCCAGGCATTTGAGAAAAAAACTACTCCTAAATGGCAGTATGATCTTGGTCGGAAGAAAAATTTTGAACAGGTTACATTTCTGTTTCTTGATTTCATGTTATATATATTATCAATGAAATTATTTCTCGCATCTCTTTTTATTGGTTCATACTTGTAACTTTTCAAGATAACACGTCAGAACTAGTAACTTTGTTGTTACTGTTAGGCTTCCGTGAATAGATCCCATGCCAATGAGATTCTGAGTGTTACAATGACCTCACAATCTCACAGCTATGTACTCACTGGCATTTCTGCATGATTGAGTTAATTCAATGTGAACAGTTACCTTCAGTTATTACTTTTGCTGTTTCTTCCTTGCTTGGGTATGCGTTTACTATTTGCTTTTTTACTTAGTCTTGTTACAAAAAACTGTTAAGAATTGGCACTTGCGGAAGCGAAGATCAGATTCAATTTTGGTTGCACAATTTAATAATAATGGGTAACGGCAAAACAATAAGCAGTAAGAAATTAAATGGCACACAATGATTTAAGTGGTTCAACTTTTCAATGTGAAAAGTCTACTCTACTGACGACGGCACACCGAGTAAAATCCACTAATAATCAAAATGGAGATACAAACACCAATTCCAGATAGCTTCACAAATTATACCAAAATCCAAAATCAACCCACAAAATATCCCCTTTAATTTATTGGTAATATATATCAAGATAAATTAAAGAATTTGCTATTAAAACAAAATATTACCATACACATGATATCAACAACAACATTCCTTTCAATGTTCTCATCTCTGATTGTGGAAAACAGATATTTCTTTTCCCGCAGTGCTATGCTGAAAAACAAGCTCTTGGAGAAGTGCAGAGCTTCTGGACATTCAAGTTAATCCTGCAGTGTGGGAAAATTAGTGGGCATATGGTGTTGAAGCGAAAGGAGGACTATGAGAAGGAGATAGTGGGAAAATGTGGGAATCTGATTGATTTCGGGCTACTGTATTCTCGCGGCTATGCCTCCACTGATTAACTAAGCAAACTTAGTTGATATATATGAAGTAGAGAAATGAATATAGGGTTTATTTAGTATTGGGTGTTGGGCCTGAAAGTTTTGGGCCATTTTATTAACAAATCTCCACCTTGGTTCAAAACAGAAAATCAATTCTTCAAATGAAATTTCTCGAATTACAAAATAACCGTCATCCAAAGCCCCAAAGGGTGATTATCTTCTACAAACACCAATCAAGTCCAAGCAATGCTTGAACTTATTAAATGGAATTGGTTTGGTTAACATATCAGTTGGATTCTCTATAGTGACTATCTTATTGACAATAATAAAGACTCTGGAGACAATGTCGACGAACTAAGTGATATCTCGATATTAATACGTTTGGTTCTTTCACGATACATAGTATTCTTAGTCAAATGTATCGCACTCGACTATCACAAAATACAACAAATATCCTCGTAGAACCCAAATCACAAACCAAACCTCTAAGCCAAATGGCTTCTTTCATCGCTTCGCCATATATTCTCGCTTCGTCAGTAGACAAAGCAACTTGGGAGACCGTAGTAACCTTCCAACTAATGGCACAACGAGAAAGAGTGAAAACATAACCTGGTCGTAGATCTTCTTCTATCCAGATCACCAAAGATAATCGAATCCACATAACCAATAACACCGCAAATCCGTATTAGAACTTCCATCATATACCAAACCAAAATTAGATGTACCTATCAAATACCTAAGTATCCATTTCATTGCTTGCACAACGACCATTACCAGGATTACCCATATATCCGCCGACAACACTAATCGACGTACGTTAAATGTCTCGGGACGAGTACAAACCATAACCGTACATCAAACTCAAACTCCCAACTAAGACTAGCATACGGAACCCAAGACACGCATGTACCGCTCCTCTTCTTCCTGGATGACAAATCCAAAGAAAGCCTCGAAATGTGCACAGCCTAACGGCGTACTCACAGTGTTTAGAATCTTTCATGCCAAAACGTTCAAGAACTTTTTTCAATATAACTTTTCTCGAGTCAAATAAAGCTTGCCCGTCATTTGCCTATCCCCGTAAATTTCCATGCCCAAAATTTTTCTTCGCCGCACCCAAATCTTTCATCTCAAATTCACCATTAAGTCGAGACTTTAATTTCTCGAATCTCACACTTATTCTTAGAAGATCAGTACGTCATCAACATAAAGCAACAAATAAACCCGGATGAATCCATCATGGAATCTTTTATGATAAACACAACTATCATAATCACTCCCAGAGTAACCATAATCAATCATAAAAGAATCAAACCGCTATACCACGCCTCGAGATTTCACCATATAAAGACTTTTTCAATAAACAAACACGATCTTCCTTACCTGGAACAACAAACCCCTCTCGTTGATGCATATATATTTGTTCTTCAAGCTCACCATGTAAGAGGTTGTCTTGACATCGTCTCTAATTCCATGTCAAACAATGCAACCATAGCAACAACACACGAATGTAGCTATATTTCACAACAGAGAAAATACTTCATCAAGTCAATACCTTTCTTCCGACAATAGCCATTTGCAACAACACGTGCCTTGAACCTACCGTCATTTCAACCCTCGGGTATACCTTCATTTTTCTCAAGACCCATTTGTTTCCTACAATCTTTCTCGCTCTGGGACGGTTTCACCAATTCCCCATGTACGATTCTTGGCGAAGTTGATTCAATCTCTTCATTTATAAAGAATCCAACCACCGAACGTACTCATCACAAGGATGTACTTTCCACGATAACTAAGGTTCTACGCACCTCAACTCTCGCTACGTACAATGCAAAAGAAACTAAGTCCAGCATCCGCGCACTTCTCCGAGCGGCGTCTAATCTCTCTTATTCCTTTACCCTTAGCGATACCGTATGGTCGCTCACGTTGCTCTTCCGCTACATCACAGCGAGTAATCGTCCTATCTCATCCACAGATGGCCGATCCAAGTGCCCTCTCAGACTTGACCAAGCTCCACTCTCAAGCTCCACCTACTCACTAACACCGTGGTTTTTATCCGCAACAATAGACTCTTTTTTCTTTTCCAACATGTAAAACTCATCAAACTTAACATCTCTCGCTAATAAAAAATTTAGGTGACTCTGGGTTCAACACACCATAATCTATAACCCTTCACCCTAAAGGATACCCCAAAAATATGCATTTTAATGCCTTAGGCTCAAGTTTACCATCATTAATACGAGCATAAGGTAGACAACCAAAAACTTTCAAATCGTAATAATTAACAAGTGAGTATCAAAGAATACCTCAAACGAGTCTTCAACCCAATTGCGTTGATGGACCGATTCACTAAATACAGGCATGGTTACAAGCTTTTTCAAAAGAATTTATCCAGTCACTTGAAAGAGCATACAACTAGCTCTTTCTAAGAGAGTCCTATTCATACGTTCTCGCTACTCCATTTTGCTGGTGTATGACGCACATACGCTGTTGTCTCACTATGCCATTTCTTTCACGAACTCATCGAATCGACTATCACAAAATTCCAAACCATTATCAGCTTCTCAAATGCTTGATTTTCGCTTGTTTGATTTTCTATACAAGCCTTGAATTTCACAAATTTTGAGAATGCGTCATTCTTGTTCTTTAGAAAATACACCCAAACACGACGCAGAGAAGTCATCAATAAAAGTCAACATATTCTAGCACCACCTTTTAGACACAAATACGTTAGCCGACCCCAAAGATCCGAATGAATATAATCAACGCATACCTTTCGTTTTATGGATGGTCAGATCTTGAACTCGACCCGCGATGCTTTCCATAGACACAATGCTGTAAATCAAGTTTCCCGCCGACCACAAAGCAAATCTCGTTTGCTCAAAATGACATCCTCGCTTCACTCATACGCCCAAGCAAAGATATGCCATAATCGAGTAGTTGTCTCAATCTTGATCTCGACGAGGATGAAATCGATACATCGCTAACAAGCCACTCAAGCATATAGAGACCACGTGACAATTGCCCTTTAATAACAATGAGCACCCCTTACTAACTTTTAAAACTCCACCTTCTGGCATACTTATAAATTATAGCTCAGAATCAAGAGACCCAAAGATATCAAATTCTTTTTCAACTGAACACTAGCGAACATCTTTGAAAGTCCTAACAATACCATCACGCATCTTAATTCTGGACAAGCACTAATACCAATAACCTTGCAGGACATATTGTGTCCCATCAAGACAACACCCTATCAATAGACTGATAAGAAGCAAACCAATCTCTACTGGGGCACATATGGTAAGTGCAACCCGAATCAAGAATCCAAACATCTCCGTGGAGAACCAATAGATACTGATAGAACATTTTCACCATCGGAACCAAAATTATCTGCAATACTAGCAACATCATTAGTACCAGAAGACGTTGGGGCAGATTTTCCTTTATCTTTGAGTTTCGGACAATTTACTTTCCAAAGGTTCTTTCCTGACGGAATAATTGTATTTATCTTTTCTTTTTTCTAGATTTGGATCTGGGGACTTGCCTCATTACCGTCAGGATTTTTCTTGATTTCTATCTCTCGACAAATAAACCACTGCTATTATCATTGTCATTGTAGACACCTTTTTTTCAACTCTCTCGAATTCAAAGTTTTCTGACATCTTCCAAAGAAATAGCTGTCTCGCCCGTATAGCATGGTATCAAGAAAATGTTCAAATGAATGAGGTAAAGAACATAATAGAACTAAGGGCTGATCGTCATGGTCAATCTTAACACTAGCATTTTTCAGATCACGAATAATTTTAGTAAATTCATCAAGATGATCAGGCAAAGGTGTACCTTCCGAATGTATACAAACGCCGGCTTTCAAATATAACCGACTGGTCAAAGACTCGGTCATATACAAATTCTCCAATTTAAGCCATAACCCAAATAGAGATTCTCATCACCAACCTCGTAATACCTCATCGACAAGGATAACCGAATTGGACCAACTCAAAGCATTTTCCATCAATGCATCTTTTTCTTCATCACCAATTTTTCTCGGTAATTTATCCTCGCTTCAAGTGTCTTAACGAGCCCTTCTTTAACTAATACGGCCGCATCTTCATACGCCATAAACCGAAATCATTTCTACCATTGAATTTCTCAATTTCATATTTTGCCGCCATGACAGTAAAAACTCAATATTAAATAAACAAGTACAACCCGTAAAATATGTAACCAATCGTATAACCGTGTTTCAAAATAAATCTAAAAGAGCAAAACTTGATCGGGCCTAATAAATAACAGAATAACCCAATGGCTTTGATACCAATTTGTTACTTAATTGGCACTATGTAAGTCGAATATTGCATTCAATTTTGGTCAGATAATTTAATAATAATGGTAATTCAAGAAAACAATAAGTAAGAAATTAAATGGAAGACAATGATTTTAGTGGTTCAACTTTTCACTGTGAAAAGTCTACTTCATCATTCACGGGACACAAGACCTAGGAAAATCCACTAATAATTAAAATGGAGATACAAACACCAATTCCAGATAGTTTCACAAATTATATCAAAATCCAAAATCAACTCACAAAATATCCCCTCTAATTTATTGGTAATATATAGCAAGATTAAAGAATTTACTATTAAAACAAAATATTACCATACACATGATATCAACAACAATATTCCTTTCAATGTTCTCATCTTTGATTGTGTAAAATAGATCTTTCTTTTCCCGCATTGCTATGCTGAAAAACAAGCTCTTGGAGAAGTGCAGAACTGCTGGACATTCAAGTTAATCCTGCAGTGTGGGAAAATTAGTGGGCATATGGTGTTGAAGCGAAAGGAGGACTATGAGAAGGAGATAGTGGGAAAATGTGTGAATCTGATTGATTTCGGGCTACTCGTGGCTATGACTCCACTGATTAACTAAGAAAACTTAGTTAATATATATGAAGGAGAAAAATGAATATAGGGTTTATTTAGTATTGGGTGTTGGGCCTGAAAGTTTTGGGCCATTTTATTAACAAAAACCATAAATGATAATGACATAATCAACATAAGTTTCATCTAGACCTGAAACAAAGTTATGCCAAATAGATATTCAATTTGATACGTGATAACTGGAACAATACTGTTGCTGATAAATATTGCTCACATGCAATTTCATTCACAGGGAATCTCTCATACTAAAATCTCCTCTTTGTTCTAGCTGGATGCATCATTTGTCTAAGAATATTTTTATTTATTTATTATTTAATTGTCAAGTATTTAAGAATTAAGCTGTTTGAAAGTTAGCTCAGCCTTTCAACCTTTGCACAAGGCCATATTATCACTGTCCACTAATCGAACACGTATTGTATTTTCCTTGCAATTTCTCATAAATTTTGATTATTTTTTGTGGTCTTGGCATAGTGATTGCTTTTTCTGTAGCAGGTATTTGGGGTGGATAAGAGGTATTGGTTCATTCCAGCTTATTCAGAGGAGGATTTGAGACGGATAGTGGCACTTCGGGGTCTTGAATACCCAACAAATCCTGAATTACGTGCACTCCAACCGATATGAGCATGGATTGAGAACAGTTCTCACTAGGGCATGAAACCACTGAGAAGTGATTCATTGATTATCATCGTGGTGAATTTTGGCTGGCAACAACCTGTGCAGTGTGCACCCATCAACTTTGGCAACACATGGCTGCAAATTTCTTGTACAATACATCCGATCGCAGGAGTAAATAGTCTTAACTTATAAGTAGTCCTTGTTTAGATTGTGTAAGTCGTGGTTAACATCCATGATTATTTATACTAGTAGAAAGTTGGACTGTATTCAGGTTTACGTGGATTATACGCTAAAATTAAAGAAAGAAATAATGGTTTTGAATGTGAATTATCTTTTTGAGCTGAAGAACAGAAAGTACATTCACAATAATAAGAAGAAAAATACTAAACCTTAGGATTTTACCCATGGATGTTTCAGACAAGACTCAAACGATTTTTCATAATTTTTATAATTTTTAATGCTGAAAAATCAATCAAAATAACATTTTTATCCATTCTCTGTTCACTTTATTATCTATTGCTGTTAAAGAGAGGTTTTGTGATATTATTTTGAAATCTTGGACTACTTCCATAATAAGGCAAATTTTGAGCAGGTTTGTGATATCTTCCCTCTCAAACGCGAAATGTAATTCGTCGACAAGACGCGACTACTAAATAATAATTGATTTGCTAATATCTTCCCTCTGTTCACTACTAATTGTCGTCCCCTTCCTAGTACAATCAAGCAATTGATTTGCAATTTTATTTAGGATAAATAAATAAGAATATGTCAAATTATCATATTTATATTATTTATACTATTCAATTATTTATCATTTTTTCCGTATAACTCAACTTTCAAAATTCATTTATATAAATTTATTAATCTCAATCTAAGTGTGCAACGTAATTAAGTAAAATTTAAATAATTAAATAATATATTTAAAATAATAATTTATAATAATTAAATTATACGAGTTAAATAAATCATATAAATAATAATTTATTAGTACAGACAAAATAAATGTTATAATTTAAAGATATATTTTTTTAAATTTGTTATTTTATTTAAAGATAATGTTCATTGAAAAAAAAGAAAGAAATAAAAATACAATTATTACCCATGAAAATTATTTATTGATTTTTATTTAAAACTAATAAATAAAATTATTATAATTAAAAAGTGATTTCTAGATAGCTCCTATTTTATTTCACACTAACATAATGCAATTAAAGAATGTTAATTACACAAATAATTCATATTTTTTTTATATTCTACCATTTGATTATTTATTTATTTTTTAAATTTGGCATTTTTTTGATACATCAATTTCATTACTTTTATATTTATAATTTATTTCCTTTACTTTTTAATTTTTAGATATTTAGTCTAAAATTTGAATACCAACTAAAAATTAAAGTTAAAAAATTAAAAAAATAAAGATATTAAATTATAAAATTATAAAATAGAATTACTATTTATGTTGTTAGTTTTCACTCAAATAAGAGATGAAAAGTAGTGTTCAAAAATAGTAGAAATTTTTAAATACAATAACATGTCTCATTATATGTGTTTTTTTTTTAAATTTTCATAAAAATAAAAGATAAAAATTAATCCATTAAACCACGTGTTAATATACCTCTTTTAGGCAAAAAAATCTCTCCGTAAATACCCATTCTCACGAATACGACGCCGTGTGCATGATTGCCATTCGATAATTGTTTCAAAAATCGAATTATAAACACACACAAACGCCACCATTGTAGAGAAGCAATTTTATTCAGACAGGGATAAACAGAAGAAGAAACCCAAAAATCAGGACAAAAAAGATGGGCAAGGATCTGAGCGACGACCAAGTCTCATCGATGAAGGAGGCCTTCACGCTCTTCGACACTGACGGTGACGGCAAGATCGCCCCATCGGAACTTGGGATCCTAATGCGATCTCTTGGCGGCAACCCGACCCAAACCCAACTCAAATCCATTATCGCCGAGGAGAAACTCACTGCGCCTTTCGATTTCCCTCGGTTTCTGGAACTCATGTCCAAGCACATGAAGCCAGAGCCCTTTGATCGTCAGCTTCGCGACGCCTTCAAGGTTATCGACAAGGATTCCACCGGCTTTGTCTCCGTGACGGAGCTCCGTCATATTCTCACCAGCATTGGCGAAAAACTTGAGCCCGCTGAGTTCGACGAGTGGATTCGCGAGGTGGATGTTTCTGATGGCAAGATTAAGTACGAGGATTTCATTGCCAAAATGGTGGCCAAGTAAAGGCGGTGAGGTTTTGAATGGATACTTTTCAACTAATCTGGGTAACCTTTGTTTTTAAATATGTTGATTTTGCTTTTAATGACTTGTATTAGGGTTTGTCTGGATTTTGCTGTGTTGAATGGAATCTCTTCAAATAATGTTAATTTTGGAAGTTATTGTTGTTCATATTTCATAGCTATTTTCGGATTATTTTTATTTTTGGATAATTTCATGTTTAATTGTTTTATCCATTTATCTTTGATTTTTTTTTTTAATAAGAGAAATTTTTTCTTGGATGTTGTCTTTGTGAATTTCCTTAAGAATCTTATATTGATACATCATCGTTAATATGTTCGTTAATATTCGGATAGGAATTATTCCGTAGACTATTAGTTTTAGTCTATAACTATAAGTTGAGCTCACAGCTATCATTTAAAAATTCAACGTATCTCACATCTTTACTTTTAAATTTAAAGAAAAATCTTAAAACGTCTCATTATATCGAGAGTATTTTTCTTTTGTAAATATATCATTATTTAGTTTTTTTTTAAGTAACGTGATACATGTGCATATATAATCCACAAGTAACGTCAGACATGTGCATATATAATCCACCCTGTATCTCTTGAAAAATTACGTAAATTCTTTCGATAAATTAAATTTATAAAAAAACAAAAATAGATAAAATAATATAAATTTAATAACGAAATTTGATCAATTTTATCCACGTATTCATTGCAAATCTTTTTATTAAAAAAGAAAAATTATATAAAGTATTTACAATACTCACCATCTAATTACACTAAAAAAATTCTTCTTAATTTTCTCTATCTAAAATCTTTTTTTTTTTTAAGATTTTCTTTCAATTGGATAATATAAATTATCTATTGGGGTGCTCTATATAGCCCCTCTTTTACATATTTTATTAATTATTTTTTAATTAGTTTTCATTTTTTTTTCAACAAAAGTATATATCGATCATTCAATTATTTTGTGTTGTTAGCTTGACAATCGCTCTTTAGTTTTATTGTCATTCATTACATTGTTTGGTGCATACAAGTTTGATCAAAGGTATCATACACTCACATTTTAGAAGTCTTAACTCACGTAATCTCAAATATCTCAATAGAATCATAACTTTGATATCAATTAATACATGACTTAATTTGTCCGTTTGTATTAAGAGTGTGGTCTATTTTATGTAGTATAAGATCATTCGTTTTGATTTATTATTATAAATTAAGTAAGTCCACAATCATAATTTAACAGTTCAATAGGATCTTACGATTTTATTTTCGAGAAAAAATTTCAAAATACGTGATGCTATTTAGGGAGTGTTTACTCCTTATAAATACATAGATATTTAACTTTCTAAACATTGTATGATATTTACACGTATATTGCATCATATATGTTCTCGGTTTTGGACATTTATAGTTGAAATGTTTACTCTGCGAACGCAATTGATGTTGTATATTCCTTGCGTTTGATGAAAACCAAGAGGGTTAATATTTGTCTTGTAACATATTCTTCCAATAAATTTTGATTGAACTTAAATCTGAAGACCCTGATAGCGAGACGTTCGTTATGCAATTTGATTTGCCCATTTGCTAATTTGATGAAAAGTTCGATTTGTTATTGGGTGAACTAGATTTGTTTTATTAGTGTGGTCTTGAGAGCTGTAGGTGTATTATGAATGTTGTTGAATGATAAAGAAGTCTTAAAACGTGTGAGCTTAATGTAATCTCCAACCCATTATTTTTATTTTGTATTAAATTTTATTTTATTTTATATCAAAAATTACAATAAATTTTTACTCATTTTTAATCTGAAATACCAAATATTACATTAAATATGCATTCCTTTATAAAATAGAATATTTTTTATTTTATTTTTACCGATTATTATATTCAATCAATTAAATAATTATATTATCAATTATAATTAATTAAAAAATTAAAAATCCACTAAATAAAATATCATATTTATTTTATAAATTATAAATTATATTTAATTAAAAATAGATATTTATTCGATCACAAATATTCAATTAATACATTTTGAAATACAATGGACTGAATCCACATATTAATATCATTATTCGAACCCAATAGACCAAAATATGCGTGATTTTTGAGAATAATAATTGAGGATCCATTGCTATTTTTAAAAAATTTAACAATATTTTTATAACTTTTTAAATCATTATTTTAATTTTTTGTCTATGTTATATTATAGTAATTTTCTTAGTTATTTCATATTATATATTTAATTTTAATTTTTCATATATAATAATTTTTTTAATAATATCTTTAAAATTAAAAAAATGACACAGTGTGAACAGAGTTTAATAAGAAGAATAATGTCGCGTCAAATTTGTTAAGATATTATTTATCACGTCAAATTCAATAAGATATTGTTTATCGTATCAAATTTAATACAATGTTAGAATAACTTTACACTAAATTTAGAATTATAGAGTTGGATCGGAGATGTAACTATGCATGTGAATACATCTATATTGTCACATGCACTAAATTTTTACCAAATAGGTGTCTGAGCATTTATACCTATGTTCAATATTTCGTATCGCTTAGGCACATAGATTTAATGAAAAAATTAAGAATGCATGTAACATAGGTCACATGACTGACTGTATATGAGCATAGAAACATTTGTACATATAATAAGTGACGACACTTACACCATCATTCATTGGTTTTCTTCAATGAATGTCATATGAGCGTATACAAATAATTCATGTTTTTTCTTTTTCTTACTTATACTGTTTGATTCAGGTTTCATCTCTCTCACTTTGGTGTTATTTTGGAGCTTTAAAATTAGATAAAGGAAATGTTATATATTGCTCCTTAGTGAGAAAATTAGAAAAGTCCCACATTGGTTAGGAATGAAGATGGGTGTTGGATTTGTGACTATAAATAAAGCCCTATTTCTCCATTTGTAAACATCCCAAAGTTTGTAAATCTTCATCTCTTTTGTAAGGGTAATTGATTAGCTCAATTTTGCCCAATTAGTTTTAATTTTGGAGTTCATCCATTTGGAGATAGTGGAAGTGATCAATAGGAGGACACAAGTAACATTTACCGACGCCGTTAAATTTACAGTATTATTATTTTTTCTCGCTTTAATATTTACTGTTTAATCATTGTTTTAGTTTATTTTAGCATTATATTTCTATGGCATTATTTTGTCGGGTTAGCTTGAGTTCTATTCATTTAAATGTAAGTAAATAGTAACTACTTAGAATAGGGAAAATATACCGATTTTCCCGACAATTGGTATAGAGTCAAGGTTTTCTCATAGGCATTTGTTTGTATTCCGTTTGTTTGCTTTATTGGAATATAGTTGCTAGTTGTTATAATTTGAAGAAATGGCGGAAGAAAAATTTCTTTCAAACAAAGCCGGTCGTCCACGTCAGCGGAGACTATGGTGATGAATGCAAGGTTCGAGTAAAAGTTTGATGGGCAGGTTATTTTGGCATGTGGCAAGGCAAAGTTTTAGGCATTTCTGTTTGTGGTCCCAGACATCGCCGTTGAAGAAGAGAAACCGGATGGAGTAGATGAAGTAGAGTGGAAAAATATCCAGGAATTGGCATGTGGTACAATCCGTTTGTGTCTCTGAGAACAAAAGTACACGTTCAGGAAGCGAGACATCCGCAAGTAAGTTGTGGAAGGCGTTGGAGAACAAGTTCATGAAGAAAAGTGGACAAAATCTACTATTGAAGAAGAAGTTGTTCCGGTTTGAATACCTTCCGAGATGCTAAATAACGACACATTCTTGCTTTTAATCAATTAGTAAGCGGTTGTTAAATATGGATGAAACTTTTAAAGATGAAGATTTAGCCTCGATGTTGTTAGCCTCCCTACGATGAGTTTGATCATCTTACGAAACTTACTCGTTGGGAAGGATAAAGTGTCTTTTAAGGAAGTTTGTATACTTTGTATAGTTATGAAATTAGAAAGAAGATAAAAGAAAGCGGTGAAAGAAGCGACGAGAGGCATTATGGCCTGTAGAGGACGTCATGAAACACAACATAAAGGAAGGAGAGGTAGATCTACATCAAAGGAAGACTTGGTAAAGATGAATGTGCCTTTTGTCATGAGAAAGGCCATTGGAAGAAAAATTGTCCGAAGCTGTGCAAAAGAAAGGAAAAGGTGCAATCCGATGCATGTGTGTAGGCGAAAGCAATTGTATTGGATTTTGCATTGGTTGGTTCGTCGACATCATCTCATCTGGTGATTGGATTTTTGATTCGGCATGTACTTTCCATATGTCTCCTAACAAGGAGTGGTTCTTTAACTTTGAAGAATTAGGCCGGTGGAGTTGTTTTCATGGGTAATGATTATCCATTGCAAAGTTTTGGGGAATCGGTACAATTCGTTTGAAGAATCAGAGATGGTTGACGAGTCTTGACGGATGTTCATTATGTTCCAGGATATGAAGAAGAATCTCTGTTCTTTGTGGGAGTCTTAGAATCAAAAGGCTTGTGACCATAAAAATGGGGCGTGAAGGTTACTTACAGACTTGTGGCGATGAAAAGGTGTTCGGAAGAATAACCTATACTACTACCTTGGTTGTATGCAGTTATTGGGACGAGCATTAGTGCCGAGTTTCGGATGAAGAAAAGAGATTTAGAAACTACCAAGTTGTGCATATGCGTTTGGGACATGCTTGTGAAAAGCCTACGATTCTAGTAAAGCAAGACCTGTTAAAAGGTGCGAACCGTGAGTTGGAATTCTGTGAGCATTGTGTATTGGGGAAGCGAGAAAAAGAGTAAGCTTTGGCACTACTCTTCATGTAATACAAAGTGGCATTTTGGATTACATCCATAATGATGTATGGGGGCAACAAGAGAACTCCATCCATGAGTGGCAAACATTATTATGTCACTTTCGTTGATGATTTCTCGAGGAAGAGTTTGGGTGTATCTCATGAAGAAAAGGATGAAGTGTTGGGGGATTTTCTCGAGTGGAAGAAGATGATCGAGACTCGCATCGGTAAAAAGATCAAGCGTTTGAGAGTCGATAATGGCCGAGTACACAACGATCCATTTATGAAAGTTTGTGAAGAAGAAGGGATAGTGCGACAACTTCACTATTCGAAAAACACCATAAAACGGAGTTGTAGAACGTATGAATCGGACTTTCTTTGGAGAAGGTTCGGTGTATGTTGTCGAAATCTTTGGTTTAGGCAAGCGTGTGGTAGAAATTTGTGACATGCATGCCATCTCAAATCGGAAATCACCATCGTACGCTCTTGAAGGAAACGCCTATGGAGGTATGGTATGGAAAACCTACTAGATTACGATTTCTTACATGTGTTTGGTTCGATTGCATACTACCGTATACTTGAGAATCAAAGTTGGACCCAAAAAGCGAAAGCCATTTTTTTGGGGATCCCTTACAGTTACAGGGATATCGACTATGGTGCCTTGAAGCAGAAAAATATAATCTTTACTTGAGAGATGTTACCTTTGATAAATCTGCATTGTTGAGAAAGGTAACGAAGAAGATTGATGGCACTTTAGAAGCGGGTGGAGCAAATTCGAAACAAGTGGAGTTTGAAAGCAAAATTGTTAATCAGTTAGTGAAGATAAGACGGCGATCCTTGTGAGAAGATGAATCGGATGAAGAGGTTTTAACCCAAGAACCTTCCTGGCAACAGAAGAAAGCTGCCGATTGATAGGCCACAGCGACAAAATGTCAAGGTACCCTCGATACAAGGATTTTGAAGACCTACCGTTCGATTTAAGAATCTGATTGCACTGTACTTCGATTGTGCATGATGATGTTCCTTCCATATATAAAGATGCAATCGAAGCCCTGAAGTTGAAAGATGGAAGGAAGCCGTAGATGAAGAACTTTTGTCCCGGAAGAATAAAACATGGAAGTTGACTTTAACTACCTAAAGGCAAAAGGCAATTGGATGCAAATGGGTGTATGCAAAGAAATATGGATTTCTAACAAAGATGGTATTATTTACAAAGGCAAGGTTGGTGGCTAAGAGCTACGGCTGAAGGAGGGAATCGATTATAATGAGGTATTTTCTCTAGTTGTAAAACATTCTTCCATTAGAATTTTTGTTGGCCTTGGTAGCCTGATTTGATTTGGAACTAGTTCAACTTGATGTGAAAGCTGCGTTTCTACTGCGTGACTTAGAAGAGGAAATCTATATGTCTGTACCAAAGGGTTTATTATTCTTGGTAAAGAGAATTGGGTTTGTAAAATTTGAACAAATCATTGTATGGATTGAAAGCAATCTCCAAGGCGATTAATTAAACGATTTGATCAGTTTATGTTACAACAAAAGTATACCAGAAGCACACACGATCATTGTGTGTATTTTCATAGCTTCTGAAAATGAGTATTTCGTCTATCTCCTGTTATCAGACGTCGATGATATGTTGATTGCATCAAGAAGAGTGAAATAGAAATTGAAAAGTTGAAGGCTCAACTAAGTTAGGAGTTCGAGATGAAAGATTTGGGAGAAGACAAGAAGATTCTCGGTATGGAGATAAGTAGAGATAGGAAGCGGATACTACAACGTTTTGGTATGAATGAACAGACAAAACCTGTAAGTACTCCACTAGTTCCTCAATTCAAGCTTAGTGCTCAATTATCTCCTCAGAATGATGCAGAACGAGAATATATGGCAAAAGTACCATATGCGAATGCGGTTGGTAGCTTGATGTATGCAATGGTGTGTCTGAGACGACATTTCACATGCGGTTGGTCGCGTAGCGTACATCATGATCTTGAGTAAAGGACGTTGGTTGGTGTGAAATGGATTCTACGGTATATTATAAATCTTGTAAATGTTGGTTTAGTATTTCGGCAGGATAATACCATTGGTGATGTCAATGCGGTCGGATATTGTGATTACGACTATGCGAGGAGATTTAGATAGCGTCGGTCACGGTTATGTGTTTACTTCTTCAGAGCACCGGTCGATTGAAAGTCTGCCTATGCGATCATGATTGCTTTGTCCTACTACGGAGGCGAGTATATGGTAGTTACAGGTTGTGAAGGAAGCTATTTGGTTCTGAGGTTTGCTTGAAGACTTGGGAGTTGGTGAAAACATATTAAGGTGTTTTGTGATAGTCAGTCATATTCATTTAGCAAGAAGAACCAAGTCTAATAACACGATAAAGCACGTGACGTTCGTTATCATTTCGTGCTAGAGATTATTGTGAAGGTGAGTACTAGTTGAGAAGATTAGTACGGCAGAGAATCTACATGCAAATATGATGACCGAGTAGGTAACAGCAATCAAGTCTAAACATTATGCGGACTTGATTAACATCTCTAATCTGAATTGGTAGCGTCGTTGATCTAGCAATTGAAGAAATAATTTAAAACCATAAGTTATTAAGGTGGAGATTTGTTATATATTGCTTCGTAGTGAGAAAATTAAAGTTCCACGTTGGTTAGAAATGAAGAAGATGGGTGTTGGATTTGGTATAAATAAAGCGTCATCCGTTCATCATTTGTAAACGTTAAAAGTTTGTAAATCTTCTCTGCTTTTGTAAGGGTAAATTGATTACAATTTCTTAAATTAGTTGTAATTTTAGAGTTATCCATTTGGAGATAGTGGAAGTGGTCAGACGGGCAATAGACTTGGAAATTTATACGAACTTCGTTAAATTTCTGATATTATTATTTTTATACTTTAATATTTATGTTTCAATAGGTGTTTTAGTTTATTTTTTTACATTATATTTTTTCAATAGGGATTAGCTTGAGTTCTATCCATTTAAATCATAAGTAAATAATAACTAATTAAAATAAGGAAAATATAACCGATTTTCATAATAGTTCTTTCTTCATTGTTCCTTCTCAGTTCATTCAAAATCTCTTCTCATTTTGGCTCATGCTTCTGAGCCCACCCAAACTTATGTTTGGACGAAAACCCAGCTCCGTGTTTGTGCAGCGTACGAAGTGAATATGTTGAATAGGACATTTTAGCCTTGGGAATTAGTTGGGGTTCTATCAACTTTACTCCGAAAACTCCCTCCTCGTTCTGGCTTGGGGTTCAGAGTGGGATCTTGGATAGAGTTCAGAGGAACCCTCGATGGCTCGACAGAGCTTTTAGTTACCGATAAGTCGTCGCTATTTACAGGCACATTCTCTGGTTCTTATTTTTTTCCAGAGTTCCGGTGCAAGAATTTGAAATCTCTAAACATTCTGATGAATTCGAGTATAAACAATACCAACAAATGGGTTTCACGAAAATTAGATTGGAGTATACAGGGATATGTGAACTGAATAGTTAAGTGGGTACATAAGATATGAGTATACCAAATAAATATTTACCTGAGAAGAAACAACGGAGAGAGATTGAGAGCAAGAGGAAAATAAAGAAGAAGGGATCAAAATTACTATTCTATCGTCAACAAAACGTAATTATGTTAGAGAAATTAAGTATAGATAATTTTTTGTTATAACGTCATAATTACAAAATTTAAAAGTTTTAAATATTTTTAAAAATTATCCCATAATTAATCCCATAATAATTAAATAAATCCCATATTAAAATATATCAATTCTTTTAGAGTAATTTTTTTTTTTTGGTATTTGGTTTTCTTAATTTTTTTTATTATCTAAAATTAGTTTATATAAATTTTATATTTTCATTTAAAGTTTAGTATATATAAGTTTTTGTAATTATTAGAACTCATATATTAATTACAAACGAAAGATGAAATAATAATTTATATTAAAAGGGTTACTAAAATAAGCAGTTTCATTTGTCAAAGGAAATCTAACTCAATTATTCTATTCTATTTTTATTTCTATTCATTTTCATTTCATTCCCAAGTAAACACACTCTTATTATAGTCTTATGTGGCTAGTGAATAACGAAATACGTTACTCGTTATGTTAAATTCAAGGACATTTTGAAACCAATGAAACAAGTTATTTTGTGTTATGGATTACAAAATCCGCATGGTTGGTTTCTTGGTTCTAACTACTAAGCTTTTGTACATTCGTAATAGTTATGAGCTCTGCTTGTTCCCAGATGTTCATGATTGACAAAATAACAAAATATAATAATATAGAGAGAGCACTTTCGTAAGCAAACGCATTGCTACATCTGTCATTTTGAATAAAATCTAACACATAAATGAGTTGTTAGATATAACTCTCATGACATAATATTATAACAATAAATTTATACAATTGAATTTTTATAACAAACTTCAAAATCAATTAAAGTTATCAAAACTTGAAGTCATCGTAAAAAGACAAAAGACAAAAAACAAATTAACACACACTTGATAAGAAATATTAAAAAGTATAAATAAGTTGTTATTCTTATCTCCCATAAGTTTTTTCTTTTGTGAGAATTGATGCCAAGAACTCATTGTTCTGGTACCGATAACATGTAGAAATGTTAGTTAATAATTCTTCAAAAAAATTCAGATAGAACTAACAATCATTTACACTTCTCAACGATATCATCCAGATAGACTTATGCAAGTTTTAGACAACGGGGGTCAGTAAATATTTACTACGTACATGTATAGCTTGTTCATAGAATCTTCAGTAAAAATGATATATCAAGGAATACGATCAAGATGTAGATTAAGTTTAACATAACAAGGATAAAGAATTTGTAAGATTTATTATTTAAGACAAAATGCATTTTCCAACTATTAAATATAACAAATAATTGCAAACGAACTCGTAGTCTAACTTTTATACTGAAGCATTTGCAAATTCATACGAAACGTACAGAAAAAACCGAAAATCATGCAACAAGCTCCAGAAATAGAATTCTACACACCTTGTCTGAAATTCAAACTATATTTCAAAATATTGCTCAATGATACTAAATGAAGGGTGAACAGATGCCATGTCAGATGCATGAAAGTCTCTGTGTACGCAATATGTTCCCTACTTATGAGAGTTGCTTTGTGTTGATAACCCAGATGCAAGACGTTGGTAAGCAGTTTGTCATCTTTGCTATGAGATCCTGAACTTTCTGGAGCCAGAGGGAGCTGACTTTCTGCTATTGGACTTTCTGTATTGCCCTCATTGTCTTTGGAAGAATCATCTGGATCTTCTCTTTCTTCGTTCTTATCACTTGGACTCCCACCATTATCCCCCTTTGGTATAGTACGAACCAAGTCCGGTCTGGCTTCAACACCAACACGTCTCAGATGTAGCTAACACGTTGCAGAAATGCGGATGAGAATAAAGTCTTTCACTAAATATATTGAATTGAACTGATAAACCAAAATATGAGAAGTAAAAATACTTTAAACACAGACACTACCTGAAGGTGCAAATTGACTTCATCTGGGCGTGAAAGAAATGGAAAATCCCCTCCAGATTTTAATTGTGCTCGCCTTGCTTCTGGATATCTTTCGCTCACTTGATCTTTGAGTTCTTGAGGAATCGCACAATAATCATTTGTCTTCAAGGTAGTATCGTATGCATATAATGCAAAAAAGGAAAGCTTTTAACTTATAATTTTTAAGGACACAGATTGTAAACGCAAGAAAGGACTTTGGGACTTGAATCATGCAAATTGCAAGGGGGGTGATCAGTGATGGTAAAATTGGTGATTCTATTCATCAAGCAGAAATATGAGAATATGTGGTACGTATCATAGGCATTTTAAAACTAACATGTACCAATAGACTGATCAGTAGATATGGCCTTTTATATTATAGCTCACATGTATGGTGATGATTCTATTGAAAAATTTCAGTGATTAGTGACGCAACCAAATAGCAAGGATGATGTTAAGAGTATTTTTTTTAATTCTTGTAGGTTGACCATCTTTATGAAGTACAATTCATGCTTCAAAGATCTAACTCTCACAAATAAAAAGTAGTTTAACTTTCAAAATAATTTCATTTGATTTCTGAACTCTAGGGATTCAGTGTAGCAACTCTAGAAAATCCAGCAGAAGTAAAATCCAAGAGTTTGGAAACAGAGTTCCAGAAGGAAATGCATAATGCTTGCCACCTCAACAATTAGGATTTAGGACTAAAGCGATATGAAAGAAACTAAAAACTTGCTCATGGAGGAGAGAAAAAAAACTAAAATGTATGTGGGTGCAAAACGGGGTGGGGGGTGAAGGTCCAGTACATACATCCATTAATGTGATCATCGAATCTTGAATCAAAAGAGCTCCAACTGAAGCAGCATCAACAGTTAGAGTCAACCTGGAAGCCAAGTCATCTTTTGAGAGTGTTTCAACCTGTATTATTGCATATTAATGTAAAAAAGCTAAAACTCATAATAATCAGCTTTAGGAGATACGGATACCTTGTCTAAAATATAAAGCCAAGGAAATATTTTTAGGAAGTTGACTGCGAGTACAATGCCTTATCACGTTACTTTCAAGTATTATTTTTAAATTAAATCTAAAAGAGAACGAAAAATATTACATTAACAAAATTACAAGCAATTTTTACATTAAAAAATTCATGGCATGCTAAAAAGCGAAAGCAAGAGAAGCTAGAAGGACAGAAATTTTTTTTGACTTTTTTTTGCTATGGTAGTACATTGCTCCAGTATTTAATAATAATAATGGATGCCATGATAAATAGATAGATAAAGGACCTGATGGTCTCTACCTGAGAAACAACAAAGTCCACAGAATCTGCAATGAAAGGCTCATGAGGGCCATCACGAATTCCTGTTAGCACATATCTCTTAAGCAAAAATGAAGGTGTCCAACTAACACTGCATTAAACAACATGTAATCAGTGACGTCATCCAATGAAAAGGGCTAAATAATTCAATGGAAACATAATTTGCTCCACTAACATTCAAAAAGTTATCAACTTTATCATCTACAGCTTAGGCTCATGAGTTATCAAGAAATATAAACATACATGGGAGCCCATGGCATTGCAGCTGAGAAACTACGGGTCTCCAAAAATGTATTCGATAGTATCAGCGATCTAACTCGTCTTGGGCGATATTGAGCAAAAAGTTGAGCTAGGAAACCCCCAAGGGATGTACCATAAAGATGGATCTGTAAAAAGATGTCCAATGAAGAAGCTCAAAAGATACTTCCAATTATGATTGCAAACCCATCATTTTATTCTTCAGCTAGGGTGGGGAGCCAGCAATTTTTAATCATTATCATTGAGCTTAAAATATTCTTGCCAGACTGCAGAGATGCAGCCTAACAGTCTCAACATCATCAAAACAATATCTTTGCTGAAAGGATCTCGCTTTATAGGGATAATTCTTGACATTGAATACTGCAAAAATATTTCCAATATAAACATCCTATAAATATGAAGCACTCACATGGTGGACATCAATATCATCCAAAAACTTCTCAAATGCTTGGATCCACTCCTGATGATTCCAAAGCCTTGGAATATCGACAGATATCACTCGGTAACCCTGTCAGTTAAAACAAGGGGAAAAAATTTAACGGCTTAGTTTGAGTTTAGTAATTATACAAAGAAATTTGTGGTACCCTTTAAATACCCATATGTGAATTGCTACTTTAGGTATTTCTCAATATCAACTTTAAAGTCCTAGAAAGGACCATCTCCCATAAGTAAATTCTAAAGAAGTGACTACCGGAGAAGAATTTACTGTTCCAAAACCAATACTATTATCCCATCAAACTGGGTGACATTGTGAAAGACAACATAAACAAAGCAATGACGTATAATATTTACTACCTTCATAGACAATGACATGATTTGTTTGTAGTAGACATCTGCTGTTCCAGCTATCCCAGGAAGACAAATGAGGGGAGGTACTGCTTTTGGTCCAAAATCATAATATCGCCACTGTTTTGCTCCGATCTGCAAGACACAGAGGAAATTTGAGACCAAAATCATCACCTGTAACAAACTCATAAGGATTGCTGGATTTTCCAAATGTGACTTCATGATTTGAGAAAAACTGGCAATCAACCAGATAACAGACTCATATGACATATCTACGAAACATAAACCTTCAAATAAGAAACACTAAAATGATTTGACAACATTTTAGGTCAAAGAAACAAGTTTAAACAATCAGAGACCACTGATCAATTGTCATAAACAACCGTACAAGTACAAATGATTTGTTATACAATTGAAATACTGTCAAGCAGGTAAATTTACAAACACTCATGTAGACCCATGATCAAATAAAAGTTGATATCCAATTCCAGTTTATTCCTCACGAAATGACCTGAACAAGCTGCAATAACGCGATAAACAGTAGAATCATACTTGCACCAGCTGCCTCATAATCAAGAGCAGAAAAAAGGGGGCGATAATCCCATACAAATCAAACCCAATAACAAATGCAACTAAATAAAACAAGCCAATCAAAATTGAAGTCACAGAAAAATAGGGTAAAAATAAAAAATAAAAAGGAGAGAAAGAAAGATAGGAGCATACAGAGATCTTATGAAGAGGGACCTGGGACTTGAAGTAGATGTAATCTCCGGGCGCCGAGAAGACGCCTTTCATCGTTAATAGGCAAGTCCACCGAATCCCATAATCAATTAATGTTTTTTTCTTTCTTTCTTAGTTTTGATTCAAATCGATTTTTCTTTCAGACGCTCTACGTTTTTGTCTCTTCCTTACTCGATATACCTCGATCGTAACAGTTGTTATTTTCCAAAATTCTGTGTTTTTAATTCGAGAGACTACTTTATTCAACAGAAAAAAAGAACAAAATCCAGAGACTAAATGATGAAGGAGACACCACGTGGCGGGCCCCCATTAACCAGTCAACGACGTTGATGCTCTTCAACAGCCAGTCGGGCGAGTCGGCGTTATGTTTTGCGCATTATTGTTCCGTTAGATATAACGTTACCTTTAGCTCCGTATTTATTATGGCCCATTACGAGCAGCCCAATACTCGGCATAGAATTTGGGCTCCACTCAACTACATTTTAATAGTTTTCGACGTAAATAGCTTATTTTTGATAAACTTAACAAATTTTTTTAATTAATAATAACGCATCTAGGTAATTATAGTTTTACACAAAATTATTTAATAATAATATTAAATTTTTTTTTTATAACTTCAATAAAATAAAACTAATATCATACTAACCGAAAATACATATAATATATTACGTATAAAAATAGAGATAAATTTAACATATTTTGATTAAATATTTTACATTTTAATGTTTCTTGTTGAACTCGATTACAATATTATTTATTATTTTAAGTGTAAATTACATAAATGGTATTTGAAAAAAATTTCATTTTATATTGTGAGAACACTAGCACACATTTTCTTAAAGTACCTTTAATTCAAGAAATTTAAAAAAATTCAAGGCACAAAATTTTTTATAATGTTCCAATAAATAAAAAGAAAAATCATTTAAATAACTAAAAAATTATCTTCAATTAATAACAATTTAATTTATAAAAAGGGAAAAAATCATTAAAATTCTAAATTTTTCAGTCCATTCTACTTTCATGGTGGCATTAAGATTTTTAATCATAAAACATTGTTAAGAATATTTTCAATATTATTCTCGGATAATTGATGTGCAATAGTGAGCTTGAGCTTCATTGGAGGAAAAACTATTAAATTGAGTTGTTAAAGCATATGGGTATATAAGTAATTTTATTTTAATTATTTAATTATTTTACTAAACGAGGTGTGCTATGATATGAATTGAGTGTGTTATTAGAATTTCTCTTATATACTTTGGTTCTTTCCTTTTTATGATTTAATTTATTTATTTTTAATTTTTATGCTTAGATATACTTCTTCTTCTTTTTTAAATAATTTGATGACCCTACTTTTAGATCTCAGACATTTAATTTAAAATTCAATGATAAACAAAAATTGACTTAGCCCATCAAATTGGTCATTAGTAATTAAATTGCTCATCACGCATGAATAACATTTGCTAAAATTAACCTAACTTTAACCATGTTCTTAATTTTATATTTTCTTTTTAGATTTTTAAATGCCCAAATCAAATATAATACAATTAGAATAATTATTAAAATAATTCAGTGTGCCTCCATTTCCGAGAGAAAAATACAAGAATAAGGGAGCTAAAGGAATTAATTTCATAATTACATTTTATTATTCTATTGGGGTGTTTAAAACAATTAGAAAATAAATTAAGCTAAAAACATAATTTCACTTGGATCAATTTAATCACCACATTACCCGCACTTATGTCTAGCACTTATGACTATTAACCACCCATTGTAAATTTTTGATAGTTGAAGTAACTATGAAAAATTAAAAAAATAAATGAATAACATCCTAACAAAACAACAAAACAAAAGTTAAGGGCTAAAAATATTATGGATTAAATTATAAGTAAAGGTAAAAAAAAATTTAAATATAAAAATTATGAAAAAATTAAGGATAATTTATATAATTTAACATAATTTTAAGAAAAATAAAAAATAAAAACTTAAAATTTGTATTACAAAAATAACATATTTTAAAATCAACTCGTATATTTTGTTATTAAAAAAAATCTTACACATTATTTTATATTAAACGCTATTTAAATTAAACTATCTTTAAAAATATGATCATTAGATTAAAAATATATTTGCATAATTATAACCATTTATCAGGAGAGAGTTTTAATATAAATAATCTTTCTTATTTTGTATCAAACTAAAAATCTAAAAACTAATAAGAAGTATTTTCTTACACTGTACTATTCTTATTTCTTCTTTTATTTCAAAATTTTCTAAAGACTTTTAAAGCTTTGATCTTCTAACAAATCTTTATATTTATAGATTAATTTTATAGTGTTTTTTTCTTTCTTTCTATCTTTGATTGACAGACACGTGATATTATATTTTTTAAAAGAAATATATATATATATATTTGGGAAATAAGGGATATCCAGTGATTTTACGTAATTTCTTCACACTTCTTTACAACCGTGATTGTGATTGACATCCTTTTTAAAAAAGGAAACTTTCCTCGAAATGAAAAATATTATCTTTTGAAAAGTACAAAATCATGTGTTAAACACAAAAATAAAGGAATAAAAGAGATGTTTAGAAAAAAAAATAAAGGAATAAAAATGCCATACGGTAATTTATTAATATTTATATTAATTTTTTTTATAGTTATTATGCTTTAAATTTTTAAATAATATCCAAAAAAAATTTAAATTACTTAAAATGTACATATACATAAGTAAAATATATATATATATATATATATACCAAAAGAATTAAAAGTTCGACATGTTTTCTGAGTCGTGTAATGTTATTAAAAACAAATTCCCATAACTTGTGATTCTACATTTTTCCCCTTTTCTTTTGATGATTGGATAGAGTCCAGAAAATGATATTTTTGATCACCAAACATATATGTATGAAACACCATATCATCAAATTGCGAAGAGAAAATTTACCCTGCATAACTCAGATGACATTCAGAGGTTTCTTCTAGTTAATAATCAAAGATAACGACTCCTTTTTCTTCTACCACTCTAATCCAAAAGGACTAGCACCCAAAATAATCCAAACATAACCACTTAGAAAAACTAAATGTTCCCAATCTGCTGATCATCTACTAAAGCAACTAAAGGAGGTCACTTGAAATTAGAATAGTCATATACTAAGCCACCATTAATTTTTTTTTTCAAAGAAAAACATCTCTTAAATAGCTTTTCATTTCATCAAAAGCTATAGCTCCAAGATGAAAGTATATATCACAAATACAATGTCGTTAGCAGATGTTTAGCAGCAATGCAAATAGAGGACAAGCAAACATAGCATCTAAAATATTTGGATATAAAAAAGGAAATAAAAGAAACTCAGCCCATCAAAAATACAGTAAAATCAAAAGCCTAATGCATCATAATCTAATTTATTTAATGACTGCAATATAAAAAGAGCTGTACATCGACAAGACTAAGAAATAACATCCTCAAAAATAGAAAGAGCAACATGTGGGAAAACAATGAAAGAACCTGCCCAGCAACAAAAAAAAAAAAAGCACTTGACCAGAAAACCAAACCATGAAACAACATCACCATTTCATCAAGTATCTTCAGTGTGTTAAAGCTGAGTAAAGATAGACCAAATAGAGGATATACAGATAATTATGAAGTATTTTAAGTACAAGAGTCAGAAAATTCACCAGGCCTTCTTCTTGGAACGAGAATTATAACGAAGGTACCAACGTACAAACTTCTTCAACCCAGTCTCTAAGTCAGTAGTAGGCTTATAACCAAGCTGCGTAAAGGCCAAAGATACATTAGCATGAGTAAGTCTCACATCTCCGTTCATTGGCATTGGTATGATCTTTTTATTAGCTTTTACCTTCAAAACCTTCTCCAATATTCTCACTAGTTGTTTCACCGGCACTGGAAATGTGTTCCCCAGATTGAAAACTCTCAATTGGGCATTACCCTTCTTCTTCCCACCACTCCCAGTGCTTTTCTTAGCTGTATCTAAAGCTGCCAAACAACCCTTCACAATATCATCAATGTAGGTAAAATCTCTAGAAACACTTTTCTTGTCGGCTGTTTCATACATTTCTATTTCATTCCCCTCAAGAATGTTCTTGGTAAATGAGAAATAAGCCATATCAGGACGACCCCAGGGTCCATAAACAGTGAAAAATCGTAGCCCAGTAATCGAAAGGCCATAGATATGATTATAAGTATGCGCTATTTCTTCCCCTGCCTTCTTAGTAGCCGCATATAAACTTGCTGGTTGATCAGTCCGATCTTTTTCGGAAAACGGTGTCTTTGAATTAAGCCCGTACACCGAACTGGAAGATGCCCAAACGATTGCAGGCTGTGGATTGGCCGATTTACACACTTCAAGAAGATTGACAAACCCAGCAATGTTACTGTGGACATAGGAACTTGGATTCTCCATTGCGTAGCGCACACCAGCCTGAGCCGCCAAGTGCATGACATGGGTAAAAGAAACAACATCAAAAAGCTTCTTGAGGAGAGTAGAATCATTGATATCTCCTTCAACAATGAAAATCCCAGAACGCTCCAGAAGTTTCTGACGTTCTCGTTTCAGTGTAGGATCATAGTAAGGATTGAAATTGTCAATCCCAAGAACACCATCACCGCGCCGCTTGAGTGCGACCGAGACGTGTGTGCCCACGAACCCAGCAGCGCCAGTCACAAGAACCGTTAGCCCAGAGCTTGAGCGTTTGCGTGCCGAACGGCTAACAAGGTGTTCCCATTCTCGACCGCCCCAAGAATCACCTAGAGATCGGCGGGACCTTGTAGAAGAGGACGGAGAAGACAAAAGGAAATAAAAGAGAATGAAGGCTAATAAGAAAGCGGACCAGAGAGTGAGTTTGGAAATCGAGTTGTGAAACCGAATGCGATGAATGCACGGTGGCGATTTTTCCGGTTTGAATTTTCCAGGTGAAGAAGGTAGACCATCAAGGTGTGAAATCGTCTTTAATTGTGACATTGGAAAATTTGTAAAACCCTGATTCCCTTCTCTCTCTTTAGAGATTTTCAAGAAAGGGAAAATAGAGTTGGAGAATCGGTTTTCAGAGAGATAATTCAATTGGGTTTAAGAGAAAATCATCTAGGTTTCTTTCCATCTGTATTTTCAGTAGTGATTAGAGTGTTTGGATGAATAGAAAATGAGGAGCTTATTTTCTTCGGTCTTCTTCAAAACGAGATGGTAGATAGATTCAAGGTCTTTTACAAATAATAAAGGTGCTCTCGTGCTAGTGTGAAAGGGTGAATTTTACAAGATATGATTGTTTCACGTCTTTACGAGGACTTTTTGGGTATTTTGCTTGAAGGCTTTAAGACTTTCGAAACCCATCGGAAAATCCGTAATCAGCATTTTCAATATTTTTATTAGTCAATTTCTTTTTGTTGAGATGAGGTAGCTTCGATGTTTATCAATGATTGGGAATTTTCCTTTTATTATAGTTTCGGTCTTCTTGTTATCAATATCATTTAGAAAACTAATTATCTATTTTTTAACTTTAAGGAAAATAATAATAATAATAATATTTATTATTATCAAAGTATATTTTATATCTATTATTAATTAAATTATAATAATATTATTAATAAATTATTCGTGTAAATATTACTTATTAAAAAAACCTTTTAATTTGTATTTATCCATCTGCAAAATTATTCTCTAACTCTAGTTAGTGATTTAACTGAAAGACTCCCATTCGAGCAACTTTAACAACGAATAATTTTAATTACGAGGAATGAGATTTTTTCTTTTTTTAAAAAAAAAAAAAATAAGTTATAAGGGTTTAATTACGAGGTGTGAGTCCTACAGAAAAGATTGTTAAACCATTTATTAAATGAGTTATTATTAAAATATTTAACTTGACATGTTTATTTTGGATAAAATTATAAAATTAATTTTTTTTTATTATTATAAGTTTTAAAGATATTATCTTTATAATTTTTTTAAAAATAAACGCTTTAAGTTTAATATTTTAAAATTATCCTATTTAATAAAAGATTCATATGAATTCTTATTTTATTAATAATACATTAATAGTATATATATTTAGTTTTATGTATATTAGTTATCAAAAATTAAGATTTAATTAAAAATTTCAATATATGTTACATATGGACAATGTATAAAAAAATGAATGATAAATTCGTCTTTAAATAAATATATAATTTGATTGGAAAAAAAACACAGAAAACATTATAAGTAATTTTTTAAAATATGTATAAATTTGATTAGTTTAAATATAATTAATTTAAAAATTAATCAAATTGTACGCATCACAAATCGTTATTGTTGGTGTGTGTTGTGGTGCATGTTGCAACAGTGTCAGACATCAATGCTCAGTGGAGTAAAACATGGAGTAGACAATAAAATTAATGGAGCCATAAAACATGGATGTGCATGAATTATGGTTATTGTTTAATTTTCGTTTTCTTTATATACATATATCTTAACTCTTGTATAGGAACAGAACATAAAAATAATAATGAAACACAATATTTTGACATGGTATCAAAGCAAGTTATTGTTGATTAATGGAATTACTTACTGATTTCTGTTTTTTTTTGCTGATTTCTGATTTCTGATTCTGGGGTGGCTGATTTCTGTTTTGTTATTGCTTATTGTGGCTACTGATCTCTAAATCTGATTTATGGGGTGGCCATTTTGATTCCTAGGGTGGCCATTTTTGATCTCTCAACACTGGTTCGATCTAGGTGGTCGTTATGACTTACTCACCGGTTCCACCATCAGTTTCTTTTCTGGAAAAGAAACAGAACACAACGATAAACAACGCTGAGGTTGTGTTCTGTGTATCTGCTTTGTATCTGCTTGTTCGCAGTCTCTGTACGTAGCCGTGGGCAACCGCACAGGTTTCCTGCCTCCGTGAAACTTGAAACATAGCAACATATATTTTGTGTTCTATCTCTGTGCTTTTGACATGGTTAACCATACTTTTCTTCTAAGCTCGGACAAGCTTGGAACGAGAAGGAACTGCACAGAGGTTGCGTGAAGAAAGAGTTGATGTGAAGCCACGCAGAAGAAGCTGCACTGAGGAACGCAGAAGAAGCTGTGTGAATTTGGCTGAGAAGAAGTTGCGCGAATTTGGGTGAGCAGAAGCTGCGCGAATTGTGGAAATTTTCCTTAGGGTTAGGAACGCGTAGAAGAAGCTGCGCTCGTTTGTAAATTTTTTTTAGAGTTACGAATTTTTCTATATATAGTGTACGAACGGAAGGAAAAAAAATTTAGATTTCATGGCGGAATCTAGAGATTTAACCACCAATTTCATATTGGAAGATTTGATGACAAAAATGACAGAAGTTCTAACTAGAGCTCAGACCGTCTCACAACCTCCGCTAACTGAAGCGTCGATTGCCCCCGTTAGTATCAAGTTGGGAGGATCCAACTATGCCTTGTGGTCCCAGGTGGTGGAGATGTATATCTCTGGCAAAGACAAACTGGGATATATTAATGGGGAATTTCCTCAACCTGCTGAAATCGACCCCTCATTCAGGAGATGGCGCACTGAAAATGCCATTGTTAAAGGATGGTTGATCAATTCAATGGACCCCTCCTTGATTGCAAATTTTATTCGATTCCCAACTGCGAAACAAGTTTGGGATTCTGCTGCTACCACCTATTATGATGGGACATCCACGTCTCAAGTATATGATCTTCGTCGTCGAGTTACTCGTATGAAGCGGGCGGGTGGATCCATTGAAAAATACTACAATGACCTTCAAGGTTTGTGGCGAGAAATTGATTTTCGTCATCCAAATCCAATGGAGTGTGCAGATGATATACAAAAATACAACTCCATCGTATAGGAAGATCGAGTGTATACCTTCCTCGATGGACTGGATGATAGATTGGATAAAACTCGAAGTGATGTGCTTCAAATCAAACCATTCCCTACGGTGGAACAAGCCTATGGATTCATACGTAGGGAAGAAGTCCGACAGACCGTGATGATCACAGGTATAGATACGACACCAGG
This sequence comes from Hippophae rhamnoides, assembly GCA_033030585.1. NCBI lineage: Eukaryota > Viridiplantae > Streptophyta > Magnoliopsida > Rosales > Elaeagnaceae > Hippophae > Hippophae rhamnoides. The sequence continues at coordinate 38,194,553 of CM065429.1, read as the reverse complement.
AGCAGTTATGGCTTTTAAAGGGGTCAAGGGACACCATAATCTGATGCCACCAAAAACAGGAACCTCTTTTGGTAGCAAGAAATCCACGGGAAATCCACCATCTCTTGACATGAAATGTGGCCATTGCGGAAACTCCAAACACACCTGTGAAAACTGCTTCAAACTACATGGGTATCCAGAATGGTGGAATGATCTTCAAGCACGAAAGAAACATGACACCAATGGGCGAGCCGCTGTGGCTACCAATAATGCCTCACTATCCCTTACTTCTCAGGGCGAATCTTCCCAGGATCTAGGCATTTCAAGTAAAGCATTTCACATCTCTACTCGTAGTGATAAGGAGGATTGGATTCTGGACTCTGGAGCTACAGATCACATGACATTTGACCCAAACGATCTCTCCAATACAACTTAGCCATGACGGAGCTGTGTTGCCAATGCAAATGGGGTCACTTATCCAGTTACAGGAGCTGGAACAGTAACCTTATCTCCTTCATTATCATTATCTAATACTTTGCTTGTATCCTCTTTGTCAAACCGACTAATGTCTGTAAGTCAGGTCACTTCAGACCTTAACTGTGTAGTATTGATGTATTCTACTTTTTGCCTTCTACATGATATTCTCACCAAGGAGATCATTGGGCGTGGTACTAGGAGATGAGGGCTATATTATGTGGATGACCTCAGTTCAGGAAGAGCCAATCACATGCAACATACTATTGGTAACAAGGAACGACAGATTTGGCTATGTCATCGTAGATTTGGGCATCCATCATTCGGGTATTTAAAGCACCTACTCCCCAGTTTATTTTCAAATATCACACATTCAGATTTCAAATGTGATACTTGTATCCTAGCAAAAAGTCATAGGGCGTCTTATCCTATGAGCATGAATAAAAGTATGACTCCTTTTGCTTTGGTACATTCTGATGTTTGGGGACCTTCCCCGGTCATTATGTCATCGGGTCATCGTTGGTTTGTTATTTTTGTTGATGATTGTACACGAATGACATGGCTTTACCTTATCAAACATAAAGATGAAGTATTTGCTACATTTCACCTGTTTCAACCATGGTTCAGACACAATTTTTTGAAAAAATTAAGATACTTAGGTCTGATAATGGAGTAGAGTATGTTAATCAACAATTCCGGACATACTTGGACAACCATGGTATTCTCCATGAAACCTCGTGTTCATAAACCCCACAACAGAATGGGACTACGGAGAGGAAGAATCGACATATTTTAGAAACGGCTCGGGCCTTACTAATCGGTGCATGATGAGTGCTCAAAAAGCACTAAAATAACCATGATTTTATGCACTTTAATTGATTAAAAATATATATATTTATATGTTTTATCATATATTTATATAAATTTGTCTTTTTCGGAATCACGGGTATTTTTATTGTTTTTCAGGAATTTTGGCCTAAAAACGCAATGTAAAGACTCAAAGAAGAATACTTGAAGTAATACATCACAAATAAATTGATAAATAAGTGGAAAAAGGTCAACAAACATGGAAAAATTGGACAAAATGGGTCGAAAAGGTCAAAAATGTCAAAAGACGGAAAATCGCAGAATTTCAATTTCGCGGCCCGGCCCCAGCGCCCGGCCGCTGGCGCCAGAGTCAAGGCCGCGCGCCGCTTCAGAGCTGCGCGCGCCCGCGCATAGATTGATCCTTAGCTTCGCTGCGCAAAGGCCAAGGCGCGGCACTGGTTCACACGCGCCGGAAGACAAGGCATGACTGAGTCTAGTCACACAGCATACGGCAAGAGACAGCCGCCCAATAGCGCGCGCCAACGCGTTTTTGACCCATTTTTCACGTGGTACCGCCTTGTGACGTCATGCTCGACGTCATTGATGACCTCAGCGCATGTCCACTACACGTTTTTTATTTTTTTAATATTTTTTTTAACATTTTTTAATCATTTTTTCTCTCCATCCTCACCTATAAATACCCCCTTCCATTCACTTCAAAACACACCTCAAAAACCTCACTTCTCTTCTTTCTTCTTTCTCATTTCTTAGTTTTTGAGTTTTCTTTTAGTTTCTTTCTTAGTTTCTAAGCTTTTCTTAGTTTTTCTCTTAGTTTTTAGTTCAATTGTCTTAGGTTTAGAGTTCTTCTCTTTTGAGAGGAACTTGTAATGTTTTTGTAATAATTTAGATTTTTGATTCAATAAATGGAAGTGCAAATTCGCTTGAGGTTTTCTAGCAACTAGCGTCGAAGTTACGTAAGGATTTTATTTTCTTTACGCTTATTTTTATGCTTTATTCTTACATGTTATATTTAATTTGTCTGTGATTAAATTTAACTGTAAGCTAATGCTTATAATCATGATATAATAATAACGTTGTTATGCTTCATAAATATTAAATAGGTGAAAATTTCTAAAATGAATCGAAGTTTATTTTTATTCAAGATTTTATATTAAGGATGTTGTAGAGAAATATATTATTTTTCATTACAAACTTAAATCAAAGTTAGACTTTTAAGGTTTAGTTATCCGCCTAATTTAGAAAGTAGTCTTTCTTTTATTTGTTTACAATCGCCTCAGAAGCTGGGGAAATAAGCCTCTATTTCAAAAAGTTTTTATAAGAATTATTATGTGGAAATGTATTGACAACATGTTTTCAATAGTGGTTTTAAAACTTGAAAGTTAGTACTGATAACTAAATTCTTAAGTTTAATTTGGACACCTTGAATAAAGTTTAAACTGTCTAACTTTCACCAAAATTGCATTTAAATGGTTCATTTTCAATCTCTTAGAAAAAGGAATCAATTTCATTAACCAAATTAGTCATCAACCCCACCCATAGGTGTTAATTGATTTGTTTAGTTATCAAACACTATCTAACCCCACCAAAGGTCGTACTCATACAAAAAAGAGAGTATCAATAAAATATCAATTTATATCTTTAATAACCTAGATAATATGAGCAAGCATAATTAGCTTAGTTATTATATCCGTAAATACTCCACTAATATAAATGATAAAATTTGCGTGAATATTTATTGAGTCTGTAGTTATGTTTATTTGTAGATAGATATTTATTGAATTTGTATCTATGATTATTTTTTTGTTTAATTAATACGTATATATGTTTATTTTATGTTATTAGATTAGAAACACAAAACCAAACTATCGTGACAGGATGTTTAGGATTTAATTTCGTTTTTAAAAGTTTGAATAATAAATTAAGAACCACATACATTCCTTCCTTAGATCGACCTTGGGAGTATACTTATCATTTTCTACGAAATGATTCGTGCACTTGCGAGAGTTTTACAAATATTAAAACCAAAGTATTTGCGAGAATCGGCGATGCCGGTTTTCGCTCATCAGTGCACATATGCCTAATAAATATTGGAGTGATGTTGTTACTACAACTGTGTATCTACTGAATCGTATGCCCACAAAAACCTTACAATTTTAGACTCCATTAAAGGTGTTATCTGATCATCTTCCCTTGCCTACTATTTTGATGCTTCCGCCCCGAATTTTTGGATGTGTTGCTTTTGTCCACCTCTATAAAAATCAACGAACTAAGTTGGATCCATGTGCTGTCCGATGTGTATTCTTGGGATATGGTGTACAAAAAAAGGGTTACCGATGTTATGATCCAATTACTAAAAGAACCTATATTACCATGGACGTCACTTTCCTCGAATCAGAATGTTTTTTCCCATCACCAGTATCCAATTACACTCTTCAGGAGGAGAGTTATGGTGAAGAACGAAATTGGCTTGATGTTGGAATATTAGACACTAGTCCAACATACTCGGATCGTGCCAATAATATGGAGGAGCCAGTATCTAGATCCGAGCTTGAACTTCCAAGAACTGAAGTTGAAGTAGTAATTGAATCTCTAGAAGATGAAGTGGTTGATGTACCCTTCCAGTCTCTAGTACCCAATGATCCTCCTACTGAGAACACTCCTGAGGTAAACTATCCTATCACACCTTTACAAACTAATGCTATAGATACATCTGTTGGTTATGTTTTACCTTTCAGACACAATCGAGGTAAACCTCCAAATCGATACTCCCCAGAAAGAGAAGAACGAAAACCCAAGTATCCAATAGCAAATTATGTATCTACTCAAAGGTTATCAGAACCTATCAGGGTATTTGCACAAACACTCTTCTCATGTCAAATTTCGAGTAGCATTGAAGAAGCCTTATCTGATCCAAAATGGGCTCAAGCTATAAAGAGGAATTTGAGGCATTGTAGAAGAATAACACATGGGTGTTAAGCGAGTTGCCTCAAGGGAGGAATATGGTAGGATGCAAGTGGATTTTCTCCATTAAGTATAAAGCAAATGGGTTAGTTGATCGATACAAGGCGAGGCTTGTAGCAAAAGGATATACACAGAAACATGGGATAGATTATCAAGAAACCTTCTCACCTGTGGCTAAACTAAAAACTGTAAGAGTTTTGCTATCTCTGGCAGCAAATTTAGATTGGCCATTGCACCAACTTGACGTGAAGAATGCCTTCCTTCATGGTGACCTTGAAGAAGAGATTTACATGGATATTCCACTAGGATATACTGTTACATCAGGAAAAGAAACTGCATATAGATTACAACGAGCATTGTATAGACTAAAACAATCATCTCGAGCGTGGTTTGGTAGGTTGAGTTCAGCAATGAAGAAATATGGGTTCCAACAAAGCAACTCTGATCATACTCTTTTCCTAAAACATCGATTAGGGAAGATAACAGTACTTATAGTCTATGTAGACGACATGATCATTATAGGGGATGATAAAGAAGAAATCTCTGAGCTTCAAGAATAACTATCAAATGAGTTTGAAATGAAGAACTTGGGAGGGCTCAAATACTTCTTAGGTATTGAGGTAACAAGATCAAAACAAGGCATATGTCTTTCCCAAAGGAAATATACTTTGGACCTACTAGCAGAGGTAGGACTACTAGATTGTAAACCTGTCGATATTCCAATGGTTCAAAATCATAAACTTGGAGAATATGTGGACCAAGTACCAGCAGATAAACAGAGATATGAATGGTTAGTAGGTAAACTCATATATTTATCTCATACTCGACCTGATATTGCTTATGCTATAAGTGTCGTAAGTCGGGCTCACGCACCAGTGAAGACCATATGGATGCGGTCATGCGAATACTTCGTTACTTAAAATCCTCCCCTAGGAAAGGACTTATGTTTTCAAAGAATGGTCAATTAGAAGTCCTTGGATATACAGATTCAGACTGGCCAGGGAATATGAAGGATAGGAAATTTACTGCTGGGTACTTTACTTTTGTGGGAGGCAATCTTGTTACATGGAGGAGCAAGAAGCAAAATGTAGTTGCCTTATCCAGTGCTGAAGCTGAATTTCAAGGAATGGTCAAGGGAATATGTGAGCTCTTTTGGTTGAAAAACTTCTAACTGAGATTGGTGTTGCTCCTAAATCTGAAATGAACTTATTTTGTGATAACAAAGCAGCCATTGCCATATCTCACAATCCAGTTCAACATGATCGCACGAAGCACGTTGAAGTGGATCGGAACTTCATCAAACAGAATCTTGAAGAAAAGATTATTAAGCTTCCATTTGTTAAATCAGAAGATCAATTGGTTGATATACTCACAAAATCTGTGTCTGCAAGGAACTTCTACAACTCACTTGACAAATTTGGCATAAGAGACATATATGCACCAACTTGAGGAGGAGTGTTGGTGTGTGTTGTGGTGCGTCTTGCAATGATGTGACCAACGCCAAATGGAGTAAAACATGTAATGCATAATAAAATTAGTAGAGCCATAAAACAAGGATGTGCATAAATTATGGTTATTGTTTAATTTTCGTTTTTTTATATACATATATCTTAACTATTGTATAGAAACAGAACATAAAAATAATAATGAAACACAATATTTTTACAATTATTACCATAAAAAGTGAGATACATTATTCAAAATTTAAGATTTATAAGTGATACATTCCTTGTTAGTTTAAGATAGATATATTTTTTATAATTTAACTTAAAATAAATAAATATTTTTATAATCGATGAATCAGTGGCTTGATAGTAGCATGCTTTTTATTTGGGGCAAAAAAAAAAACGCTTAAAATCCATACTTAGTAATTCTTTTTAATATCTTTTATATTGAAGCTTTTAAGTATTTTTAGCAATGTTGCTGGGTAAGGGTACAAAAAATATTCATATAATAATAGAATGAGTAATTCGATCGAGGCCTTTGGTAACATCGTATCAAAGAAGTAAAACAAACATATGAAAATATATATATAAAAAAAAACTCATTAAATTTAATAATCTATAGTTTAATTTAAACAGTTATTAAATTAAAATGATGTAAAATATTTATTTTTAATAATATTAAACATTAAAAAAATATTATTTTTATATTTATAAATTTTAAAATAACTATCTTTATTATTTTCCCAGTATCATTTACCCAGCAGCTGGGCAGTAGTTTTAGATTATGAGTAGCTTTACGCGTTTACCTAACAATTGCGTGCCATATAAGGAGTGATTGGATACCTAAAACATGCGCTTCAACAATCACTGTTGGGTTACATGCCATCTTGAATTCTTGATCAAATGTTTCAATTAAATATTAATTTTTCTTTTGTTTAGAATTTGATCATGATCTTAACAAAGTAAAAGAAGACAGAGATAAAACAATTAATAGATTGTAATATATTTATAAGATGTTTGAGTTACACCTACTGAGTTGGTCACGAGTTGGGTGAGCTATAATATCAAAAAATTTGAAAGGAAGGCAAGGTTTCTAGAAAGAAAACTAGAGAGACATATCTTGTTTTGTAATTTAAGTTATAATATTGTATATTGTATATGATATCATAGGACCTATTGTTATAAAATGATACTTTAATTATATATTAATTTTTTGTTACAACTATAATTCTTATAAAAACTAATTATAATTTTAAAGTTTTATTTATTACTTTTTTAATTTCATTCAATTTTTTTTTTGTAAATACAGTTGAGAAAAAAATAAAATAATTATATGGAAGTGCACCATTTGTACAACGATTCTCGTCCAACGAAGTTTCTTTTTCAAGTATTTTCTTTAGCATCACTGTGGAGATAAAATGGTGGTTTGCCATTTTCTTGATGACATTAATTAAGAGTTGACTGACTGCCAAATTTGTCCCAACGCTATCACATAAGCGATGTCATTCTTTCAACTTTTTATTTAATATTTGTTTTCTAAAAATAAAAATTATATTAATTTAAAACAAGTATCATTATATATTCTTACAATCTCATCACATATATATTAATTTCTAAAACACGCATTGAATATGAAAAATAAAATGAACAATCGTGTCATCAACCAAATAAAATAAATGTATAGCTCTCTTAGTATTAGGACACTTGGTGTAAATGACGTTTGCACAAATGTTTTGATGTGGGAAAATTTCATAATCTTATTATGTTTAACTTGAAATACCGTCCATCCAAAAACCAAAAAAACAAAAAAAAAAAAAACATTGAAGTCCATTTTCATGGTCGGTTATGTAATGCGACGAAAATACGAATTACTACGTATCTTAAGAATTATTTCATTTATCAATGACATATTAATAATAAAATGGATTGAATGAAAATAAATTTTTATTTTATTTTAACAATTTAAAATTAAATTTAAACATTAACAATTGTATATTTTATGATTTTTTTTGCATACTTTTTTGTATCAACTTTTTTACATTTATTGTGTGGATCGAAAATGCAAACTTTCTAACATTAAAAATAAGGATTATAGAAGTGAAAATATTACAAGATTATTGGTATTAGAATCACACCAATGAACATTCTCATATCCACTATTTTCAAAGTCTAGTAATGAAAGTTGAATGACATGTTTTCACTATATTGTTTGGAATAGAGACATCATTTGTATCATCTGTATTCAATGATAGTGAACTTTAAAAGGCTTATATATATGGTTCTAACGTTAATGATATTGTAATTTTATAACCTATTTAGCTCTTATTATTGATATTGTAAACTTTATATTACGATCTAAGCAAAAAACTTATGGAAAATACAATACATAATTTTTTTCCAAAAAATAGAGAAAATTATATATACGAAAGATCAATGGTATTAATTCTTTACACAAATTATTACGTTATCTTATCTCAATAGTTGAGATTTAAAATATTAGTTTTTTCTATTTTTTAGTGTAATAAATTATGCCAATAATCATATTCATATATATATATATATATATTACAAATCATGAATGTGTGATATTCATGAATGTAAATTTGGATTGGTTAAGGTACCTTAAGTCAAAAACTCAACTTTAAAATATTCTCGTACATCCGTAATCTTTTAAATTTTGTATTTATTTAAGTAAATTTGTGAGTTTAAATAATTAAAATATTTAAATAATATAGGTTTAATTATATGACATAATATTTTTTATATAGAAAGTTTCATTTTAAATTCTCTTAGGAAAAAAATATACGTTTATTTTTCTTACAATATAAATGGACATATGTTTTTTGTTATTGTATGAAAATAAATATATTTTTTTTAACAAGAGAATTAAAAGTAAAACCATGTTAAATAGCTAAGTCATTTATAAAAAAAATGATATTTATATATTTTATAAAATTTAAACTTAATTAGCGGTTCGAGTCGAGTTAGGATTAATCTCTTATTATAAATATTTGACATTTAGCTCGGCTCTAAAATTATTTAGGTACTATTAAGTTGAATTTATTTGAGCCTAATTTAGCTTTGAGTAGAATTATATCAGATCATATTATTCAATCTCTCATTAAATTGAATTAAATTTATAAGTGAAATGCTACTACATTACAAGAAAATTGACAGTTTATTTTTATTCATTAAAACTAATATTACTACTAAAAAATAAATAAATATAGTAAATAATCATGATCTACTATCTATAATCAAATAATTAATCAAACATGAAGTTCATAACCTTGGTGCGTGAATAACAACTAGAGGAATCTTCTTATTTAATGCAAGCCCAAATTTTTGGTAAAAGTCTAATTTCTTATGTTGAGTAAATTAAAAGAATTCAAAAGAGTAGCAAGTGAACACAAAATCATCCTCTCAGCCATACTTGTACAAACACAAATTCTTCTACCAGACCCAAACGGAAAATAATTGAAATAATTTTCATTGAAATCCCATTTAGCATTAAAGAACCTTTTTGGATCAAATTTCAAAAAAGTTTTGTCCAATTACAAGGATATGTGTATAGCCCATACATTAGCAATTACCCAAGTAGCCTTTAGCCTTCCAAATTACAGGTTTCATTAAAAATGTTAGGGATTAATAAAGACAGAAATGAATGTAACCTTAAAGTTTCTTTCAATACAGCTAGTAAGTATGGAAGCTCTTGAATGTGAGACTCTTCCACAATGTTAGTTTTACTAATTAATTGTTCTAATTCTTGCTTTACTTTATTCATTACCTTTTCTTGGTTCATAATTTCAACCATGGCAGATTCAATTGTTCTATAAGATGTGTCTGTCCCTATTATTATTATATCTTGTCCACACATGCATGTAAACAAGATTAGCAATAGACATTAAAAAATTAGAAATAAAAAATAATTAGTTTTTCTTAAATAATTGGTCTTGATGAAGTACAATAATGATATTTATATTGTCAGTTATTTTATACAATAGATAGTATTGGATCATTGGAATGTAATATTTGTTAGTAACTTTTTTTGTGGAAATAAAAATAAAGCAATTTTAAAATTAAGAACATGAAGAAAAATACAAGTGACAATTTACATCTTATTTTTGTTATGTTTGTTTGTTTTGTGTGTGTTAGACTTTTTTGGATTCTACATATACCTTTTAATATTATAAAAAATAATTATTTTTAATTAATTAATTAATTTATAATATTAAGAAACTAAAATATTAAACAATAAATAATTAATTTTAACTAATTATGTATATGTATTCTCGTTGCTGCTCAAATATAACATAAGGTTTTTTAAAATAGAGTTTAAAATGAGCTAAACCAAATAATCAAGACTTATAAAAGAATATGCATATCTTAATGAGATGATATTCATTTATATATATATATATATTGTAAGGATTATAAATATTTGTTATTTTAGTGGACAAAATATTTACTTGTAAATTTTTTTTAGGCCTATCAAGTCTATCAAGAGAAGCTAGACAAATGCTTGAGTTTCATATAATTGTAGTTCATGTATATGTTTTATAACTATTATACATATGATTACATTTATGCATTTAATATCATATGTTCATAAATCTGAAATTATTTTTGGTATTAAAATATTTATTTAAACTTAAATCAATTTATGACATTATCAATTAGTTATCTTCTAGATATATATGTTTTAATATTTTTAAGATGTGTTTTAAAAATATATTTTTTATAATATTAAGTTTTTTAATGATATTTAAAAATTAAATTCAATATATATATATAAACATTAGGGTTGAGTTAATAATTATTAATGGGTGGTTGAATTAAAAACAAAACCTGCCGAAGCTGTTGAAGAAAAAGCCGAAAACAATAGAAGGTAATTAAGTTTATATATAGAGGAAAGGGTGCTGAAGAAAGATGCGAAAACAATAAAAGGTAATTAAGTCTTATATATAGAGTAGAGTATTTATTGAATGGAGGAAAGAGAATCGTAAAAGCATCATCAAAAGATATAAATAAAAGGCATATAAGGTAATTACGTTTATATATTGAATATAAATCGGGTAATAATTATTGAGAGGAAGATATAGAATGGTAAAATTATCAAATAGGATATTTGATATGAGTTCACAAGTGACGTGGATTAATTTGGATCTATTTGGTGTTTGTTTTTATATAGTTTTTTCTTGATTAGATTTTTATAAATTTGAATTATATAATTTTATGTGTGATAATAATTATTTGATTTAATAATTAAATTTTAAAGGAGTTATTTTTATTGAGTTTGTGTTTAATTTTTTTGATATAGAATTTGCTAGTTGATTTAATTTTAAGTAACATATGTTTTGAATTATCTAGTTAGAATTATTTATTATTAAATCCATTTTAAAATACACATAGACACTTGTGTTTTTGTGTTAACCATTTTTGCAGTTAATTCGTGAACGTTCTCATTAGCAGGGAGCTTATTAGAACGTTGGTATGGAAACCGCTCACACTAATATTGAAAATTGTGAAAATAGAGCAGGAACTCGTAAGTAAAGTACATTACGACAGTATCCTAAGGAGGGTAGCATAAGACCGAGTTTGTACTTGATCATTTGATTTTCATAGTAGAAAATTAGGTGGTTCGGTGTACCGGTGGTTTTTCTCTTAGGTCATGGTTGTGACTTAGGTTGTTTCCATCTAAAAATATATTGTGTAATTATTTTATTTCTGCACTTTATTCTTATACACGATTGCATGCCTGTTCGTCTTATTTAGGTTATTAAGTTATAAATTGATAAAAATTAAAAATAACTTATTCATCTCCCTTTAGGTTAATTAGGTCCGTATTTTATAAACTTTCATATATAATATTAGTTACAAATATATAAATAGTATAATTGTTTTAAAAAATTATAAAAAAATATGAATACATTTGTTTTTCCTTTTCCCTTTATATGATTTTTTAAATTCAAATTTATCTTATTTCTCTTAAGGTTCAGAGCTTATAAAAAAATTGTGAGAAAAAAGACATGTAAAAAAAATAATAAAAAAAATAAAAGAATTTAGTAACTTCTTAAAAAAATGTTTTTTTTTTCTTTATTATAAGTTGCATTATTGTTTTCTCATTTTTAACGAGATAAAAAAAATCAAAATCTAGTGAGCAAGTAGCCATAGAAATATCAAGGTATACCATCGGCATAGCTTTGACATGAATTATAGTTAACGACATTTGTGAATCTTCTTTATCTTTCCATTCTATTAGAAACTGCAAAACATTTTTTCAATGTTCTTTCCTTCTTTCTCAAGCTTTAAGCATTGATCAATCACTCTCTCAAAGATCTTATCTAACTTCTCAGCCAAACCATTCATCTTGTTTTCTTATCCCTCGTAAGTTGAATCGTGCAAGAATCGGATAGATGTTTGAAAGATTCGTCATTCCTAAAAGATCTGAAAGTTCCGTCACTACATCCCTAAATTTTGACCCAAAATATCCTTATCATTTTCATCCCTAACCCTAATTATTCCACCCTACAACATGTTAGTAATCACGTTGAGTATGGTCAAGAATATTTGATCACCCACATTCAGGGGAAATTCGATCCGATTGTAAATGTAATTCATGATTTGTCATTCATTCAGAATTCTTCTTTTAATACTTCATTAACATTCTTTAGTTCTATTTGAGAAACATAACAAAGATGAGTCACCTTATTACCTATCTCCTTCTAATTACCATGCTTGTATTTTGATCACCAATGATGTTTCCAATTGGATGATTTTTGGCAGTACGTGTTGACCTCCAAATTTGAGTGTTGTGCATGGGTCATCATTCTCTAAGGTTTACTCTTCATCTACTCAGTTTCTACCTTTCAGTGCTTGGTATTTCATCATTATATCACTCAATTGGAAAGCTTGTGCGTAAAGGTTCATCTTTATCATTTGTAACTGGAGTAGTAGTACTTGCATCATATACGTCAACATTGATGGACTCTATCATAGTGTTACTTCTCAAGTTGAATACTCTAAAAGCACGACTTGTTAATAAGTAACCTAGGAAGATACATTCATTACTTTTAGAATCAAATTTGTTTGGATTCTCACAATATCTAAGGGTGTAATAGTTACTTCCAAACATGCATATATTTGAGATTAGGTTTCTTACCTTTTCATAAATCATAGGGAGTTTGATTTGTACTTAAGCGTAGGTAGACATGATGCATTATATAGTAGGAAGTACTTACTGCTTTAACCCAAAATTTGTTGAGAATGTCTTGTGTATGTAGCAAAACTCTTAGCATTTCTTGTAACACCTTATTTTTCCTTTAAACTATCCCATTTTGTTATAGGGTGATTGATGGAGAGAATTCATATGCTATTCTATATTGCTTGCAAAATTCATCATATATTGAGTTCTCAAATTCCTTCTCCTAATCAATCCTTAATCTCATTATTTTGGTTATTATATTACCTGCTTCAATCTGCACTTTAAGACAAAAAAGTAAAGAAATCAAATGCATCAAAATTTTCTTTTAGAAATCCAATCCATATAAAATGAGAAAGATCATCAACAACAAAATGATATATTTCTTACCACCCAAACTCTCAGTTCTCATAGGACCCATGAGATCGATGTGAATTAATTCAAGTATTTTGCTTATGTTAACTCCTTTAATTTTCTCATGAGAAGAACGAGTTTGTTTTTCAAGTTGGCATGGTATATAAAAACATTTTTAGCTTTAGAAAGTGTAGGTAGACTACACATAGTTTATTTTTTGCTCAAATTAGCAAAATCTTTAAAATATATGTTTATCTTTTGATGCTTCAATGAAGCAAAATGATTATTGGCTAAATTACAAGTATTACTAGGACCTATATCAATGTAATAACAATTATCATGATACATAGTTCTTCTAATCACACATTTACCTTTTGGATCAGTTATAATATAATGATTATTGATAAATTATACATTATAGTTTTTGTCACAAATTTGACCGATGCTTATTAGATTAACTTTAAGTCCATCGATATAACGTACATCACCAAAAGTAACTATTTCATCATTATATTCTTTAAAAGTTTTAAAAAGAGAACAGTTACCAATCATGTGTCTAGAACAACCACTATCAAAATGCCAAGTAGTAGTAGATTTAGTTTTAAATACAAAGTAGGCTACAAACCAATTTAAATCATATTTTTAACCCAATATTTCCTATTGTTTTTTAATAATATTCTTACTTTTGGAAATATAACTGTTTATTCTTGAATAGGATGCATGTAAGTTATCGACATAGTTATAGGTCATTAAGAATCTACACGTACGTCTAATATATCCTTTTTTATCATAGTTATGGCATGTAGAAATAAATCTAGAAGTAGATGTATAAGATGTGTGTGCAATATGTGAAGAGACAGGATCCGAAGGTTTTACAAACGATGTTATTTTTGAAGAAGATGACATAGTGTGATCATCTACATATCATAACCCTATATTATCTCCATAAGGTGTTTCATAATCTAGAACCTTATTTAGAATTTCATTTCTAATGGTTAATTTTTTCAAAACTTCCTTTAATTGTTCAAGTTCCTACATAAAGTTTTAATTTTCCTATTTTAAACCTGCAAGACTTGAATTCAGATCATTAATATGTTTACACAAATCAAGTTTTTCATTTTCAAGTACCAAAGAATTTATTTAGGATTTTATTTATTTTATTAAGTTTAGTTACTTCTATAAGCAACCTATCATTTTTTTGCATCCAACTAAATTTATTAATAATTCGTCAAGGCTATTAATATTAAATTTATTCAATAAGAATTCAGAGTCACTTTCTTCACTGTTTGAATCAATATTAGAAGTGCCTAACAATTGTTACAATAAATGACAAAAATTTGTTGTCATTATTGTCTGATTGAACTCGATTATTACTGTCACTTTCAGAGTCAGTAAATGTAATATTGAAGGCTCTTCTAGTTTTATTCTTCTAGTGGACACAATCAACTACAAAGTGACCATAACCCATACATTTAAAACATTAAGTTAAAATAGGTTTAGATTTCTTACTTTCAAAACTCACATATTTGAGTTTTCTCATATTCTGATCCTTTGGATGACTTGATTGTCCTTTGCTTTAAGGATTCTTTTTGTTGAAAATTTTCTTTAATCTTCTAGCTATCTTTAGTCATGGAGATTTTAAAAGTGAAACCTTTTTTCTTTGAAGGTGTTCAAAAACTCATCTTAAAAGTGAGAAGAGCCAACTAGTTTCTTAATTTTGATAGTATCCACATCTTTACTTTCGTCAATAATAGTGAATTTAGCATGGAAGTGGTCTAGTAAAGAGTAGAGAATATTTTGAACCAACCTAAGTTCCTTAATTTTCTCACCAAGATTAGCAAATGAGTTATAAATATCACATAATTTAATATAAAATTCAGGAAAGATTTCATACTCTTCCATTCTAAGGATTTTAAATCTAATACATAGAATGAAGGCTTTGTTCTTTTAACTTGAGTGGTGCCCTCATTGAAATCCTCTAAAATATCACAAGCATGCTTTGTAGTTTTGAACATCAGATATATGATAAAATTCATCGCTAGACTCATAACCGAAGATAATATTTATATCCTTTTGTTTCTAGTTATTACGAGTTTTATCTTCAGTAGTATACTCGTTCCTAGGTTTAATAGTGATTATGTTATCTTTGGTAACCGTAGGTGGTTTTCAATCATAAATAACAGAGTTCAAGATACTTTCATGTATAGAACATAGAAAGACTCTTATACAAGCCTTTTAATATAGATAGTTAGACCCATTAAAGAAAGGAGCACGAGCTGTAGACAAACCCTCTTTCAAATGATCCATAATAAGGTCTTGGGTAGCACTAAGGGGATCTAGTAACCCAGTCTGATACCAAATGAAAGTTTGTAAGTTATGGATCTAATTAGCTATGGGGTGAATATATAATTAATAGAAATATATCAAATTAAAATTTTATAAATGGCCAGACATGTAATTATATATAAGTAAAATAATAAGAAAAGATAAATTGACATGCAAGATTTTAGATGGAAAAAACTTAGGCTACAATTATAACTTAAGAGAAAAACCATTGGTTCACACGACTCCTTAATTGTCTATTATGAAAATATGTTCAATTACAAAGATAGGACTTAAACTACCCTTTAAGGTCATTCCACAAGTACTTACAAGCCTTAGCTTTCTTTCACAATCTTCACAAGTAAGTTGTTTGGATCTAGACTAATGTTCTAATAAATTCGAGTGACACATATTATCGAACACATTCAACTAGCAACTGAAAAGTTAGCACAAAAATACAAGTGCAAGGTACGTTTTAAAGTAGTTTACACAATGATCAATCATAACTAGATTATTTAATAGAATAACAGATAAATCAAAATTGCTAACAAACTCTAGAATAGATGATTAAGCATCATATCACAAATAATGTAGACTTGTTAATTAATCAAACACAACCATAAAATGTTTTATAAACTAATTAATAAAAAAGCCTAATATATTCATTTTTTGCAAAACAGATTTAGAAAGAACATAAATTACAAAAGTTAAAGCAATTATGGTCGAGAGATTTGTATGCTTTGGGTTTGTTTAAGCACTAGGTCAAAGGCTAATTACTTATTTGTCCAAAAATCACTCGATATAGCTTTAAAGAATGAGAATAATATAGTAATTAAATTGTTTGGTTCAAGTAAAACAATTAAGTCAAAGTTGAAATCTCGTAACTCGATCGATCTAAGCCTAGTTTGATCCATCAAATCAATAATGTCAATCGATTGAAACCTTTTTAATTGATCCAAGTAACGATCAAATAACATCGATCAATTTAGAAAAATCTTAATCGATTCAGCTTATAAAAATAAAAATCAAGACCTCATAGATCAAATGAGACCAATACATCATAGATACTTTTAATATTAAATTGATATTTAATTAATTTAAATTCTACATATGTAATTAAATACTGTTTATACAAGTTTGTTAATAACAGTACTGAAACAATATTACCGGAAAACCTAGTATGAACTGTTTGGGTTAAGTCGCGGACTAGGTTGCTCTCTTTAAGACGTTTCGCAGCTCTGCCCAATTTGTGCAAGCAAATATAGTCCCGTCGTCCCCAGGATAAAACAACCCAGAATCTTTTTTTTCTCTGGCTTGGAACTTCACTGCACTGATGAAGACCGGAATGCTACACCTGAAAAAATTTGTTGCTCGGAAAACTAAAAAATAACTTAGAGTTGCAGAGAGAATTGTTTGTAGTGAGAATTGTTTGCTGAGATTGTTCTGTTGTAAATGAGAGCTAAAGCCCTCTTTTTATAGGTTTTAGAAACTGTATGGCAATTATGAATAAAACGGTAATGTCTGGGAATTAAGAGCGTAACGACCATTCTGAGTAATGAAGAGTAACGGACATTTTCAGATTAAAGACGAGTAACGAATATTTTTGTGAGTAAATACGAGCAAGGGCTCTTTTTTTGAATAAAGAAGACAAACGGCCATATTCTTAATAAAAGAAAATAACAGTCATTTTTCTGAAGAAAAAAAATATATATATATAACAACCATTTTTGTAAGTGGAAAAGTTTTCCTTAAAAGAATATTTTACCAAAAAATAAAATACCACCTCACTACACGCACACGCACTCGGACTCGGCACGGCCGACGGCGGCAGCACGCGCGCGCGTGATATCATATTTGCCTAGGTCCTCTCCCATTCCACAAAAGTAGGTGCCCCTTGGGACCCAATCCCAATAGACAACTCTTCACTATTTATACCTCTTTAAAATAATGTAAAAAATCAACGTAGAACGAGTCACATTTCACAACAATTAATTTTTTATTAAATTTTATTTTTTTTACAACAAATACTTAAGTAAGATTCTCAATAAATAAAATGGATACTTAGTTCTTCGTAAGGAGGAAGAGTTGTGCTTCCTCGTGACTTGGGGTCATCAAACTAATGATCAACGCTTCGGGTTACGTGGGCTTCAATATGACTCAATGAAATACTAATTAACAGAATTCAAGTGCAAATTAGTCAAGTCATCGCACATAATGGTAAATAATAATAATAGATTCAACGTCATAAAGCTTGTTTTTAATTATCAACATCATAATCTCTAAATTTTAACTAATTATGAACATAAATTTTAATCTTTATAGCATATAATTACGATTTTTTAATTTTTAAAATTACAAACATAAACTTTAACTTTCTAAATGGTATGATTTAATTTAAAAATTTTAAACTTTTATATATCATTTTTAAATTAATTATTATAATATATATTTTTAATTCAAATTTTAAAAACTTTGTATTAAATTTTAAAACGTTGAGACTTTAACAATTTAAAGACAAATTAGTGAACTTTTAAAATTTTGAAGAATAAATCATATTTTTTAACGTACGATATTTGATATGATTAAAATATATGATTTAAAACGAAAAAAATTGTGAATCTAATTAGTAGACTACTAAGTATGATTATGCTTATTTTAATACAAAATTTGAAAAACACTTTAGGGGAGAAAGGATAGTAAATACTACTAAGTAGATATTATGAAAGCTTTATATATTTAAATTTGATTCTTATTCTAATAACATATCAAGAAATTGATAAAAAATAAAGATGAGAACCAAAAAGCAAAAAACCTACTTATTATTTCATTGATAATAGACACCTAAATAATTAAAAAAACTAAATATTTAATATTTTATTCTTCAATAGAAACCCTAACTCTACCAGAGTTTCACTCAATAAAAATGTTAGGCACAAATTTTTTAAAAAATTTAAGTTTGTATATGATGGACTAACAATTTATTTATACTTTTTAACATTTGATTTAAAATATGAGTTATTTTGTCTCTATAAAAAGACACATCACTTGAATTTTCTTAAAAAATATGTTTTCTTGTCTTTTTGTAAGGTTCATTAAATTTAAGAATTTTAATTGACATAAGGGATTATCATACAAAAGTGTCACACATCATTCTACTTAAAACTTAAATTTATGAAGGTGAACACAATAATTTATTTATACTCTTTAACGTAAAGAATACTATTATATAAAGAAAACTTTAAAGAACAATAATTTCAAGTGTAAATGTACAAATTAGATAACCTTGGCTTTGGAATAACAAGTATAGGAGATTTCTTCTTTATCACAATTCCAAAGCTGTCTGATTATTCAATTTCTACACCACTAGGAAGTTCCCAATCGAATGAATGCAGAAATGAAGAAACTACATAAAGTAGTGATTTTTCTGCCAGTGGAATTCCAGCACATATTCTTCTACCAGATCCAAATGGAAGAAACTCAAAATTATTACCAAAGAAATCAAATTTCCCATAACTATTGAGAAATCTCTCGGGTCTAAATTCCAATGGATCTTCCCAAATATTAGGATCTCTATGTACTGCCCATATGTTTAAGAAAACCTTGGAACCTTTGGGCACCTCATACCCACCTATTGTCGCATTTTGGCTTGGAGTATAAGGTATTAATAATGGTAATGGTGGGTGTAAGCGAAGTGTCTCCTTAATGACAATACTTAGATAACTTAAATGGTGTAAATGTGATTCTTCTACTTTGTTGTTCAAGCCCACAATTTGTGTCAATTCTTGTTGTGCTTTGATCATTATCTCTGGATGGAGCAATAGTTCTGCCATTAACCATTCAATTGTGGTTATGGTAGTGTCTATTCCAGCTACTATAATGTCCTATTGTTCAACATGTACATCATAAAATCAATTTAATAGCATTGTAATAGAAATTTAAGATTTTTTCCTAGAAGCTTAAATTGCAAACAATATTAATTAGGACATCAAGAACTAAAATTCTAAGCACACATAATTCAACAAAAATCCCATACATCCAAAGTGAATAAAATTCACAAACACAGTTAAGATAAGTGAATTTCACGATATAAGATTTTTTTTTAAAACATGGGTCTCATAACTGGTGTAAATAGGAAACTAAAAACATTTATGTGGGTGTGTGGGTTTTTCACATGCATGTATAAAAATTATACGGGCTATCAAATTGGTCAGCATGACATAACACGACATGACTTATTAAACATTCGATTAATTGGCTCATAAAATTAGTATAACATGACCCATTAAATATTCGGTAGGATTCGTTAAATATTTCATATGGCATGGTACAACACGACATGTCACTAGAACAAAAAAAGCAACATTGCATGGCTCGTGGCTTGCAGCTCGTAAAGGGTTTGCTCGTGTCAGCATGTTAGTCCGAAATTAAATTTTACAAAAATATATAAATATAAATATAAATGTATATTACCAAATGTGTTTGTAATCTGATGAATAGAGTATATATTGGTATATGTGAAGTGAGAAGTTTGATTCCTACTATTAGCATTTTCTTAAAAAATTGACTAAACGGGCAACAGGTCAACGAGCTAGACACGATACAATAAAACGCATAGGTTAATGATAGATACACTAATGGGCAACAGATCGACATGGCACACCAATTACCGACCCAGTATTTTTGACACTTCTATTATACACATATTTGTTACTTGTTATAATTTAGAAATTTTACACGGGCATATACGGTGATGCGAAGATTGTGGAAAAAAGAAAAAATTAAAAAATTCAAGAACAATTTAGAAACATATAGTAAACAATGAATCATAGTATCATACCATGAGCAAGGCCTTTAGTTGGGCTGTGGTAATGGATACTTTAGAATCTTTTTGTTCACGAAGGTCCAAGAGAAATCGTAGGAAACCCTTATTAACATCTTTGTCCATAACAGTAAAACTCTTTCTCTTCTCGATCACCGAATCGACAATCGATTCAAGTTCAGAACCAACTTCTTTGTTCGCCTTTCTATTCCTTGTACGTCAAATCTTGCAAGAATTGGGAAAATGTCTGAAATGTTAGGCTTCCCAAGCAATACCACTAGTTCTGCAGTAAGCTCCCTATATTTAGATGCATCAACATCACTTGCCATATTGTCATTTCCTTGTTCTAAGTCTCCCCATATCATACTGATCACCAATTCAATGACTGTTGAAGATACCAAGTTTCCGAATTCAATTGGGTTTCCAATATTCTCATAAACATTTCTAATTGACTTATTAACCACACTTCTTCTACAAGCATATAAACTATCAAGCAATGAATTGCTTAGCATCTCACGAACAAATATTGTTATATATTGCTCCTTAGTGAGAAAATTAAAAAAGTCCCACATTGATTAGGAATGAAGATGGGTGTTGGTTTTGGGGCTATAAAAAAAGCCCTCCTTCACCATTTGTAAACATCCCAAAATTTGTAAATCTTTCTCTCTTTTGTAAGGGTAATTGATTAGCTCAATTTTGCCCAATTAGTTGTAATTTTGAAGTTCATTCATTTGAAGATAAGGGAAAGGGTCAACGACTTTCGAGGACCTAGGTAACATTTATACCGAACCTCGTTAAATTTCTCGTTGTTATTATTTTTCTCTCGCTTTAATATTTCTCGCTTTCAATATCTATTTTAGTTTATTTTAGCATTATATTTCCAATAGCATTATTTTTCGTTAGTTTTGAAGTTCTATTCATTTAAATCATGTTGAATAGTAACTTACTTAGAATAGGAAAATATACCCGATTTTCCCAACAATTGGTATCGAGCCGAAGGTTTTTACCTAGGCATTTGTTTGTATTCCGCTTTGTTTGCTATTGGAATATAGTCATAGTTGTTGTAATTTGAAGAAATGGCGGAAGAAAATTTCTTTCAAACAAAGGCCGCCTCATCCACGCGCGTAACTGCCATGATGAATGCAAGGTTCGAGGTGGAGAAGCTCGATGGAACCGGCTCATTTCTGCACGTGGCAAGGCAAAGTTTTTGACGCTTCCGCTTCAACAAGGTCTAGACATCGCTATCAAGAGAAACCAGATGGAGAGATGAAGTAGTTGAAAAATATCAACCGATTGGCATGTGGTACAATTGCTTCAGGTCTCTCAAGAGAACAAAAGTACACGTTCACGATGAGACATCCACAAGTAAGTCAGAAGGCGCGGAGAACAAGTTCACGAAGTTAAGAGTGACAAAATCGGCCTATTCAAGAAGAAGTTGCTCCGGCTTGAATACCTTCTGTGTACTACAATAAACTACCACATTATCGCTTTTAATCAATTAGTAGCATATTTGTTAAATATGGATGAAACTTTTAAAGATGAAGATTTAGCCTCGACAAGTTAGCATTCTCCCTTCCGACGAGTTTGATCATCTTATTACGAAGCTTACCTACTGGGAAGGATAAAGTGTCTTTCGAGTAAGTTTGTACTGCTTTGTATAGTTAAGTGAAATTAGAAAGAAAGATAAAAGAGAAAGGTGAAAGAAGAAGCAGTAGGCATTGTCTGTAAGCAGGACGTCCGCAAAACACAACATAAAGGAAGGAGAGGTAGATCTCTATCAAAAGGAAGACTTGATAAAGATGAATGTACATTTTGTCACGAGAAAGTGCCATTGGAAGAAAAATTGTTCGAAGCTTCAAAAGAAAGGAAAAGTCAGTGCAATCTCGATGTACGGTAGCCGAAAGTAATTCAGATTCGTATTTTGCATTGGTTTGTTCGTCAACATCATCTCATCCCGGTGATTGGATTTTTGATTCAAAGATGTACTTTCCATATGTCTCCTAACAAGGAGTGGTTCTTTAACTTCAAGAATCAGACGGCGGAGTTGTTTTCACGGGTAATGATTATCCGTGCAAAGTTTTGGGAATCGGTACAATTCGCTTCAAGAATCAAGATGGTTCAACCAGGGTCTTGACAGATGTTCATTATGTTCCGTATACGTAAGAAGAATCTCATTGCCGCGAGTCTTAGAATTGGCAAGGCTTCACCGCGACCATACAAAACGGGCATCAAGGTTACTTCGAGCACTTCAGGCGATGAAAGGTGTTCTGGAAGAATAACCCGTACTACTACCTTGGCAAGACGGTTATCGGGGACAAAGACGCCAGCAGCTTTCAGATGAAGAAAGAGATTTAGAAACTACCAAGTCATGGGCATACGCGTTGGGACACGTCAGGTGAAAAAGCTTTACGTATTCTAGTAAAGCAAGGCCCTCGTTAAAAGTGTGCGAGAACCGGTAAGTTGGAATTCGTGAGCATTGTGGTATCGGGGGAAGCTGTAAAAGAGTAAGCTTCGCACTACTCTTCATAATACAGCGACATTTTGATTACATCCATACCGACGTTGGGGCTCACTTTCGCTGATGACTTCTCCGGTAAGTTTCGGTGTATCTCATTAAGAAAAAGGATGAAGTTTGTTAAGATAAATATTGTATGATTGGTTTAGTATTTCACAGATATGATACCATTGTCAATGCGGCACGATATTGCGATTCCGACTACGCAGAGATTTAGATAGTCACGGCCATTAACCATCGGTTATGGTGTTACATTTGCTGTAGCACCAAATACCGAAGTCTACTCTCATACCACGCTTGCTTTACTACTACGAGGCAAGAGTATAGTGCTAGCTTACAGAGGCTGCATGGCGAAGCTATTTGGTTAGGTTTGCTCAAGACTGGGAGTTAGTCAAAAACATATTAAGGTGTTTTGTGATAATGTCGTGAAGGTTATTCATTTAGCAAAGAACCAAGTCTACCACGCACGACAAAGCACATCGACGTGCTCGCTATCATTTCGCAGAGACACAAGTTAAGCACGGAGTACTAGTTCAAGATTAGTACGACAGAGAATCCCTAGAGATACGATTTACTCAAGGTGGTACAGAATGTAAAGAATCAAGTTCAAACATCGTCTGGATTGATTAACATCCTACAGATCCGAATCTAAGACCTTGTCATTGCTGATCTAAAGAATCGGGTTAAATCATTTAAAACCACTAAGTCGCTAAGGTGGAGATTTGTTATATATTGCTCCTTAGTGAGAAAATTAGAAAAGCCCCATGTTGTATGTTTTGCAACACACAAAAAAACGTGCAAGTATACACGGTCCACAAAGAATAAAAGATTCAGAAGAGAGATCGCTCCCACGAGCGATTCGTTACTATAAATATTGAGTACTAAAATTGTATCTCTCCATTTTATCCAAAACAATCGTTAATTAAGAAAAGGTTTAAAAATAAAATGTTATAACTCTGATTGCAAATTTTTCACCAAATTATTCCACTCAATCATATTATTTTCTTTGATTTATATTTTTTAAGTACATTTAATTTGTCAACCGAAAAACTTCTTTTTTTATTCATACATCTCTTCCGAGCCCGTATAAACACATATCGTTAAATTAATTCACTATATCTCTATGTTAATTAAATTTGATAAGCATTCATTAAGTTCTAAGTTCTCAAATTCACACATACAATTGGGTGATATTCCTATTCTTCATCATACATGTCATTCTATTTACGAGCAATATACACAAAATGCCTTTCAAGTTTATTTTTACGCCACAAATCGCTTTGATAAAATTGTAGAATAATCAAAAAAAGCATTAAGCACAAAATAGAACGAACAAATCGAACATCTTATAAATCTATAAAAAATAGTTAAAATCCAAGCTTCATAAATTTAGATCAAATGCAACCCTAAAAAATTAAATTACTTCATTAATTAAAAATTAAAATTACAACATTCAAATTTAAAAATAAAGAACAAGAAGGAAAATTAAAACATCAAGAAACGAAAATATTTAAGACACGCAGTAACACAACAAAAGCCAAAAATGGCTTCGCGCTGTTCTCACTCAAAACCAAACACTACAAAATTTCTAAACTAAAAAACTCTCAAACTCTATCATAACATCACCTATTTATACTAAAAAATACATCTAAAATATTACATTTTTATTTTATTTTTTTATCAAAAACGCTGTAATAATTTTTATCGAAAAACAAAAATCACGCTGTACGATTTTGGTATCGAAAAACATTATTTAATTCACGCGTGAAACACGGGCGCCGATTCTCGCATTTTTTTAATTCATCGCGGCGTGCCACATGTCAAAATCGATTCTACCGCAAGATTCCCAAAGGCTACGTGGAAGCACATCATCGTCGAACAAACAGTCGCACGCAGAACGGCGCATGGACGGGGCGCTAAAATCGAGGCAACTACCTGGAACGGCGTGATCCAACACGCTTGCACGTCGTAAAGATACACACGATTTCTACATGAACGGCTCAAATACATGACACTGATCCACGCGCTTCAACTGACCGCTTCAAGAGATCCAATCTGGCCGGGCCGATGCTCCGGGAATCCTATAGCCGACATGCTGCCCATCGCACACCGGCCACGCGACACGCTGGGCTCCATCGGCACACCTACTACGCGACACGCGGCCCACCGGCACACCGGCCACGCGACACGTGGGCCCATCGCACGCCGAGCGCGCACAAGATTTTACACGCGATTTTGCTCGCCCGTTTGTACTCGCTAAATCCTGGGACCGCTGATGCTTCGACGGACGCGGGTGATGAACGCCGGATTTGTGCGAGTGCGATTCCTTTCGTGCGTAAAATTCAAACGCTTATTAATTATATTTCGACCCACAAATTTAATCCAAATTACATTTCGCACTTTCTTAAATTACGCTAAGTTCTCTTAATTTTAAATTAAATTTTTAAACTTTTAATAATTATAATTAAGCCCAAATTTAATTTAAATTATATTTTCGATTTTTTAAAAAATTGTAATTAAGAAACTATATTATCATAAATTATATTTTCAGGGATGTAAATACGAAATTAAGTACATTTTCGATACAAATTATTTAATTTTATTAAAAATGTATTTTTAGAACATAAAAGGAAAATATTAATTTATTTAACAAAAATTAACTAAATATTAATAGAACATAGCAATTATCATTACTAAAATTGATCAAAATAACTATATAAAATACAGTTATCATCCCACATTAATTAGGAATCTAAGATTGCATGAGCTATGCGCTATAAAAAAGTTCTCATTCACCATTCGTAAACATCCCAAAATTTGTAGGAATCTTCCTCTCTTTGTAGAAGGTAATTTGACAAATTAGCTCAATTTTGCCCAATTAGTTATAATTTCAAGCTTCATTCATTCAAGATAATGTGGCCAATCGACGCCCACGACTCAGAACATTTATACCGAACCTCGTTAAATTTCTCATAAGTATTATTTTTCCGCTTTAATATTTCTGCTTCAATATCTATTTTAGTTTATTTTAAGTATTATATTTCCAACAAGATTATTTCTTTAAGCACTCAGCTTCTATTTATTTAAATCATGTTCTAATAAAAGAACTACTTGTAATGTAGACAATATATCCGATTTTACCAACAAATATCTTCCTTAACTTCTTCCATTCTTCACCATAGGGATTGAAAACTATATCATTGCCTCCAAAAGAAAGAATATTTGCAACAATCGAAGGTTCATGGTTAGCAAAAATTAAATCTTTATCACGTACCACTTCTTTCAACAGAGTTGGTGAACTTATCACAATGTTGAGTTTGTTGCCAAACCAGAGCTTGTAAATAGGGCCATATACCTTAGCCAAATCAGAAAACTCTCTGTGAAGATCACTACCTAGAAAAGGAAGGTATCCAACTAAAGGCAAACCTCTAGGCCCTGGTGGTAGACAAGGATTCGTCTTCCCTAACTTGTTGCTTCTCTGCAGCAACCATAATACTATAACAGAAACTGATAGAAAAAGGGTCAGAATTGATACAAGAAGTTCATGTTTCTCATTGAAAGCATCTGTTAGGAAAGAGAACATTGTATTGAAGAGAGAGTTTTATCAATGCAGAGACAGAGAGAGTGTAATGGAGATATATAATAGGAGAAGCACAATTTGCGGTGATCAACAGTGAGTGATAGATTTTAAAAAAAGACAAATCAAGTGCTTGTCTACTTGCCAGAAGGATAGATGATAAGACTATTATTAACTGACTCATGTTCCATCCCAATTATTTTAATAAAGAGAACACTTAAAAACTTAAATTTTTTTTTATTTATTGCAAAAAGAAAATAAAATACTCAGGGAATTTAGAAATACACGTCATATTTGTTTCAAAACCTTCATTAAAAAACATTTTCACATCATGTTGGTTAAAAAACATTGCCACATGAATTCGAATAATAAAAGGTAAATAGGTTAGAGTTACTTAAATATTGATTTATTTTATATAAAATATTCGAACTTATTGTTTTCATAAAAATATTTACATTTATATATATTAATTAAATTTATCTCATTAATTAATTAATGCTAATTAACTTACATTACAAAACTTAATTATTATTTTTAAAAATTCAATCACATATAAAAGATTAGTTATATATGGGTTGCATCCCTCCCTTTCTATTTTTTATTAATTGTTATAATAATATTTATTATTAAATCTGGATCCATAATAATTAATAAAATATTTAATTTATTTTTAATCATCAATGAAACAGGTATAAAATGAAAACAAATATATTTAGAATTTTTATCTACCAAAATAATATTAAAAATCGTTTAGCTTTAAATAATCATTGCCAAATGTTTATTATTGTCACATTTATTATATAAAAATGCACATACTAAGTATTTTTATCTGAAATTTTGCTTTTTTTAAATAGATTTTTAGTAGACATTAGAGTGTTATCATCAAGGTTTTAAATATCAATATAGATAAAGATGTTAAGATATAATTTTTATAAAAAGATTAAAAATATTATCGTTATCGATAATTTTTTTGAATAAAATTACGAAAACTACGAAACTCTATCAAAAATATAAAACATATTGTAAACGATGAATCATAATATCGTACCATGAGCAAGGCCTTTAGTTGGGTAGTGTTAATGGATACTTTAGAATCTTTTTGTTCATGAAGATCCAAGAGAAACCGTAGGAAGCCCTTGTTAACATCTTTATCCACAATAGTAAAACTCTTTCTCTTCTCGATCACCGAATCGACAATCGATTCAAATTCAGAAACCAACTTCTTTGTTCGCCTTTCTATTCCTTTTACTTCAAATCTTGCAAGAATTGGGAAAATGTCTGAAATGTTAGGCTTCCCAAGCATTACCATTAGTTCTGTAGTAAGATCCCTATATTTAGATGCATCAACATCACTTGCCATATTGTCATTTCCTTGTTCTAAGTCTCCCCATATCATACTGATCACTAATTCAATGACGGTTGAAGATACCAAGTTTCCGAATTCAATTGGGTTTCCAATATTCTCATAAACATTTCTAATTGACTTATTAACCACACTTCTTCTACAAAAGGGAGGGAACTGAACCTTCTATGGTTATGCTAGCAAGAGACCGAAACTTAGTCATGAACAAACCTGATTTCAAACCAAACTCTGTCCGTCATTGGGTGCACTTCATCGTCATAACCCAAAACATACTAGAGATAAGTGTTTCAAGTAAATTGGCTACCCACCGGGTTGGAAATATCGAAGGAAGAAGAGGCAGGGAGATTGGCCGCCGTACAGGGGTGAGGCACAAATGGTTGCAGGTGCTTCAGCTGCAGCTCCTGTTGAGTCGGCTCTTGCTGGGCCGACTATTACTAAACCGACTCAAGCAGTTGCAGCTTCGGTTTCAAGGGGTGGCTACTCTATCTTACCACCGGTTGAGAACAAAGAACTGATGGAAGGTAAAAGTTTTCTTGTTTCTAATAATTATCATACTGATAAGTTTGACTGGATAATCGATTCAGGGGCAACCGATCATATGACCTACTCAGAAAAGGATCTAGTAAAGAGTTCCTCACCAAGGAGAACAATGATAGTCAATGCCAATGGAGAAACATATCCTGTGATGGGTGCCGGAGATGTTCAGTGCTCACCTTCTCTCACTTTATCAAATACTTTACTTGTGCCCTCCCTATCAACTAAATTATTATCTGTTGGTCAGATTTGTGAGGAACTAAATTGCGTTGTTCTCATGTATCCTCAGTTTTGTATATTTCAGGATCTTCTCACAAAGGAGATTATTGGTCGTGGTACTAGAAGAGGAAGACTGTATCATTTGGACGACATGGTGACTGGAAAGGCTCATTTTTCTAAAGGTTCCTCAGCAAATCGGATCTCTCATATCTGGATGTGGCATAAGAGACTAGGACATCCATCTTTTGGGTATTTAAGAAAACTTTATCCAAGTTTATTTTCTGGTTGTGAGAATGAAAACTTTGATTGTGAAACCTGTATTAAAGCCAAGAGTCATCGGGTGTCTTTTCCGAGTGTTTGAATAAGAGAACAACTATTTTTGATTTGGTTCATTCGGATGTTTGGGGTCCATCCCCGGTTAATTCATCTGTTGGAAATAGATGGTTTGTATTATTTATTGATGATTGTACTAGGATGACTTGGTTGTATGTTCTTAAAAGAAAGGATGAAGTGACACATGTCTTTAAATCTTTTTTTAACATGATGCAAAATCAATTTAATAAAAACATTAAAATTTTGGGAAGTGACAATGGAGGTGAGTTTGTCAATAGCATACTTCAATAATTTCTTAACTCTAAAGGTATAATTCATGAAACAAGTTGTGTCGGTACTCCACAACAAAACGGAGTAGCTGAGCGGAAAAACAGACATGTCTTAGAAACAACCTGGTCTATGTTACTTGAGAATACTATTCCACAAACCTATTGGGATCATGCGGTTGCTACTACAGTATACCTAATTAATCATATGCCATCCAATGTACTAAATTTTCAAACTCCACTTCAAGTACTTTCTTCATACGTATCGCTACCATCAACTCTTAACCTCCTACCAAAAGTATTTGGGTGTGTTGCATTTGTTCACATACAAAAGCATCAACAGTCTAAACTCGAACTATTCACAGAAAGATGTGTATTCCTCGGATATGGTCAAAACCAGAAGGGCTATAAATGTCTCAATCCTGTTTCTAAAAAGGTATTTGTTACCATGGATGTCACTTTCCTGGAATTAGAGAGTTTTTTTAGAAAGGACACGTATCATTCTCAGGGGGAGAGTTTCTCTGCGAATGAAAGTCCGTGCTACTCTAATAGATACTGGAATCTCAGTTCGGAGCAAACCACAGGGAATCCGAACCCAGAACCAGAACCAACTGCTACTGGGCCGAACCCAGAATTAATTGCTATTGGCCCAGACCATTTCGCTGCTGATCCATCTGCGACTCCTTGGGCCACCGATTCTATTCCATGTCAACAGGACCTAAACTCAAGCCTAATACGTGATGTAGTCTCATCTGATGCCGAGCCTGAAAGTGAGCAAAGACAAATGATACAGTCATCTTTACCTCACCACGGCCAATCTCCTGAAAACGAGGTAACCTCAAACTCTGAATTTCTAGATTCACATAATTCTAACACAGGTTATAGATTACCTGACAGACATAACAGGGGCAAACCTCCTAAGCGGTTCAGACCGGATGAAGACAGTGGAGGAAATTACGCGATTAGTAAGTTTGTAGCAACAGAACACTTGCCCAATTCTCTGAAGGAGTTTGACGCTACTCTTGCTTCTATTCGGGTTCTGGAAAAAATTGAAGAAGCGATGAGTGATCCCAAGTGGCTAGATGCTATGAGGATGGAGATGGAGGCATTAGAGAAAAATCACACATGGCGGTTGGTAAGTTTACCAAAGGGAAGAAAAACGGTAGGCTGTAAGTGGGTATTTACTGTAAAGTATGGTCCAAATGGGTTGGTCGACCGGTATAAAGCTGGATTAGTTGCTAGAGGGTTTACATAAACATATGGTATTGATTATCAGGAAACCTTCTCACCAGTTGCTAAGTTGAATACCATCAGAATTCTATTATCTCTTGCAGCTAATCTTGATTGGCCTTTGCATCAGTTCGATGTAAAGAATGCTTTCCTTCACGGTGATCTTGAAGAGGAGATTTATATGGAGATTCCACCCGGGTACAACCATTCAGGGTCTCAACAGTTGGTCTGCAAATTGGAAAAAGCACTATATGGGTTAAAACAATCTCCTAGAGCATGGTTTGGAAAATTCTGTAGTGCTATGAGAAAATATGGGTATTCTCAAAGTGATTCTGACCATACTTTGTTTTACAGGAAGGGACATGAAAAGATAGCTGTCTTAATTATTTATGTAGACGATATGATAATCACAGGTGATGATCTAGATGAGATAGAAAGTCTGAAGAAGAGACTCTCTAAAGATTTTGAAATGAAGGACTTAGGTGGACTGAAATATTTTCTCGGCATTGAAGTGGTAAGGTCCAAGCAAGGTATATCTTTGTCCCAACGGAAATATGTACTAGATTTGCTAACTGAAACTGGAATGCTTGACTGCAAACCAGTTGATACCCCTGTTGTCCAAAACCTTAAGTTAGGTGAGTTTCCGACTCAAGAACCGGCCAATAAAGAGAGATACCAGCGATTGGTGGACAAACTCATTTACTTGTCTCATATTAGACCAGATATATCATATGATGTGAGTTTAGTAAGTCAGTTCATGCATGCTCCAAGTGAGCAGCATATGGAAGCCGTGTTTAGAATTCTCAGGTACCTAAAAGGTGCTCCAGGTAGAGGAATTTTCTTCAAGAAAAATGAACACCTAAGAGTGGAAGGGTATACAGATTCGGACTGGGCAGGAGACATCACAGATCGAAAATCCACTTATGGATATTTTACCTTCGTTGGAGGTAATTTGGTAACATGGAGAAGTAAAAAGCAAAAGGTGGTAGCCCTTTCTAGTGCCGAAGCTGAGTTTATTGGCATCACTAAAGGGTTACAGGAGCTAATTTGGTTAAGGAGAATCCTAAGTGAACTTGGTTTTGGTCCAAGTGATGGAATGAGGCTCTTTTGTGAGAACAAGGCGGCAATTGCCATATCTCAGAATCCGGTACAACATGACCGTACAAAGCACATAGAAGTGAACAGACACTTCATTCGACAAAATCTAGAAGAGAATACCATCTCCCTTCCATTTATGCGAACTGGTGATCAACTAGTTGATATTTTAACCAGGGGAATTTTAAGTGCAATTTTTCATGACTCACTTGACAAGTTGGGCATAACGGATATCTATGCAACAACTTGAGGGGGAGTATTGACGCAGTCAAGTTAAGTAACAGTTGGATGCGCATAGACATAGCTGGTTATTTGTTGCTCTATTTGGTCTGTCTAAAGATAGGATATAAAATTGTGTAATTAATGAAAAAGATTATGTTTACTATTCTCAACTCTTTCTCCTCTATTTAGAGAGAGCATTGTATTGAAGAATTATTTTTTTTTGTAACAGAAATTCATTAAATAAAACAAGGGAAGAAAGGGAGATTTAAAAAGTGTTTGTATTCTTTGTGTTTTTTTTTTTTGTGTAAGATTTGTCTTCCCTAATTTGTTGCTTCTCTGCAGCAACCATAACACTATAACAGAAGTTGATAGAAAAAGAGTCAGAATTGATACAAGAAGTTCATGTTTCTCATTGAAAGCATATGTCAGAAAAGATAACATTGTATTGAAGAGAGAGTAATGAAGAATTTTTTTAATTTTTAAAGTTTTAACAGTACAGAGACTGGGAGGGTGTAATGAAGATAATATAGGTGGAGCACAATTATTGACGGTATTATTAGCATGTACCATATCAAATAAAAAATAAAAAAATAAGCACAGTAAATGTATCGATAAGAACTGACATTGATAAAAAGTGAGTGATAAATTAGAAAGAAGACAATCAATGTGATTGACTACTTGTCATAGGGATAAATCATAACACTATTAGCTGCCTCATGTTGCATCCCAATTAATTTAATAAAGAGAACGGAATAATATCACAGGTTTATAAAAATTTCTATAATAATTTTACATTTCAAGGTTAATATAATTATTGTCTTTAAAATTTAATAGTATCAATATTTTTCTCAGATGCGAACATGAAGTAAGTCAAAAACCTCCCTTCTTGCCTTACAAGAGTTACAGTTCCTTACTTATTTTATATGCGTCGATAACAATTTTGGTTTTTTTCATAGCCATCAATTATTACGATTGAATTTTATTGTAATAGTTAAATGATTAGAATCTTGATAAATCATATGGATTTAACATACATTTTTTCCTATTAGTTTTATGTTATTTATTGTTGAAATAAGTTTGTAATAAGAGTGTAGGAACAATATTATCGATAATTTGAAAAGAATTATTTGGTTGAGTCGCGGATTAGGTCATTCTTTTTAAGACGTTTTTCGATTCTGCTCAAATTTGTACAAGCAAACACAGCAATGTTGTCTCCAGGATAAAACAGTCTAGTTTTTTCTCTGTCTCGGAACTTCACTGCACTGATGAAGACCGGAATGCTACACCTGAAAAGTTTGTTGCTCAGAAAACTAAAAAATAACTTAGAATTACAGAGAGAATTGTTTCTAGTGAGATGAGTTTGCAGAGATAGTTGTGTTTAAACTGAGAGCTAAGACCCGCTTTTTATAGGTTTTAGAAACCATGTGGCAATTATGATAATAACGGTAATGTTTGGGAATTAAGAGCATAACAGTCATTCTGAGTAATGAAGAATAACAGTCATTTTTAGAGTAAAGACGAGTAACAGACATGTTTGTGAGTAAATATAGCAACAATTATTTTTCTGAATAAAGAAAAGAAACAACCATTTAACGGTCATATTCTGATAAAAGAAAATAACGGTTGTTTTTTTTAGGAATATATATATATATATATATATATATATATATATATATATATATATATATATATATATAACAACCATTTTTCTAAGTGGAAAAGTTTTCCTTAAAAAAAATATTTTTCCAAAAAATAAAATACCACCTCACCTCACACACACGCACACGCACCCGGACTCGACTCGACATGGCTGGTCGGTCGGATGGACGACGGCGATGCTGGCGCGCACGCGTGTGTTGTATCACATTTGCCTAGGTCCTCTTCTCTTCCACAAAAGTGGATGCCCCTTGGGGCCTAATCCCAATAGCCAACTATTCACTATTTATACATCTTTTAAATATTGTAAAAAAACAATGTGGGACAAGGCTTTACTAATTTTTTTTAATAAACTTCATCTTTTCCAACATTTATGCATTAACAAACTTTATAAATACTATTGGAGATTGTTATAAAGCTTTTTAATTTAAGGAGAAAATTAAGGAGCAAAATATGGAGCAAAACATGGAGCAAAACAAGGAGTAAAACATGGAACTTAATTCAAGGAGCAATTCAAGGAACCATTAATTTAAGGAGTAATTCAAGGAGTAAATTTTCCTATAAATAGATGTATAATTGTAATGAATTAATCATCCAAAATGTTCATTCCAATTGAGAGAAAAGCTTAGAAAGAAAAGCTTTTATGAGAGAAAATTGAGAGTAATTTTCTTGGGTGTAATTGGGTTATGGGTTGTGAATTGTGAGTATTGTAAACACCTTTTGTAATTTCTCCCCTTTCAAAAAAAAAAGATCTACAGCAGGTCCGGAGATGTATGCAAGATTGGCCGAACTCCGTTATCAAATTTGTGTGTTATTTTTCTATTATTGCTTTCTCATAAATCTAAATTATCGTGAATTTGTGCAATTTCCCAACAACTAATATCAGAGCTATTGGTGGTGATTTCTGTCAATTTTCTACAAGGTTACTGAGGTGTTTGTTTGTTGATTGAGGTGTTCTAATACACGGTGGTTTACAAAAATAGTCAGAAATGATCCGGAGGAAGTCAGATTTGAGTGGGAGCAATGGCCGCAGATGAAGAAAGGGTGAAACTCGAGAAATTTGATGGCACATATTTCGGGTTTTGGAAAATGCAGATAGAGGATTATCTGTATCAAAGAAATCTATATCAATCTCTCTCAGGGAAGAATCCAGAGGCTATGAAGGAAAAAGATTGGAATCTTTTAGACAGATAAGCCCTCGGAGTTATTCGATTGACACTATCCCGTAATGTTGCTTTCAACATTGCAAAGAAAAAGACCCCAGCGGGTCTTGTGGCAGCTCTCTTCAATATGTATGAGAAGCCATCAGCCTTAAACAAAGTACACTTGATGAGGCGTTTGTCAATTGTCAATTTGCAGATGACGGAAGGCACATCGGTAGCTCAACATCTCAATGAACTCAACACAGTCACAACTCAGTTGAGTTCAGTGGAAATTGAATTCGATGAAGAAGTACGAGCATTGATACTTTTGTCTTCTCTACCAGAAAGCTAGAATGCTACTGTCACAGTTGTGAATAGCTCATCAGGAAGCAATAAGTTGAAATTTGACAATGTTCGTGATTTGGTTCTCAATGAAGAGATCAGACGTAGAGAGTCAGGTGAATCGTCAACTTCTTCAATTTTGCATACAAAGTCAAGGGGAAGAAATTCAACCAAAGGGAATGGACGTGGCTAAATACACTATCGAGGTAGATCAAAGGACATGAGGTCCAAATATAGGAATCCTAATAATTCTCATAGCTCGAAGACTATCGAGTGTTGGAATTGTGGAAAAAACGGGCATTATAAAAATCAGTGCAAGAGTGCACCGAAGGACAAACAAGTGAAGGCAGAGGTAAATGTTACTTCCACCTCAGGAGGGGATGATGCATTGATATGCTCTTTGGAAAGCAAGGAAGAATCTTGGGTGTTAGACTCTAGAGCATCGTTCCATGCTACTTCACAGAAAGAATTCTTCGAGAAATATGTCCCTGGAAACCTTGGAAATGTATATCTTGGTGGTGATCAACCATGTACTATTATTGGTAAAGGTGCAGTGAAGATTAAATTGAACGGGTCTGTTTGGGAGCTAAAGGTTGTCAGGTATATTCCCGACCTTAGAAGGAACTTAATCTCAGTAGGTTAGTTGGCCAATGAAGGCTACACTACGATCTTTTATGGTGATGATTGGAAGATTTCAAAGGGTGTAATGACAGTTGCTTGGGGCAAGAAAAGTGGCACTCTTTACATGACAGTAGAGGCACATTGTTCAATCACAATTGCAACAGGCAATGAAACACTAAATCTGGGGCACTAGAGACTAGATCATATGAGTGAGAAGGGGATGAAAATTATGCACTTAAAAGGAAAACTTCCAGGTCTATAGTCTGTAGAGATGGACATGTGCGAAGATTGCATACTTGGAAAGAAAAAGAGAATCAATTTTCAGAAAAGTGGCAGAACCCCAAAGAAGGAAAGGCTAGAGCTTATTCACTTTGATGTTTGGGGACCAACGACCGTTTCATCTATTGGTGGGAAACATTACTTCATGACTTTCATTGATGATCACTCTCGAAGGGTATGGGTTTACTTTATAAAGCATAAGTCTGAAGTATTTGAGGCCTTCAAAAGATAGAAAACTATGGTGGAAAATGAGACGGGTTTAAAGATCAAAAAGCTCAAAACCGATAATAGTGGAGAATATGAAGATACCATATTCAAAAATTTCTGCTATGAGCACGAGATTAGAATGGAAAGAACTTTGCTAGGCACGCTTCAACACAATGGTGTAGCTGAGCATATGAACCGAACGTTGACAGAAAGAGCCAGAAGCATTCGTATACAGTCAGGTCTATCAAAGTAGTTCTGGGTAGAAGTAGTCAACATGACAACTTACTTGATCAACCAAGGCCCATATATTCCATTGGAGCATAGAATACAAGAGAAGGTATGGAGTGGAAAAGAGGTGAAACTATCACATCTAAAAGTTT
This sequence comes from Hippophae rhamnoides, assembly GCA_033030585.1. NCBI lineage: Eukaryota > Viridiplantae > Streptophyta > Magnoliopsida > Rosales > Elaeagnaceae > Hippophae > Hippophae rhamnoides. The sequence goes on along the minus strand of CM065429.1, from coordinate 38,158,189 downwards.
TTGGCTGTATAGCATTTGTGCATATAAGTGATCAAGGTAGGAATAAGCTTGATCCCAAATCGAAGAAATTCACATTCATCGACTATGGTGAGGATGAGTTTGGCTACCGCATTTGGTATGACGAAAAGAAGAAAGTTATCTATAGCAGAGATGTGATTTTCAATGAAAGGGTTATGTATAAGGACATGCATAAAATAGACGCCAATGACTCAGAGCAGAATGAGTCAGTATTTGCAGATGTAGATGATGTCCTAGATAGTTTTGCAACAGAACCAATTGTAACAAGTCCTCAGCCAGAGGAACTTGTTGAACAGAGTAGTACACAGCATTCCGACACATCATAACCTCTTATTCTGACTCCTGTATTGAGAAGGTCTTCTCGACCTCATGTGCCTAAAAGGATATATATGAACTATATGTTGCTGACTGATGGAGGGGAGCCTGAATGCTATGATGAAGCTTGTCAGACTCAAGATTCCAACAAGTGGGAGCTTGCTATGAAAGAAGAAATGAAATCTCTCATCTCAAACAAGACATGGGAACTAGCTGAGTTACCTATGGGAAAGAGGATACTTCATAACAAATGGGTGTACCGGGTGAAAGAAGAGCATGATGGTTCCAAGAGATACAAAGCCCGCCTAGTTGTCAAAGGGTTTCAACAGAAAGAAGGAGTTAACTACACTGAAATTTTCGCTCCCATTGTGAAGCTCAATACTATCATATCAGTATTGAGTATTGTAGCCATTGAAGATCTTCCCCTTGAACAGTTGGATGTAAAGACTGCATTCCTTCATAGAGATTTAGATGAAGAGATATACATGTACCAGCCAGAAGGTTTCTCAGAAAAAAGGGAAGAAGAACATGGTGTGTAGACTTAAGAAGAGTTTGTATGGCCTGAAACAAGCCCCGAGACAATGGTACAAAAAATTTGACAGCTTCATGCACAAGGAAGGTTTCCAAAAGTGCAATGCTGACCATTGTTGCTACTTCAAGAGATATAGGTCCAGTTATATCATTTTACTACTTTATGTTGATGATATGTTAGTAGCAGGTTCAGATAAATATGATATTAAAAGGTTGAAGCAGTAATTGTCAAAGGAGTTTGACATGAAAGACTTGGGTCCAGCAAAGAAGATTCTTGGAATGCAAATCACAAGAAATAAAAAGAAAGGATCCTTGCAGTTATCTCAAGTAGAGTACATCAATCATGTTTTCCAGAGATTCAACATGGGCGATGCCAAGCTAGTTAGCACACCCTTGGCCAATCATTTTTTCCTATCCAAGGATCAATCCCTTCAGACAGAGGAAGAGAGAGAATTCATGGCTAAGGTTTCTTATGCCTTAGTCATTGGAAGTTTGATGTACGCGATGGTCTGTACGAGACCAGACATTGGCCATATAGTGGGAGTTTTTAGCAGATTTATGTCAAATCCAGGAAAAACTCATTGGGAAGCAGTCAAGTGGATTTTGAGGTATCTGCGAGGCACCACAAAAAAGGGCTTGTACTTTAGTAAATGAGAGTTAAAAGTACAAGGGTACGTAGATGCAGACTTTGGAGGTGAAGTTGATCACCGAAGAAGCACCACCGGTTATATATTTATTGTTGGAACTACAGCTGTTAGTTGGATGTCACAAATACAAAAAGTTGTTACTCTATCCACTACAAAGGCTGAGTATGTAGCAATAACTGAAGCTAGTAAAGAGATGATATGGCTTCAAGGTTTGTTAACTGAGCTGGGATTCAAACAGGAGAAGAATGTTTTGCATAGTGATAGTCAAAGTGCAATACACTTGGCGAATAAGCATTCAAATAAGCTATATGGCTTCTCGGGTTGACCAAAGATTTGGGTAATGTTCAGAAGAACGTAGAGGTTTTCTGCAACAGCTAGAGTGCCATTTGTTTGGCAAAGAACCAAGTTCATCATGGTCGCACCAAGCACATCAATGTTCGATTTTATTTTGTTCGGAAAATCATCGATGAAGGGAATGTTATACTCTAGAAAGTCAGAACTACAGATAACCGTACATATGCGCTTACAAAGGTGGTTATAGGGATCAAGTTTCAACACTGCTTGAACTTGATCAACATCTCTCGAGTTTAGAGCGTCTATGACGCATTTGGAGGCAACGTTATGAATTTTTTACCAAGGTGGAGATTTTTGAATATTGGCTCTAAAAGTAACAAATTAGTGTCATAATTTAAGGAAATTAGTGGCCTAATTTGTGGCATGATTGAAGAAAATTAGTGGCCTAATTTAAGGCTTAAATTATGATACAATTTAGGGAAAGGGATCCTTGCTTCATCTATAAATAGGGAAGAGTTCATGCATTGAAGAACAATGCAAAAATAAGAAAAAATCATAAAGAGCATAAGCAAACTCAAAGAGAGAAAATATTTAGTGCGTTTGAGAGTTTTCTATGAGTTTGGAAAAACACTTAAAAGATATTAGTGAGAAAATATGTATTTGTATTCTGTATATTTCCTACTCAGTTCAAATAATTTATACTCCCTCGTGTGGACCTAGGCGAATTGTCGAACCATATATATTTTGTCTTTTTACCACTTTGATATATTCATATACCGCTATTTATCGCTTCTGTCCACCACACCTTGATAGCAAGTACAAGTGTATAAAATAAATATCACATATTGATAAATAAATATATTATTGTTGTATTTATAAATAATATGATATTTATCTGTCTTTAACATTAACTTTTTAAGATTTGATGTCTCGTGTTATTTATATATTAAATTTTTTTTATAAATATTACATTGTATTCTTCGTATAACGATATCATAAAATGAAAATGATTACTACTTAAATTAGATCACAAGTGACTATTACTACTTTAAAATAAAATATTAAAATAAGCGTGAAATGGAGATTAAAACTATAAAATAAATAAAATTAAGACAATAATACATTAAAATATTAAAATGATAATTGATAACCATATATTATACAGTTATTTTGTCCATTTTATTAATTATAATTGCTATTTTTTTGATATTTTTAGTTAAATTTAATGTATTAAAATAATATTTACTCTAAGTTTTTTAAGGAATATATTTTTAAGGAAAATTAAAGAATTTGAATTAAAAAATGACTTAATTACAAATAATAAAAGTTTAAAATATAATTTAAATTAAAAGAGAACTTAATTTCAAATATCAAAAGTTTAAAAATTAATGTAAATTAAATTGGAGGGCTAAAAAACAATTAAATGAAACTTTGTTTTTCTGCACAGGAAAGAAGACCACGCGCACCTATTATCCACGCGTGCTACGCACCTATTATCCACGCGTGCTACGCACCGTCAGATCAGAAATCAACGGTGACATAAGAGAGTGGACGTAATTCCCAAATTGCACACTGCTCGGCGCATAGTGTGGGGCCCACTTGCCACGCAAGTCGGTGTGTAGGGTGGGACTCACGTGTCTGCACAAGAACTTTTCTCTTACGACACAGTCCATACAACTTGAGTGCGTCCTCTCATTCCAACAAATCAGAAGATGCCACTTGTCTTGATTATTCTTTCAGCAAATCAAATTTGGACATGTGGCATGAGGTGGTTAAAACAAAAACGCATTTTTCCAGTTGGTTTTATGGGGCCCACATGTCTTGTTGGTAATATTCTCATACGACGCGGTCCACATGCATCCTGTCCTCACCACGAATTAAAATTTGCCACGTGCCTCGATTATTCTTTTAACCAATCAGATGCTGACACATGGCATGCGTTTTGAAAAAATGAAAGCGCAGAACCGACACACTTTCCAACTGGTTTTGTATTTCTCCCACGCGTGTATTAAAATAATATTTTTGATGTCCCCCACTATTTCACACGTGATTGTAAAAAATATTTATTTTCTAATGTATTTTTTAGAGAGTTGGAGCTATAAATAGGAGATTTTTGCGATAAATTAAGGGGGTTAGACGAAGCTATGCAAAAGCCATTTTTGGCTTCTGTGGTGTTCTGCGTAGTAGGAACCAAGAGCATAAACAGATTTTAATTTTCTTTTGTTCTTCATCTAATATTCCTTAAATGCTTTAATTTTTATGTATTGTAATTTTAATTTTTCGTATAAAGTAATTTAAGTTTTCTAGGGTTGCATTGTAGCTAAATTTATGAAGCTTAAATAAATTGTTTTCGAAAGATTTATGAGATTTTTAATTTGTTTATTCTATTTGTTCTTAATGCTTTTGATTGATTGGAAGATTAATCAATTGATTTGTGACACATAAATAAACTTGAGAAAGACATTTTTGTGACACTTAAATAAACTTGTAAAATACATTTTCATGTAATTGCTCATGGATAGAATAACATATATATATAAAGGATATGGATATATCTTTATTGTACGTGTAGCGATTTGAGAACTTAGAACGTAATTAATCTTGATGAATTTAATTCTCATAGGAATATAGTGAATTATTTTAGTGAGATATATCTATATGAAGCTCGGAAGAGATATATGGATAAAATTAGTAGTTTTTGGTTGACAAATTAAATTCAAAATATAAATCAAAAGAAAATAATATGATTCGAGTTGATTAATTTGGTGAAATTGTAATCTTAGAATTTTCTTATTTATTGTTTTTAAAAAAATCACTTTAGTTAATACTCTCATCAACTTTCGGACAAAATTAAAGTGAAATAATTTTAGTACTTAATAAACTGTAGTAATAAATCTTTATAATAACGTTAATTTTACTTATCAATTTTATTATTTATGATCATATATACTTGCACGTTTTTATGTTATCTTCAATAGATAATAATAATTGATGACATATTAAAATGATAACTCTAACTTTCATCGTAAAAACCGATTACAAAATATGTTATAACCATTTTAGTCTACTTCTTTTCAACTTTTGTGTCATGTGATCTTTTTAGTCTACTTCTTTTCAACTTTTGTGTCATGTGATCTTTTTGTCTGTAAAATGTATTATTTAGTTTTTTTGTTCGTACAAAAGGGATTAAAAGTAATAACTTCCTTATTTAATTATTATTTTTATAATTTGTAAAAAAATAAATAATATTTAAAATTTATTTGGGAAGTTATTTTAAATGAGACAACTTCACGAAAGATTTGAATGAAAAAATATCAAGTCTTTATCATCGGACATACTATTTTTAATTGAATATTGAAAACAGCATATAATATTACAGCTCGATTCAAAATTAAAAACAGTAAATTATACATATAATCATTTTATTCAAAGCTGAAAACAATTTTTTTTTTACTTATAGAATACAATTTATTATGTTTGTTTGATTCAAAATTGAAAGCAATTTATTACACTAACTTGATTTGAATTAATTAGCAATGTATCCTTTGACCATATACGTGAATATTTTTTTGGTCGTACTTAATCTTATAAGTGAATATTGAAACGTGGGGTAATATGTAAGGCATATAATAATGTTTATAGCTTTTTAATTTTTATAAATTAATCTTGTTCATTAAAATCTATTTTAGAAATTAAAAAATTAATATTCTAATTTTAAAAATAAATTTTAGAGGTGGATGCAATAAATGTAAGACATGATTTTCTATATAATTAATATCTATTTAGACTCTAAAAATAGAGTTTATTAATGTATACTGTTAATAAATCATCATTAGTTGTATATTACTTGCATACAACTAATATACTTTTCCTAAAAGCATATTCTTATTTTCTGTATATATATCTGTATTATCATTCATTGAATTAATTGTAAAAATATATTTCAGTATATTCAACTTGGTATATTCTAACAATGGAGGGGAATATATTAATAATGTTTTTCAAGATTTTTTCAAAACACATGGTATTATTCACCAAATTACTTGCCCACAAACACCGAAACAAAATAGAGTGTCTGAAAGAAAAAATTGTCATTTACTTGATATGGCTCATGCATTTTTATTCAGTGCTTATATGCCAAAATATATTTGGTGTGATATTGTACAAGCTTCTCATCAATCGTCTCATGTCTAGTGTCCTTAACAGAAAAATCTCATTTCAGATTCTCGCATCTTACGTCTCCTTGTCATCCTTCCATAATCTTTATGCCAGTGTATTTGGTTGTGTTGTTTTTATGCATGTTCCTAAAAATCAAAGGTCTAAATTCGATGCTCGGGCAATTAAATATGTGTTTGTTGGTTATAGAGGTTATCAGAAAGGGTACAAGTGCTTCCATTTACTAACTAGAAAGTATTATGTCACTATGGATGTTACCTTCTTTAAGGACATGAGTTATTTTTTCCTCACCGGATACTGCTCGTTAGGGGGAGAATACATATTTCGAAGAACTGTATCATGGTGAGGGGGAGGAATTAGAAGAATCACCAACTGATGTTTCGATGGGACCAGATGAGACTCCTAATCCATTGAATCATGTCATCGAAGAGGCAGATGTTCCAAGTATTCAAGCACCAAATTCGCTTACAGTAAATAAAATTGAAGACACAACTATTCCCTAAGGCATTACTCTTACCCTTGATCAACAACTCCCTGGTACTGAAGGTCTTTCATCTGAGGTATGTACACCCACTTATACTAATAGAATTGAGTCTAATGTTGGACAGTATGTGTTACCAAATAGGTCTACTCGAGGTCAACCAGCCAAAAGGTATGAACCAAATATTCATACAAAATCAAAAATACCTAGTAGCCAATTACATGTCCACTAAAAGATTATCTAAGTCATATAAATAATTTATGAATCAAATATCTGGTGTATCAGTACCTAACAAAGTGCAGGATGCGTTGGATGATCCAATATGGAGAAAGGCAATGGCTAAAGAGATGGAGGCATTATAGAATAATGATACTTGGCAACTTGTGCCACCACCACAAGGAAAAAGGCAGTTGGTTGTCGAGGGGTGTTTATTATAAAACATAATGGTGATGGATCTGCAAATCGGTATAAATCTCATCTTGTAGCAAAAGGGTTCACTCAGACATATGGTGTAGACTATGAAGGACTTAGGTGAACTAAAGTACTTCTTAGGAATTGAGGTAGCCAGGGGAAGAGAAGGAATATATCTGTGTCAGAGGAAGTACATTATTGATCTGCTATTAGAGACAGGTATGTTGGATTGCAAACCTATTGACACTCCTATTGAGCAAAACCATTGTTTATCAGAGTATCTAGATTAGATACCAATTGATCGAGCTCGCTATCAGAGATTGGTTGGGCATTTGATTTACATGGCTCATACTAGACCAGATGTTGCATATGTAGTAAGTGTGGTGAGTCAGTTCATGAATAATCCAAGTGAGAACCACATGAATGTTGTTTTGAGAATTTTTAGGTATTTGAAATCGGCTCTAAGAAGAGGAGTAATGTTCTATAAACACAATAATCCTCTTGAAGTCTGTGGCTTCACAGATGCAGATTGGGCAGGAAGTATTACAAATAGAAAGTCAACATCAGGTTATTTCACCTTTGTGTGAGGTAATTTGGTTACATGGAAAAGTAAGAAGTAGAAAGTGGTGGCTCGATCTAGTGCTGAGGCTGAGTATAGAGGTATGGCTCATGGGGCTTGTGAATTACTGTGGATAAGAACTTTGTTATTTGATTTGGGTTTCGAACTCAAAAATATTATGCAGTTGTATTGCGACAATCGGGCAGCCATTGATATATCATAAAATCCAGTACAACATGATCACACTAAGCATGTAGAGGTTGATCGTCACTTTATAAAAGAGAAGCTAGATGCCAAACTTATTAGCTTTCCTTTTGTTCCCACTGAAGACCAACTTGAAGATATGCTTACCAAAGGAGTTTCCAAGAAGGCATTATACGACTCACTAAAAAAGTTGGGCATGATCGATATCTATGCGCCAACTTGAGGGGGAGTGTTAATAAATCATCATTAGTTGTATATTAGTTGTATACAACTAATATACTTTATCAGCTGTATATTAGTTGTATGCAACTAATATACTTTTGCAAAAAGCATATTCTCATTTCCTGTATATATATATGTATTATCATTCATTGAATTAATTGTAAAAATATATTTCAGTATAAAGAGTGTTCTTTACATCTAAGTTTGCTAGAATTGTGTAATGGGGATGAGATTGAGGCATCAATGAGTTCAAAAAAGGTGAAAAAAAAAACTTTGGAAGATATGTACGATGAGTATCATAAAACTTATTTTCCATCAAATATAGAAGAATCTTCTCAACCTTTAGAAATGAGTACAAAAGGTTTTGGTTTAGAAGCATATGCATTCCAATTTTATGCTTCTCGTAAGAGAAAGCATTTAAAAGAAGTTCCTATGGAAAACAAATCTGAGTTAGAAAAATACTTACAAGAAGCATTAGTTGATATGGATGATGATAAATTTGATCTTTTAAGTTGGTGGAATGTTCAATCCTCAAGATTTAAGATTTTGTCTTTGATAGCTCGAGATGTAATGGTCATACAGGTATCTACTATAGCATTTGAATCTGCATTTTCTACTGGTGGTCGTACAATTAGTCCATACATGAGTTTCTTATCTTCTAAAACTGTACAAGCTTTGATTTACACTCAAAATTGGATTCGTTTATCTCTAATCATTAATATCCAAGAATCACTTGATGAAATTGAGGCTCTAGAATCAGGTATATTGCATAAAACTTTCAAATATATATTTTGAATATATATAGATTTATTTGTTATCAAATATATATTATTATATTTATTAGTTCATTATTTATATATATTTTTAACTTTTTAATTTTTCATCATGTAAATGTTCTTGATGGTATTGGTGACTTAAACCTTGAATGATTATTAAAAAGAGTTATTATTATTATTAATTTATGTAATTGATATTTAATTTTTTGGAGTTAAATTATGTAATTAATATTGAATTTATTATTATTATTATTTTTGAATTATTTTTAATAATGTTGTCACCTACTTTTTAATTTGTATGAAAAAAAATTTATTTTAGATTTTTTTTTATTTTATATAATTTTTCATTTTATACGTTGAAATTATATCAATTTGGATTTGTTCAGATTGATATTTATAGCGGTTTAGATCAGATTGATATTTCATAATTTGCTTATTTATGTAATTTTTTTAATAGATTTAAATTAAAATTTTGACCCTATCTGATCAGATTGGAATTTAAAGCGGATTCGGATTGAATAATTTTTGGATTAGATCGGAGTCAAATTGACTTAAAATTGGTGGATTCGGATTTGTTTAGATTGGCATGTACAACGGATCGTATTCAAATTGACATTTAAAGCGAATTTGAATTGAATAATATTTAGATCGAATAATTTTCGGATAAGATTCGAATTAAATAATTCATAATTTACTTCGAATCATATCGAATTTAAATTAATCTAAAATTTACGGTTTCGAATTTATGTTCACCACCACCAGTGACAAGTTACAATATATCAGACATTACAATTTAAACGTAGGACTTAATCCTTTTTCACTAACTTAATTTTTAATTTCATCGTAAAGATTTGATTTTTTGTAACACTTACAAATATCACGTGTGATAATAAAATTTTGGATTTATATATTATATTATATTATATTATCGAGATATTATATAAAGTCTTATTAATTTACATCTGCAATTGTATTAAAACGTTAAAAAATTATTTTAAAAATATTAGAATTCTGTCGAACATATCCTTATATCTTCTTGAACAAACAATATGTTATTTTAAAAAAAGTAGAGAAATTACTTAATATGTTATTTTAATTAATATATTATTTAGTAACAAATTAATATGTTTTTAATCTTTCTTAAACTTATTGCTATAACAAACTGCTGTAAATATATTTCTTTTAAAACTATATATAAGTCCAAATTTAATTATCAAAATATATATCTATAATTCATAATTTTGGGCTTTATATATGAAATTTTAAATTTTAAGATTTTAAAAGTGTAGAACGAATAAATCATATATTATAAAAATTTAGAAGATGTATGTTATGATCTAGCCTTTTTTTTAATGATTCGAATTCTTTTTTAATAAACTTGAAACATATATATGACTAAAAATAAGAAAGTTATGAGATTACTAAATTATAATTATTTTAAAACAAAATTTGAAAACACTAAGAGGATAATAAAGAATACTAAATATATGCAATAAATCTTTAGATATTTAAAGTTAAATTTAATTCTAATATTATATTGAAAAATTGCTAAAAAAGTAAAGATGAGAATAAGAAAATAAAAGGTGCTCATATTATTTAATCGATAATAGACACTAAACATATAAAAAAGCTAAATATTCAATATTTTATTCCGAGTTATGAGAATACAATTATACAAATACAGTTTTAAACAACAATAATTTTTAAACAACAATAATTTCAAGTGTAAAGTTCCAAACTAACTAACCTTGGCTTTGGAATAACAATTATAGGAGATTTCTTCTTTATCACAATTCCAAACTTGTCTGATAATTCAATTTCTACACCACTAGGAAGTTCCCAATTGAATGAATGCAAAAATGAAGAAACTACATAAAGTAATGATTTTTCTGCCAGTGGAATTCCAGCACATATTCTTCGCCCAGATCCAAATGGAAGAAACTCAAAATTATTACCAGAAAAATCAAATTTTCCATAACCATTGAGAAATCTCTCGGGTCTAAATTCCAATGAATCTTCCCAAATACTAGGATCTCTATGTACTGCCCATATGTTTAAGTAAACCTTGGCACCTTTGGGCACCTCATACCCACCTATTGTCGTATTTTGGCTTGGGGTATGAGGTACCAATAATGGTAATGCTGGGTGTAAGCGAAGTGTCTCTTTAATGACAGTACTTAGATAACTTAAATTGGGTAAATGTGATTCTTCTACCATGTTGTTCAAGCCCACATTTTTTGTCAATTCTTGTTGTGCTATGATCATTATATCTGGATGGAGCAATAACTCTGCCATTACCCATTCAATTGTGGTTATGGTAGTGTCTATTCCACCTACTATAATATCCTGTTGTTTAACATGTACATCACAAAATCAATTTAACAAAAATGTAATAGAAATTTCAAGTTTTCTCTAAGAAGCTTAAATTGTAAACAAAATTAATTAGGACATCAAAAATTCAAAATTTTAAGCACATGCATAATTTAATAGAAATCTCAAATGTCTAAAGCTAATAAAATTTACATGGGCAGTTAAGATAGGTGAATTTTACGATATAAAATTGGTTTTAAAACATAGGTCTCATAACGGTGTAAATAGGAAAATAAAAACATTTATGCAAGTGTATGTGGAGAAATTATATACATATTTGTAACTTTTTATAAGTCTGCATATAACAATACGAAGATTGGGGAAATTAAAAAAAATCTTGAAAAATGATTGAAACATATTATAAATGATAAATAATGATATCATACCATGAGCAAAGCTTTTAATTGGACAGTGTTCATGGATAAGATTTGTAAATATTTAACATGGCACGACACAATACGACATGACACTAGAACAAAAAAAGTAACACCGCATGGTCCATGACTAATGATTCGTAACGGGTTTAGGTCCATGACTAATGATTCGTAACGAATTTAGTCGTAACATCATGTTAATCTGAAACTAAATTCTACGTAAATATATCTGTATATTATAAAATGTTTTTGTACGCAAGTGAATAGATTGTATATTGGTATATGGGAAGTAAGAAGTTTGATTCCTACTGTTAACATTTTTTTTTAAATAATGGGCCAACGAGTTAGACACGATGCGATAAAATGCATAGGCTAATGATAGATGCACTAATGGGCAACAGATCGACATGGCACACCAATTACTGACCCAGTATTTTTGACACTTCTATTATACACATATTTGTTACTTGTTATAATTTAGAAATTTTACACGGGCATACGGTGATGCGAAGATTGTGGAAAAAAGAAAAAATTAAAAAATTCACGAACAATGTTAGACACATATTGTAAACGATGAATCATAATACCGTACCATGAGCAAGGCCTTTAGTTGGGTAGTGTTAATGGATACTTTAGAATCTTTTTGTTCATGAAGATCCAAGAGAAACCGTAGGAAGCCCTTGTTAACATCTTTGTCCACAACAGTAAAACTCTTTCTCTTCTCGATCACCGAATCGACAATCGATTCAAGTTCAGAAACCAACTTCTTTGTTCGCCTTTCTATTCCTTTTACGTCAAATCTTGCAAGAATTGGGAAAATGTCTGAAATGTTAGGCTTCCCAAGCAATACCATTAGTTCTGCAGTAAGCTCCCTATATTTAGATGCATCAACATCACTTGCCATATTGTCATTTCCTTGTTCTAAGTCTCCCCATATCATACTGATCACTAATTCAATGACTGTTGAAGATACCAAGTTTCCGAATTCAATTGGGTTTCCAATATTCTCATAAACATTTCTAATTGACTTATTAACCACACTTCTTCTACAAGCATATAAACTATCAAGCAATGAATTGCTTAGCATCTCACGAACAAATATCTTCCTTAACTTCTTCCATTCTTCACCATAGGGATTGAAAACTATATCATTGCCTCCAAAAGAAATAATATTTGCAACAATCGAAGGTTCATGGTTAGCAAAAATTAAATCTTTATCACGTACCACTTCTTTCAACAGAGTTGGTGAACTTATCACAATGTTGAGTTTGTTGCCAAACCAGAGCTTGTAAATAGGGCCATATACCTTAGCCAAATCAGAAAACTCTCTGTGAAGATCACTACCTAGAAAAGGAAGGTATCCAACTAAAGGCAAACCTCTAGGCCCTGGTGGTAGACAAGGATTCGTCTTCCCTAACTTGTTGCTTCTCTGCAGCAACCATAATACTATAACAGAAACTGATAGAAAAAGGGTCAGAATTGATACAAGAAGTTCATGTTTCTCATTGAAAGCATCTGTTAGGAAAGAGAACATTGTATTGAAGAGAGAGTTTTATCAATGCAGAGACAGAGACAGTGTAATGGAGATATATAATAGGAGAAGCACAATTTGCGGTGATCAAAAGTGAGTGATAGATTTAAAAAAAGACAAATCAAGTGCTTGTCTACTTGCCAGAAGGATAGATGATAACACTATTATTAACTGCCTCATGTTCCATCCCAATTATTTTAATAAAGAGAACACTTAAAAACTTAATTTTTTTTATTTATTGCAAAAAGAAAATAAAATACTCAGGGAATTTAGAAATACACGTCATATTCGTGTATAATAAAATATTTATTTATATTAATCAATATGTTTATTTATAATCAATAAGTTTATAATAAAACATATATTTTTAAACACATAAAATATTTATATTAATCAATAAATTTATTAATTAATTAAAATATTATATAATAAAATATATAATATTTTTTACTAAATATTATAGAATAAGTAATTTAGACGTTTGAAATAATTAAGTAGATTGTCTGATTGTAACTATTATAAATAAATAAATATCGATAGTATAAAAATAAATTTCATTAATTATTTGTTTTTAATAGTATTCGTATGTATTGCAAAAATGTTACAAACAAGAAAAAGAGAATATATTATCTTCTAAAAAAGTGAGAAAAAATTGAATTTATATATTTTTTAGAAAAAAAGAAAAAAAAAGTGAAAAATAAATTAAGAATTAATATTTTTGACATTTTGTTCTATATTTTAAAGATATTTTAACAATATTTTAGGTACAATATCCAGAATATTTTAGTTAAAAAATATATATTTAAATGATATTTAAGTGATAATAATATTTAAACGATATTTTAATTATATTTTCAACAATTTTATGATAATTTGGTTAAAAATATGGATATTGCGTTTCGATATCAGAATTTGTAAAAAAATACATTATCTCAATAATATCAATGATTTCATGGATATTTTCATACTCATATATTATAATTAATAGAATGTCCATTTTTTTAATTTTAAAAAGTTTGGATGTGATATTTTTATGTTTAGTTGAAAATTTGAGCTTTCATGATATTTTATCTCTCCTTGACATCATTAATAGGGGTTAATGGTTTGGTCACATTTGGTTTTTAATTAAAAAAACTTAAAAAAATTAAACCGTTCATATTGTTCAAATCGGATTGAATCGAAGTGTTTAGCTATTCAAAATGTTATAATCGAACGGTTTGGTCTGGTTTGGTTAACGGTTATGAACAATTAATAATACATAAATATGATACAGTTTAATATGATATAGTCTACTAGGATACAGTTAAATGTGATACTCATCATTCATCATACATAGATAGATATTATTGTTAAATATATAAATACATAAATAAATATATAAGATGTTATCGAAATCTAAAAGCAAAAAAGATTAGACATAAAGAAATGAAGTCAAAATATCTATTTACACAAAAAATTAAACATATACAAACATCCAAACTTACAATCAATAACAACATATCATTAGATAATAATATTTAAAGTTTACACATTATTAATCATCAATGATTAATGTAGTGTTTTTAATGAGCTCTAGTTACTCTACAATCAAATAAAATCATATATCATTAGATAATAATATTTAAAAAATAAAATTAAAAATAATATTTAAGTCTTGCAATTACCTAAATCAACATCTTCATAAATCTCCATCTCTAGGTCATCATTGTATTCTGGTAAGGCGACATAGTCATTATTAGTGGAGGAACATAACCAATTTTGACTACATACTAATGCCTATACCTTTTTAGGATTCAAAGAACTCTTAAATGGATCAAGAATACGCCCTCTTGTGCTAAAAGTTGATTCTTGAATTGTTAACAGATCAGGTGCAATGATAGAGATGATAAGAAACCTAAAAGAAATTTCCTTCCACCATTTCAATATATCAAACTTATCCAACATGACATTTTCACATGGGGTGTTCAAATATTTCTCAACCTTAGTTTTCAACTCCAAACTATTTTTCTCCTCTAAGCGTTTAAGAAATTTCATCTTTCTTGCTTCCTCAGATGAAGGAATCCTTCCTATTACATCTTGTGATTGAGTCACATTAGATTGAAAATCATTTCCATGCACTAACATATAGTAAACTTTGAACATATCCATGAAAGTATTTTTGACATTATCTCTCAATTTTTGAACAATTTCTAAATCATAAATCTCTTCAAATAGGACTTCCAAATACTCTAATTTGTACCTTGGATCAATTACGAATGCAACATACAACATCTTATTAGTCTTATTTACATTTTCCCAATATTTCTCAAATTTGGTTTTCATACTAGCAACCATATTTTTCAATAACAAATCATCAGAACCACACCATGTAAGTATATGAGATTAAATGTTATGCAATTTTGTAAAATATAAATTTGATGTGGTGTATAAAGATGCACTGAATGCTAATGTAGAGTCATAAAAAGTCTTCAAAAACTTAACAAAAATATTAAAATTCTTTCAATCATCTAAGTTGGAGGCCCAATATTTGATTACTCCTCATGAAAATAAGAAATAAAGTTTGTTCCTTCTTCTTCTTTGAGACGATCAAATGCTCTTGAAAATCTAAAGAAGATTTTAGCATTAGATATGTGGAATTCCATATTGTAGGCACGTCTAGCATGACACTTCCTTATGACTCAATATTTTCCTTAACTGAACAAATTTTAAACTTTTGTAATCTTAAATGAGAGGATCTAACATAACGAATACTCGTAATAGTATTGTGAAGATATTTAAGTCCTTTTCTTACAACCAAATTCAAACTATGAGCACAACATCGTACATGAAAGAAATCCACACTCATAATAAGTCTATCATTCCAATTTTTTAGCTTCCTTTTTCAAGTATGACACAGCATTATCATTTGAGAAAGCATTATCAAGTGTTATGGTGAATACCTTACATATACCTCAATCACGCAAACTTTGTTCTATCATTCTCCCGATCGTATCACCTTTATGATTCTCAACTTGACAAAAGTTTATAATTCTCTTTTTCAATTTCCAATCTTTGTCAATACAATGAGTCATTAGACAAATATAATTAATATTTTGAATTGAAGTCCAATAATTACTAATAAGACAAACTCTTTGCTTTTCACTTATAAAAAAGTTTCTCAAACATTTTTTCTCATCTAAATAATTTAGGACAAATTTCAGCTATAAAATCTTTAAATCTCTCACCCTAAAAAAACCTAAAAGACAATTCATCAATAATAATCATTTTTTTCAAAGCAACTTTAGCATGTTTTGCATCAAAATAATACACCAACTAATTTATGAGTTGTTGTATCACTCTCTCTGTTTTTTTTTTGTTTGAAAACTTAACATCTTTTGTCCTTTATCTACTTTTTTAAAATCTTCTTACATAAATTATTGAAGCAATGTATCATTGAAGTAGTTTCATTCCTTATGGGATGAGCAGCATAACTTTTTTTTCAATAATGACATGTAATTCTAGGATTTTCCACATCATAAGGTAAAATATATGAAAAATGATACCATATTTTTAACTTGAAATTTTTTAGTTTCTTCGTATCAGATTTGTTATTGGGGTGAACATTACTTACTTACTTCTATTCTTCTTTTTGAAAATGAGTCATTTAAATAATGTGATAGATTTTCCATTTTCTCTCGATGAATTTCAGGTTCAATGTCTTCACTCATAGACACAGTAAAGTCTTCAAATTGACTTGGTCCAATAAACTCATGTAAATCATCACCTATATATAAAATATAGATTAGTACATATTCTTAATATATTAAAATATTACCTTTTATACTTAATCAACAATCATTTAAAAACTAAAATAAATGAATGAATGTCAAATCAAATGCCTTTTGTACACCAATAAATTGAATGACACATATTTCACCTTTTTATTTTCAAAATCAAGTCTAACAATAACATGAATATAGAATACAAATGATATATCTAATGGTCTTCTTCATTTCCAAAAATAATCTACCCTATAAGTATGGACAAATGGCTAGTACCAATGAGCCAAATGAAACTCCAAAGCTATCTCCTATCACAACAAATGATGAGAGTCTAGAAGAGGATGATTTCATCTGACATTGAATATGATAGAAATAAGTAGAAACAATAATCCATGCACTCATTAATGTCCATATCTTTTGACATGTAATCTAACGCTTTACTTATTTGATTAATTATTGTTTATATGATCTCATTAAGTTCTAATTTACAAATAGACAATATAAAAACTAACATATAAAAAAAATAACAGCATCTAAATAAAAACCCATACAAAAAAATATTAATAATCTAATACTCCATGAAGATTTCTGGTAAGCTCGTTCAGATTGAAAATGTCTTAACAATATTTCAATCTCATTAATAGAAAAGTTCTGTTTGCTCACCAAAGGTTTAAATGTTTAATGAACCCAAGCGATGGGTAAACCACCCCAATGTAAATAAATAAATAAAAAATCAGAGGTGTGCTTGGTCCAGGACGAAGAGTCACTTGGGTTCATCAAACATTCAAACTAATGATCAACGCTTCAGGTTCTTTGGGCTTCAATATGACTTAACGAAATATTAATTAACATAGATTCATGTGCAGATTATTTAAGTCATCGCACGTAATGGTAAATAAGTCATCGCACGTAATGGTAAATAAGTCATCGCACGTAAAGGTTCAAATTTTATTTATATTATAATCTCACAATTTTTAAAATTATATGAATAAATTTTTAAATTTTTAAATAATACGATTTATTCTTTAAATTTTTAAAACTTTACGTATTATTTATAACTTGACTACTATAATATATATTTATGATTCATATTTTTATATCTATTTATAAAGTTTTAAAATTTTAAGACTTTAAAAACTTAAAAACATATTAGTGGATTTTTAAAATTTTAAAAAATAAATCATATATTTTAAATGATTTTTTTTAACAAAAGATATTAAAGCATATAACTTAAAACAAGTGATAGTCTAAGTGCCTGAAAACTAAATATAATTATGATTATTTTAATACAATTTTTGAAAAACACTTAATGGAGAAAGGATATTAAACAGTACTAATTAGATATCATGAAAACTTTAGATATTAAAAAATTGCTAAAATGTAAAGGAGAAAGGGAAAAAGTGCACTTATTATTTCATTGATGATAGACACCTAAACGTATACGAAAGAAGCTAAATATTTAATATTTTATTCTCCAACATAAATCTTAGGAGAGTTCTATTATGTAATAGTGTGATTAGCAAATTTTTTTAAAATTTTAATTTTGTGAAAGATATTCTAATAATTTATTTATACTATTTAATATTTTTTCTCAAATATGAGTTACTTTATCTTTACAAAAGTTTTTAATTTAAACTTTTTTTAAGATTGTTTTTTTTACAAGATTCATAAAATTTAAGAATTTTAATTGACATTAAAGAATTCAATCTAAGACTTTAATATTTTGATACCATGTAGAAATATCATATATCAATTTTACTAAAATTAAAACCTAAAACTTAGAGGCCATCGAAGAGGCTAATATAGGGTATTATTTTGGGTTCTCGAGTAAATGTTCACATGGGTTCTCGACCGTAAAATGTTTATATTTCGTAGGGATGCTTAGTTAAGGTTATTCATTTCTTACGCACTTTTTTGTATTTTTTTAAGTAATAGATTAAATAACACAAGTGATCATTTTGATCTTATTTAAAAAAAATATTCAAAAATTAATTTTATTATTTTTCAATCATTTTTTTTAAATAATAAGAAAAAAACATTATTCTTAAACTACAAGATTAAAGAACCCAATTACCTTAACATAATTTAATATATACCCTATTACAAATTAATTGGTAAACTACTTAGAAGACAATTTTGTGAGAATACTTTATAGCTTAGTTAATTGAGTTTACACCTATCCAATCTCCTAGGCTTCCCTACACCCAAAGGGTGCATATCACGGTTGGGTGACGTGATGGAAAAAATATGTGGCTCTCCATCCATTTCAATTTCAAGATTAAACTTACAAAAACTACTGATACGATCATACAGCTGATTACTAATTTACTATACAATACAAAGTTACAATGGCCATTGATTTTCTTTAAACAAATTTTTAGAGTCTTCAGGGACAAGAACTGCAATCAAGGGGTAAATTATCCAACCATGAATCATCCAAAAGTGGAGCGGAAGAGACTAACTCAGTTGGCCATTCAGAACTAACATCTATTTCCTCAAAGTTAATGGGTTTACATCTTGCATCTCTATTTTGACATATAGACTGCAACCAAAGGTTGCAGTGAACAAAAACCAAATCAATGAATTTTTCTTGATCTACTCTGTTGCGTTTCTTTGAATTTATCTTCTCAAATGTGTTCCAATTCCATCTACACCAATGAGCACTGCAGGGTTGGCTTAATATCCTTATTGCTGCTCTTTGAAGTGTTGGAATTTCATAACCATATCCTGCCCACCAATCACCTGAGATTGCAACAAGCAAATTAATATGTTCTTCTAAGAAACAAACAAATAAATAAGAAAAGGAAAAGTTCAGCATGATTATCTAGGTCAACAGTCCTAGAAAAAGAACACACGCTATTAGGATATGAGCCAACAATCCACAAATAAAACATATCATAGTATGTGGGTGACGAATCCTTTCATCTTTTAGCAAAACAACCTAAAACTTCCCATGAAAACGAATAATTCTGCATGTGAGCTAAAGATATAGTAGCCATGCATTCCTTTACATAGACGTTTATCTATCTAAGGGCAATTCCATTGAATCGGGAATTAAATTCACTGCTTATAAATGATTGGAAGGAAGATAATGTATTTAACTTGAAAACATTTGTTAAATTTTTAATTAGAAAGTACTCTTCCCCCTCACCCCCTCCTTCCTCCTCTTCTCTTCTTCTTCTTTTTGGCTTTGTTATTTGATAGCTAATGCTTGCACATACCTGGGGCATTCAATATTCTTCCCATGATTGCAAAATCAGTCCCAAGTGCTCCTTGTGCATTTATATAAACAGGGTGTTCCTTAGTTATTTCCACTTTGTCTTTGTCTGTAATAGCCATTTTAAACATGGCTTCCTGAAACCCATTTCTCAATCTTGAATCAATCTTAAAGTTTGGGTTGTAAAATATTGAAGGATTTAGGGATGCTGCAGCTGCATGCAAGGATGAGTGAAGTTGCATATTCCATCTACGATCGATTATATCCCAAATTGGCATAAATTTCTCTTCTACGCCTTTGTAAAACACCTTTATTGTAAACTTTGCCATCTCTATTCCTTCATATATGTAGCCCATGGCCGGCATGTCCCCATCTACAATTCTTAGGATTTTAACAAGTGGTTCAGACACTTTCACAGCATCATGTGCATCCTTCCAAAACCTATCCATGTACAAGGGCTTAATAGCTTGGGCCTCGAGACGTCTACTATAAACAGATGACAACCATTCTGAATGAGAAAACATGTGTTTTAAATTGTCCTCATGAATCACAAGTGACCTCAACGAGAGAAAATTGGTTACATATCTTGTAATTCTTGATCTGATCAACTCTCTTCCACCAATGAATTTCCTCAACGTATTCAAAGTCCAAGAATGGCTGTATATGTACCTTGTTATGGCCTTTGCCTCCTCCAATACAGTAGTCACCCAATCCAGCTTGCCAATATCCTCCAACATCTTATCAATGCAATGAGAAGCACAAGGAGACCAAAACAATGAATTGTATTTGGCCATAAGAAGCCTACCTGCATGAACATAACTTGCAGTAGTATCAGTTATTACTTGAACAACATTTTCCAAACCAATCTCCAATACAACAGATTGAATCAACTCAAACAAATAAGTAGCATCATCTTCATGATCTGATAGATCAACCAATTTCAGAAACATTGTTCCCTTTGGAGATGTAACTGAGAACACTACAAGTGACTTGGACCGATTATCAGACCAGCGGTTGCATAAGATAGTACATCCAGTTTCTTTCCATTCATCTCTATATTTCTTGTAACAATCATGAATATCACTCTTCACCTTTTCTAATAGAGAAGACCCAAGTTTTTCAAAAGTTGGGGCTTTGTATCCCACACCACACTCTGCTACAGCATCCACCATTTCCTGATAATGCATTGATTTTGCAGCACTTAAAGGGATAGAGTTGTGGAAGAAGAAAACAGCAACTTTTTTATCGGCATGGTCGTTCTTATGTTTTTGAGGATCATCCACCACTGGCAGCATACTTGGTGAAGGTTGTGCAAATAACAAAGGACGAGAAGCACTTCCATTCTGATCACTACATCCGTGATTACGATGGCAACCGTCACTAGCAGAAGAGCTATTCTGTTGAGCGTTGGCAGCAACTGCATCATCCACCTTCTGTCGTTTGGGAGCTTTCTGTTTCTTGGGAGTGTTTAGTATGCTTAGGATACGGTCACGTACGTGATTTGGGACTTCAGCACAGGGAACTACATCTTTGTTTTTGATTTGAGCTAAGTGAAACTTCATTCTATAAACCCCTCCACTAAACTCCCGCTGACAGTAGTTACACTTAACCTTCTGTCTATTTGCATCAACAAGAACACAGTGCTCCCAACATGCATCCTTTCCTCGAACCATTATCTTCAATAAGTCAAAACTTCAATTAAATTCTTGCTTTTTGAGTTCATCAATATGTAAATTAGTAAATATGTGTAGCCTAAAGGTGAATTAGTGAAGCTAGAGGGAGACAGGGGAAACAGAAGTGCAGAACTTAATAACATACTGAACTACAAATGTCCATCACAAATTTTACTTTGCCTGGTTAAAACTTAAAAGCAAGCACTTATGCAATTTTTGCAGATAAATAACTCATTATATAGTAATAGCTTACACAAAATGTACTTTATAATGAAATTACTTTGACATTAATGTCGATTCAAGTTTCATTTTTGTACATTATGTCCTTCTCTGTATAGGTTACAACATACCAGAATTACCCAAGTGAATTATAATAAACAGAAACTATAATTAGTAATTACTAACCACTTGAATGAATTACCTCATTATTCTAGTACTAGTATTGCCCCATAAATTAAGCAGCTAAATATTGTAAGAAAAGCTCTTAAACAGCTTGAGCAGCATCAACATCAAAGGCCTAATCAATCATCTCCTACTATGTAGGGTACAGCAAATTCTTGGCATACATCTAAATATTTTAGCTAGGTACAATGACCAACCAAACAAAGATAGTCTTTTTAACTCACATGTAGCTCCATATACCCTCAAAAAGCGAAAAGGTTCTTCCTTCTTTTAAATTTCCAAATATAGTTTATGAATTGGTATTATATCCCACAAATTTTTCTTTGACCTCAAAGTCAATAGCCCACGTTTGCAACCTAAGCTTCTAAAACAATTACATATAGATCAAAGATTAAATTAAGGAAGAAAAAAAGAGAGGATATTACTTAACAACTGACAACTCCAAGACTAAAAAATTGGAACCGAAGTGAAAGAGGAACAAAATGGAAATTGGAAACAGCTGGCTACCTGATTCTTTTAAAAGATCTAAGTCGAGAATCGTGTATTTCCGGGAGTTAGGAAGTTGATAGAGGCAAAAACAAAATCGGCGTCGCGCGAATCTGGAAGTGGATCGGCGATTTTGGGGCGGAACGATACCGAGGAAATGAAAAGGCAACGTCGTTAGATCAGTGGTCCTCGTCAAGCTCCCCCACGAGGAGAAGACAAAGCGTGTAAATGAGTAAATCGTCTTACCATGCTACCCCTCACGTGATCTGCTCTTGGTTTTCCTTTTAATATTGTCCAGTTTTTAGTCAAAATTAATTAATTAACTTGGATTAGGATAAATGGTTAAATTTAAGGAGAACATATATAACCTTCTAGTATATATATAATTCACTTATTCTAAATAAATAAATATATTTACATCACATTATAAACAATAATTAAATACACTTTTAATCCTATTTTTTTAACCACGAAATAATGAAAGAATAACTAAAATCATATAGGTTAGATATCAAATTACCATTAATTTTTTAAAATAGAAAAACCATTCTTATTGACATAGAAAGAAAAAATTTCAAGTCAAATTTTAATAAATTTTATAAAAATATTATTATTTGAAACATGTGATTAAAATATTATTTTTAAAATAAAAAAATAAAGAAAATAAAGAAATAATGATACATTAAAGTATTAAAATTGTTATTAAATGAAGAAAATAATAATTAAACTAATAATTTTATCTCATATTAATAAAGTTATATTAAAATTATGTTATAAATTTAATTAAAAAAATTCTTAAAAATTGATTTTATCCTTGGAAGAACATTTTCTCAAAAACATGATAAAAAAATATTATTCATAATCTAGGTAACTAAATGATTCAAAGAGACTTAAAGAAGTATCGTAGGCTTAAAATAATTTATCCCTTTTTCTTCTAAATGAATTAATCCCTATTTTTTAGCCATTGAATAATTTAGTTATTATTATTTTGAATTTGAAACAATTAGGAATAATATATAACATATAAGTGATGTTCATGATTAGTATTTTTATTTTTCTAAAAATAATGAGAAATTAGCTATTGAACATAAAAGAGAGATAGAAAGAGCGACAAACATAATTAGTTGCCTCCATTTTTGCAAAAGATGAAAAAAAAATTCATGCTATTATACTTAAACTTAGTCGCAGAACACAATCACATGTTATTATTACGTTAAAAACATAAAAATGTGTTATATATTGTCTTTATTATTACAAATTTAAAATATAAATATTAAATTATTACATATTTTATAGGAATTCAATTGCTTCGTATAAAAGAATAAGGATTAAATTGTTTTATGGCTAAAAGAATGGGAACTAAAAATATATTTTCCTAATAAAAAAGATATGTTTATCCCCTTTATAAAAATACATTAAACATATATTTATTATATTATAAAAAAATATGTATAACCTTATTCTTTAAAAAAAATTAATTTAATCCTTTAATCAATTAATATAACATATCAACTTAATCTCATATTTTTTTAATAGGATTTGATATTTTAATAATATTTTTATTAAATAAAAAGTACATATTTAAATTTATTATCAAACCATTATATTAATAGTCTCTCATTTAATAAAAAGTAAATCAATAATTCAATTTTAAAAAAATTATAAAATGATAATTTTATATTTATGAAAATATTTATTATTTTATTTATTCTCTTATTATTTGTCAATTTTAATACGAAAACATCTTATATTATTACCCTAACAATTATTGATAACCTCTATCGATAATCCTCTTCTTTCTATCCTTGATATTGCTTTATTCCTCTATCAACCAACTAACTTTTTAACATTTTTACAAAACAATCAAAAATTGTATTTTTTATACTGAATATGCAGTTAAGCTACCATTAACTTATTTGTAGTATCAATCTCCATCTTAACCACCACTACACTAATTCATTCCTTTTGATCTTATTGATCCTTTTTATTCTTTTCGATCACTTTATATTTGATCAAATTTAAGGTGAGCATAACTTTAATAAAACATAAGATGAAATAAACTTATTGTAATCGCAATCATTGACAAAAATAATACCTCAAATAAGTTAATGGTTTTCTAACTTTAATTTAAATTAAATTTCATTTTTAATAACATTTTATTCTTTTATCAACCAACTAACTTTTTAATATTTAATGAAAAACAATCAAAAATTGTATTTTTGTTACTGAATATGTAGTTAAGCCACCATAAACTTATTTGCAGTATCCATCTATATCCTAACCGCCACTACACTAATTCATTCACTTCGATCTCATTGACCCTTTTATTCTTTTTAATTATCTTATATTTGATCAAATTTAAGGTGAACATAACTTTGATAGAACACAAGATTAAATGAACTTAACGTAATTATAATCATTTACAAACTCAAATAAGTTAATGGTTTTATAACTTTAGTTTCAATTAAATTTTATGTTTGAATTGTTTCACTACAAACAATGAATAATGATTCATGGTATAAGGTGTATGACAAAGAATATGGTAAAAGTGGAAATAATTATTACGATAGATATGATTTATTCGTTATAAAATGAATAAAAAAAATATGAAAAAAAGATATAAAATAATTATTATTTTTATAAAAATAAATATTCTTCTACAAAATGGCCATGTATACAATTTTTGTTCAACTAAGAATTGTGATAACATGAGTTTCAAATATATACATTTTCTTTAATAAGATTATCGTTAAAATACCGAAGCCTTGACTAGTGTTAATTATCTCTCTCTCTCTAAACTAATTGATGTCCCAACTTCGGGTTTCACATCGTGTTTACTCTTTTTTATTTATTGGAAAAAAAAATATTCGGTCTTTCTATTAGTTTCTTAGTCTGAATCATCTTTCTTTCTATTTTTTAAAAATGAACCAAATCGTCTTAATGATAACCCTATGATTTTACCTTGATAGTTGATAAGACTCTGATACTCTTGATTAAAGATCTAAAGTTTAATTTTCAACCTTTATAGTTTGAAGTAGAAAAAAAATCCCGTGATTTTTGTTCTGTATCATATAACTCAGTCCACACGCTTTCAAAACCAATGAGATAGTACTTGATTTCACAAAAAACTTGAGTTCATTCAATGTCAATAATGAACAACTTAATTTGATTCGCTTACCGTTAAGCTTATGGTCGTTTCCTGCATCTGAAAAAACATTTCTATAAGAGAACAGAGCAAATCAATGCACATGAAGGCAAAGTTTCACAAAGAATTTATTACTAACGAGACACTTAAGTCAGTAAGTAAACCATATTGATGACTGCTGAAACTATTGAAGCTCCAATTAGACTCGCCAACAGCAGTTGGGGGCTCCAACAAGTCAAAGGGAATGTAATCGAGTTAACAACAGCACAGAAAATAAACCAATTTGGTTATTACTTTCAAATTTTTCAAAATCACTTTCTTCACATAACTGTGACGTGAAATTTCTGTATAGGAAACATTACTCCGCTGAGCTCACTTGCTGCCTAACTCTTCGTGCACAATCTGCAAAGTTTTTAACAAAATGAGCGCATTTTAAAGGATTCTTGACATGGTCCTTGTAGCAATCCAAGCAAGCCTCTGACTCAACTAAGCAGGGCATGGGCTTCTGGTTGGGAAGCTTGAACTCCTTCTCACGGAGATCCTTTGCTCTCTGCGTTACTTCCTGTACCATGGTCTCCTCCTGTTTCTGCAACTTCTCCATGACACTCTCACTCTCTTTGAGAACTGATCGGATCGCATCCAGCTCTACATTTGCAGACTGCAAAGGAGGGGTTACAGGCATAAAGTAAGGAGGCCATCCCGATGCTGCTGCCCCCTTGTGTGTTTCATTAACACCAGAAACTTGCGTCTGATTTATCCCAGCCTGGGGCTGCTGAGGCTCTCGTGTTGCCTTAGTTCTAGTCCTTTTTGTCTTCTTTGGTTTATCACCATCATCAATGAGCCTGTTAACAAGGTTGCTGCTAATCTGAATGGTAAAATCACCCATAATGGAGGAACTCCTAGGGGAAATACCTGGAGCTGGATGCATCAATAGAATGAAAGCAGTGGCTCAGAACTCTATGACACAAACTTAATTTATAACTACATATACTAGCAAATATCAATTACAAGAAATGGATCCAAAGTGATGGTTCAGAACTAAAATACTTTCAAAAAGTAACTCTTTAGTTTGTCAGGTACCATATTGTCTGTTATCAAATAAGCAAAAGCCAGCATGTTCTAAATTAAGAAAACTATCATTCAAAATGATGCATGCGATCTTAAACACGTAGTTTTATGATATAGAGAGAATTACAGAATATTGAAAATAACATTTTGAGACAAGGGAGATCAAAGAGTAAAGAAAGACAGGAGTATGAAACTTCAGGATTATCATACAGCTGAATCTATCATCGTTAAGAAGTGATAACTGACAGTTAGAGAAATACTAATATCACACAAATTTACAACCACTTTTGCATTCATAACTCTTATATCATGTCATGTGTCAAAATTAGTTTGAAAAATATTATTCATTTTTCTAATTAATATTGATACGTGTAACAACATGTGAGTGCAAATTTGGGTCCTTAACATTCTTCTTAGTAGCACTGGTCCAATATTCTCTTTTATAAAATTAAAAAGAGTAGTATATAGTGTAAGTTCCTTCTTACTTTCCCAAGAAGAAAAAATATAAGATAGTTATCATAAGAAATGCTAAGATTACATAAATTTGTATCTATATTTGCACTCACATCAATTATGGCGTAACCCATGCTCAAATTTCTTGAAAAGTAAGTACTTTTTTTCATTTTCAAAGTTATCTGGTCACGTATCACAACATAATTAATATAAGTGCAAATTTATATGTCCTTGGAACTTATCCTATCTACTAATATGTTCTTTCAAGTCAGAACTCTATCCCATTTCAAACTGCATCCTTACACTCCTAAAGTTCCAAATGCAGTCATATGAATCAACTTCCAGTATCAATATCCCAAAGAAAAGAGAAAAAGGAAAAAAAAAACCTCCAGCCTATCTTTTTTAATCAGAAAACAAAAAATCTTTAACAATCATCACATAGCCATACAAGTGGTGTAAAATCCCATAAGAACTATGTGTCTTCTAATCCTAATAGGTTAACCAAATATGGGTGGAGACAGCCATTATTCTTATAAGCTTTAACATAATGTTGTCTTTAATCAATATGATACATTACTTCTATGAAGTGGTGTACAAAATCCTATTAGTAGCATATTCATATAACAAAACCTAATTCTATCTTGCAACATTAACAATGTAAGAGAGAGACAACTGTAGGGATCTGGAAAAAGGGATCGAATATTATGAGGGAAGGCACCGATCAATTGAAAACCAGACGATTAACTGGTGCATTTAATCGAGGAAATTTTTTTGTTTTCAATTTCTCAAATATACAACTAAACGATTTAAAGCAAGGAGAGGTGGTGGGGATGAGATGAGATGAGGACCTTGTGGTTCGAGGACGTAACGAGTCTGCAATCAGAAGCCGATGATGATTGATGCTAGCAGGAGTACCCTAGATCGGACGGCTGTGATCTCTCGCAACCATAGATGGGCTGTTCTTCCTTTTGCTGCCGCAAAGACTAAGAGGGTCTCAGAAAGTTGAAGAAAGAGAGTGGAGGGAGATCGAGTACAGGGTCGGGTTGGGTCAAATCATACAATTACGGGTGATCCTATTTATTAATTTATTCTTCTTATCAAACGGGCTTTCTACTTCTTTTTAGATCAAACGGTCATGGTGGAGCGATATCGAGTATGGATCGGTTTGGGTCAAATCATACGATTACGTGTGATTCTATTTCTTTTTGCTCAAAAACAGGTGATTTTATTTTTTTCGCCTTGAAACTGATTCTACTTTCTTTTTTTTAGATTAAACGGTCAGGATGAAGATCTAACGGTGCTATTCGAACTGTGGTTTGATACGGAAAAGAATAAATACCATTACGCTGTATTTAACTTTTATATGATTTATGTTTATAAATAAAACAGCGACGGATTTAAAAGTTTATTTTAAGAGGGTATTATATAATAGTAAAAATAATGTAAAAATATTATATATATTTTATTTGAATATAAATATATATAAATTATTGAATTTTATTATGTGTTTAAGTAATAAAATCTTAAAATTAAAACTTAGACAGAAAATATATACCTATTATATATATAATTTATGTATATTTATAAATATTATATATAAAATATATCCTATTAAAAATTGAGATTGATACGTAACTCTACATACTTAAGGCTACTAGTAAAAAAACATATTTAACAAAAATTATAATATTAACACATGTAACGGTTAATTATATTTTAAAAAATAAATTTTAATTTTAAACAATAATTAGTTATGATTATACCATGATTTATGATAAATAATGTATAAAATATTCTATTCATTATTTTATATATATACTTATTTATATATAAATAATCAGTTTTTAATATAAATATAAATATTATTTTTTAAATTACAAAACTATTCTACGCACGAGGATGGCTAATATAAAACATTTCCTGGTTAGCCCCGGTTGATTCTACTTCAAACCATAGAAACAACTTTATTTTACTATAACTTTATTTTGGATGAATATATTATAAAAATATTACTATTTTTTTATTAAAAATATATATAAATATATATTAAAAAATCCATAAATTATCAACTTTATTTTTTATTAAAAATTTCTGATTTTGGGGGTTAAAATGATCATTTTACCCATATTAAAAATAGATCATCTTTCTCACATGATACAAATAGGATATTTTTAAATTTTTTTGTTCTTTTAATATATTTTTTGGAAGTTAATGTATTTATAATGCCTCACATAATAGTTGATAATTTTTTGTATAATTTTGATATAATTAATGTTTTTTCTGCTATACTTTATCCAATATGCAATATGCAATTGTTTATAATAAAAAATATATTTTTAATTATTGTATTATTTATTTCTTTATTGTGCCTTTTATAATTGCATTGAATTTTGTTAATTTAATTATGATTAATTAAATCGGTATATGAAATTTTAGTCTTTCATTTCTATAATCGGAAAAAATAGTTTTGTGATTTAAATTATTAAAAGCTAGGATTATTTTTTTATTTATATTCTTCAAATATTTAATTATAAATTAACGATGGATCAAATATGATTAAAAAATATATTTTAGAATTAAACATTAGATATATTACCTATGTTTAATTGTGTATAATAAATAAAAATCTATTTTAATTACTAGTTAAAGATGGATAAAATCTTGATTATAGATGGTGAGATTTTAACAAACATAAGTCTTAGTAAACAAATAAATTAAATAATTTATATATAAGTTAGATTTATTGATTTATTTTATTTTTAAATATAACTCCCTATAATCATGATGAGTTCTCAATGATAATTAATTAATTATTTTTGTCAAAGTAAAATTTTCAATTAATTGATAATTTTTCTTGACCGGACTTGATATTAAAAATTGATAAACATATCCAATAATTTGTTAAAATGTTTATGATTTATTTCTTTTCTAAACTAAATTAAAAAATAAATAATTTTTTAAAAACCACCTAATTCTTTGAAAGAAGATGTTAAGAATATATTTATCACTTATTATAAATGATTCGTATGTTTATGAGCTTAATTTTGATAAAGTATTGGGATTTTGTAATGGGTTAACTTTATTTAAAATATTTGATAAATTTAATATCTTAATTTAAAAATGTTTTTTATTTTATTTTCTTACGTCTTATTTCAATTAATTTATTATAATTTTTTAAATTTATTGATAATTTTAATATAAAATCACTACATTCATAATGTTGTTGCTATAGTTTAACGATAAAATTACTTATAGCATTATGTAAAAGTATAGGGTGAAGTAATTTTTTTTTATGCCGGCAAACTAATACTTTGAGTTTTTTTTTATTTACTAAAAAGATATCATTTAGTTAATTTTATTAATAAAAAATATATTAGGTAAAAATAAAATTTAATTTTTATCCAATTTTTTTATTAAATATAATAAAATAATATATGTATTACATGCATAATTATATTTTTCAATAGATATATAATAAAACAATATTTAATTAAAAAATTACTAAAATATTTTGAAAAGATTTATTCTTTTAAACTTAAACAAAAAATTTAATAAAATAAAATTTTTATTATCTAATATATATAATTGAAATAATTTGTTAAAATAGATAAACATGCATGTGTTGATATTTTATTATATTAACAAAAAATTAGATAAAAAGTTAACTTTTATCTAATATATTTTTTATAAATAAAAAAATTTAAAAATATATTTTTTTAACGAGAATATTAAACTATTTCTTATATCTAAACAAAAGACTTTCATTATAATTAAAAAAACAAAAAAAAAATAGAAAACACAAATAACACAATACTAGCCGATAAACAAGAAAGTACGTGTGACAATTTGAAGGTTATATAATGAAATTATTCTAAATAAATATAAAATACACAAACCATTTAATTTAATTTAACTCTTCTCTTTATGTCGGCAGAAAAGTACAGCAACTATGTACAAGTAAAGATTTTATTTTTATAAAGCCTATCATTACAATTTCACTTTCAACCATCCAAGAATTTTCTATTGCAAAATTCAAGGAAACATTCAACACCAATAACCTAAAACTCAACCGGATCAAAGATCACATGCATGTACTTTTTGTAACATGTAGCAACTTTGAAACAATTGTATTATACTTGAAATATTATATATATATATATATATATATATATATATTTCTAGGTAGTAGTAGTAGTAGTAGTCATAGTTGATAACGCTTTTTCTTCAATTTCTAAATTGTTGAGGGAGTTGAATTCAATATCATTATTAAAGCAATCCAACCCGAAATCTTGAATTCCAAAATCATGAAAATCCAAAAATGAAAATCCCAAATGATCATCGATTATTTTTCCTTCAATGGGTTGAAAAATCCATGAGGGATCATTAATAAGAGAACCAGAGTCATCAATATTCCATATATTGTTCATCAATAATTCATCAATATTGTAAATTATGTTATCTTGCGATGTAGAAGAGTTTTCAGTACTTGAGTTGTCTTCTGAAGAGTTGACTATGCTTTGGTTTCTTTCTTGAGAATGTTGTTGACTCTCAGTATTATTATCTTCATGTGTTTTTGAAGCTATTTCATTAGTCATAGATTGATCTTTATTAAGAGGTTCATGAGTAACTGGATCTATTCCCATCTTCATGAGCTTTTTCTTTATATGTGTGTTCCAATGATTCTTTATTTCATTGTCTGTTCTTCCCGGTAATCTTGCTGCAATCTTTGACCATCTGTTAAACAAATTAGGTAAAAAATAAATAATAATTTTTCCAATAGATAGATATAATCCATTTTATTTAAGATACGACGTACACATTTATTATTAACTAATTAATATAAATTATAGTAAAGAAGTTCAAACCAAGCTCTAAAAAGATATATCAGGAATAAATAACCATGCCTATGTTTCAAGATGAATATTACCTATTTCCAAGACGAGCATGAAGATCAATAACCAAGTGTTCTTCGGCCTCAGTAAGCAGACCTCTCTTTAAGTCAGGACGGAGGTAATTAGTCCAACGCAGCCTACAACTCTTACCACAACGGAGAAGGCCAGCGAGGTTAGGCACAGCTCGCCAACAACACTGACCATTTATGAGAATGAAATTGATAAGCTTCTGGTCCTCCTCAGCTGTCCATGGCCCTTTTTTCACCCCAAGTTTGTCACAACAAGGTTTCCTACCCATAACTACTGATAACACCTCAACAATATAACAAAATTTGATTTATTATTATTATTATTATTCAGTCTCTTAGCTGCAAATTTACTCTCCTATAGCCAGCCTATCGCTAAACCTGAAATCACCAACATCTTAAGACCCCAAATCCCCGCAACCACCTATATATAATATAATATATAAGGTCCTTAGACTTCAACTTTTTTTCAAGTAAAAATATATATTAAAAATAAAATTATATTTATATAAAAAAATTTATACTGTAAAATTAACTAGGTTCAACTATATATATATATATTTATTAAATTTAATGTAACATTTGAGTTATAATACATCTTACATCTAAGATACGTACAATTTTACCAAACAAAATTGTTATGGAGGTTCCACCATCGAGTTTAGATAGAGACTAGGGAACTAAAACTGTGATCTTCTGGTGTATAATGACCCAATTAAGGTAGAGGAGCTACATGTTTTTTTATTTTTATTTTTTTTTTAAATAAAATTATGTTCCCATTTTGCTACCCAAACCCCATTGTGAATGATTGCACTCTTACTCAACCATTCCATCATCCATTTCGTCATCACTACGTTACGTGTACTTATTGCAATAGAGTACTCTGATTTACTAATGCTTTTAAGTTTAAACATTGCTCTGCTTTTACAACTTGAAATAAACCGTATGATATAAGGTGAAATTGTTATTTTTTTAAAAAAAAATGTTGTAATTAGTGTATTTTAAGCATAATCTAAAATGGTTTTAATTTCTTGTTAATTTAATCTTTATATTGTCATATTTTCTGCAAAGTCTTTTTGTCTTTTAGGCAGGAGACTCTATTTATCAAAATATGCAGCGGACTCTGTTTCGTAAGTAAAAAACAGGGGACTCTATTTCGTAACGAAAAGAAAACCGGGTACTCTGTTTCATAAAATAATAATAAATGATAAGTTTTTCTTCTTTTTGTTTTTCAAAAGTATAAGAATTAATATCATGTTTAACGTTTATCTTGAGAGAGAATATCGTGAAAATTGAGTTTACATAATCAAAAGATAAAAAAATAAAAAATATTTTTGAGTTTTCGATATCTTCAAAAATATTTTTAATATAAAAATAAAAGTTAAATTATTCTTAAAATTTAAAATATTTTTAAAAATATCTTTATTATTATTTAACAGGATTATAAAAAACACGTAAAAAAATCAGATCAATGTTTTAAAAAATATTTTTTATCCGTACCTATATAGTTTTTCTACCCATAAAAACTATTTACTTATTATAGTTTTTTTAATAAGTTTCAACTTCTCAAAATAATAATAATAATTCCTTTAATAACTAGCTTATTATCATAACAGTATTCTTGATCTTGGATGAAAAATACTTTATAATTTTACATATTTAGATTTAAAAATAATTAATAAATAAATTCATAATTTTAAATAAGAACAAATGAATTAAAAAAAAATGAGATGATAAATTAATACTAATGAATACGTCGTGATGTGATTAGAGAGGTGACACTATAAGAGAGCGAATGAGTGAGTCCAGTGTGAGTACTAAATACGTGACGACGGTAATGTGACCATCGCGACTAGTTTGAGATGATCAATGGGCGTCTCATGACATCGACGTCAATGTCATGACTAGAAAGGAAATGACAGAATCAATCTACTTTGAGCATTAAGTATGTGATGACAGTGATACGACAAACACACTAATAACGTTTAATAACGGTGGAGTATAGTTTTAATATTAAATAAAATTTAAGAATAATTTTAAAAATAAAACAAATTTTCAAAAATATTTACGACAATAATCCTATTAAAAAAAATTTGCACCGTAATACTTTTCCTTGTTAAATTTTACGTTATTATATATATCTTTTTAGTAATCACACTTTAGTCATTAGATTAATTTTTCATCTTCTTAACTTTATTTTCAATCCTTTAAATTGATTCATTTCTAACAAGCATGTAAATTATTTTACTCTTTTATTTTTTATTTTAAAGATATTTTTTTATTTATAAATATTTACATATGTTATGAGAATAAGATTCAATTTAATTGATTTATTTTTTTAAAAAATAATTAAATTGATAAAAATAATTAAAATGTTAAATATAATAATTTTAAATGGATGTGATTATATGCTTTAAAGTTTAACTTATCCTTTGTTATTATCGTAAATTGTAATATATGCTTTATATTAATTACATTTTAATTTACTACATTATTTTTTTAAAGAAATAGTTTGTCATTTATTCTAATTTAATATTATTATGCATAAGACTTAAATAAAGATGATATGATATGACTTTGACCTATAAGATGTCATCACTTGGTAATGGTTTGAAATTTAATATGATTTAAGTGTATTATCCTCGTTATTATTGTTATTGTTTTTGCTAAGGACTTGTTTGCTTCCCTTAAATACAAACGAACCGATAATATATTATAAAAACCCATCAATATCCCCCTTGCGCGAATATAATAGGTAGTGAACATAAAAGAGTTTGGTGCATACAGACAAAAGTTTTAGCAATTCTTTTGTATGAAATGGATGAAATTAATATTTTTATTTAATAATGTATAAATTTAATTTCATAATTTATAAAAATAAATTTTTTTAAGGGTAAAATGTTTATTTTAATCATGAGATTAAAGTATTTATTTTTAATAACGATGTGATTACATATATTTTTTTTTATAATAACATAATTTATAATAATTAAGTTACTGAAAATTCCTAGTAAGTTACGGAAACTTTGACGTGGTTAACCTTAAGATATATTACATAATTTTATTTTAAAAAAAAATTAAAAAATTATTTTTAAAATTTATAATAATAAAAATAATATTTAAATTAGATTCAATCAGAGGATATTCAATATTAAAGATATATAAATTATTATAGTTTAATTTAAATAACATTTAATTAGATTATATTCAAAATAAAATAAAATGATAGAACAGACTTTTTTTCATAAAAAAAATGTACTAAATAGACATAAAAAAAATACTATATTTATGGTTATAAATTTTAAGATGTTATTTCTATTTTTTTTTAATTTTTATATATGTATAAGTATCTTTAAAATTTTAACTTTTAACACACATATATATATATATATATATATGTGTGTGTGTTATAATTAGACGAAAAACTGCTATATTTATAAATTTATCAAAATTTCGATGACTTGATATAATGGTAGTTTTTCTTTTCTTTTTGATCGATAATTTTGTTTATTAGATATAGTTTATGAGATATATGGTACTTTAATATACACATCAAATTTAAGTTTTTAATTTGACAAATTCGAGTACATTGAAGGTAATTCAACATTATGAATAATTTATTGCCCTTTGTTTATTATTGTTTTTACCAATTTTTTAATTAACTTATGTTTCAAATAATCTTAATAACAAGTGCACTTATAGAATAAAAGTATAATAATGCACTAATCAAAAAATTATATGCCTAACTCCATTTAGAGATACAAAATAGGTTTTTTCATCTATTTTATGTTCCATTTAATATTTTTAATGATATCACGTATTAAATTTGTTTTATCATATTTAAATCTCATATCATCTAATTTAAAATTATTCTTAATAAACTCTTCCTTATTAAAGATAATTATATTTTATTTATAATTATTTATCTTATTTATACCTATTTAAAATAAATAAAATATCTGGTTATTTTTTATCCCATTTTCTAAAAATAAGTAAAACAATAAAAAATAAACTTACAAAATATATAAATTATAATATTATTTCAATTGATAATACTACCCACTGCAGACATCATTATCATGTTTCAAACACCAATAAGCATATATTAAAGCGACCCATTAGCAGCCCAATTGAAAATTTTGATCATATGATCATGCTGACTGCGGTGTTAATTACTGTTTTTTTTTTAAAAAAAAAAACACAATGAATAATATTTTTCACGTGAAAATTAATAACAATTATTCTAGGCAGCCATATTCCCACGATCTTAATTTTTATTATTATAAAAATATTCTATTAAAGATAATTTTATCCATACTAATAACAATAAAATATAATTAATATTAAATATATTTCATTATAATAACAAAAGTTAGAGAAATTATAAAGACACTATCTGTTCATTTCATAACATACTTGGATTAGTTAGTAAATATCTTTTTTTTATAGCTAAACTTTAAAAATTAATATGAAAATATTATCAAATTTTGATTTGTTACTTTTATATCATTAAAATTTTTAATTATTACAAAAATATCATCAAATTTTTTTATTACTTTCATACTATTAAATTTTACAAAATGTTATAAAAATATTATCAACTTCGATTAGTTAATGGTACGGTGTATATATATGTACATGATATTTTTATTATATTTGTTAAAATAATCAAAATAAAATTACTTATATAACCATGATCTTTATCACTTGAATTAATAGCTTTTCCACGTATGAAACTTACAATTACTATTGATTGCGGTTAAAAATATTAAATATTATTAGTCAAAAAAGTTTTAATTTTAGTGAAAATCTTTTAGAGATTATTATTAATAGATGTTTCGTGATAATTTATTAGTTATTGAAATGATTGGAATTTTTTATTTATTGGGATATTATAGAAAATTTTGTGCAAATTGTTTGTGCCTTGAAAACTTTTAATTTTTTTGAATTTAATTAGAGGTGTTTCAAAAAAAATGTAAATTTTGAGATGAATGGAGTGTGTCTTTGAAATATATATAAAAAATTACTATGATGATATCGATTTTATTAACATTATGAAAAGAGCATCTAATTACGCAATTATCAAGTAATGCATTCGTCATTAAGGCATTGATTGACTTCAGGAAAAATAAATTAAAGACTTGAAAAAATTAGTAACCAGAAGCACGTGGAAGATTAAGAAAAAAAAAAGTGTATCCAATTAGACTTTTGTTTTCAGGTTTGAGATATGTAATGATTTTGCCGATACTATCTTTGGGATGGAGTATTATTCTTCCAAGTAAATTAACCATTTCATTATTTAGGTAAAGACTACGTTTAGTAAGTGAAATGTCTCACAAATCACAATCAACAGCATAACTAATGTTTTGATTACAAGACATCCTTAAGACTTCGAGGTAGCAACTTCAAATAGTGTTACAATAATACTTCCATCTGCCTGAATGATTAAAGTTTTATGATTAAAGTTGGATTGATTAGGTGTTGAATTAAAACTTAAACCAATTCCATTTAATTGGTTCTTAAAAATTTCAAAACAAACAAAACCAATTAATGATGAAAAATTAATCAAAACATAGCCAAAGAAATTGGTTTCATTGTATTGATTTTTGAAAATTTTATTTTATTATAAGTATAAATTTTTGTTACTTAAAAATAAATTTGATTCTATGAAATTTAAATATATATAATATCATAATTATTTATGTATAAATTATATAGTTTTAAACTAATAATATATATATATATATATATATATATATATATATATTAATTTGAATATTTGTATACAAATATAACTACGAATAAAAGACTTATATGATTAAGCTACTTAATTAATTTTTAAGTTATAACCCCTAAAAAAACGTGGAGTTTTGAAAAAAAAAATCACATTTTTAAATATAAGTAAATCATGTTTTTTACTTTATATATATATATATATATATATATATATATATATATATATATATAAAGAACATCTGTGCACACATAATAAAGGGTTAAAAAAAAATCCATCTAAAATTACCTTGGAGGCTAATAACCTTCAGTTGCGAACAAACGGAAGTAATTATCAAATATGAAGACAATCGGAACATTTAACTCATGGCTATTATTTCATCACCCTATTATTCCATACTTTTCCGATTAGTTCAAAATTGCAGCGGAATATTCGAGAGAACTAGAAACTAACGTACAATATTAAGTATTGACCAATATGATGATGCAACTAATATATTAAAGTAATGCTACCAAACATTACATTAGAGTTATCTTCATGACTATATATTATCTATTAAAATCATGCGAGAAAATAAATATATAAATAAGTGAACATGTGCATTAAAGGCAGTGATAGAATCATATAGCTTAAACATGACTTTAAAACATGTTGATCCACTAGGAAATCGGCCTCTTAAGGATCTTTTCGATTGCCTTTTATGAATCCCCAATTATCAGCAAATAATAGGAACAAGTTTGCTTATGGTTTCTAAGAGTTGGCACACGGCACCATGTTTCATGATTTGAGGACCCTTTTTTTTTAAATAAAAAAAGATGAAGGGCATATGAAATCACACAGTTTTTACAAAATGAACGCTTTAATTCCGATGATTTTAATTCCATAACTTCAAAAAAAAAAAAAAATATATGTAATTTAATCCTAAAAGTCCAAAACTACTTAACTTACATGCTTCATTTTAAAACTAAAGTGCACACTTTTAAGATTAAAATGTATAATTTTTTTAAGTTTTAGAGATGAGAAAAGTAGTGTTGGAAGAGGAAATGAAAAAGAAATAGGGAAGGCTGCGGGACAAATACACAAACTACAAATACTAATAGTAAACTAATGGACCACAAGTATATAAGCCTGAAAACTTTCAACAATAAAATAACAATAAGATAATAAACTCCAGTAGCATTAATTCCTACGTCAGATCTACTTTCATAACGCAATATTAAACATTCCACATCCCACAACCTGCAATCATTCCACTCTCAAACAGAAGTAAACTGATACTTACACCCTGTTTCAACTAAAAGATCATCCTCATACATGACAACTAGGAAATCATTTATTCCTTTCCAGCAAATTTGCCCATCATTTTTGCAATAATTGGAGCCACCTTCGGATTCGCTTGATGCTTTGCCAGATCAGCTGGATTTTTCATCACTGCAAAAAGACCAACCAATAATAAGATTATTGAATTGCCCATTCATAAATTGCAACAACAGTACAGGATACTTTTTTTCCCACTCCTTTTCAGCATTTCAACTATTGATCTTAATGACATTAATATTCTTCAGGGTCCAAAAAGAATATCCATAATATTATGTTCAGTAATAACTTTTCAAAAAAGGATGTAAACTCTATAGACATAAATAAGAAATTTTGGTACCAACTGGCTTTCAACTATTCAAGATAATTTAATATCCACACCTCCATTTAAATATGTGCCCAATGTATGAATAAAATCTAAAAGGAAAGTCTATCACAAATTTTAGATAGATCTCAAGTGACATGACTACAGTGGGCTACACTGTATTTAAGTCGAAGCCACAAAACTGTCACAATTGTGATAGATTTGTGAAATATGGTAGTACTCAAAAAGGAATAACTTATGCAAAACCATCACATTAGCCCCCAGTCACCTCAATCATAACCATTGAAAAGCAAATAAAGAAAACCATGGGTGGCATGGGAAAAAAACTTACCATACAATATTGGAAAAGAACACTTATAACCTGATTATCTAAATTGAAACTGGCATAAAAACCGAAATGCGAACTTGAAAGAAGACATATATTTAACAAGTTCAACATGCGAACTTGAAAACTGATTTGCATTTACCATAAGGTCAACCACCCAGGAAAGGATAATATGTAAATATATATAAAGCATCAGAAGATACCATCTTGAAGAGCAGCCATGACTTCTGGATCCGAAAATGCTGTCATCAGTTCAGGGTCCTGTCCAAGTTGTCAAGAAGAAACTCACATCAGCAAGACAATTCACAGAAATGCAACATGGTCCATACCAAATAGAAGAAAGGGTATATAATGGATATAAAAAACCATAAAAGGTAAGATTATCCCATTCAAAATTAAATATTAAACACAAACGATAAATATATCATAATATAAGAAAGAAAAAGGGAAAGAAAAGCAACAAATACTTCTTTTTTTCACTATACATAATTGACAGACAAATCCGACAACAAGCCATAACAGACTTACATTCAATATTTTGCTGAAATCAACATTTCCAGGCACTTCAGGCTTATCACCAGGGGAACTTTCAGGCATACCCCCTGGAAATCCTCCTGGCATTCCACCTGGAAATCCTCCAGGCATTCCACCTGAGAATCCTCCAGGCATTCCACCAGGGAACCCTCCAGGCATTCCACCAGGGAACCCTCCAGGCATGCCACCTGGGAACCCTCCAGGCATGCCACCTGGGAACCCTCCAGGCATGCCACCTGGGAACCCTCCAGGCATGCCACCTGCTCTGTTAGATGATGACTGCTCTTGCTTCTTAGCTTTCTCATATGCAGCCTAGAATAAAAAGGCCCACAAAATGTTGAGTCATACAGCAACATTGAACTCTCCTAGAAAATTGATCATATAAAGTGTTTTACCTGCGCTTCAGCTCGGCGACGTTGCCTCTCACGTTCAGCTTTTTTCTCCTCTCTCTCCTTGCACAGTCTATCATACTTTCGACGATGTTCCTCAATTCTGTGTGCATTAGGCTCAACCTAGAAGTAAAGGAATTTCAATTACCATTGGTCTAAGAATGATAATTAGATAGGGTAGGGGAGCATATGAATGCAACTGTCAAGTGTCCTATATTCATTTCTTTTTGAAACAAGAGATTAGCCTCATCCATCAGAAAACTACAGTTTTGTCGATAACGAAAAACATATTGGAAACTAACATATTCATAACAGTTTTACATCAATCATGAAACTCTGTGTAAATCTGAATAACAGAACCATCAATAAATCCGACCATAATCAGTCTTGTTGAAATTGATTGAAGCAAATCGAATGCTAAAGATTCCCTTTCCTTAGATAGAAAGAGCACACATAACATTCTTTACTGAACAATACTAACATCACTTTGATAAATGATATGAACTAGCAAAATTCAGGTAACCCATGCCAGAGCCCTTCACAATTTAAGTGCTTTAGAGAGAGGAGGAGGAGGGAAGAGGTGAGAGGGGGGGGATGGGCAGAAGATATCTTCAGGATGAAGTAGAAAGGAGTAGTTGTATTTCCACAAAATATGGAGAAATGATCATGAATATAAAAATTCACTCTTCAATGAACAATTAAGAAAAGCTTATACACATAGATATGATGTTATGTATTCTTCCACCAAAAACACAAATATAAAGATCTACTATGCACTTAGCATGAGGCTATAAATACTCAACAAAAGCAAAGAAATCAAAACCCAAACTCGTGAAACTAAATCAGACAGAAAGAGCAAGAGTGAGAGAACCTTCTTGAGTACAGCATTTATCTCCTCATCAAAATCTATTTTTGATGCCACATGAAGATCTTTTGCTGCCTCCTCCCATTGACCAAGCATTGCCCTTGCAATACCACGAGACTTGTAGCCTTTAGCAGAGTCTGGATTAATCTGAGATAAAAAGAAGAAAATACTTTAAATTTATATTTACCCAATATACAGTAGGACAGCTTCAAATACCCAGCAAACTCAGTATTACAAGGATATGTAGTAAAGCATGACCATGATTCTTTTCTATAGCTACAAGTAAATCAGGAAGACGTGTACTGATAACTAATACACAAAATTTAAAATGAGTTTAAAAAGAACCGTATCCAGATTTCATGGGTAACATAGGACACTGGTACATTGAAATAAATGCATAGATCAAATAAACAGTAACATTCATAATTAAAACGAAAAGTGGAAAAAAAGATAAAAGGGGTGTTCGAATTTAACATCGTTAATCACCAACAAGGTAAGACAAGACCAACCTCAAGAGCAGCACTGGCATCCCGTATGGCAGCATTAGGTTTCTTCATTTTAATGTAAACACTAGCTATAAACGCATCAAACACAACTCAGCATGTCATGGCATCACAAAATCAGACGATTGATCAAACCAATAGCAGAATCTCAAATGCAAACATACCTCTAGCTCCATACATGATGGCTGAAGTCGGATTAAGCAAGATTGCCTGAGTAAGATATTCTATCGCTTCCTCCAACTTACCTTGAATTCAAAGAAACACTTCAAATTTCAAAACCAAACCGAATGCCCATCCTTCACCTAATAATGAAGAATATAGTGCCAGATACACGTAAGCATGAAATGACAATCATACCTTCAGAAATGGCTTCCATGGCTTTACCCTTTTCCATCTGCGAGGCATCTCGATTCTCCTCGGTGACTTCAGTCGACGGGTCTCCCATCTGCAGCCACTCGATTATTCACTACATAGAACACTTTATTGATAGGAAATTCGAATGATTTAGAAAATAAAACCTTTTGTGGAGGATCATTGTCTGGCTCCATAGTGTCGCCTTCAAGCTCGATATCAGATTCTATTATTTCATCATCCTCTTCTTCATACGTACTCTGTTGTGTGCCTTCGGCATCCGCAATGTCCTCGTCGCTCTCATCCATGGCATAACTTTTCTGCAATCAATCCACTTATTCGCCCTTTTATGTACAAAAAGGCGCATAATATATACCTTTAAGCCCTAGAATATATATAACAAATAGTGAATCAAAGATACCGATTTGGACTCGCCGCCAGGGTAAGCAGAAGGGGGGAGCTTAGCGTCGACACTGAATCGAACGGTTTACAGTTAGTGATCTTGAAATTAAAAACGGAGATATTTCTGCAACTTCCAAATCGAACAAGGAAGAGTAAAATGAAGGTTTATACCTTTCGAGATAATCACGGAAGAAGGAAAGAGAAGGCTGACTGAGAATGGAGGGATCGGACTGGCACTGTTCTACGAAATGCTTGAGCTGGTTCAACTTCTCAGCGTCCATTGGTGCCGCTGTTTAGAACCGGAAAACGAAAACAATTGTCTACACCGAGTGAGAGTCAGTTCAAAAATCCGATATGTGGTGTAGTGGATAAATGGCAAAGAGTAACGAATAGTACGTCAAATTCAAATCAACTTAAATTTAAATACATTATATTTTTAAAATTTATTTATGTATTATTATATATAAAATATAACATCTATAATATTTAAATTTTAAATTTTAAATTTTAAATTAATATATTTTTATAATTATTAAATTATTATAAAATTTTAATTTTTATAATTATTAAATTATTATAAAAATTTAATTTTTATAATTATTAAATTATTATAAAAATTTAATTTTTATATTAATTTTTAAACTAAAATAATAACATAATATATATATATAATAGGCATAATATTTAAATATAATAAATTATAAAATAAAATATTTATTTATTTATAATTTTAATAATAATTCGTTTAATATGTTATAAAATCTAAATACGAAAAGTTCATATACTTTTTAATTGATTAAAAAATTTATTAATCTAATCTAATTTAAATATAATAAATTAAATTAAATTTTTTAATTTAAATAAAATAATCCCATTATTTATTTGCTCCTATTCAATAAATAATATTATTTTTAATGATAATAATCATTGTTGTGATCCCAATAAAACAAAAATTGAAGTTATTTTTTTAAAAAATAACAGATAATTTTTTTATTTATTATAAAAATAATATCTATATTTTATATTTATTTTATAGATGTTATTTTTGTGATATTTTAATCTTATTATTATTAAAAAATAACATAAATTTAATCTTTATTTTTTTAACTATATTAAATAGATTTAAGTATTATCTTTATGTATTTACTTTTTAATAAAAAAAATGATAAAATTATTACAAAAAAATAAATATAAGATATAAATATAATATTTATAATAAATATAAAAGCATTATAACACTCTCTTTTTTAATATTTATGACTAATTTGTATTTTTTTAGTCATACATGTATTTTTAATCCAATTAGTTGATATCACGTGATTCAGTTTCAAATTTGCCTATAAATTATAACCAAAACATGATAGAATTTAAAAATAAAATTAATTTTAAAAAAATACAATAAATTTGAAAAATAAATTTATTATGCCTTAAAAGAAAATTGAGAAAAAATAATAGAAAACAATATAATTAGGTAAAAAAAAAAGAAATATAGTAAAGCAAAACTAAAAAACATATATGCTGTTTAATTTATTTAGTGGAGTTGTTACAATGGACACGCATCAAATAAAGCAGATGGAATGAACATATAAAATCATTTAAGAGCAATCTAAAAAACGGTAAATTATGTTAATATTTTAAATATTTCATGATATTAAAAGATTTTGTTATAATAACTCAAT
This sequence comes from Hippophae rhamnoides, assembly GCA_033030585.1. NCBI lineage: Eukaryota > Viridiplantae > Streptophyta > Magnoliopsida > Rosales > Elaeagnaceae > Hippophae > Hippophae rhamnoides. Next base: position 38,113,733 of record CM065429.1, on the reverse strand, counting down.
TTAAGTATTAATATATTTTTTATTTTTTTAAAATATTAACCAATATTTTTAACCCAAAATACCCTTTTGTCGTTTTAGCTAAGGATTTTTATTTTTTTTTCTTATGAAAATTAACTAGAGTTAAAAAATGTTTTTTTTTGTTAAAGGTTGTATTCAACATTTCATACTAAAATTTAAGAAAAAAATAAAAATTATTAAATTTTTGCTTTTAAAAAAACAAATAATATAAATAATAATTAAAAATTATAACATTTTAATAATTTTATTGGTACATATAAAAATATTTTTCATAACCTAACCGATAAAGATAATGATAACTTTTTTTTTGTATTATTAATAATGTTAGAAAAAAGAGTTTCTGAAAATTAATAATTCTTTTCACTTTTTCTAACTCTGATTAATTATGGAAAAGAAAAAAATCATTTATAAAAATATTAGAAAACATATTTTAGGTAAAAAAATTGATATTATTTAAAAATAATACTAATACTTAAATTAAGTATTAAAATAAATTCTTTTAATAACATGTTATATTTAAATATTAATATATTAATTAAGATATCGGTAAAATATAGTAACTAATCTAAATAAATAAATATAAAACAAAAATATATTTTTAATAATTATATTCTTCCTGTATTTATAATTGAGACTATATATTTAAAACGTCCTACTAATTTTTATATTATTAAAGTATGACTTGTAGGCAAGAGAAGCAGAATTGACAGCCATATTATTGGAATGGCTAATATATATAATCTATATACTATAACTAGTAGTAGTCGTAATATTAGATAGTTATTTATATAATGTAAATTGTTATTATTATAAAAAAAATTATTAATTATAATTTTATAGAATATTAATGATATTAAGGTAGTATTAAAAATAAAATGTACAATTTATATAATTTTTGTGTGTACAAAAATTATTATTTTAATACCATTATCTAAAAAAGTAATACTCATACCTTTATCTTTTCCAAAGCAAGCACAGTTGCCTTTTATTTCATAAAAAATAAAACAAACATTACCTTAATTCTCAAGTTAAGAATCATTTGGCTAGCTTTACATTAAAGAGAGAAAACCATTGGCCAGATGAAAGCGGTAAAGCGGATTAAAGTATTTAAAAAAAAAATCACATCATATGTCTCTTATTATTATTATTATTTTAAAAATCAAAAATAAAAATTGTGGCAAAATTTTTTAAAGTAATTCTTATTTCTAATTTTCAATAATAAAAAAATATGATCAGATTAATTAAAAATTGAACATAAATAAACATCAACATAAGTTAGCTCTTCCAATTTTAGCATGAACGTGGACTGACTTTGAAAAGGTATGGGCTATTTTAACTGTACCCATTACAATAATGGATTGAGGCCCAATATTTGGTCCAAAAATAGTCCATCATGTGAGAAATGGAATTTATATCTACTAAAACGAGCCCAGTCAAAAAATTAAGAAAATTTTATACTTGTATTATTTTTATTTAAAAAATTATATATTATAGAGATAAATAAATATAAAAATAATATTAATAAATTATTTTAATTATAAAATAATTTAAATTAATAATATATATATTAGTATCTTTTAAAATTTAAATTTAATAAATAATTATTAAATAAATAAAAAATCAAATAAAATAAAAAATATATATTTATCATTAAATAAATTTAAATCAATAATAAAAATAATTTGTTAAAATTATATATTAAATTCATTTGGATGAAGAATGATCAAATTATTAGTTTTATTTAATTTAATAACGAAATTCATATTTAAAAATTAACACAAAAACTCAAATAAATAGAATTACTGCAATTGCTATTTACACGTCTACAAGCTCTTTGTTTCCCGCCACGAATAAGCTTCTATTTACTCTTTGGGCCATTGAACGAGGATTAGATACAAGCCGAGCCATAACCAGAGGTTGGAACTAGCAAAGGCTTCAAACATTCACAGAGAGCTACCGATGGCCGCTTTAAGCATTGGAATCGCAAATACTATTCCAGTAGCTCGAACCTTTTCGAAAGTAGTCCCTTACAAACCCATGAGAATCTCATGCGTTGAATGGGTATCTTTATAACTCGGTTTCTTTTGATTTCAATTATTCCTTCTGAAATTTAATGCGTATCGTTGTATGTAATTTGAAATCTTACGACTTCTTTATTATATGGAAGGACCCAGAAGGCTTGTTGGGTCAACGGCAAACGGGTCACATCGCTCGGAGAGAGTTTAAGAGACGTCTTGAGAAGGACTCGGAAGCTCGAGAAGCTTTTGAACGACAAGTCCGCGAAGAGAAAGACCGTCGCGAAGCTCTTCGACAAGTAATTCGACAAATTGGATTTTTGTTTGAGGTCCTCGTATTATTATTTATGTGGGATTTGATGATATGATTGTTATGAGGTTGTGGTTTTGTTTGTTTTCAGTCTCGGGTTATTCCTGATACACCTGCTGAGCTGATTGAGTATTTTTTAGACACTGAAGCGCAGGATATCGAATACGAAATTGCTAGGTTGAGACCTAGGTCAGTGGTCTGCTTCCTTCTTTGTGATCTACTATATATATCAGAAACACAACTTATTTGTTTTTGATTTGATGTAGTGTTATTTGATACAGTTTTGTGGGTACAATTATACTATACAATCAAACTCTACTGAGATCATAAAACTGTGATATTTAGATTTTTCCTATTCGTGTGGTTCTGTAGGAGATGTTATTGTTGAAAAATGCATGGCCATTATTACGAGGGATGATGTGGTGATTGAATTAAGGGTATATTCAAATTAGGCATGGGTTTGCCACTAAGTCACTGTTGTGACTTAACTTGTGGCATGAGGAATGCTAATTGTATACATTTTTGCAGTAGTATTATGGATTATGGATTGAGCACTCACTTATATAATAGAATTTATCTTTTGTTGGACAGAAAAGCTGCACATACTTTTCTAGTTCTCTTCTCGTGAGTCTTATTGGCTATAGTTGTATGCTAATGATGATTGCAGTTTTTTCTTTTAAACTCGATAGATGATTTCAGGTTAAAGGAGGAATTTTTTTCAAACCTGCAGTTCGAGCTAGGCAACCTTCGGTTTGCTGTTTCTAAAACTCAGGTCTCTCTTTGGAAACTATATTTTTGTTTAGGTTGATTTAATATTAAAGATTCAAAGTGTGAAAATATGCTAATGGTTTTTCTTAGGCTGTGGAAGATAGATTGATTGAGCTAGAAGCATTGCAGAAAGCTCTGCAGGAAGGAATAGGTTTATTAAGAGTACCACAATTTTGGTTATAAATGTCTGGATTTATGGCTTGTTTCCTCAAAGGCCACCCTGATTTTCTTTTGTATTACAGAAGCTTATGATAAAATGCAAGTGGAGCTCACAACAGCCAAGGAAAGTCTTACCAACATCTTGACATCAAAGGATTTGAAAGCAACTGTATATGCTACCCACCATTTCTGCTTCCTCATTAAACCTATTGGCACAAATATGTTAAATAAGACTCAATTGAATTTGTCTTAATAATGCAGTTGCTGGAGATGGTGGAGAGAAACGAGCTTAATAGATCCTTACTGACCCTTCTCGATGAAAACATTGCAAATGCACACAGGGGTAATCAGGTACTAATAGTCATTCGGAATCCTCCTGCACACAGAAAAATAGGGGACCTCCCCAAAACATTTCACTATTTTTGTTTGTTGTTCCTAAATTTAAAATGTTATTTCCTGTATCTGATATGCTAATTCTTGCTTCCAAAGGAGTACAATGCCAAACAATTTTCTAAAGAAAGAACATAATTTACCATAGATGTTTTTTTTTTGCTGAGAAACTTTATATAAAGAGGCATGCATTAAAATTGCTTTTGGATTAAAATATAACTATCTGCATTTAACATACATCCAACTTGTGCTCTAGCAGGAAAAAGCAGCAGAATTCATGGAAAAGGTTCGCGGGTCTATTTTGCGGTATATGACAGTGTAGTGCTGGGAGGTAAATTGCTAATACTTGTGCTGTTGTATATATAGTTATTAGGAACTTGGTCTTGTTCAATACTGTGTCACCTTCTTTAGATATTGTATTAAACAAAATGTATGGCTGGTCTTCAGTATGGCATGAAACACATGCGGGATCTTGGCCAAAATCTGCAAGAATGGAGTTTCCTAGGAGTGGATCTATGTACCGATAAGGAGGGACACGTTCTCTATCTCAGCTTTCTACAAATAAATTTTTAAGTGTAATATTTATGAAATTATAACAATTTAATATATAAAATAGAACTGTCATATTTGAATTTTAAATTTTAAATTTTTAACACTCAATATATCAACAAAATTCAATAATTAAACATATTTTTATTAAAATGAGATACATATAACATCTTTTCCAATTAAAAATAAGTAATAATTGAAAAGTAATTAGTATTATTTTTTACTGTGTACATAGTGTCCCTCTTAGATATAAATCTTAAATCCTTTAATGGAGTTCCCCGTGACTCAAGCTTGTTTGGCTGCATATAGTGGCCATGACTGTGGACTCTGGCATCTTTCTAACAGACAGGCTACAGTGCTTGATTGTGTAACATAAATCTAGTGTTGTTAATCGTACTATGACAAAGATGGTAATTTTAAACTCCAATATTAATATTAAAGGCTATTAGAACTGTAGAATACTTGCCTCCCCATCATCCATAGCATATAAGTATATGCAACAGATTTAGAGTCCTAGATGAAAGAAGAGACTATATTACTATCATTAACCTCTACAACTCTGAAAGGCATGGATTTTGATTCAAGCCAAAATATGCTCGGCCAGAGGGCCCAAAAAAGGAAATTAATGGTGGGAAGAAAGCCCAAATTGAGCTAATTACCAGGCTTTTTTTATTTTTATTTTTAGAGCTATTTAGTAGTCATTGGGCAGAGAAGCTTCTGATGAAAAATACTGAAGAAAAATTATTGGCATGACGAAGGCAAGGACCAACAACAATACAGAATTTAGGGAAGAACACTACTATTTATCTCAATCAAGTTGAGATGCATTCATTGGATCACAAAAGTATATCTATTTGTTTTATCCCGTCACATTCTGTCATCTAAATATAGAACGTATCTCAACTTGATATGAAAATACTTTGAAAAATTGTATAAAATCAGTATAAAATTTATAACAATAAAAATAATATTTAATTAATACTAAATGAGATTTAATTGAACAGTACTTAACATCAAAACATCAAATTGGTTTAAATAATCGTAATTAAACTTAAATTGCGTTTAATTTGACGTTAAATATAATATAAAACATTTAAGTTGAATATAAAGTTTATTATTTTTGTTAATTTTTCAATAATTTTTTCTTTGTGGAACATCTGAAAGCTTTTTTTTTTTGAACAATAAAAAGTTAAAAATATATATTAAATAATACTGTTTAAAACTTATAATAATAAAAATAATATTCTAAGTAAAAATTAAACGAATTTTAATATTGAATGTAATTAAATAGTTATAATTTAATTTGAATCACATACGATACCATATGATGTTCAAATAATAATTTATAATAAATTTAATTTTTTTTAAATTAGATATGTTATTTTATTTCCAAAAAGTTTTGTTTTTGCCATGATAAACAATTAAAAAAAATAGTAAGATAGAATCTCGTGAGGCATCCGGAAAAGTTAGGTAATTTATCTCACTTTGCATCTTCTTCTCTTATGGTCGGTCGGTGGGTTTGTATTTTGCAGCTTTGTTCTCTGTTACAGTCAAATTGTTAGATGGAGTATTCTTTGAATTTATTCTTTTTAAAGTACGTAATTGCATAATATTCTTGATTAATAAAATTTAATATCAGTGCGTGTAATTTTTTTTAAAAAATAAATACTCAATACTTAAAAAAAGAAAGAAAATGTTATGATTTGTGATAATTATATTTCAAATAAGACATTTTTTTTTTGCTGCAAATATGATTATATAAGTTGTGTATTTGAATGTTTTCGATGTCATTAATAGATAAAAATAACTTTTTGTACAAGTTATTATAAAATAATAATTAACTTGACAGTGTTCATTGTACGTTAAAAAGTATATTAAAATATCTTAATCAATAATACGTTTTCATAAATAAGAACGTGATGCATATAAAAAATTTCATGCAAAAAAACAATGACTCATAAAATTACTCTCAATAGATTCCCTCCTTTCTTTGAAAATAAAAGACAGTGGCCGGGGAAAAATGCTATTTTCCACCGTAGTAACAATTACACCTCATTTGCAAAACTTTATATTATATTAGATATTTATAATATATTTAGTAGTCCTTAATAAGGGTTTGTAAGGTAAGCTCGTTTTGAGTAAAAACAAATTAATTGGATTGAATCGTTTGATTATTAAAAATGTTATAACCAAACAATTTTCAACGATTTAATGATACATCTAATGATAAATCTTTGATTAACATATGATAAATTTAATCAACGGTTTGTAAAGATTGGTATGAGAAATTTAATATATTATTAAAACCACTTTGATCGTTTTAAAAATTAATATAATTGGATCGGATAATTTGAAAAATGATTTTAGTTAGTACAAATCGGATCTAACTGTTTGATTTATAAAATTGTTCGAATCAATTCGGTCCAATTTTTTAATTTAATTCGATTCGATCCATTTTTTAAACACTTGTAATCCTTAACTAACATGTTAACATGGACTCACAAAGAAAACACATTGATCATGTACATTAGAGGTTGACTGGTTGAGTAAGTCTCTAACCTTATGTTTGGTTGACTGTAATTGAATAAAATTAGAATTTATTCCTTTTAATTTTATATTTGGTTTGGTTGAAAATGAAAATAGAATGTAATCGATTCATAAAAGAGAATGAATCAAAATTCATTCTCTCCCTTAAATAATCATGATTTCATTCTTATTTCAATTTTTTTTTAAATTTATCTTAACTTTAAACACTAAATTCCAAAACTCAAAACCTTATTTAAAAAATAATAATTTTAACCTTAAATCTTAAACCACAAATATAACCCTAAACTACAAATCTCAAATCCTAAAACCCAAAATCTTATTTAGAAAAATAATAATTTTAACCATAAATCTCAAATCTCAATTCCCAAGACCCTAAACCCTAAACTTTATTTAAAAAATAATAATTTTAGCGAACCTTAATACACAAATATAACTACAAATCTTAAATCCTAAATTTCAAAACCATAAACCCTATTTAAAAAAATAATAATTTTAATCCTAAATTTTAACTCACAAATATAACCCAAAACCCAAAATCACAAATCTTAAAACTATAAACCTTAAATCACTAAATCATAAATCTAAAACCTCAGAATCATAAAACTTATTTAAAAAAATAATAATTTTAATGATATTATTTAAATTTTAGAGAATATTAAGATAATATAAAATATTTTACGTTCTATTCAAATTATAAAACAAATACTATAATATTAATTTTATCATTTAATTATGTTGATCAAGTTAAACAAAATTATTTCATTTTACGTTTTATTCTAGTTATTTTTCCGTTAACAAAACGATAATTAATACTATCATTTTCGGATATGTGTGTAGCGTAGAATTTGCTTTCGGATGCCTAAATTTTAAAATAAAAACGTGGAGTATATCGTGTGCCTTGTGGCTTTTGACAAATTACCAAAGTCAAAAATGTGAAACACCAAAAATTAAAATACACACGTTACCAAGATTGTCGACAATACAGACGAAGCTTTCTCCTATTCCGTTGTCGTTGACAATTATCTCCTAATGCAATCCTGGTCTGTACTTTTTCAAACTCCGGAATTCCACACGGTAAGGTGATCCGACCCGGATGGTTGAACCCATATACCTTCTCTGCTTCTTCCAACAATTTCACGAACAGTGGGTGATTGAAATATATCACAGGCACTAGATATCTTTGTGTGTCACCTTCCGATTCGCCCACATACACTGCCAAATGTCCTTTCGGTGTCTCTATTGGGTCATCACCAACCGGAACATAACCCAATTTAGGAAAACAGAGCTTCTTTGCTCCCCGTCGAAGACACCGAACCAAGTTCAAAACTTTGGACATTGGGTTTGCATTTTTGATTTGAGAGTTGAAGAAAAACTTGTTTTGGGCGAGTTTTGTCATGGGTCGGACAGCCCATTTGCAAATCTTTACTAAGTTGTTGCCTCTAACTTTGAAACCTCTGTTTCGTCTCATGTTCTTTGAATCTTTGATCAAGCTATCTGAAATACAAAAATAAAATTTAACTAGATTGGTATGAGACAGAAATGAAAGTCAAGATAAATCTCAATCAGATTATAAGAAAGGTCTCTCTTGAGCTAGTTCAGTGGCTTCTGATTTTAAAGCTAGTTGGCGTTGCCCGATTGGTAGTGGCAATAGTAGTCGAATTGGATTTGAAGAGCATATGAGAATTTGGTTTACTACGAGAAAGAGTAGCTTTTTATAACAAGTTATGGAATGATATAAGCACACGTGTAAATGAGAGACAAGGCTATTTATTACCTGCCTGGGACGCGGTGTTGCTTTTCAAGAAAAAAGTCTTTATGTCATAATCCCTTGTGATATCATTTTTATATTTTTCTAATTATGTAAAAAAAAAATTAGTTTTATTAATTTTGTTATTTTTTTATTGTAATTAAATATTTATATTATTATAAATTTTTAAATAAAGTATTTCATTCAAGAAAAAAAAACTTATTTTCTTTCTCCATGCCATCTTTATTCTTTTAATATAACTCAAATTCGTATAAAACCTATTTTTATATTATAATAAAAGAAATTAGATATTTTAATTAAAATAATTTATTTTAAGAGATTATAACAACATAATTATTCAATTACAATAAAAATAACAAAATTAATAAATTAATTTTTTTTATAAAATATAATTATCAAACTAATTACTTGTGTATTTATATATCACAATTATATCATTATCACAATTAAATGTATCAATTTTTTATTAAATATAATTATATAAATAGATTATATTTACTAATAATAATAATATATCGTATTATTTATAATTTATTATACATTTAAGTTTAAAATATTTTTCTCACTTTTTTTTATTTACCAATCATATTTTGTTTTTTACATAATAAAATTTGATTTAGTAAATTATTCATGTAAATAGATTAATAATCACTGTGTGTATTCCAAATCAAACAATTATTTTCAAAATTATCTCGAACAAACAGTCTTAAAATTTATAAAAATAATATTTAATGACATTGAAAGTTACCTAGCTAATCTGACCTCAATATCGAATTACCGAATTTCAACTTAGATAGAATTAAACATATTTAGGTTAGATTTACTCATTACACTACAAATCATTTAATATTAAACTTATCCTTAAAAATAATATTTTTATAATTATAAATTTTAAGATATATTAAAATTTTAAAATTTATTTTAGCATACTACAAAAAAGTTTGATAGTATTATTCTTTATATTATAATATAATCTAATTGAATATTTGGTTATTGAAACTGAAAAATTAATTCTTATCATTATAATTTAAATGAGCACTTGAATCATGCACGTCTTATTTTTATTTAAAAATAGCAGCATCACAATAATTAATTAAGATTATTCGATTACAAGAAATTTAACTCAGCGCTATTTTTGTCGCATCTTATTTATTATTAAATTTAAAAATTATCAAAAATAACTTTTTATTTTATATCAATTAAAATTTATTATAAATATTCTTAATAATTTTTAAAACTAACTATAAATATATTATAAAAAATTTTAAAAAAAATATGATGCTATAATAATTTCATTCACGTATCAGTTATACTTTTACTTTTTCAATTTGCTCATTTTGTTATTTATTTATTTATTTATTTATAACCGTAGAATGTGTAATTTATGATATATTAATTATTATTATCCTTTTCAATTCATTTTGAGTTACTTTCTTAGATAATTTAATTTGCAATCATCACTTCGATACGAGAGTAAGACGTGGCTCTTTGCAGAATTGGTTGGACATACACTCATTAAGATGATGAAAGTTGAAAAAGAAAAAATTCTTCTAAATATAAAAAAAAAGAGTCATTTTATGGTGATCTTGAATTATGTGTAGAAAAAAAGTCATTTTTTAATTAAAAAAAAATTGGGTGAATTATCATTCTTACAGAATACTGTAGTCTTTATAAGTTTGTTTCATGAGTCTTCAACTAAATTAATATCGATGGAAATTCAACAATGCATCAAACACATGTAAAAAGTAATATTAGTTAATAATGTTAAATTTCTTAGAAAAATGAATTATGTCTATCAATTTTTTTTATTAAATAGTATTTTTTAATATGATTTAAACATTTGATTTAAAAATAACTTTAAAAAAATATGAGTTTTATTCTTATATTTAGAAAATCACAACAAGGTATATCACTTTAATTATGTTACTATTTGAAGAAAAAAAAACATAACTTTGACATATGTATTTTCCTAAACAAATTATTGAATGCAATCATTTTAAAAAAAATGATAATTTATAAGTTTTTATGTTATTTTAGTATATTATTTGTATAAAGATATAATTTTTAATGAGTTCCAAGTGTAGTATGGTATTGTTGTACCATCAAGATCGAGTTTCTATAAATATCAATTAATATATAATATTTTAATTATTTTTTATTATTAAAATGTTTCGTTTTAATATATTAATTCAAATATTGATATCATTTTTATCTTTTTAAACAGTGATTAATTTTTTTTACCAAAAATATTATTTTTACCTTTTAATGAAGTTTTTTTTAAGAAATTAACTAAAGCTAATAGAAATTAATTTTTAGAAGATTTTATTTTATGACAATCTTATTAATACAAATATTTTTAGTTAATTAATCATGAAAAATATTTTCATTATTATCCATCAGTTAGTTATGAAAAATATTTTCATTATTGCATCTTAATAAAATTATTGAAATATTATAGTTTTTTAGTACTTGTTTATATATTTTTTGAAAGGTAGAAAATTAACATTTTTTATTTTTTCAGTATAAAGTGTTGAAACCAACCTTCAAAAGAAAATCAATTTTTTAATTCTAGTTAATTTTTAAAATGAAAAATCCTTTGTTAAAAGACAAAAGGGTGTTTTAGTTAAAAAAAATTAATTAATATTCAAAAACGATATAAAATATACTAATTCTTAAATTGGATATTAAAATAATTTTTTTTTAATAAAATATTACATTGAAAATACCAATATTCTCTAAGTTATCCATCAATATCCACACAAGTATATTTTGATGATTTTATTCCCATTAAAATAAATGAAAAGGATATTTATTTTTAATATAGGTAAGGAATCAAATCTTTGAAGTTTAAAAACAAACATTTAGTGCATGCAAAACCTAACGTTTGAATATATTTGCTCAGAAGAAAAGATTACAGTTAAACATTAAATCAGGCTTTGATTGTTTGTATGTTGTGTCACATGTGTGTTTTTAGAGCTAATGACAAAATATTGTTGCATGCCAACATATCAATGTCTTATTTAAATTGAGCAAGAAAACAAAGTTAAGTATTTGCACGGTACAAAATGATCTTATTGTTTTAACAAAATTGTTTAAGCAGTAAATGACTCAAAATATCTATAATTTTGATTTAATTGTTAATCAAAAATAAAATGTAAAATAATTAATCTAACATTAATATGAATATTTATTCTTCTCACCTCATTTAAAAATAAGAGAGAATATTTTATATTTGATACATTTTTATAATTATTTATTATTATTATTTAATTTATCTTATTTAAAATTTTTTAAAATTTATTTTTTAATTTTACTTAATTTATAATTTTATAAATTTTATTTTAATTTTAATACTTAAATAAACATATATTAATATTATTTTCATTTAACTAATTCATATCATCCTTCGTATTTTCATTATTTTGATAAGTATAAGTTAATACGGTGATTAAGAGTCCATAATATCCAAGTAGTATGAGAATATTGAGGGTGCGACAGATAACGTACACCTTCTTTTTTTTTTTTTAAATCTCATTTCTACCTTTTACTAATCTCTCGAGTCTCTTCTATGAATTTCTGTTTTTTTTTAATAAAAATCAACTTTAGTTTTTTCAAATATATTAAAATTTTAATTAAAAATTAAAACTAACGATTAATAATAATAAATCTGTAAAAGAATATTTACGAGGATCCTGTCTATATTAACTCCTCCGTCTTTCTTCTTCTCTGATAAATCACCACATGCGCATCAACCTATTTAGGACAACACAAAAGTACTAACGATAGGAACGAAGTAGGATTCACTTCATTGGAACATGATTGACTAAATTCTGCCAAATTCAAAAATAAGAAAATTGATGATATGAATGAACGTCGGTTGACAGTTCACGGAATGTAAATAGAAATGTGAATTGTTTGATAATTACAATAAAATGAAAAACTTTATATATTATTTTTATATTTTTATATTTAATAAAATTTAAATAATATTATTTAATTATTATTTTTTCATCCGAAAAAATATACTATTGAAATCATTATTTTTTTAAATAATTATTATTTAAAAATAAAATATATTATTAATTTTTTTTTCTAAATAGTGTTTTGAGTTTTAGTATTTATGGGTTAAAATTATTATTTTTTCAAATAGTGTTTAAAGTTTTAAGATTTAGTGTTATATTTGTGGATTAATGTTTAGGATTAAAATTATTATTTTTCTAAATAGAGTTTTGAAATTTGGGATTTGAAGTTTAGAGGTATATTTGTGAGTTAAGATTTAAGGTTAATTAAAATTATTATTTTTTAAATAGAGTTTTGAGATTTGAGATTTGAGATTTAACTATTAGGATTGATAGGTTTATAATTATATTTAAGATTAAGGTAAAATTGAAAAATAAAATTGAGATGAAAATAAAATCATAATTTTATAAGGGAGAGAATAAATTCTAATTCTTTTTCTTTTAGAAATCGATTCTATTTCATTCTTATATTTCTGGTCAACGAAACATAAAATTTGAAAAAATTAATTCTAATTACGTTACATTCTAGTTAATTAATCATACTTTAAATGAAATATAACACACACATGACACTTGTTTGGACATTATGGGATAACGCAATTAAGTAACCCACAAAATAAGCTTTCAAATAAAAGAGTATCATAGTGCTGCTACGTACATTAATAATCCTGCACTTGATTCCCGTCAAAACTGTGTTCTCAATAAATTTGTTTAAATTACTAATGTTTTTCTTATTCTTATTTACATATAATATAGTAAGAATTTTAGAATAGATATTTTACTTATTTTATTTTTATAATAAAGAATTATATATTAATCACTTTAATTTTAAATAATTTAATATTATTTAATTAATAAAAAAAATTTCATGATAATAAAGTATATTTAATGGGAGAAAATTATCATTTTAAATTTTTTACTTTTTTATACCCTTTTCTCCTTTTTTGATTCAATTTTTATGTTATTTTTTTAGCTATAAATTAAGTTAAAATATCAATATTTTTTATCTATGTTCTTTCTATTTTTTATAAAATAATTTGTTAATCATCTCGGCTCTCTCCATAATTGAAAAAGAAAATATATTACAATATCAAATACTATACCAATTATTATATAGCATCCGTTATATTATAGTCTATTATAGTCTATTATAGTCCATTTTTTAGGTATGTGTAAAATATAGAGTTAACAACAAAAATCTATGAAAAAATGCAAAGAATATAGTAAAAAAATAATGATATTTTTAACTTTACAGTTAAAAAGTGGCACAAAAGATGAGAAAATGGTATAAAGGAGAGAAAACTTTAAAATGATAATTTTAATTCATTAAATATATTTTATATTTTATCAAAAAAAATTATCAATAAAATAATATTATATTTTTCGAAAAGTTACTAACCTGGCACATTTTTACCTAGAGATGACTAAGTGTATTTTGTAAAAACATAGTGACTAGAGTGTTATGGTTACACAAATAAATTTATTCATATAATACTTAATTCATATAATATTATATCATGTTAAAAAGAATTAAATGATGCTATCGGGATGTAATTGTTTTTTGGAGAATGAAGTAGAATATTGGATGGTTTAATTATGGGAAAAATGTCATAGTAGTTTTATTATTAGGTGTAAAAATATATTTTAGTCTTATAAATTATTAATTTAGATATTTTTAGTTGTATTATTTATGAAAATTATGAACTTTAGTGTAAAAATTGATCTATGTAAGATCTAGAAATGCTTTCTTAAAATAACTATGATACTTGAAATATTCATTCTAATAATTATATAATTAGATGTATTTATTTTTATAATAATAATAATAATAATAATAAAACATTAGGTATTTAATTTAAAAATTAGTAATTAAAATGCATTTAAAAAAAATATATATGGACATTTATACCACCCGTTTAATTATTGAGTAGAAGATACATTTTACTCAATTATGGTTAAACATGAGATTGGTGTGTATAAGATCCAGAACTAGTCCTGTTACTCCATAAGTTGAAAATAAACAATATATTTGATAAAGACAAATTTATTTCTCGTCTTTGATTGGTTTTAATTATATGGTTCATTTTTTATTCTCTTTTTTTTTTTTCTTTTTTTGGTGAATTAATTAAATATTTGTCGTTTTTGTTTAAGAAATTATGGAGTAGAATATAATAGGATTTGTCATGTTATACTTTTAACTTTGAAAAAATAAAAATAACTGAAAAAATATTTTAAAGAAACTGTATTTGGTATGAAACAGAGTATTTAATAACTAGCATCAGTCTTGTAAACTCCTTAAGCGCTTTAGGTAGTTGAAGATGGAGTTACTGATTATGCTACTTGCTCGTCCTAAGTACTTTGTATCAGTAGTTGGTGGCAGAGTTCTCTCTCCTAAGCTCTGCATATGTTTTTAGTTCTATTTAGTTCGTGATGAATGAAATTTGAGAAATGCTAATATTACTATAGGTAAGTAAATAATTTTATTAAACTATTTAATTCAAAAATTTTGATTCGATACAATCCGTTGTATTTGAATCGAATTGAATTAACAAATTTTATAGTATGATCAAATTCAGATTGAAAAATATATAATACGTTAGAATTCGAATAGATAGATTTTATAATACGTTATATGAATTGAATTATTATAAATTATAAATAAATACATATTTTAATTTATAATGTATTATATTTAAATATTATAAATACTATAATTACATTATATTATTATTTTAATTTAAAAAATAAATATTAATATTAACTCTTTATAATAATTTGAAGCAAAAAAAAATTATTCTTTTCATTTTATTTTTTAGTTGTAACTATGATAATAGATTTTGTTACAAATGTACCAATTTAAAATTTAAATATTATATAAATCGTAATTTATACATAAAAATAATTTATAAATTAATTTCAATATCAATAAAACTTATTAGACCCGAAAAAATTATGATATTCAATATAATTATATCATGAAATCCGATCTAGATAAAAAAAATCTTCAAATTCAATTCGGATCTCCCAAAAACATGAAATTTCAATCAGTTACTCCCCTAAATATCACTCTTAATTTGAAAAAAAAATCATTTTCATTAAATAAATTTATATACTGCAAAAATACATGCAAATTTATGTCCATATCGATGAATTTATATACTATAACCCCCCAAAAGAGAGACTATTTTGCCTTCATGAATATTTGAATCATAGTAATCAGTGCATTATTTTGCCATGGCTATATATTGAGCTTATAAAAATTGCTCCAAGTGCGGTTGAAACAAGTTTTAAAAACAATGAAATGTCCACTACAAATACACTAGCTATTGCATTAAATTGATGAATTGTGATGAGTACTACATAGGTTGCAGATAATTAGAGAATGATACACTGTATAAGTAAATAGGAAAACCGGCTCTATGGCAACCCAATTGATAAAACCAATTAATTTAATGTCTTACGAGAAGTTATTAGTTTGAGCTTCGAAATCCCCTCACCTTTTCTGCAACGGTGGTGTGTGTCTCCACTCTCTACTGGTATTTCAAAAAATTTGAGATGGGTTCTCACCACCTCTTTTGTTTTCTTTTTTTTTAACAAAAAAAAAATTTGGAAAAAATAATACATGTCAAAATCACTGAAAATTCATATCTACCAACCAAGACTAAAAAGCTTAAACACTCATTCACAACCCTCACTCGGACACACAACATTGTGGAAATATATATTGTTTAGTGGAAAGAGGGAATTACAGCAGAAATGACCATCAGTAGAATGAAGAATATTGAATTGAAGCCTGTAACCGATGCTGCCGAAGAGATCTTCTGTGGCCTGAACAAAAAAAAAATTTAAATAAATAAAGAGTAGAAGTTTTCATTTATGTGATAATAACAACTTGGTAATGTTCAAATTCATTGCCTAGTTAAAGTAATGCGAACATACTTCTGTAATTTGCTAAGAGTGCCACAAAAAAGGGTATTATCAGGCATCGGCAACTCTGTTTTATTTGTAGCTTCTGGATTGACAACCCTAATGTATGTTTCTTGGCCAAGATACCATGAATCAAGGTTTTCAGCTCTAAGGTTCCAGACACCAACATTGTCAAGAGAGATTAAAATTGCTGTCCATCCCCCAGGGTACACCTGAACAAAGGGAGCCGACCATCCAGGAAGGCATTAAAAGATTGAACAATATGGAATCATAATTCGCTATACTGATGCATATAAAAGGAATGTCATGCAAGACATGGACTATGAAGCTGGTTTCACGTTCTGATTTTGGATTGGAAGATATCATATATATAAACAAAGGGGGCAAGGAGCTTAAAGCCATTGACTAAGAGTGTCTTTTAATGCACACATTGATGTTCCTAAAAGCATAAAATCAACATAGTTTAAATCATATTCAACTATAAGCAGCAAAGACAAATGAAGAATAAATAGTTAAGCCCAAAGAAAGACAAGTATGTATTCTCGGAAGCATTGTTATTAACTTTTTAATTGAGGGTTGAAGTCCAGGTCATCTCTGTTGAAACTAAACAAATTCGGCAGCTTAGCTCTTTTTCAGTACCAAGCAACATAGAAGAGGATACTAAAACTAAATTAATTAGTGGTGAATAACATGTCATAAAATATACCTGAGTTGAGGTGCGGGCTATTCCATCCCACTTGTTATATGTGCCTCTGCTATTATCTGACCACTCACCATAATCCATCCTGCAAACATCAAATTTCAATGAGAAAAAAATAAATCATATTTGTAGGGAAAGAACTTCTATGAATAATTTGACTGAAAATATTAAATAAAAGGGAAAATTTAAGTTTACCCAACAACAAAAAATGCATATCCATCCAAGTGATAGGTTTGCATCTTCGTGTCGTTGTTCTGTAGTATAACTTCCATAAATCCTCTGTACGTTCCATTTATTACTGATGTTCCCATGCGAGGTGGTCCTGTGAGTGGCCTTTTGGGAAAATCAAGCTTATATACGCCCTTTATTTTGTGAAGATCGGCAAGCCTAATTGGTGTGGAAGGATTGACAAATGAGATCCCACTAAGAGTAGTTCGACGTTTACCATTAATCATTACAGGTGGTTTGTTTCTCAATACATAGACATCAGTCACATTGATAGAGCCATATCTAAAAGACCCTTGCGGATTAGGGCGAGCACCACTAGCTGATACATTCCATCTGCAAAATTTGACCATAGATAGGTTCGACAAGTATTGAATATATATTTTAAAAAAACATATTGGGATTTAAGCTCTAAAAGAACACTGAAAAATGATCAAGCGAAAGTACAAATTTCTAAGACAATAAAATCAAAATGCATACAAAACCTGATAGATCTTGCTTGATTCATTGAGAATGTTTTGTCAAATTCATCCTTTGGTGGATCTGGCAGGGGACCCCTAGCCTTCCCTTTGGAGTTTGTGTATTGCAAAATTGCAACACCAGTAACTCTTTTCCAAACTGATTCATTCACAAACCTAGCACTTGCAACGATGTAGTAATCGGAACTTGCATTCTGATCTGTTGTCAATAAAAAGGAATAAGACTGTCCAACATGTATATCTAAGCTAGTATAGTTTTGTTGCACTGTATATGATCCCTCAGTCTCTGCTAGCAGCAGATTATGGTTTTGGATTCTGAAATTCAAACTTGTGGATACTCCAACATTTGTAACACGAATGCGGTAAGTTTTTCCTGTCAAGATATCAATCCATGTTACAGAAAGCTTCAAAAGTTGAACCATACAAAAGTTAGCTATAACAACAGCATTAACACATTCATCTAAAGGCACTGATAAAGGATGTAATCAACTACCAACTATCCAGCACCAAAATTTTACAATTAGGTGCCTATCAAAGACTTTGGAACATAAAGAATTCTCATGGAGAATTTTAAAACATGAAATTGGATTAATTGAAGGATGGTTGATGATCAAAGGTCAAGGATACATTTATTTATACTAAATCAAGTAAACTAAAATCTTCCAAAGTATTTGATATGCACCAAATTGTAAAAATTTAATGTCGGGGTAGTTGGTGGTTAATTACTTCATGCATCAGAGTCACTAAGCAGTGGGTACAATACACTCACTGCAGCAACAAGTTCTTGACCATGATCCACCCATGAACTTGTATATATTCATATATTGAAAAATTATTTCTCAATGGTCATTGACCAAGCCCGGGGCAATAGGGTCTCCTATTACTTTTGGAATCTGAATCACATTTTTAAGCACGCATACAAACACCAAAGCATTGCAACCACAAAGCAACAATATTCAAGGATTGAAGAGCCACCTAGCATGCACAATTCAAGCTAAAAAGAATTGCAATGTTACATGGCCTATGAAAAAGCAAATGCCAGGTCAAACATATTTCTAAACTAAAAATATAAAGCATGACACCTCAAACACCACCGCTAGCTCCTCCCCGACTCCTTTGCAAATGCAATTAAATAAAAAGAGGAACAAATAATAAATATATCAGGAAAAGAGCTCCAAATACGTATGGGAGAGAATTTGGTTCCTTCCAGTGACACAGCAATCATTTGTATAGTTTATTCAATAATCAATTTCTATTTGTAGTTTAAACTATAAAAATTGTGACAAAACACAGTTAATCTGACTAACTGCACTCACCTGGGTGGACTGTAATTGTTTCATAGTCAATGCCATCCTGGACAAGGGTATCGTTGTATCTGTAGGGGCCTTTGCCATTAACAAGAACACCATTTGGCATCCCAAGATCTTTCCCTGCCTCAAGGGTCGTTCTCAAGTCCTACATTTCAAAACACACCAGTAATATCAGACACTTCATCTCCTTTAATCTCCACCATGTCCAACTCCAACTATGATACAATTTCAAAATTCCGGAAAAGAATTACCGTATGGTTTCGTGTGTACCAATCACCAATCAAAATGGTTATATCCCCATAAGGGGTATCAAAAGGAATTGAAATTATAGCTCTGTTGTTGATGATAAAGCTTCCAAATCCACCAGCTGCTCTCTGAAAATGAAGTGTCGGAAAGTAGAAAAAGCTCCCAATTTGGTCCTTAACCTGAAAATTGTAAGTCCAATTCCACTTAGAAGGAATTGGACAGTTGGTACCCAAAACTCCATCTTGCCATGAACTTCGCCGTTGTTGAATTCCAGCCCTGTTGCACAAATCCAAATTTAAATGCTGAATTTTTATACATCTTCATAGCCATCTATAAATGCACGTGCAATAATACTGTAAATATTACCAAGTAAGGAGGAAACTCTCGTCTAATTTGTTCCGAACGTTGACAACAACGTTGTTGTTAGTGGTCACATTAATAGTAGGACCTGGAAATTTTCCATTTATAGCAATAACCTGAAAAAAAATGCAGATATAGAAACAATCACTAGAACCTTCATAGAACCCAATGACTGGCTACTGCTAGTACTGTAACTACAAGCTAGGGTAAGCTTCATTCCTACAATGAGCACATTTTGTAGATTTGAAACTAAAAGTTGAAACTTTTTAGAATCTAAAAGGAACCCTTTTTTTCCCCCTCAATGTGCATTAAACAGACAGATCACGGACGAGATTTAGCACAAAGTAGCCAAAAGTTAGTAAGTAGGGGCTAGAGAGAGAAAGTAGACAGGAAGAAAAGGAAAGAGATCTGAGGAACATACTTGTTGAGGGACACCAAGAGGAGAAGCAGTGATGTAAGAAACCTCGAAATCGTAGAAAACAAACGGATCCGCGGCGAAGCAGAAGTTGGCAAATACGCCAATGTGGATAAGAAGCACCGTCAAAAAGCTCCAGAAAGCCATTTCTGTGACTCTATAAAGAGAATTAGTGATAAAAACCAATCTTTCTTTTTTCCTTCTACTTACATAATCAGAAAGAGGAGAAGAAGAAGAAGAAGAAGAAACCGGCGAGCTTCTAGAGGACAGACTTAAGGAAGACAGAGTGTCAGTGTGAATGAACGGCTATATTTTCTTTTTTCTACTCAATTTATTTTTCCCAAATTTATTTTTGGCAGTGTGGGGCAGCTGGCAGTGCACTTGTTTTTGGCCACAAAGTGGGGAATTTTTCTTTTTTAAAAACATTAAGCACCGAAAAACCTATACAACTCGATAAATTTGCCTGTTAGGTGGAGGAATTTGCGGAGAAAATCCGACTTTACCATCGATTGTGAATGATCTTTAGATAGCGGGTCAAAGGTGTGGATTATACTCGCCACCCTCTTCGTTCTCCCATCTTCATTTTTTTTATATTTTATTTAAAAAAAATTATATATTTATATAAATTTATATTTATATTTAATATTTTTAATAAAAATATATTTGTTATTATTATATTAATTACATTAATAGTAAAAATATAATATAATATAATATAATAACCTATAAAATTATTATTATTTTAATGAAAGTTAAAATATCAAAAGAATTAACTTAAATATAATTATTATTTTGTATTTAAAATTTAAAATTTATTATATTTAATTGTATAATAAACTTATATAATTGATGTTTTATGTTGATTACTTAATATATAATTGATATTTTATGTTGAATATTTAATATATAAATAAATATAATTGATATTTTACGTTAGATATTATCGCGTATTTAGGAGTATTTAAAAATCGAACCGAATTAAATTAAATCGAAAAATCAGATTGAATCGGATCGATATGAATATTTTTATAAATCAAATTCTCTTTGTATTAACTAAATTAGTTTTTCAAACGATTTAATTCGATTATAATAATTTTTAAATCAAATTAATTGGATCAAACTGATTTTAATAATATATTAAAAATTTAATTCAACAAGTGTATTATATATATAATAAAACCAATTGTTCTTATTCCTAACTTGTTCACAAACTCATTTCACTCTTCGATAAGTAGGATATTTAGTTATGAGTAATATTACTAAGATAATTTATATCAATCAAAATATGAATAATAAGATATATAAAATAACCATTTTTTAATTTTTATTATTGATATTGTCTTTGATGAATCAAATATTTAATTAAAAAATAAGTAATATAATTATATTTAAATTAAAAAATAACAAGTAGCATCTTTATATCTATATTTAACAAAATCTAACTTTTAAATCTAATTAAATAAAATCATGTAATTATTAAAGTATAAGGTATTTGTCCTAAAAAAGGCAAAAGTTTCTAAAAATTTTAGGTAGTGTTTGATTCACATAATGAAATCGAAATCAAAATCAGAATGGAATGGAAACAATGTTGTTTAGTTTGATCATGTGAATCAAAAAAGAAATCGGTATTACAATGTTTGGTTTGTCACTAGGATTGAATGAAAAAAACTGTAAATTATCTTAATACTCCTATATTCGATAAAGTTTAAATAATATCATTTAATTATTATTTTTTCGTCAAACAAAATATATTATTTAAATCATTATTTTTTTAAATAATTATTATTTTAAAAGAAAATATATTATTAAAATTATTATTTTTCTAAATAGAGTTTAGGGTTTTGAGGTTTGTGATTTGGGATTTAGAGATTTAGGGTTTAGAGTTATATTTGTGTGTTAAGGTTTAGGGTTAAAATTATTATTTTTCTAAATAGAGTTTAGGGTTTTAGAATCTGAGATTTAGGGATTGAGGTTTTAGGATTTGAGTTTTAGGAATCAGGGTTTTGGGGTTTGGGTTTAGGGTTTAGAGTTTAGGGATTTAGGAATTTAGGAATTGGGATTTAGTTGTTAGGATTTTGGGTTTTGGGTTTTGGGATTTGGGTTTAAGGTTTTGGAATTTAGGTTTTAAGGTTTAGGGTTAAGATTTTGAGTTTTAGGATTTGAGGTTTAGGATTTAGGATTTAGTATTTAAGGTTTTAGGTTTTAGTATTTGAGTTTAGGGTTATATTTAAGGTGATGAAAAATTGACAAAAAAATTAAGATGAGAATATAATCATGATTCTTAAAAGAGAGAAAAAAAATCATATTTTTGACTCATTTTTCAAGCTAACCAAACACACAAATAGAAGAAATTAATTCTTATTCATTTTTCATTCAATCCAACCAAATTAATGATGCTGGGTTTTTTGAATTATGTGTAAAGTTTTAACTTAGCATGATCAAGATTTATTTATAAAAAAAAAATACAGACAATGTATTTTAACACTTATTAAATAAATAGAGTGTTACTACTAATCATATCGATAGTTTTTTAAATCAGGTATATGATCGATGTATTTAAAAAAAAAACATATATTATACCACTCTACATTTAATTGGTCAGATTATTCTAAGTAAAATATATTACATTAGATTAATGACTTATTTTGAAAGAGTAAACAATATTTCTTCTATTAACAGAGGTTTTTAACTTAAGTGCTCGTACCACACCTAAAAAAGTTCCCATGGATTTAAAATCGGCTTCCATGCTCCGTTTCTTTTCTTTTTTAATGATAGGGTTCACACACGTGGCAATGGATTAATATTATACTTTCATAATGTGATTAGTGTAATTTATTATATAAATTAAATATAATTATATTATATTATATTTATTTTATACAGTATTAAATTACAAGTTGTATAATATTTTTGAACATAATTAAATATAATTATTTTAATAAAATATTTTAAATATAAATTTTATTTTATAATTTTATTACGTTCTAAATAAAAAATAAAAAATCAAGGTACTAATTTTATAATTAAAAATTCTATTAATTTAAGTGTTTAATATTGTTTATATCCGTATTTTTTAATCATATTAAATTTTTATATAATTATATTATTTTTATACTATACGATACGATTTGATTTTATAATTAAATAAATAATTATAAAAAATTATACAATTAAAATCTTTAATATTTTATAACCAACGTGACGTTAACTTTTTCTCCTATATTGATATTTGTTATTTTTTTTAATTTATTTCCTTTATCTTTTAAATGATTTGATTGTTAACATAATTAATATAATTGTTACTTTATAGGATTATAAGGTATGCACTGAAATCTCATAACTTACATGTCTTTATTTGGAATGAGTAAACAATATTTCTTTTATTAACTTATAATTGATAATCTTTTAAAATTATCGATACTCTAAGATAATTCTTCTATTAACTTATAATTGATAATCTTTTAAAGTTATCAATGCTTTAGAAGGTACGATGTGTTATCATTAATGAGGGTTTTTTCTAACAAAAAAATTATTCATGTAATTTTATTTTTAATTTTTTTTATGTCATACTTTTACATTACACTTTTAAACATATTAAAATATATATATTTTTACGTTACAACAAAAAATATTTATGCTTATCCAAAAAATACTTAAAAATAAAATTTTATTTATAAAATATATTATGCAACTAAACATTTAATTTGGAAGAGATCTTCCAATTAATATGGAATAGGGATAAATTATCTAAAGAACATAAAATATAATAAGTGGGTAACATTCACCAGGAAAATCTATGAGATATGTTATTAATTGTTCAATTCTTTTTTATCAAAATATATTTGAAAGTCAATAAAAAAATAAAAATAAAAATTGAAATTAATTACATTCAAACGCATTTCATCTTTTTATCAAATTCGTTTCAACCGAAAAAAATCTTTTTATCAAATTTATTTGAACTAAGAAAAATATTTTTTTTTGTCAAATTGTAACTGATATAAACTAGCATTGGTACTGTCACACATATTTACAATAATGTTCATACAAAATAAAACAATAAACTCAAATTATATATATGTTACAAAGTTCTATTATATAAATAATGTAGAAATCTCTTAAATTATATCATTTATATAGTCTAATACATTAAATTAAAAATAATATCATTTAATCATTTAATCATTTAACATAGTTAAGATGATCAATTAAGGATAAATTATATTATTTTAATAATTTTTTATTAAAATATTATTATATTTTGATAAAGTAATTAATGCGATTAAAATACGAGTCTTTAAGAATAATAAAGTTACAATTAATATAAAAAATGCACAAAATATTTGTATTTTAATATTTGTTCATTGTAACTATTTTCTTTTAATATTTTATCAATTTTTAATTTTTTTAAAAAATTAAAATTTATATTTAAATAATTTTATTTGAATTTTATTATTTTTTAAGTTATTTTATATTAAATTTTATTTTTATATTTATTAAAGATTCGTATTTTAATTACGTTTTATTTTTTTTTTATGAATAATAATAATATTTTAAATAAAAAATTATTAAAATAACATCATTTATCATTTATATTTAATTGGAATTTTTAGAAAGCTATACGTAGAGATTACACTGTATCAATAATCTAATATAAAAAAAATTATGCTACACACGATACATATATATGTATACATAAAATATTGAAATGAATATTTACCTGTGAATGCAAAGTAGCTGAAACAGGGTGCTTCAAGA
The DNA here is from genome assembly GCA_033030585.1 of Hippophae rhamnoides. Taxonomy (NCBI): domain Eukaryota; kingdom Viridiplantae; phylum Streptophyta; class Magnoliopsida; order Rosales; family Elaeagnaceae; genus Hippophae; species Hippophae rhamnoides. The sequence goes on along the minus strand of CM065429.1, from coordinate 38,088,773 downwards.
CATAATACTGATTGAGAATTATATTAAGTTAGGGTTAGTTTCATAGGTACTCTCAAAGTAATACTTTCAATAACCATTTGATAGAAAATCAGGTATTGTTTGTATGATTCAAAAGCAAGTAGCCACGTCAGCAATAATGATCGAATTGTTAGTATATTAAACAGGTAATAATATTAACATAATATATATTATTATTATTATTATTATTATTATTACGTTAAAAACATATAAAATATCTATTTTATTATTAATAATAATTACAATTTAATTTATTATGATTGAATAAAATTATTATATAAAATATTTTTATGATATTTATTATGATAATAATATTATTTAATTAAATAAAAAATTAGCGTAACAATCATCATCGTAAATATTTTTAATTTATAATTATTATAAGAATTGAGTGCATGTTTGCATTCCATCAAATTAAGAGGGTGGATTTGTATTCAATCAAATTAAGAGGGTGGGTTTGTATTACACGAAAAAGAGAAATTATTAATTGTTATTATATCATGTGATACCATTAGGGGGGTTTATAAACTGGTCGGATCTAACTAAATCGTAAAATTGGATCAAATTAGATTAGATCGAACGGTTTTATAAATCAAACGGTCAAATCTAGTTTTTATTTATTAAAATCGTTTTTCAAACGATTCGATCTGGTTTAAACCAGTCGAATCGGATCGGACCGGTTTAATAAATATATTAAATTTTTCAAATTATTTTTCATTAAAGATATCTAAAAAATCGAACCAAACCAGAAGCTAAATCAAACCCAACAGTTTTATAAATCAAACAGTCCAGTCCAATTTATAATAATTAAAACCGTTTCAAACGATCTGGTTCGAATAATATAAACGGTCCAATTCGGTTAAATATTTTTTCCCAAAATCGGACCAGATCGGACAGTTGGAAACCCCTATATACCATTGTAAAGTATTAATAAAAAGAAAATATGATATGATTTGTTAAAAAATATAAATAAATTATTATATCTATTTTCTATTAACTTTAAATTTTTGAAAGGATTAATATCCTAGGTTCCTTTATAATTAATAAAGAGGATGCAACAAAACGATCTATAAAATAAAGGGCAATTATCCGTTTCATCACATGGCATCCAAAATTTTGATTAAGATATGATTAGTATTTTTATTTTTAAAATATCTTTATTTTAGTATTTTTATTTTTATTTTTAACTAGGTATATCAAACAATCTTATTTAAATTATTAATAATTATTTTAATTAATTTTAATAATAATTAATATTTTTAACATACTTAAGTCTTTAAAATTAAAATAAAAATATTTAATATGTTTTAATAAAAAATAAAAATAAAAATATCCCAAAGTTATTGTGATTATGTAAAAAGTACAATAGTGGGGTTTTTCGGGCATTGGTCAAATAATACATTAAATAAATCGAAATTGCCAATATGTAACTACGTCTCCACCTATCCCAACCATATGAAAATGTAATTGGTTCTGTGCTAACAACAGATATGACAGTTATTTGTATCTTATAACATTTTTAATTTAACACAGTATTCGTTACTCTATATATATATGGAATTTTATATATGATAATAATTTATATATAAAATTCAATATTAACTCGAATTTATCTCATTAAAAAATTATAATTTATTTAAATTTAAATTATTTTAAATTAAATAAATTTTCATATAAGATCGAATCAGATTTAAATTCGTAAAAAGTAAATAATTATTATTCACGATTTAATCATATTTATAGAAATAATAATTTAATTTATATATTAAAGATAGTTTTCAATTATAAACTACATGTTATGTGATGAATAAGTTTTGCATCACTTATAATACAATTTTTTTCTTCCTTAATTTGTGAAATTTCAATAAATGTGACATTATCTAATTGGAGATTAAAAGTATGATTAACTGAAAAATTCTAATAGATTGTTTTGGATGCGGTCCAAGGTAGGTTCTTGGTGGCACATGCCAAAATATGTTTGATGCCAACCACGTGCTAAGTGTTTGGCATTTTCCTACGAACTATCATGTTTCAAATTCCTTACCCAAGTATCATTTCTTAAAAGAAAATTATTAAATTAAAGTTTTGATAAAATTCAGTGGTAATACATAATAAAAATAATTAAAAACCCTCTATTTATATCTGAAATTTAAGTTTCAATTATAATTATATAAAAAATATAATTATTTTTAAAAAAATATAATTATTTTTAAATAAAAATACTTGGTTAAATTCAATGTTTAAGAGCTTCTTATAGTATTCTTCATCAATTGAAATTAGTGAGATGATCTGCCCAAAGTATTCATGTTTGTACATGTTGATCCCATGAAATTGAGCACCCAAAAACAAAAACAAATGAAAACTATCAATTAGTTAGAGCAAAATGGCAGCTGGTGTAAGGTCTTTTTTATGATAATTAATTGGACCCTTTTGATCAATCAATTGAATTTGATGATTGGATCCTTCTGATCAATCAATTGAATTTTTTCTTATATTATCCTTCCTGCAAAGTCTTTTGGTCACTAACTTTTTTGGTATAAAGTTTGTGGTATATATTAATTTTTTTCAAAAAAATGTTTTAAACTTCTAAAAAAAATAATAAGTTATCATCAACATTCAACACTAATTTACAAATAAAATATCTTAATTTCTAGTTGAGGAACAAGCCAGTGACTTCATTCATGTCAAAGTAGTATTATTGTTAATTAAATTATATATAAGAAAAAAATAATAAGTTACCTTATTATTAAAAAATAAATCAGAAATTTAAAATTTAAAAAATATTAGAAATAAAACATACAAATACACATGTGTATATTTTTAAGTTGGTATGTATTCACTAAAATAATTTTAACTCCAAAATATAAATTTTGATAGTTTGAACACATATCAATTCAAAAAATAGGTACATATGTGTTTATGATATGTTCTATTTCTAATATTTTTGAAGTTTTAAAATTCTGTTATGTTTTTCAATAATTAGTAAACTTTTAATACATCATCATAAAATTAATAAATTTTTATAGACTTTGATTATAACTAATGAAACATTGCTACTATTCATCCTTATACTTAATACACGTACCAAAATGCAACCACAAGATCATAACATCATCAATTCATGTTTAAGACACTACTTATTGTTTTTGTTTTGTAATATATATTTATTAGTTGTTAAATCTTAAAAAATAAATTAATTATGTTTAAAGTTATTTTAATACTTTTAATATATATATATATATTAAATTATATATTTTAATTATTAAACATGTTATTTTTAATATATTTATTATTAGATATAAATATCTATTATTTTATATTATTTTAAATTTTTAGTAATTAGTAGGTTTTGGTAAAAATAAATTTTCATATTAATAAAACTAAACAAATCAAATAAAAAAGTAAAAATAAAAATTTCATTTTTTTAATTATTTATCGAGCCAAATGAATATTTGGGTGTCTGATTGAGTCATTCATTTTATTTTGAAAATACATATATAGATTCGTACACTATTTTGAAATTTTGAAATTTTAATTTGTTATAAATCATTAAAAGATAAAATATGAAAGGAATATTTAGGTGAAAATTTATTAGTTGTTACAATACTATAAAGATCAATCCAGATAAAAGATAAATAATAAATGTAAATTTAAACATTGTTTTTTTTAATTTCTACCTCTTACAGATTACTCTCTTTCTTTTAATTAATCTACCAGGACATAATAAACTTGAAATCCAGTAATTTCATGTGAGATATCAACGAAAGATTGTTCCATGGATTAAATTAAAATGTTTAGGTCAATAAAATTGAAAAAAACTAGTTAATTAAAAGGATATTTGAATAAATTTAGAGATTATTTTGATTCCATTAATAAAAGTGAAGATTTAGAATATCATAAATCAATCAAATATAAAGACATTCCTTATAAATATCTTTATGGAAGTATATCCACTATTCATACAAAGTGAGAAAAGAAGTCAAAGATACAAAAAGAGCTTAAATGCCTATTTTTCTCTGCGGCCCTATTTCCTCTCCTCGTGACATTTGAGTTTAAACTAATTTCTAGATTAAGGGCCAAAAGATCTTATACACGTGTAAGTCTTACAAGAAATTCACATAATATAGATATTTATTAAATTCAAAGCATAATTTCATTAAAAAATTAAAAAATCTATAAAAAAATAAATAATAACCAGGGTTTGTTGAAAGTAGTTGTTGGCTTGTTGCTACTGTCTTAATTTTAGGATTGTTTTCAACGATTTATGTTTTCATGAGTGGAGTATTCCATGTTTTCATGAGTGGTGTGGGTATGAGTTCCTAGTTTTAAGGAGTAATGTTTTTCACTCTTGAAATTCTGTAAAACTACTTAAATTTTAGCAGTTTGTTTCCTATAAATTGATGTAATAAGAAGTTAAAAATATAAGTAGAAAAATTGTTCATAGTCTTCAAAATGTGTGTGAACTCAATCTTCAAAATTGAGACGAACAAGAGAAGGGTTTAGAAAACTTGTACAACATCTAAGAGAGGGGTTTAGAAAACTAACTCAACATATGGTATCAAAGCCAAGAAGTGAGCTGAAAAAAAATCACAGCAACCAAAACTTTGCAGCAGCAAAATGGTTACAGAAAATGAAAGTTTTATCCAACTAGTTATTCCTAGATTCGATGGTCACTACAATCACTGGAATATGCTGATGAAAAACTTCCTAAGATATATTATAGAAACTGGGATTGGAGAAATTAAACTGGACAGTTTAGAGATTTTTGCTCAACAAAAGTCGAAAAATGATGCACTGAAATTGAAGGACCTGAAGGTAAAGAATTATCTATTTCAGGCAATCGATAGGTCTATTTTGGAGATAATCCTTAACATGGATACGACTAAGGACATATGAGACTCTATGAAAAAGAAGTACCAGGGCTCCAACAGAATGAAGCGGGCACAACTTCAAACTCTCAGAAGAGATTTTGAAACTCTTCAGATGAAGAAAGGAGAAACAATAAATGACTACTTTGGAAAAGTGATGACAATGGTAAACAAGATGCGTCTTCTCGGTGAGAAAACCACAAATTACATTGTGGTTGAGAAAATACTAAGGTTCTTGACTCCCAAGTTTAACTATGTGGTTTACTCAATTGAGTAGTCTAATATAGTTGAAGATATGTCCATAGATGAACTATAGAGTTCCTTGCTCATGCATGAGCAAAGAATTAACAGGACCAGTGCAGTTGAAGAAATGCAGGCACTGAAAGTTTCCACTTTTAATGAGTCTTCAAACACAAGAGGAAGAGGTAGAGGCCGTGGTGGACGTGGAAGAGGTCGAGGACAACACTCTTACAACAGAAACTACAGAAAAGATGAAGATAAGGAGTGGAGTAGAGAAGGAACTAAATCATTTTCTCAAACTCAAAGGGATGATGATCAAAACAAGAAGAGACATTTCGACAAATCAAAGGTCGAATGTTACAGATGTGGGAACTTAGGTCATTACAAAAATGAGTGTTACATAAAAATGACTAAAAAGAATGGTGAAAGATCCAACTTTGTAGAAAAGGGAAAGGACAAAGAGGATGAGACTTTGTTGATGGCCTTCCATGCAATGGAAGACATAGATAAAGACACCTGGTACGTGGACACAGGTTGTAGTAACCATATGAGGGGTTGTAAGTCATCCTTCTCTAATCTAGATGAGAGTTTCACCACTTTTGTTAGTTTTGGTGATCGATCAACTGTGAAGGTTGAAGGAAGGGGTGATATTCAGATAAAAACTAAGAATGAGTTCATTAAGGTAATATCTAATGTATTTTACATACCTCACCTAAAAAAATCTGCTAAGTACTTACCAGTTGCAAGACAAAGGTTACACGATCACAATTAAAAAGGGAGAGTGTGAGATTTATGATTCCAAACGTGAATCAATTGCAGTGGTGCAGATGACAAGAAATCAACTCTTCCCTCTCAAAATTAAATCAGTGCAAATATGTTTGATGGCCAAAGAAAATGTTTTAGTGTGTAGATGGTATGAAAGCTATGGGCATCTTCATTTCAACGACCTCAGGACTTTAAAACAAAAGCACATGGTGGAAGGACTACTTGAAATCACAATGCCTTCCTCAACAACATGGGAGAACTACAACATAGGGAAACATGACCGTGATATGTTTCTTATAGGAAAATCAACAAGAGCTCATAAGATCTTGTGGCTGATTCACTCAGATCTTTGTGGTCCAATGTCCCCTACATCTAATGGAGGTGAGAGATTCTTCATAACCTTCATAAATGACTATAGTAGAAAATTTTTGGTGTATTTTTTGCAGGAAAAGTTAGAAGTTTTTGAAGCTTTCAAAAACTTCACTTCTCTACTGGAGACACAGACAGAAAAAGGATCAAATGTCTACGAATAGATCGAGGAGGAGAGTTTTGTTCTAAGGAGTTTTTTGAGTTTTGCAATGAAAAGAGAATTAGGAGACAACTAACAACAACTTATACACCACAACAAAATAGTGTATGTGAAAGGAAGAATCGTACTATAGTCAATAAGGTAAGGAGTTTACACGCAACAAGATAGGTTCCCAAAGTTTTTTGGCTTGAAGTTAGGATAGTTCACATTCTTAATAGAAGTCCAACATTTTCTGTTAAGAATATGACTCCACAAGAAGCATGGAATGGAAAGAAGCCAACTGTAGATCATTTCAAGGTATTTGGTTGCATAACCTATGCACACATACCTGATCAGAGAAGGAAAAAGCTAGATGACAAGATTGAGAAATGCGTGTTCCTAGGGGTAAGTGAATTGTCAAAAGCTTATAAACTATTTAACCTAGTTTCAGGAAAGATAGTGATAAGTCGTGATGTGGTGTTTGACGAGAACAAAAGGTGGAATTGGGGAGAACAACCAGAAACACCAAAGAATGTGCCAATGGAAAGTGAAGCAGATGATGAAAGGACAACTCAGATGACTGAGACTCAAATCACTCATCCACTAACATTGTCACAGGAGCCTCAAGCTCACACATCAGCTCAAAGTGACGAGGAATCTAAAGAAATGGGGGTTTACAATCTGAGAAACCCTCAAATACTGACAAGGCCTCCCTGTATGATGAACTATGAGACAACTTTCAGTGGTTCAGATGAAGACACTGCCAACTTTGTCTTGTTTGTTGGTAGTGATCCCATCACCTTTGATGAAGCTGTGAAGGAAGATAAATGGAAGGAGGCAATGGAAAGTGAGATACTATCAATTGAGAAGAATAACACTTGGAAGCTCACTGATTTACCTAAAGGGCAAAAGTAGATTGGGGTAAAGTGGGTATTCAAAACAAAAGTGTATGAAAGAGGAGATGTTGACAAATATAAAGCTCGTTTGGTGGCTAAAGGATACAAACAAAAGCAGGACATAGACTATAATGAAGTCTTTGCACCTGTAGCAAGACATGAAACCATAAGAATGCTCATATCCTTGGCTGCGAAAAAATCCTGAAAGATTCTACAGATGAATGTAAAGTCTACTTTTCTCCATGGAGAATTGTAGGAAAAGGTTTATGTTGAACAACCTCATGGTTTTGTTCAAAAGGGAAAAGAAGAAAAAGTGTTAAAGTTGAAGAAAGCACTCAATGGCCTGAAGTAGACTCCACAAGCATGGTACAATAGAATTAACACTTATTTTGCCAAGTTAGGTTTTGGGAAATGTCCCTCAAAAAATACACTGTACACTAAGGTTGGAACTGGAGGTAAACTTCTAAGTTGATGAACTAATCTATACATGAAACAATCAAGAAATACTGAATGAGTTCAAAAACTCAATGATGAGAGAATTCGAGATGACAGATCTAGGACTACTGCACTACTTCTTGGGGATATTAGTAATTCAAAACTCTTTTGCTAACTTCATTTACCAAAAGAAATATGTACATGAGGTGCTTGAAATATTTCAGATGGAAGACTATCGAGCTATTAGGACTCCATTTGAACCTGGATTAAAAATTAGCAAGGATGAAGGAAGAAGAAAGGTTGATAACATTTTCTTCAAACAAATCGTTGGAAGTCTCATGTATCTTACTTCAACTAGACCATACATCATGTATGGTGTAAGCCTGATAAGTAGATACATGAAAAATCCAACAGAGTTGCACCTGAATGCAGCAAGAAGAATTCTAAAATACGTAAAGGGGATACTAGACTATGAGGTGTTCTATAAGAAAGGTGACAACTTATATTTCTATGGTTACACTGACAGTGATTATATAGGAGATCTAAATGACATAAAGAGCACATCAGGTCATGCTTATGAGTTAAAGCTCAGGAGCTATCTCATGGTCCTCAAAGAATCTACCTATAGTAACTCTATCAACTACTAAAGCTGAGTATATGTCAACAACATCAAGCTCCTTCCAAGGGATCTAGATGAAGAAAATGTTTGTAATCCTAGGAATGAAGCAAGACAGCCCTACGATAATCTATTGTGATAACATGTATACTATCAAACTATTTAAAAATCCAGTAATGCATGGGAGGAGCAAACACATAGATGTCGAATTTCATTTTTTTCGTGACTTATGTCAAGATGGGGTTATTGAGTTGAAGTATTACAAAAGTTCAAAACAAGTAGCAGATATTCTAACAAAACCCCTCAAGCAACCAAGTTTTGAGAAACTTTGGAAGTTGCTTAGAATGTGCTCAATCCTAAGTCTCGAACAAGGGAGGATTGCTCAAAGTTGAAGACCAATCAAGAAACCTTAAACTGTTTTTTCAATAGAAAAATCAGTTTAAGGGAGGGTGTTGAAAGTAGCTGCTCCTATTGCTATTGCTATTGCCTTAATTTTATGATTGTTTTCAACAATCTATGTTTTCATGAGTGGTGTAAGCACGAGTTTTTAGTTTTAAGGAGTGATGTTTTCCACTCTTGAAATTCTGTAAAATTGTTGAAATTTCAACTGTTTGTTTTCTATAAATTGATGTAATAAAAAATTGAAAATATAAGTAGAAAAATTGTTTTTAGTCTCCAAAATATGTGTGAACTTAATCTTCAAAATTGAGATAAATAATAAAAATATTTAGAAAACTTACCCAACATCTAAGAGAGAAGTTTATAAAACTAACCCAACATGATTACCAATTTTTTTACGAGTATTTACTTGATACGAAAAATTGAGAATAAAAAATGTAGATACTTATTTTATAATATTAGATGGGATAAAGATAAATATAGTATCTTTTATCTTATTTTAATTACAATATTTTTCATATAAAAATTATTTATTTAAATTTTAAAAATTAAAAAATTATAATTATTTTATTATTTTAAATTAATTTTTAATAATATTCTATCAATATGGTTTACTATAAAAAAATTATACTTTTATTGTTATATATATTGTATTTTTATTCCCATAACCTTAACCGTTGTATGCAACATTCTATCCTCGGTAACCCACCGACGTTTTTGGCTGAATCTAACATCTCTTGTTCATTCACAGTTCAAATCTTCTCACAAATCTCAACCTCATCTCTCCCGATCTTTCTCCGTTTTGTTTTCAAAACTTCCCATTTTTTGGTTTTACTGTTAAACCAATCATTCTTATTATTTTCATATCCCTCCACTAAATATCTATTCCCTACATCCATATCGAACTGAAAGCCACTACTTGAATTTGGATCAAAAAATACAAACAGAAAAACTGTTTGTTTAAAGAAACAGAAGATTACAGATTTCCAAAAAAAAAAAAAACAAAACATAGGCTTTCATCGTCTGGGTATAAAAAAGATAGTATTTAAAGTGAAAAAGCATCCAAAGACACTAGTGGTGTACAACACAAGGAAAAGTTAATCTCTTTCCCTGACTTTCTATTCCCATTTTCAAGCACTCTAGTCCTTCTAAACGACCTTTACCTCTCTCTGGGTTTCATCTATGGCTTGCAAATTTATCAGTTTCTTCAAGAAGTTCCCAGTTATCTTCCTTTTTATGTCATTGTTCTTGATACAATTTGGTTTCTCTGAGGAAATTCCCATTAACATCGAACATATGGGATCGCACGCATCAAACTGTAGCAACCGTTGGATCTATATCAGACAATTACCGTCAAGATTCAACCTCGATATTCTGGCTAACTGCTCCGAGTACCCACTTTTCGGTGATTTTTGTCCTTACTTGGCCAATCATGGTCTTGGTCCAAAAACCCACAATCGTTCTCAAAGCTGGTACAGAACCGACCCATTAATGCTCGAGCTCATATTCCATCGTCGAATGCTTGAATACCCATGTCTCACTTCAGATCCTAATGCCGCCGATGCCATCTATCTTCCTTATTATGCCGGAATTGATGCTATGCGATACCTCTACGGTCCAGAGGTCAATTCGAGTGCCGAACATGGACTTGAATTGTATCAATTCTTAAAAGAAGACATGCCCGAGATATGGGATCGTCATCTGGGTCTAAACCATTTCTTGGTTTTGGGTCGACCCGCTTGGGACTTCTCTCAAACCTTATCCAATGATCCACCAGTTTGGGGCACTTCGTTTCTCGAATTGCCCGAGTTCTTCAATATAAATGCTTTGACAGTCGAGTCTCGGGCTTGGCCATGGCAAGAACATGCTGTGCCATATCCGACATCGTTTCACCCATCAAGTATCTCTCTATTGGAATCTTGGGTACAGAGAGTTAAACGGTCAAAACGCACCACTTTAGCCCTCTTTGTTGGTGGTGGAGGAATTGCTGCAACTCCCAATATACGAAGAAGCATTAGAAATGAATGTGAAAATAACACTCTGAATTCAACTAACAATGTTAAGTTTGATTTCTATGGTGGATATTCAAGTTTGTGTGAGATTGTGGATTGTTCAAATGGGATTTGTGAACACGACCCAATAATGTTCATGAAGCCAATGTTACAGGCAAGCTTTTGTTTACAACCACCTGGTGATACTCCAACTCGGAAGTCTACATTTGACAGTATTATTGCTGGGTGTATTCCAGTCTTCTTTGAGGAACAATCTGCCAAGTCTCAGTATGGCTGGCACATATCTGAGGATGAATTTGATGAGCTCTCTGTGTTTATTCCAAAGGAGGAAGTAGTTTATAAAGGGCTGAAAATTTTTGATGTGATAAAGAGCATACCAAGAGCTAAGGTTAGGAAAATGAGAGAAAAACTGATTCGTTTGATTCCAGGAATTATGTATAGGAGGCATGGAGGAACTATGGGCTTGAGAGGTAAAAAGGATGCATTTGATATTGCCATTGAAGGCACACTGCAAAAGGTTAAGGCCAGAATCAATGATGGTTTTTGATCATTCACTACTTGTGTATTTGCATCGTCTGTTTTTTTTTTAGTTCAATCGATAAGCACCAAGGGCATGATGAGGGATGAAATTGGTAAGACTCGATCATATTTCTTCTATTAGACTTAAACAATTGAGTTATCATGATTGATAACTATACAAAAGGGCTTGTTATTTGCATTTTCGTTGTATCTATTTCAGGTTTTAATTAGCCTTTTTATTTTGGTATGTTTGTTTTTTTGTTTAGTTATTTTCCCTTTGTAGAATGCGAAGAGAGGTTATGTAAGTTTATTTTACTGCTAATGAGAGGGTATAATGTATATAATAACTATGTAAAGTACAACTACTTGTGTGTAGTAGAAATTAAAACAGCAAACAACTTTGGTTGAAGAATTTTAATTTGGTTGAAGAATTTTAATCAGTATTCATGAGACTGTTTATACAAATGTTGATGCAAATTATCAAAACCCAGAAGAAAACATTATTCCCACTGTGGAAAAAAGAGTAAGTGTTGTTGCGAGTATAGGAGTTAAAATGAAACAAAATTCAAGTAATAAAAAAAGTAGCCGATGAGAATACCTTCGAATTGATGAGACAATACGGAGGATCGTATATGCTACAAGAAAGTTGAGACATCAATCCCAAATGCCGAGGTTTTTTAGATCAAAGGATTAGTACTCATTTTGAGTATTTAATGTGGGGTTGGAATTTGAACATTGTTATGTCTAGACTCCAAGCCATTTAGCATATTATGTCTAGTGAATTATTGTAAGTTTATACCAAAAGGATGTTGTCCGAGAAGAACAAGCAACTAATTCTTCTTCTAAAAATTGAAACAGTTAATTATTCTCTTATATATTATATTTGGAACTTAACAAATTTTTATGATCAAAAGAATAGTTCTACCAGAAGCTTCAAGTTTAAAGTTCCATGACATCTTCCAGTAGTTCCTCTTCTGATAGAAGTGCAAATCGACCAGACAAAATAATTGCTACCCTCTTGCTCTGAAGTTCATATTGGGGAAAATAATCAAATGAATCTAAAATCCAAATTTATGTACCAACCAAATGATATTTGTATCTTAAAGAAAATAAAAGCACTTATTAAAGAGTTAATAAGTATGAAGCATCGCATAGGCCTTCATGTTTTTGTATGAACATATAATACCTTGTGCAGTGCATAATGACAACAGCATAGATAGTACTCCCATCGTCATAAACAACGCTACAATCTTCATTGGCACTCTTTACCTGAAAATAATGAGCACACAATGAATTTAATAGCATTATTAGGTTTCAAACATTTGTCTAAACCAGCTTTTCTTAATACAAACCCTATTATTGACATGGGTAAGAATATAGAATCTTAAAAGAAAGAAAGAAAGAAAGAAAGAAAAACCTGGTCTCGAAATGGCTCTGGCATGCTGTAGTTGCAGCTATCCATTGCTTTCCTGGCCATAAATCAACACATGCAAGTAGAAAAACGCATTAAAGGCAAGAATTACAGCATTCAAGAGTACATATTAGCAAAAGGAAAGTACCACATTGTTCTCTAAAATGGCCTTTTTCAGATGAAGTATCATACTATTGGCAGAGAAAGAACTGTTGTCGTTTCCCAAAGCCTATATCCGTGTGAATTACTGTAAATCACAAATTTATTAAAATCTTTTTGTCACAGTTCACTAAAAATGTACATATTAATTCCGTTGTTTTACGAAAGTATCTCATTATTTTCTCATTTCTTTAAATACATGTATAAGTAAATTTTAAACCAACAAAAAAAAAATCTATTTCTTTGCCAATTAAAAAATCATATGATATAAATTTACACTCACATACATTATTTATATGATTACACGTGTCATAATATCTTAAAAAATAAATTAACTAATTATTTTTTAAAATAATTTTATTATTTATCACAATATATATAAAAAATATGATTATAAAAATATGTATAAATTCAAGTATTATTAGCATTTATTATTTATTAAATGATACACATGTTCTTCGTTAAACATACAGGATAAAAATGTGCAAGAAATTAAAATTAAGTGTATTTTTATAAAATAAGAGATCTGTGACATAATAATAATAATAATAATAATAATAATAATAATAATAATAATAATAATAATAATAATAATAATAATAATAATAATAATAATAAATAAATAAATAAAGGTACTGAAATATACGCGCTTCTAAAATTGTGGGCTAAGTTAAGATGACAAAAAGAAAATTACAATTTCTTCGAAACAAATTAGACTAAATTGTTTAAATAAAAAAGCAATTGACAAGAAGAAGAAATAAGAAATACAAGGTGTTTCTGGTATATGCGGGTTTGACATTTAGTGGCCATTGCAGACAACCACAGCACCATAAATCTCATCTATACTCATCTCACCTCTCTTTTCTTAGACCACAATTTCCACCATATCCACAAATACCACCTCCGTTTGAAATCTCAGTAATTCATCAAATCCCGAAATCTCTAGTGAAGTCCTTAAAACACATCAGCACCTCTATGTGACTTGGGAACCTTCTCAAGTCTCTGTCTTTATCATCTTCTCCGGCTACAAATGGGTAGTCACGATAACTCATTACTTCTTTGGGAAGGTTCTGTTGGAATATTATGGATCAAAATTCTCAATAATCAAGAACATTTAAGAATAATTTTCCAAAAACACTTAGAAACTCTCAAATTTTTGTTTCTGATTTCTTTAACTTGATTATTACATTGCTACTGAGAGTTATTTATAGAAACAACTAATAAATCTAAGCTATACAATATAAACCTACCAAAACAATCTAAACCATACACCTATCTCCTTACCTAACCCATTGATTTTCTTCTTTCTACCAACCATGAGTTGTATCCTTATCAATCCATATCATCACCATATAAGCTTCCATGAGTCGGACTTCAAATGGGCTAGAATATTTCAAAGAGTTTTTATTTTTATTTTTTGGACTTGTAAACAAGTTTACAAACCAATACTCCCCCTTAAACTTATTTTATGATGCCGAGCAAATTTCTCAATCTGATAAAGTCTTCTTACTTGAGCGGTTTAGTGAAGATGTCGGCAATTTGATCTTGTGATTTTACATACTTGAGTTGTACATCCTTTCTTGTAATGCACTCCCTAATGTAATGATATCGAGTATCTATATGTTTGCTTCGATCATGGAAAACATGATTTTTGGCTAAAGCAATGGTTGACTTGTTGTCGACACATATTTTGGTTGGCTCTTCTTGTGTCATACTTAGCTCCTTTAACAAGTTTCTCAGCCAAATTGCATGGAAAACACATGAGGTAGCTGCTACATATTCTGCTTCACAGCTAGACAAGGTGACAATCGGTTGTTTTTCGACATCCATGTAAAAGTAGTATCTCCCATGAAAAACACAAATCTGGAAGTACTTTTTCGATCGTCTATATCTCCACCAAAATCACTATCGCTATATCCAACAAGCTTGTAATCATTGGAAGCTTAATAGAACAAACTAAAATTAATTGTACCTTTTAGATAGCGTATGATTCTTTTTGCAGCTTTGAAATGGGTGATTGTCGGTTTCTCCATATAGCAGCTAATCAATCCAACAACATACAAGATGTGAGGCCTTGTGCATGTGAGATAACGCAGACTTCCAACTAAACTTTTGAAAAATGTTGGATCCACACTTTCACCATCTTCATGCTTGGATAGTTTGATTCCATATTCCACTGGTGTGTGTTGATCGGCTTGCAATCGTTCATCTTGATCTTCTTTAGTATCTCTCTTGCATAGCTTTCTTGAGAGATGAATATGCCTTCTTCTTTTTGTCTCACTTCAATTCCAAGGTAGTATGACATTAACCTGATATCTGTCATTTCGAACTCTCGGGTCATCACCTTCTTAAAATCTTCAAATAGCTTCAGATTACTTCCGGTGAAGATGAGATCATCTACGTATAGAAAAACGATTAGAATATCGCCATCTTTAATCTTTACATAGAGTGAATGTTCATAGGGACACTTGGTGAAGTTGTTCTCCAGAAAGTACTTGTCGATAAACTTATTCCATGCTCTTGGTGCTTGCTTTAACCCATAAACCCATAAAGAGTTTTCTTCAACTTCAACACCTTGTCTTTGTGACCTTTTGCTTCATAGCCTGATGATTTCTTAATGTAGACTTCTTCTTCAAGGACTCCGTTTAGATAAACAGATTTTACATCAATTTGATGTATCTTCCACTTATTTTGATTTGCCAAAGAAATGATTAGTCTTATAGTTTCTAATCGAGCAACATGAGCAAATACCTCATCATAATCAATTCCAGCCTTTTGACTATATCATTTTGCTACTAGCCTCGCCTTGTGCCTTTCAATCTCTCCCTTAGCATTCCTCGTTGTCTTGTACACCTATTTGACACCTATTGCCTTATGCCCTTTGGGAAGTGAAACAGGTTCCCATGTGTTGTTCTTCTCAATTGCATTGATTTCTTCATTCATCGCATCTCTCTACTTCTTCTCTTGTACAGCTTCTTGAAAGCTCACTGGTTCACAATCAACAAAGAGACAGAATAAGGTAAGATTATCTTGTCGTTCTGTTACCTCATAAAGATCTTGGAGATTTCATGTACGTGTCACGACTCTTTCACTTCCACTCGAAGATGATGATGGATTTTCATGAGTGGTTGGCATTGGTGAAGTAAGTGGAGTCGTTGGCTCTTATTGAATTTCTACAGATTGCTCCCTTATTGTCTGCTCATCTTCTTTAAACCGAGGAAAGAAATTGAAGTTATCTGAATGAGAGTTAAAATCACATTCTCCTTCTTCATCAAATATCACATCTCGACTAATCACAATATTTTTATTGTGTGGGTTGTACAACTTATAGCCCTTTGAATTAGCATCATAACCGATGAAGATAAAACTCTCGCTTTTATCATCAAGTTTCGTTCTTCTCTCATCCGGTACATGAACATGGGCTATACTTCTAAAGACTCTTAGGTGGGAAATACCAGGCTTTCTTCCACTCCATGCCTCTTACGGTGTTTTTGCCCATACACTTGATGAGTGCCCAAAAAGCACTAAAATTACCATGATTTTATGCACATTAATTGATTAAAAATATATATATTTATATGTTTTATCATATATTTATATAAATTTGTCTTTTTCAGAATCACATGTATTTTTATTATTTTTCAGGTATTTTCGCTTAAAAACGTAACTTAAATACTCAAAGAGAAATACTGGAAGCAATACATCACAAATATATTAATAAATAAATGAGTAAAGGTCAACAAATATGGAAAAATTGGACAAAATGGATTAAAAAGTTCAAAAATGTTAAAAAGGAGTAAAACGCACCGCCGAACCACCCAATCCGCGTGTATCACGCCCACGCCACACCGAGCCCCGCGCACACCACGCACGCCGCTACCATTTCGCCCCATTTTTGCGTGCAACCGCTCCCATGATGTTAGCAATCATCACTCAGTATTTTCATCATTTTTTAACATTTTTTCACCCACTTTTTCTCTCCATCCTCACCTATAAATACCCCCATTCTCTTCACTTCATACCACACCTCAAAACACATTCTCTTCTCTCTTTCTTTCTCTCTTTTCTTAGTTTTTTTAGTTTTTCTTATTTTTTAGCTAGTTTCTCTTAGTTTTAGAGTTCTTCTCTTTTTGAGAAGAACTAGTTATGTTTTTTTAATTTATTTGTTTTTGATTCAATAAATGGGAGTGCAAATTTCGTTTGGAGGTTTTCCAAAGAATCTGAATAGCATCAAGCAATCTTGTAAGGATTTTATTTTCTTTACGTTATTTTTTATGCTTTATTCTTACATGTTATATTTAATTTGTATGTGATTAAATTTAACTTTGTTGTTGTTGTAAACATGATATAATAATAATGTTGTTATGCTCGAGAAATATTAAATAGGTAAAAATCTCTAAAATAAATTGATTTTATTTTTATTCAAGATTTTATATTAAGAATGTTAGAGAGAGATATATTATTTTTCATTACAAACTTAAATCTGAAAATTAGATTTTAAGGTTTAGTTATCCGGTCTAATTTAGAGTAGTGCTATTTTATTTGTTGGTACAATCGCCCAGTAGTTAGAATGAAGCTCTATTTCAAAAGTTTTTATAAGAATTATTATCTGAAAATGTATTGACAACATGTTTTCAGTAGTGGTTTTAAAACTTGAAAGTTAGTACTTAGATAATTAAATTCTTAGGTTTAATTTAGACACCTTGAATAAAGTTTAAACTGTCTAACCCCACTAAATGTGGAATTTAAATGGTTCATTTTAAATCTCTTAGAAAAAGAAATTAATTTAATTAATCAAAGTAGTTATCAACCCCACCCATAGGCGTTAATTGATTTGTTTAGTTAACAAAGAATATCTAACCCCACCAAAGGTGGTATTCATACAAAAAAAGGGAGAATCAATAAATATCAATTCATATATTTAATAACGTAAATAATATGAACAAGCATAATTAACTTAGTTATTATATCCATAAATACTCCACTATTATAAATGATAAAATTTGCATAAATATTTATTGAATCTATGTTTATTTTTATGTCAGTAGATTAAAAACACAAAACCCAAAATATCGTGACAGGATGTTTAGGATTTAATTTCATTTTTAAAAGTTTGAATAATAAATTAAAAACCATATACATTCCTTCCTTAGATCGACCTTGGGATTATACTTATCATTTTCTACGAAATGATTCGTGCACTTGCGAGAGTTTTATAAATATAAAATCAAAGTATTGGCAAAATCGGCGATGCCGGTTTTTGCTCATCAATACTTCTTGTTGGAGATCGGTTTGACAAGTAAACTACACATGCTACTACTTTTGCCCAAAACTCTTTGGGTAGTTTCTTGCTTTTGAGCATGCTTCGTGCCATATTGAGGATTGTTTGGTTCTTTCTTTCAGCTATACCATTCTGTTGGGGGGATCTTGAAACTATTAAATATCTATGAATTCCATTTGCTTCACAGAACTATTGAAACTCCTTAGATGTAAATTCTCCACCTCGGTCTGATCTCATGGCTTTGATTTTTCTGTTGCTTTCTCTCTCCACTGTAGCTTTGAAGCTTTTGAATACTTCAAAAACTTATGATTTCTATTTCAAGAAATATACCCAAGTTTTTCTTGAAAAATCATCAATAAAAAGAAGAAAACAGTTACTGTTACCAAGAGAGCTAGGCTTGATAGGTCCGTACACATCAGTATGGATTAGCTCGAGTGGCTTCTTGGCTCTTGAGTCTGACTCCTTTGGAAAGCTTTTTCTGAATTGCTTCCCGAGTAGGCACCCTTCACAAAGTTGATCAGGATGGTTAATGCAAGGTAGTTCCTTCACTATCTCCTTCTTAGACAACAGATCCAATCCTCCAAAATTGAGATGTCCGAATTAAAGATGCCATATCCACGATGCATCTTTATAGTAGGCTTTCAGACACTTTGCAATTTCATTTTGTATATTGATCAAGAACATTCTATTCTTTGACATCGGCACGTTAGCAATGAGGTTATTCTTATTATTTTTTATAGAAAGATTACAATCCTTCGTATGAATATCATAACCTTTCTCTAACAGTTGTCCTAAACTTAAGATGTTACTTTTCATATTTGGGACATAGTAAATATTGGAAATAAATTGATGTTGCCCATCTTTCAAACGAATAAGAATGTTACCTCTTCCTTTCACTGCTACGTTTGAATTATCTCCAAATGAGACATTTTCACTTACTGACTCATCTAGTTCCACGAACATGTCTTTCCTTCCACACATATGGTTGCTTGCACCGCTGTCAAGATACCAGGCATTTGGTTGACTACTATCACCCTCTTTCCGTGCTAGAAAAAGAGTTTCTTTCTCATCGATCTTCACCTCTATGTAATTGATTTTCTCATCTACTCTATCATTGGGAGCTCTACATTCTGAAGCATAATGTCCAAATTTTTGACAATTATAGCATTAAACTTGAGATTTGCCATACCTTGAGTTCATATTACCTCTTCCACGACTTTGTGTTGAGCCTTTTGCTCTCTCAAAGTTGTTGGAGTTGTAATTCCAACCATGTCCACGACTGTGGCTTCCACCTCGTCCACGGCCTCTACCTCTACCTCGGCCATGTTGGTTTCTGCCATTGCCTTGGCTTTCATGCTTATCCTTGAATTGCATCTTGAAGAGTTGCTCAATGATCCCTTGCTTCTTCTTATGCTTTTCTTCATATGCTTGTAATGACCCATTAAGTTCATCAATAGTCATTTCTTCCAAATCTTTTGTTTCCTCAATCGTCACGACGATGTGTTCAAATTTAGAATCTAATGAATGAAGTATCTTATCCATTATTCTAACATCTCCCAACATCTCACTATTTCTTTTTAATTGATTAGAAACAACTGCAACTCTCGAGAAATAGTCGGAAATAGATTCGGAAGCTTTTATATGTAGAGATTCAAACTCACCTCTTAGTGTTTGGAGACGAACCTTCTTCACTTTCTCGGCTCCTTTGAAAGAAATTTGAAGCTTATTCCATGCTACTTTGGAAGATGTTGCATCTGAAATCTTCTCAAACCCATCATCATTTAAGGCTTGATAGATAAGAAAAAGAGTTTTCTTGTCTCTCTTTCTCAAATCTTTCAAAGATTATTTTTGCACTTGCATTAGAATAGCTTCATCGTCTAGCTCACTTAAGCCTTTCTCTAAGACTTCCCACACATCATGTGCACCCAAAAGAGCATTCATCTTGATGCTCCAATTATCATAGTTGTCGTTGTTGAGTGTCGGGACTTGAAACGATGACATACCTCCATTTGATATAACTCTAAATATAGTAAGAATTTATAAATTCTGATCGCAAAGATAGATTTACAACATCAAAAAACCTTGAGAGGAACTCCAGGGAAAAATCTGATTTTTTGGTCAACGGTCAAAGTCAACTGTCTCGGCGGCTCAGTCAAATGGCTTGACGGCTCAGTCAATAGGCTTCACGACTCGGTCAACTCAGCTCCAACTCGACTGACTCGGTGAGTTAACTCACTTTCTAGCAGAACCGTTTGGAGGATCGTGGCGGCACGTCCGAACTTCGATCGGGATGATTCTCGCGGCGTCGGATTTGTCTCATCGAGAGCTTCAATTTGGTATACAATAATTTATATTTATGTTTCCAACTACAACTCTGATACCACTTTGTTGAAATATTATAGATCAAAACTCTCAATAATCAAGAACAATCAAAAACAATTTTCTAGAAACACTCAGAAACTCTCAAATTTTCATTTCTGATTTCTTTAACTTGATTATTACATTGCTACTGAGAGGTATTTATAGAAACAACTAATAAATCTAAGCCATACAATATAAACTTACCAAAACAATCTAAACCATACACATATCTCCTTACTTAACCCATTGATTTTTTCCTTCCCACCAACCATGAGCTGTATCCTTATCAATCCAGTTCATCACCATAGAAGCTTACATGAGCTGGACTTCAAATGGGCTAGAATATTTCAAAAAGTTTTTTTATTTCTTTGGACTTGTAAACAAGTTTACAAACCAATAGGTTCATAGAGACTCGAATGGACCAAGACTTCAAACGGGTCAGACTCTACCTTGGGATTCTACACCCAGGTCTCACCAACTTGGTATACTCGCTCGAATACCACAACCTTTTGGCCTACCCGCCGTAGTTAACGAGTGGCAATGATCTCGGCCGAATCTACTCCGATCACCGCAACTTTGTTGTTTTGGAACAAGATCCCAATAAGCATTTGACATTGCTATAGACTATAGTTGCTTAAATGACTGACACATAATAAAAGAGCAAGTTTAATTGCTAATAAATTTACTTTATATCACATAATAAAGTCCTATCACATAACATATCATTAATAAGTAAATTTTGTGCATTCATCATTTTTCCATGGAAAAAAGTTTCTTAATAAGTATAATAAATATATTAGAAGATGAATAGTTTTTTAAAAATTAAATTTGATGACTGATTGTTTAAAACTTTAGAATTTTTATTGTAAAATATAACTCTTAAAATTCATAAAATATAAAATTTCAACCTATTTATTTAATTAATTTTACTTTTAATCTCAATAAAAAAATATTTATTTATTTTATAAAAATATAGATACATGTTTTTTTTAAGGTTTAAAAATAAAACTTTGAAGTAAATTACTAAAAAAAAAATTTGTTTTTTGGAGTAGCCGATATTAATTATTGAGGAAGAGCATAGCTAACTAAAAGTTAAATAGAGTGACGAATGTAGAATGTGTAACCATGACAAACATGTTCCATTTAAAACTATGAACAATATACTCGTTAGACATGATATATAACATCCATATTTACTCCAAAAACCGAGGAACATCCAAAAAGTCAGTTAATCCATGTAAATTTGAGGACGCATAAAAAAACATTTTTATATGAAGATAAATAAAAAATGTATATGTTTCTTTTATTGCCATCCCTTCTCGTCTCTACCCATGTTATTAACATGGACTAACATGTCAGTTTGGTCTAGTACTAATGAACAATTTCTCTATCCACATAAGATACTAAGAATTGAAGTCAGTCAAACAATGTTATATATATATATACCTTCATTTCCTTCCTTTGAAGGATAATTACACTATTGAAAACAAAATCCATTATATTCTGTATGTGCAATTCTGATCAAAAAGAGAAACTAGAAGATCCACATTATTTCTTTCTTCCCCTTTCAGCCCTATCTTTTTCGGGTCCACTCTAATAATTAACAGGCACCCATACACTAGCTTTTATAGTTCGCTATGCATTCACTTCTCTTCACTGTGGAGAAAAATCGAACATCAACTTCGATCTCCAGTTACAATCAAAACATATTCCTCTTCTTGAATGGACTTGACAGAAAAACATTATAAATGAAAAGTTAAAATGAGAAATAAAATTATGGATAATCACGTTATCGTAGATCAAATGTTTTGAATATCTTACCTTCTCATGTAATTGTTCGGATCAAAAGGTGGGAACTGCTCAGAACGGTGGACACATTCACGTACGAGTTGAATACTCTCTTGCCATTTAACTAAATCGATTTTATCTACTTTCATATCACATACTACACATTTGTGTGCAAGACCCCCAACCTGCATGATCTGCAGTTTACAATCTGTGCACCATAACAAGTGTTTGCATGGAAAGTTGGCCCATAACATCATACGCTGATTACATGAAAAACATTTTCCCACTTTGAGGTTTTCTCGATAAGCCTGCATTACCATAATAACTATTATTAAGTAAAACCAACATGATATAATGCATATGTTTTGACAAATCTAACAGAGATAATCAGTTACTTCACCACTTACTTTATAGAAATCAAACTCCCGAAGAAAGTACCGGGATGGATTGTTCCTTTGTCTGGCAAGGGCTTCCAGAACCAGATGTTGTTGGTGCCTTTTAACTTTTCCAATAACCTCCTTTGCATGCCCTCCTTTTACATCCTTGGAACCCTTCATACTTGCATTGTACTCTTCCTGTGGCAAGGGTTTAGGGTCTTCTTCCAAGAATTCAAGAAACCTTTCCCGTTCACATGGCAACAATATCTCCTCTGGAGACAAATTCTCATCACAACACATTTTGGATAGGTTCATTTCCTTAAGGCTATTGCAACTCAAGACACCATTTTCCAATTTAGTGTCCTTCAAACACTTGAAGTCAGTAGAACCACCACCATGACCATCATCAATTGATGTAGAAGAGGATGTAGCATTAGAGGCTTCATACGTTTTTCTGACAGTATTAGGCCTAGGATTTAGCACAAGGACCACATGATTGGCAGGACCACATCTTCCTATGGGAACAACCTTTGTGTAACAAAGGTCAGAGAAACATTTGATAAAATCATTGAGCTTAGAGTATCCAAGAGAAGCATGATCCAGTTTCAAACCAAATTTAGCCATGAAGTCTCCCTTAAGAGATGACAGAGCATATTCTCCATCCCTTGAATCCTTTGACAGGTGATGCAAGAAGCTAGGAAACCACTTCTTAAAAATCTTTAGCCATAAAGGCCTGTTTTCATCCTTCAAGGCATGGCTTATGCATTCTTGGGATTCGTTGAAACATGTCTGCGGTAGACTTTGTACAAACTTATCAGCCCAAGATGTTTGTTCAAGTGATCCAATTTTCATGATCTCTGTTGGTGTCTCTGCTTGTGTTTGAGATTGACAATTTTTCTCCAGTTTGTTTTCTTGTGATGAAAGTTTGTCTTCAATCATTAAAAGACATTTTGGGATTACGCTTTTAATCTCAACTTGCTTGTCCATTACAGAGACAAAGTGTTTTTGAACAGCAGCAAAAACAGATCTCTCGTCTTTGAAGGTAACAAAACCAAATCCTCGAGACTGTATCTGATTTCCTGCCTGAACTACAACCACTTCAGCATCTTCCACTAATCCAAATTGGTCTTCAAATAACTTGGCCAATGAATCTGTTTTACACATGGCAATTGCCAACAATGAAAGAAAGACCATTATGCATAGGAATGCAGTGAAGCCAATATGAGTTTGAAATAGATAAAATTAAAGTTTCAACATGTTGCTAACCAGAGTCCAACGAAGAAGGAAGTCCTCCAACGAAAATTTTTCTTTTGAGATATTTTGCAGCAGGATAATGTTTGTGATCGGTTCCTTGTTTAGCAAGACCCTCTTCATTGTGGGAATAAAAGCACTTGGTCCCCCTGACGCATCCACGAGGTGAGTAAAAGAATTTACAAATCTCTGTCTTTGTGCTGAAAAGAATTTCATAGGCACTAAATAATTATGAGTTTCACATGGTCACAACATATATACCAATAAACAATAATTACCATATTACTTCTATGACTCTAATCCCGGCAGTCACCTGTAAGAAGAGGTCTCTGCATCTTTCATGGTAAGAAGTGCTTCACGATTGTCCGAGAAAATCTCATGGCTATGCAAAGAAGCCAAAAGTTTCGGTTGGATGGGGAAGTTACGGTTCACTGCATGTAGTGCTAAGGATGTGAGATAGGATATCCGAAACCAAAGTGATAAAAAGCTGAAACTTAACTTACTGAGAGTTATGTTAGTTGGACTGAGCATGAATCGCATATCTTGGGACTTGGCCAAGTCTATTGGTCTCTGTCTACTGGTGATGGTTAAGTAAACGTACACAAACATGCATGGGGAGATGTTAAATCCAAATTAACATTTTGGTAGACCAAGTCACCCAGAGACACATCAAGAATAATAAAAACTAATTAAGAACTATATGAGAAAGTTCTAACCGCAAATTGAGAACTTCACTGTTTGCTCCCCAGCGCAAAAGAAGCTCCGCACAATCAAAATGATCATTCTTCACTGCAAAAAACAACGGGGTTTCTTTCATTTCTGTGTTATAGTTAACAACATCTGGATCTTCCAATAAAAGAACCTGAAATGCAAAAAAAAAAAAAAACCGAATTCATGTATCAACAATTTGGCTTTTAGATGACGAAAGGACAATTGCAGAATAGATAAGAAAATAGAAGAGTAGGAGATGATATCATATTCATACTTGTAGCGCCTCTGAATTGCCAGCATTGGCAGCAATATGAAGGGCAGTCAGCCCTAATTTGTTCTTTTGGCACACTCGAGCACCATTCCTAAGGAGAAGCCATAGAAGTCTGGGAACAAGAAGGCAATGATAAATTTAAAAAGAAAAGGAAATATTCAGATATCCTTCTTCATAACATTGTATTAAACAATCACGTGTATGTCCAATGACAGAGACCTCATCTTCTGTTCGCACCAGCTCGACCCTCTTGACGTTTTAAGGGACCAATGAAGCGCAGAATTTCCTTCCGCATCAACATCATTTATGTCTATCTTTGTCTTCAAAAGCAATTCAACGATGGGTTGATCTCCAGCCTATAAAAATTACAATTAAAACTTTGAACCAACGATTGCATAATAGACCATAAGAGGAAAAGAGAAGACTTTAAGATTACCTGAACTGCACGAATGAACGGTGACGTCACCTTCTTGTCCGTACAACAGCTTTGCACCACAGCCCCAAAGTGTTGAAGCAACTCTATCTCCGAAATCAAAATCTTTCTTTTCTCGGTATTCTCACTATCAGAAATGCATGAGGGTTTGGCCGATGTCAACACCGTCGCTGCACTACCCAATGTCAAAACTTTCCGTACAACGTGTTCGTAAATGGTCAGCTTCTCCTTGGGACCCGAATCAGTATCTCGAAACTCTATAACCGATTCGTTAATTTTGTCTGCATCAAAAAGGAGAAGAGCCGCTAAAGCAACTACTTCACCTTCAACTGCCTTAGCACAGGCTAACTCTGCTACTTCCTTTGTTTTCTCACACAGCATTCTAACCGCACTCAGATCCTGAACAAATAATAAAGCAAACAAGCAAACTTAAAGTTGCAACACAGAACAAAGTGATGACCATAAGTATTTAGAAGAAAATTTTGATTTCTCAAAAAGTTGGCTAATGAACAGAGGATTTTCAACAGTTTTTTCAGTTCAAAAATATATGCACTTATTATCGGGAAAAAAAGAAAAAGAACTTTCCACGAAAGGACCTTATCACCGAGAAGGATTATCAAATCCTCGACCGAGTGACCATCCAGATTCCAATTCAAGTCCAACCTGAAATCACGAGAAGATTTATTTTTTTATTTATTAGACATTCATTTCGTATAATTTTACAAGAATACGATATTTCTGCAAATTAAAATGTTGAACAAAGCAATCAACAGTCTACTAAATGTAATCAAACTGTGTAAATCTCAATTAATTTTTGAGTGGTATATTACGAGTACATAAATTCTTAAAAAGTTGATCTGAAATATAAAACCTCAAAAAAAAATATGAAGATACACATGAGTATTTTTTAAATTATTATGTACTATTAAATATATTAATATATATTTAATTTTACATTATTTTATTGTAATTAATTTAAAAATCATATAACACCTTATTAAAATATATATATATATATTCAATTGTTCTATTTTTAATATATATATATTCAATTGTTATATTTTTAACATCGATTTGAAGTTTAGACTTTTAATCAACTTTTCGATAATTAATTAACATATAATATTTTAATTTTTATATAATTTGGGTCATAATTATTGAATTATTGTTAATTTTTTAAAAATATTTTTTCATAAATTAAAATGTGATTATGATCTGGGTAATAATACGATCAATCCTTTTAAATTAAAAAATCTGATCCGATCCGTTGAATTCGAATCAAATTGGATCGATAAATATTATAGTTAGATCAGATTCGAATTAAAAATTATACTATCTGTTCAGATTTAGAGATTTTATAATTCATAATATCTGATTCGAACTGAATTACTATTAAATTATAAATAAATGTATATTTTATTTTATATTATGTTATATTTAAATATTATGTATACTATAATTATATTAGATTATTATTTTAACTTACAAATAAATATAAATATTTATAATAATTTAATAACTATACAAACATATTTCTAATTCTTTTGATATTTTAAGTTGTGAATAAAAATAATAATATTTATTAAAAAAAAAAATTTATATATATCATATTTTATATACGACGATAATTTAAAAATAAATTCAATATCAATCTATCCGATCCAAAAAAGTCTAACTTGTTTAGATTCGGATTGATTATATCATCGGATCGAATTAAAAATCTTTAAATTTATTCGAATCGGATTCGGATCAAATAACGATACTTACCCCAAATTAAGATAATATTAATTCATTGATATTCATTAATATTAATAGTATTGAGATAGAGTTAAAAATAAAAATAAAATAAATATTTAAAATAATTTTATTATATTAATAATAAAATATCATTATCTTTTTTGAAAGAAAAGAAGTAACGGAAAAAGTGAAGAGAAGAATAATTTTTCATGACGAATATGTATTTAGTTATTTATTGCTACATAATAAAATATAAAATGATAAAAAATATTAGAGTTATTCACACAATTTAAATCATTATTATTATAATTTATGAAATATGATTTTATTTAAAAATAAAATAGATATTTAAGTTATTTTTATTTTTATAATGAAAATAAAAGAAATTATTATACGAATATAATTGCAGTACATACCGGACTGAGAAGAATAAAGCAAATTTTCTAAACGAAGAAAGTTCTGCAGGAGGCTTCATCAGGAAGAATAAAGCTTTTGCCTCTTACGTACTAAACGAAAAGGACGTGCAATTTTTAACTTTACCTTAAGCTTGAGAGAGACAGCTCAAGAGCAAGCTGTGCGCGACCGTCCTTGGTCCTAAGGTCCGTACGGGCGCGTTTTCTGAGCAACAACTCGACACACTGCGTCGCATGTGACTCGGCCGCCGTATGCAAAGCCGACTTTCCCGACTCGTTCATCTCGTTAACCAGCGGAATCCTGCCGAGCTCTCCGCCCAGTAAAACCGAGGCACAGTCCACTGAGTCAAACACACAGCAGAGGTGGAGAAGTTTCGATACAATGCTTCGGTCTAAAGGCTCTAAAAAAGCATCAATGAGTTGCTTCGAGTGAGTCACCAACTGATTCTTATCATCTTGATATATGAAATGGAATAGGCGCATTTGGGCCTCATTCTTGTCGATTTTTTCTCTCTCTGAGTTCCAGAGGCCATCATCGTCCTTCATTCTCATATTTTCAAGACTACATGCAGAGTCTTTACATCTCGGTAGCGAGTTGAACAACTCGGAAACTCCATATCTTCGTACTTCCTACGATTGATTAGGATCGTTAGTAGCCGGCGATACACAAATAGTCAGGGTAAAACAAGATTGATAGGGATAAAGTTTATTTTCCTTGGAAAAAAGAAAATTTGTTGAAAACAGAGTAACAGAATCGGATGAAATTTTTAAGCGTTTCATAAATTCATTTGTCAACCTAGTCCGTTTTATGCACAAAAAAGAAGAGAAAACATCAATATTTACAGAAGCAAGTTTAGAAATCTCCAGATATAATGTCGAAATTTCCGAGAAAATCATGAACTCAAACAAAACTCTTTCAATGATTTGTTCACTATCTTACATAGCCAAATTGAACTAAAAATTACATTATTTCAATAATTAAATGCAAAATGAAAACGTTTATAATAGGTAGATACCTGCAAAAGATCCATCTGAAAACCCTAATTTTAGCTCGGAATCAACTTCAAAACTCTTGAAGTGGCGTATAAAACATATTATTTGTAATCAGAAATGTATTTGAGAGAAATAAAGAAACCCTAGGTGTCAGTACTCTTTGCCACGTTATGAAAAAAGTGGATCGTCCTTGTTTGCTCTGTCACCAATGAAACAGATAACAATTGGGAATTTGGGAGGGAAAAAGGAAAGCGTTATACCAAATGTGCCGGACTTCAAATGATTTTAAGGTGAAAATTTCTAAAAAATTACAATTCATTCATATTTCAATTTACATTGTTAAGTACCACATTGGTTAAGAGTAAAACAACAATGTTCCTTATAAGTTTAGGTAATCATCTAACTCACATGGCCTGTTTTTGTGTTAAGAGTTAGCGCAGTTTTAAGATGGTATCGGTAAGCTTCTGCTACATCTCGTGCCGCAAATCGTCATCGACCGTGTAAATCCTGACTTTCTAGCGGATGTGGAGGGGATGTTAAGTCATAGCGTTAAGAAAGCAACAATGCTCCTTATAAGTCTAGTCAATCCTCTAACTCACAAGCTAGCTTTTGGGTTAAGAGTTAGGCTTAGGTTTCTAAGATACATATTGATCATATAATTGGGCTCGTAATTTTCACAAACCTCACTTATTTAGTTTTGTTAGAATGTAATTCAGTTATTTTATTTCCGATATTTTGTTATATACATGTTAAAATATGGATGTTATTTGTATAAAAAAATTCATGTTTATAATTAATTTTATTCAAATATGTAATATATATTGATATTTTATATATTTAAATATCAAAATTAAATTATATAATTAAATTATACTTGAAAAATACCTCATGTTAATTCAAGAAAATTCAACAAAAATAAATTATTTTAATTAAAAAAATAACTTATTAAATTTATTGAATAAAATAATAATTTAACTCGAATCATATATCATGAATACCTAGAACAACTTCTACTCATTTTTGCACTACTTTACTATAAAAACTATATTAAATTTTTATTACTTTTCTACCTATACAATCAAATATTATCTTAAAAATATATCATTTTTTTATTTTTATTTTTAATCAATTAATTATTATATTCAACCAATTAATTAATTATATATTATAATTAATAATAATAATTTAAAAATTATATCATTAAGAAAAATTAAAAAATCATTAACTAAAATATTATATTTATTATATGAATTTAATATTATATTTAATTAAAAAACATGATTAAAAATATATATATTAATTATCCAAATTTCTATATTAATCTCATAAATATTCAATTAATACATTTTAAATTACAATATGAGTTTTTTTTATCTTTGATTTGTGTACGTACATCAAGAAATTTTCAAAATCGTGATTTTATATATTTTTAATTATATATTATATTTAGTAATGTTTTTAATAATTTTATATTATATACTTAATTTTAAATTATTATATGTTATAAAAAATTAATAATATTTTTTGAATTTTTTTTACTAAAAAAGAGATGCATGATCAGTAACATGTTAAATTTAAGACGATGTTTTTAATATGAAATTTGATGATGAATTAAAGCAAGTTTTACATTAAAAATCATAATAGGAAGGTATGGTTTTAGAGACCTATAAGTTGATATCATTTAAATTTGGTAGGTGATAAATTTTTATTAGACTTAAAACATTAAAATACGTAATCATCTGTAAAAAAAATGTGAAAGCTTTATTAACAAATTTAACATGAGGCTAATAAACGGTATTAATTTTTACATTATTTTTTTAATTTTTCATACACTTTTGACACAAATATTAATATTTATGTTACAAGGTAAAAAATTAAAATCTCAATTAAATTATTGTTTTATATTGATTTGGTTGGTTTAATTCAATTTTTTACTAAAAATATTAAAATCTTAATTATTATAACATAAAATATCATTACAACTTATGAACAAATAAAAATGAAAAAAATCATCACTTCATATTGTAAACAAAGGCCGATAGAAATGAGGTTGCAACGATAATGTGCAAAACCAAAAAAAAAAAAAAACGATTTCTATGTAAGTATTTCTTATTTGGTTAATATTAATACATCAGATAAAATTAATTATTAAGATAAGAATTTGATATAAACTAATAAAAAAATTTACTTATTAAAGAATTTGAATCCAAAACATATATATGATATGTTTATGTTTTATCCTTAGATATTATGTCTAATACAATTGTGTTAATATTTTATCTATGATATTTTAAAAATGTTAGAGATATCTACGATAAAAGATGAAAATTTAAGGATATTTATAATAATTTTTTCACTTTGATAAAAAAAAAATCTTTGTTAATATTAATTGTCGATTTTATCTCTACTTTTTATTTATTTTTGTTTTTTAAAAAATTAATCGAAATAACTCCGTTACATTATTGTATCTATAAATATATATATTAAATAATACTTTTTGAATTCAAGGGTAATATCTAATCACGATGATTAACATTTTTCGATTAAGAAATCCAAAATAATTCCATTTTATTTAATTCTTATGCGAGCTTACAATTGATTGTAACACATAGGTGGAAAGTGAGAATCTTCCCATACATCAAATCATCAGTTATAACTTGAAAATATGAAAATTATTAGTATGAAACCAATAAACATAATCCAATATCTAGGCCCAAACACATCATGATCCAATAAAATATTAGGCACATTGAAACCCAGAGGGAACTTTCTTGCCACAATTGTTAAGAAGCAAGCTTAATGAAACAGGGATGTTAAGCTTAGTGCCCAAAACATTTGCTTTAATAGCAGTACAAAGACACACAGCAGCTTCAAGATCAACAAGACCCTCAATAAGACTACAACAAGGTGTCTTTGCAGGGGTACCAACTACAAGGTGTACCAAATCATTCAACAAATTGGCACAAACTCCCAATTTAAGGGTGTCTCTAGGACAACTAGCCTTAGTTGATGGTGGGTATTTTTTGTGGTGATGTTTGTGACTACCCTTTGTAGGTGGTGAGCAAGGCACATTGGTTGAGCTGACCAATGTGAAGAAAAGTAAATTGAGAGAGAGGAGCAGAGCAATAGATGAAAGTGACTTAGAAGCCATTTCTCTCACAAATTGATTGATTAATATGTGAAAGAAATTAAATATTGTGTTTAGTGAAGATGAGAGTGATGGGTATGTGGAAATATTTAGTGGGTTTTTATAGATGAAAATTTTGTTTGATTTGGAGTTCAAAATTATTTGATTGATCAAGTGGGCTCATTGGCCATGAGAGCTTGTAGAAGAGGAATAATTAACACAACCTGGCAAAGAGCCACGTAGCTAACAGAAACGATAATATAGAGTTTGGAATTTTGTGTATGGTTTAGTTGTCAATTCTGTGTCCTCTATCAAGTTTCTTTCGTACCTATTTTCATTTCCTAACGTGTATGGGAATATTTGACAGTAAGCATACATATAGATAATAGTATCTGTATCTAATATACTTATTTATTTGAGAATATTGTGCGAGATGAAGGAGATTTTATTTTTGACATACATTATTTTTAAATATATTTTCAAAAATATTTTTATTTTGTACAATATTTTCAAAAACAAAAAAATCGTCATAAGTTCAAAACCAAAAGTTTCTCTATTTACTTTTTAATACATACAATTATGTTACAAGAATTCTACAATTTTTATAAAATACTCAACACACATAATTATTTAAAAATTTAAAAGACTCGGTGCTCCAAAAAAAGAGAGTGTAACATGCACATATGATCCAATATTTTATTTATTTGGGATTCGAGAGCCAAAGAACTTGATGCAGAGTAATTGATGGATCTATAAACATATGATATAGTCCTCTGTTTTCATGTGGTGAAAATAAAGAGACAGGTGAGTGATACAGAGCGCATGTTAGCTTTTCACAAGATAACAGCAATCTATATGAGTTTTTGCAGAAGGCAAAAAGGTAAAATCCAAGCTTAACCTTTAATTACTAGAACTAGTCATTGAGTTCGTCAAGCTTTGATTGGGAAATATAAAAGGAAGAAAAAAGGGGGCAAATGAGTTACAATGTTGAGAATATTTGGTCACCATTAATAGCAAGGACGAAGAATATTAGATAGTTTACTTGATTAACTAATAGACATTTGTTGTTCTAAATAACAATCAGGCTATGAGTGCCGATTTAATCAGATGAATGGATTTGGTGAAGCATGCATGTGATTCTTGGCTGTTGAATTCTGTCTTGTAGCTCAAACATGAGATTTCTTTTGTTTTTTTTTTGTTTTTTTTTTTTGGGGTGGGGGATGGCGCGCTAATGGCTCAAACATGAGATTTAATAACGAGATTTTAACATTTTTATTCTCCATTTTTATAGGATAAGTTTCAAAACGAGTACAATTATACTGATAATCGTACTCGTCTATACACAAAATTAATTATATTCATTAAATTAAATTATATATTAATTAATAATTATGATTTATTAATAAAATAAATTAAAAAGTTTAAAAAATAAGTTTTTTTCGATTTTTGAGTGATTTTGTATACATATTTTATAATTTGATTTGGTGACACTTATATCAATAACTTTTCCCAATACCCGTACCCGTTATTACTATTTACACCAAATGTATGCGATTAGTTTACCTAGTAGTTGAAAATATGAGAAATATTAATTATTTTTCCTAATTTTTAACATATTGTTACATATTTTCATAATTTAAAAAAAAACTTTAATATCCTCAATTTTATAATAATATTACTTATATTTTTGAATGGTTAAAGACGTTACTTTTCATTTAATGATGTTTTTTTCCTATAATTATGATATCAAACTTGACTAATTATTTTATAACATTAGTTGTTACTCCTTGTAGATTATTATTTAAAAATAATATTTAAGTTCTTTTTATTAAAATATTATTTTAAATTTATATTTATTTATGTTTATTTTCATACAGAATTGTGTCTAGTTTCTTTATATTAATTTTCTTAATTATTAGTTTTATAAATATAAATAAACATTTAATTATTTAAGATACTCAATTGATTTAAAATTATAATTATCATATCTAAATTTAATGTGTTAATCACAATCTTCCCTTATGTTGTTCCTCTTCTTTGATTACACATAATATGTTTTAGCGTGCTCAAATCTTAATACTCTCCTCATAATGGCAAAGCTCTTATATCTATACACGTTATAGTATCCAAATTAGACTTACTAAAAAAATAGGAAAATAGTGATTATATTGTATTTTATTCATAATATTAATAATTATTATAATTTTAAAAGTCAACTAAAATCCTTAAAGATATTCTTAACTGTCTATAATTTTTAGATACATAGTTGCTAGATGAATAATTTTTAAAGTAAAAAATTTGAATTTACCATTGTTAAAGTATGCCTAATTAATTAAAATAAGAGCTCATTTTAAAAGAAAAGGAATCCATGTTTATAATAATAAAAAATCACTATTTTACCCTCACTTTAAAAATTTACCTAACATTTTGCTTTTGGATTTTGAATTTAAGTATTTCATTTCCTTGACATGATTTGTCGATTAAAGATGTGGGTTTTACATTTTCATTCCTCTTTATTGTTTTCTATAGATAGTTTTTTTAATAACGTAGATGATGATGCATCTCCACCTTCTCGATCTACAATATAGTAAATGCATTTATCATCTTTAGTGACTTTCTTGACGTAAAAACAAAACATGTTTCTTGTTTCTTGAAATTTTTTCATGTTATTAATGTTAAATTTATTTTAAATTTATTGATTTTCTCACTATTTTATTCAATGAGACCATATTGTTATGAGAAGTGATTATAACTTTATTAGTCGACTAATTTACCTTGAATACAAAATAATTATTAATTTTTTTGAGTTCATGATAAATTTAACTTAACATTTGTCCTCTTAGAATACAAAGTTCATATGTATTGAATGTCTTTTCAGAAAGCATAATTGGTTTTGAAACTTCTTTATTAGTGTTAAAAATCTTTAATTTGATAAAAATAATAGTGACGAACACAACATTATTTATTCCAGTTCACTAATGAACTGAAAAATCTAAGATAAATAAGTTTGTCATCTGTTTTGATCTTCTTTCTAAAGTTATTGATAATCTCATTGAAATTTTTAGAAAAATGATTTAATTCATTTCAATTAATTATTGAATATAAGTTCTCAATTAAAAATGCATGGAAAGATTTATAAATAAATATTGGATTAATTCCTTCAAGAATATTAAATATAATACCTGCATGGGATTCTTTTTCTGTGGTGTAGAATTTCATTTTTTTTAATATATCCCTTAGTAGATTTTCTAGCAAGTTAAAGAGACTTAACTATGGTAATTTACTTAAATTCATGTATTAATCTTTTTCATCTTTAATAACTGATGTATTATAGGGGATGTTTCTCATAATAGTACTGGTATCCATATTATCCTTATTGTCTTTATAAGATGCGTTTCTCTAAATAGTAATGGTGATCGTACTATTTTTCCTACGGTTTTTAACTTTTTCAGTAGTGATGGTTGTTCTTGTAATACTACAATAATTTTTAGTTATATCTTTTGGAGTTAATAATTTGATACTATGGTTGGCATAACTGTATTTAGTTTCTATTCTATTAATAAAAACTCTGTAAATTATTTCACTAAATTTGATAATAACTTACTTTAAACCAGTCGTTATAAATTACTGATTTTGAATCATTATAAACTATATAAGTATATTTCTAATCTTATTTTTTTACCTTTTCGATCGAATTGAACTCTCTTTTTTTTTTCTTTTCAGAGACGTTACTCTCTTTTGAACTATTAATTTATTTCTTCTCATTTTGAATTTCTTCTTTAGAAGTTTTACCTTACTTAGAATGTATCTTTTATGTAGATTCCTCTTTAAATTTTTTGGACTCTAATGTTGGTTTTGAAGTGATAAGTTCTTCCTATTTAACTCATGTCTTCAAAAGAGAGATCTCTAGGTATAAAACCTAAGTCGTTCATGAAAGATTCTTATCTTCTTTTCATTTATCTTAATCTTGATATCAATGTATTCCATTATTTTAAGAACAAAAATATTTAAAGGTGTTAATTCTTTTGTAAGGGCATCTGTTTTAATTATTATTTTATCATATGAACCTAAATAGTATAAAATTAGTAATTTTTTTACTTCTACTTTTATCTTATTCATATACAAATATCTTATTATGTTCATTTCCAAAAAATAATATTTTTTCATTTTTGTTTGTAAATTTTTTTACATTTCTACAAGTTTCTCAACGTATGTTTCAGTATATATTAAACATTTAAAGAATCTTTGTAATTAATTTTTCTTTTAATTTTCACGTCTTTCTTTTTGATAAATGTGATTTCTATTTTTATTGCATACTAATGTCTTGTTTTTTCTCCGATGTCTATTAGTGCAAGGCAATCAAGCTGCTACATTTTCTCATTTGTTTCTTACACTTTCTTCCCGAAATAATGTCAAGGGGAGGACAGAGAAGCTGTAGGCAGCGGCCAGGTGATTCTTAGAATTTACCACTTGTAAGAAATTCAGATGCTTATGTACAATATACATTATGACTGCAAATGATATCACATGCATAGTGTTTCGGAAATACTGGCATAGTAAAAGAAGCATCACTACGAGGTAGTGTAATGAAGGAGGAAGATTGTGGGGAACAAAGCCAAATGGTTCGTAGAAGTGTAGTATTGTCAACAACCGTTGCAATACATGCTAATAAGTCAGAGCTAGTAGCCAAAAGTGTTCTCTCCACTGTAAGTGACATAGAGAAATCCATCTTCATCCTTCTTTTCTTCATATATGGCAGACATAATCGCACCTGAAAAAACCAAGAGAAATGTCGGTTTCATGGTCCATGTCAAATCCAAAAAAATCCATCATAACACAATAATCAACAGGTACAATAAATAACCTGTAGCTGGAAGAACATTGTCAACAAAAATAAAGATTGCTTTCTCTGCACTTAATTTAACCCTTTTGCGAATCACATATACAAATTGCCCTACAGTCAGGTCAGCTGGGACAAGGTACCTGCAACACAATGAATCAAAAAGAATTAAAAACTAGTATTTAAAAGGAGAAGAATGAAAAGAAACATTTGCAAATATGGGCAATCGCCCTTGACCAACAAAAGATATGGGCAATGGCCAGAACTCCTGTTATGTTAAGTTAAATGAAAAAAAAACATATAACATCCAAGTCACAGACATTGCAATAACCAAAGGAATTGAGCATGCACCATTGTATTTCGTTGAGCAGAGGAGGATGGCAGATAAATAAAGCCATTATTAAATAGGAGACTGCTATAGAATACTTGCAAAAAGCAAAATTGGCTATAACTTGAATAAGTTAAACCAGATGCGGCCCAAATAGGATAATTAATAAGAATACAGAAACACTCCAGCAGCAAAGAAATAAGAGCTTACTTTTTCTTATCAATATTTGGAATATCACTTCTCTCTGCCTTCTCCACAATCACCTAAAAATTAGACAAGCACGTTGGATACACATGTCATTGAAGATGATCAAAAGAAAACTTAAAATCTAATGGAGATTGATGTAAATATGAAAATAGAATTGGAAAAAGTTAATCCTTCATTGGACATGTGCACTCTACAGTAGACAAATTTGAAATAAATTTAATCTCACTAAGATATATTATTGATGATGACCAACAATCTCAACTCTGTAAATTAACATCAGGACATCAGACAATAAAGAAGCAACAAGATCCACATTAACTACAATACTTGTCTATGCCTTAAGTAGACACAAAAACAGATAAACCAAAGCTACAGATAGCCATTAATTCATGAAGTAACAGAAGGGTCGAAGACCTCATTGATTTTCTTCTCTACACAAATTTTCTCTTTCCAAATTAAACCATGTGATAACAAGTAGTAAATTTCCTTTTTCCTGCTCTTCATCTTCAATAAAAAACATCTTATCAAACCCATAATAACTGAGATCTCACTAAGATCTTTCCAGATAGATATCATATATGACATAACTACAATTGATACCACCACAAACATACACATACACGAATATAGAAAAGACAATTAAATAAAGACTTCAATATAACCATTCATCCTCGAGAACAGATCTACAATGCCCAAGTAACTCAATGCTTCTTCATAAAACTTAAGTGCTGATTCTGCCTGGCTTATCTGAGACTCAAGTTTTGAACTTCCAAACGCAAGAACAGCTTTACCCAAAGGAAACGTACTTCGCATACTCGTTAACAGACACTAACAGTTAAAATACAGAATAAACGAACCTCTTTATAAGGGTACTTATTTCTATACATAATCTCTCCAAATTTCTAAGGATAATAACCAATGAATAACTGAATGTTCAGCAGAAATCTAACCGGAATCCTGTCAGAGTACTTCTCTCTGATCCTTGCAGCCTCTGCCCGTCTCTTCTCTGCATAAAAAATAGACATATCACTCACAAAATCAATTTAATGAAGTTATATAACGTTACAACAGCAGTGCCAATAAAACTCAAAACACCGGTGCATACCAAAATCATGATCTTTCTTGAATGAACTCTTTGCCATTCCTCTGTAATATCGAAGTACCAAATTTAAGCAAATAACTCTGCGATTCAAATACCCAATGCCCATCAATAAACGAATTGAAAACAATGATCTTCTTCATTAGTTTACTTTGACCTACAACTTATTAAGAAAAGGCCTTGATAATACAAGTAAACCAGTCAATTCCCAATTACAAAGTGTAGAAGTATCCTTCATTCATCCCCACAGAATATTCAAATCCCCGAAATTCAAGCTGAAACAATTTATTCATATTTCATAAAAAGTATTATAAAAGAACATTACATCTGGAAAAAAAATGAACCGAATTTGTAAAACCCAAAATCAATTTCGGGTTCTTTTGATAATCTCAATATGATAAATATAACATAGAGAAATTAAAAGGCATGAAAAATTATGAATAAATAAATATATAAATAAAACCTCTTAAAAGTGAGCCCTAAAAGAAGAGCTTTTCGTTGATCGGAGAATGTTTTAGAGCTCTTGTTTTGCTTGATGATATGTTAACAATGCAAGGACGACTTTACAATGCTTAGTTTCTCTTCAACTGTTTGAATATTCGGATTATATTCCTTTATCCTTAAAAAAAAGAAAGAAAGAAAAAAAGTAAATATATATATATATATATATTATTTACTTTATATATATATAAAATAGAGAATTTTCAGAAACACCAATTACATAATATTAGATTAAATTTTACAGCAGGAGACAGTAGCTACTAGCTAGCTAGCTAGCTTAAGTGGGTACTATGAAAAGATACTTAGGCTTATAGTATTTAATCCATCACATCGTCTTTTCATTCTTACTTTGCTTTTTCTTATTATTCTTTAAGAGAATGTATATTCTCAAATCAAAGTACATAAAAAAAAAATTCTAGGGGTTTCATGGGCAAGATTCACGGAGTCCAAAGCTTTAATTTCACTTATTTACCACCGGAACACAATATACTGGGGAATAAAAGTGGGTCAAATGAACAATAAAATAACTCAAGATATTCATTATTTTATATAATTAACTTTATAATTTTTAATTTAAAAAAGAAAAATAATCACCAATATATTTATAACAATTTTCTAGTTAATGATGTAAAAAAAAATAAAAATTACTTATAAATTATAAGATAATACTTTATGTTTTTAGTTTTTTTTTTAAAACTTAAAATTAAATAATTTTTTTATGTTATTAATTATTTTCTTTAAATATTAATAAAAATGAAAAAAAAATCAAAAGTATATTTTAAAACCAAAAATAAAGAACAAAAATAGCTATTAAACAAATCCTTGAAAAGTTTTAAAAAAATTATCTACTTATTTAACACTTATTAGTAATAAATATACTGATATAAGAAAAATGACCCAATTGATTTTGAAATAATATTCACCATGCTTCTTCTCAAGTATACTCTGACTTACCTTGTTATTTATGAGAAGTATAAACACGAAATCATATTATTTGTGAGTTTTATTTTTATTGTAGGAATAATACAACGTAAAAAATAATAATAAAACGCTAAACGTGGTTACGTGGGGAAATTTTGAGACAAAAATACTCTCAATACTGCCATGGAACAATGAGAAATATCAGAATATACCCTTTTAAATCCTTTTTCTTTAACCGCTGGGACCTTGCAATGTTTTTTTTTTTTTTTAATATTATGAACTTTCCATACGAAGGAAGATTCCGTCTCCTGATTGTTAGGCGCAAAAAAAAAATTTCTTAATTCCTGAAAATATATTAATTGAATTTCCATAAATCGCACGAAAGCAAAAGCCCGAGTCACATACTATTATCCGAGTTGGAAAGCGCAACATAACTCAGTAGTAAACTAACAATGGAATTACTAAAAAACAGTCATATTAATAGTCATCTATATATCTTGTTTACACTATATTGATGTATATTTTAACAGTAGATAAATTAAATTATGATTATTTTTAAAAAATTAACAA
Organism: Hippophae rhamnoides; assembly: GCA_033030585.1. Lineage (NCBI taxonomy): Eukaryota > Viridiplantae > Streptophyta > Magnoliopsida > Rosales > Elaeagnaceae > Hippophae > Hippophae rhamnoides. The sequence continues at coordinate 38,048,718 of CM065429.1, read as the reverse complement.
TTTTTTTCAAAAATAATCGTAATTAAAAAAACATGAAATGTGAATGATTATTGTATTATCGAAATTGTGGTTAATTGAAACAAAATATATATTAATATTATTATTTTATATATATATAATTACATATAAAATTATAACTTTAATAATAAAACATACAATATTTTATATAATTAGATTAAATTTTATTTTATATCTCTATATTTTACTTAAAAACATGTGTTAAATAATTAAAAAATGAAAATTAAGGTATATATTTTAAATAATACGATAAAATAAGAATTAAGTTAACATTTAATTTTTTTTAAACTAAATATATTTTTTGAATAAATGTTAAAAAATAAGAACCATAAAAAAATTAATATCAACTCATAACCAATAATTATTAATCAAATATATATAAAACTGATACATAATGTTTATAATTATACTCAACATCACGGTCACATTCATACCCAATATTAAAAAACTCACATGCATCATGGTGTCCCAACATATCTAGGAAAACCATTGCAAGTTCAAGAGCTCACATCATTTTTAGTATAAATTAAAAAATATATTTTTCCATGTTCAAAAATATAATATACATGTTATTTTCCATTCACAACTAATAAATTTTGAAATAAAAAACCTAAATTCTTCACACGTTAAGATAGTAAACTCAAAATAAAAGTAAAGACAATCTACTGAAAAAAAACATATTTAGAAGCAACCAAAATCCGAAAAAGTTACCTGAGCCAATGGAATGAAAGACATGAGATTCAAATCACCCATATAAACTTATTGTAAACACCTCATATCCATCAACCTGGCTGTGGCATCTTTTTAGCAACGTTGACGACTTTGAACTGGAAGCGAGTCTAAATCCGATTTATCCGCTGAGATTACAGCTTCAGGTAACAGTCTAAAGAGAGCCATTTTCTCCGACAAGTTTTTCTAAAGCCTCGTGGTTGTTTGCCAATTCCATGAGCACCCTGATCCTTTTAAACGAGACATAACTCGGCTTATACCCCTTTTCTATCATCTGCAAGAAGCACCTTTCTGCTTCAACCAGTTTTCCCATGTCACAAAGCAAGTCAACTAGCACATCAGAGACCAGTGTGTGAGACCCAAAACCCTTTTCTACCATGTCATTCCACAACTGCAATGCCATCTCAACTTTTTCCTGCCTCTTAAATAACCTGATTAAGAACATACACGGTTGCGTATTTGGCAGACATTTAGTAAACATCATCTTCCCATACAAATTCCAAGAACTCTGTAAGTCATTTGACCAGTAAAACATGCACCCTAAAGAACAGATTGTGTGTAAATTGCATTTGGACTCAAACCCTTGCTCTCCATCTCATTAATCAAACTATATGCATCACCAAGCCTTTTGGCAATGCAGAAGTTTCTTATTACAGCATTATAGGCAGCAACGTCTGGTTCACATCTTCATTTCCTTCAAAACGTCCCTTGCATTATCCGGTTGACAGCTTCTTCCTAGGACTTCCATCCGTATAATAATATGTTGAAAGTCTGCAAATCAGGCCTGAAGTTATGCTTCAAACTAAGATACACATTCCTAGCATCAACCATACTCCTCCCTTGACACAAGGTTCTCAATAAAGCATTGAAACAAGTCGTATCGAATTCAGGTACAAGCTTGTTGAACCTTCTAAAAGATTCCACAGTTTGTCTAACAGAACAAACCTTAGCAATTCTAGCTAAAACAACCATAATGGTGCGCGGTGTTACTATATTCTTATGCTTCATATCAATCAAGACACCCCAAATCAAACATACGGCTACTTCCTAAGACATTAAGCATTCAAGAAATAAATAAGCAGCGAGCTAATTCGTTTATTTTTCAAGCGTTATAAATGTTGGAAAATAAAATATACAAAAATCCCAATTGAAAAATATCAAAAAATTCGCATTTTGCTTATATATCGTAGTAACTCGGTAACTTAGCCGTGTAATAAAATTTGTGGTAGTTCAGTCGCAGAAACTTCAGAACCCAAAATACAACGAACTGGAGAAAATGCAGGTAATTCTGGAAATCCCTTAATTGAAATTCTCCCAAAAGGCATATTTATGTTATGAGTACTAATCCAAGGAAAAAGAAACGATTCATGGAGCTTAGAACAAAATTAAGGAAGCCACTGCAAGAAACACAACTCCTAAAACCAGGAATAAAAGAAACGAAGAAAGTGAGAGAGACTGAGACGGCGCCAAATCTCCTAAGCAGAGGGGTAGCTAATTGCGGACTGTTGGAGTACTTTTGTAATTAACATTTTATTTATTATCTGACTTAATTGGACAATAACAAACACCGTTAGTGGTTATTCCCTTACAGTTATTTTATATTAATTTTAATTATATTTAAATAATAATCTTAATTTTTTCGCATTTAATCATGATTTTTATGAATGATATTTATTTAAAAATATATTTAATTTTTTATCTTTTAACAATTTATCAAATATTTTTAAATAAAATATAATCTAATTATTTTAATTTTAATATTATATGTTTTATTGTTAAAATTATATTTTTTATATAATTATATATAATTATATATATATATATATAATAATAATATATATAATCGATTTTTATTAAAGAGAATTTAATTATTACAATAGTATAATAACTACCATCATCTCAAATCTAATAAAAAAAATAGAATTTTATATACAATCACGATTTCAACTATATACTATTAAAATATCTACCCTACTTATAAGCCTAGTCTCTCTATTAATTATTCTATTTAAGCTACGACGTCTATCTCTAAACTATAGATTAAAAATATCTATGGATTAGAAAAAATAAAAAATACATCAGGAATCCAACTCAGATATTTTTACACCACCAAAAAGAAGAAAAAAATATGAAACATATTTATTGATAATAATAACTTTTTAATATTTTCGTAAAAATAAAAATAACATACCAAGTAAATAAATAATAAGTTTTCAACCAGACTGATCCATTTTGATTTCATTCAAGAAGACCGAATTTGACTCGGGCCTAGAATTTTGGCAAAGCGATATAAGAAGAGACAGAAAATGGTACTACAAATTACATTTTTTAGCACTCAAAAAAGGGTATAAAATATGATAATGCAATCAATAAATCATTAAAAGAATATCCATACTTGAACAATGAAGGCAAAATGAAGATCATCCGTAACCCGTTTAATAAGTAAGTTACAAAAACAATCGGTTACCAAAACACTACCACGAAGTCCATCTAACACAAAGCTAGCAACTAACGGTGACAAATAGCATCTCCATCGTCCTAATTGCTCTCTACTACCCCTTTCATCATCATCCTTCAATGATCAGAGGCTTAAAAGGATTCCACAAGTAAACAGTGTGTATCAAAAGATTAATTAAACAACTGGATGCTTATGAGCTCTTCATGATATAACCCATAAGTATGCCAATCAGAGCAATGATAATAACAAATAGAAATGAAACACCTCTACTACCACTTTGGCTTCTGTTTGCATCACGCCTCAGTATTTCCTGCAACAATGGAATATTTTTAATGATCTCCATGCCTCAAACAATCCATATGATGTATCAGCAGAGAGCCAGGGTGCAGAATTATTGGACGTTTCCTTATTTCGTGACTTAAAAAGGACAATACATCTGAAACAAACATCCTCCAGGAAATAATTAAGCATGTAAAATTTTCGATAGTACGAAACCAAAAAGGAAAAACATATTTTACACTCATCAGCCTTCTGCGAGCGAAACAATATAAATTACATTTTAGTATATATATATATTTTCATTCTACCTTCCTCTAGACATCCTTCTTTGTCCAATTATGTATATAGTCTTTAATCTTAATGCTCAAGTCAAAAGAGCCTTAATGACAGTTGTTTTTCAGTTTTTCCCTTCAATTGAAGGTTTTCTTTCTTTCTTTCTTTTTTTGGTGTTTTTTGTTCGCTTTTTTTTTTTTTTTTGGAGGGGGGGTTACAATTCATAGATCACAGAAATAACTCAAGGAGTTATAAAAAATTAACCTTGTGTAGATAAATAAAATCATTTCAAATATAACAGAAATTGTATTGAAGAGCCTTACCAGTTCCTGGCGAAGTTTGTTGTTTTGCTGAATAGCATTATTCTTCTCTTCAGTCAGTAAAGAAATTATATCTTTTACCTGCAATTACATGAAGCATAATACAGAATATATTAATGGAATAACATAATTATGGTTGAGAATGCAGCATCACCTATCAAACCTCTTTCTGTCTTCGAGTAAAATTGCTAAAGATGCAGCTTGAGATATTATATATGTTAACTCCTAGACAAAGATTTTGGTTCATTCTTCCCAAGCTATCAGCAGGTTGTCACCCCCTCCGGTTGGTCCCCCAATACCAAAAAAATATTGGAAGAAAAGCAGTAAAAGTAGTAAAGGATACGGAGATACCACCAGACATCAACCCAAACCTCCAAGACAATGGATAGCACAAGTCACCACTTAGCACTGAATTTTAATTAAAAAGCACCATAAAGGATGCGTTCTTAATCAGCCAGCCAAGAAGAGTATTTTCTCATGACTATATATAGCTTAACTTCGAAACATGCGTCCACAGTTTAGTAAGAAAATAATACTGAGAACAGCAAAGATAACATGTTCGCAAAAAAAAGAAATAACAGCGATCATATTATGTCAAACATGTTAATAAACTAAATCATGTTCAAGTATATACCCATAACATAAACAGTAATACCGGAATATCTAAGAAAAACAAGGGAGAAAAAAGGACGGGGAGAGGTGCTTATCAAACCTTCTTTGTTACAAACTTAAACCATAAATCAATCTAATCGGCATAAACAAATGGTAATTTCTTTTGAGTTTTACCTCTGAAGATTTGTCAAGAAGCTCATATCGATCAGCCCTTGTAGCCTGTATCACCAATAAACGTGTCAAGATCGATAACTTTTTGTCAATAAAAAGACGATATCTCATCCCATAAATAAAAATGTGAATTACTCACAGTAACAAACTCCCATAAAATAAAAATGTAAATTACTCACAGTAACAAACTCAGCACCATTGACATTTCCATTCTCTGAAACAGATCCCCTTGGCGATGACCCTTCTTCAGAGCCTTCATGAACTGGAGAAGGTGGCTGAGGTGGAGACACATAAACAACTTTTAATTTGCACTCCTCCACCACACGTCCCACCTCCTTATTGAACTATACAAATCCCATTTCTCACATCAATAAACCTTGACATACCTCACAAACCCAGGAAAACTGATAGCATTAAATCACATAATTACCATTTCAGCAGTAATATCCTTGGGAGTTACCCCATCATTGACTTTTACACTCTGAAGAAGAAACTTGTCCTTGCATTGCATGTCAGGAGGAGCCTCTTTCTGTGCTTGCATGGTCACTGAAACGTACAAAAACATTACAAATAGTAAACTACTATTGAAGCTGAGAAAAAACAGACCAAGTAATTTAATGATGCGATGTAGCACCTATAACATCACAAGAAGACCGAGGTGACACAACTCCGGTGTTGGGTCGAACGCAATACTTTTTCGGATTTGTAGTTTTGACCTGAATATGATCAAAAAATAACATCATCAACAAAAGCATCCAAGATCCAAGTTTCATATATCTCTTGTTGATAGAAACAAAAAATTAAACCAAATCAACATATTCAAATCATGATTTGGATATTGACTTTTAAATAAAGTAGGGCCCAATTATATAAATATTTAAAATAAGCCTAAAAACAAACAAAGAATAGCACTAAACATTAAGTGGATACATAGTTTCTAGAGAAAAATAATCAAAATGCACATACTACCATATATGATTAGCCTTCTTCAATTTCCAAACAACAACCCATGGAAAGCATTTTGACCCCGGAAAGAAACATTACTATAAATTACAAATTACAGAAATTAAACCACATAAAGGGGGAAAAGAAATTACCTTGAAAGCCACAAAATTGTCGGTCTTACTAGACAACTGAAGCGAACACGAGATCTGTTTTTTCAATTCGACTGAACCATGACAGAGAACACCCGAAACAAAAATCAAAACAGAAACAATGAAAACCCTAAGACCCCAAAAAAAACACGAAAGCAAGATCGGGAAAAGCGATTAATTAATGCACATACAGGGAAACTTAAGCTCCAAAGGCTCGATGCTGATAAGATCCATCGTACTCATTTCTCAGAAGAAATTGGAATAAAAAAAGATGCAAATTTGAAGACAACTATTTAGAGGAAACAGTGAGAGAGGAGGATCTGTGGAGGTGTATAGAAGAAAGAGCACAAATCAATTTGTTTTAAATTAGGGAAGCAAATTCAGAGTTACATAACAGAGACGAAAAAAATCCACGTAATAAAGAAAGGTTCTGGGGAAAATTTTGGGTACTAAATTTAAGCCAAGCTGTATATGATTTTCGAGAAACTAAAATGCTGTTTGGGTCAATGTTCACGTCTTTATAATAATCAAAGAAAGTGTTTATTTTTGTATTTTTGTTGTTTATTTTTTCTTTTCTTAAGGAGGAGGTTACACACGTTTATACTAAAGATGATTTACAAACAATATTAGTAACAAATATAATGCAAGTTATTAGGCAATGAAAATCACATTAAATTGAAGTGTGATTTTGTATTTCAAATAACCACCTAGAGTTGAAAATTTAACATAAAAAATAAGTTATCTTTATATATTTAAATAATTTAATTTCGATATTAAAAATATAAAAATCAACTTATACTATGTTAATATTTTAAATTTTATAAACAATTAACATATATATTATTAATATAAATATTTATTTTTATTTTGTATATCATATATATTTTTATAATCATATAATTTTAATTGAATTTTATGTAAAAAAATTATATTATTATTTTTTAATGTTCAAATTTTTTAAAAAATTATTATAATTAATAAAAAACTAATTATTTTAAAATTCTCAATAATTTATTAATTTTAATAGTTATTCTCTACTTAAAAATTGATATATAATTATAGTTTAAATGTTAATATATAATTTTTTAAATTAAAATATTCATTCAATAATAAATTTATTAATTTAACATTAACATAAAATTAAAATGATTTAAATCTACTTTTAAAATATAAGTAATTAAAGATATTAAATCGATATAAATACATTAATCTAATCTTATCTAACCAATAATTATTCATCCTCCTTTATTTTTGATTTATTAAATCAATACATGTAAATTTGATCAATATTTTAAGTAAAAATGACAATAAATTTAACCTAACTATCTGTTAATATTATCTTTCTCTGTATCAAATACCTCACCAATAGAATCCGTTATTTGAATCAATAATTGAATATTTATGTTTTTAAAAAAATTAGTTAATAAATAATGAATACCAAAACCTATTTGAATATTATTTTTTTTAATAAATTATCATTTTTCTAAGTTATTTTGGTCAATTCTTTATTTTCTTCGTTTCATCCAATTTTAGGCATCATTATAGGGATCCCATTTCCTAAAATGACAAAAGCAATTATTCTTCGATGTCACCACTTGTGTATTTATTTCTAACATATATATTTCTTTACATTTTTTTAGCAACCGACATTATTTTTTATAAGTTGTTTATTTCTTAAAAAATATATTTTTGGAGTTAGTTAGTTGAGTTAAGTTTTAAAACATAAATTAAGTTATAAATATATTATTTAATTATTTTAAATAATAAAAATAACATTTAATTGTAATTGATGATATAAATGTATTATTACGTTTTTTTATGGTTAAGTTATATTTTGAGTAATAAATTTATACAATTAATAAAAAAATTTATGATAAATTTATATCACAAATAAAAAAATTAAATGATAGATCTATAGTAATAATAAGGAATTTAGTGATAGATTTGTTATAACATTGATAAATTTATATCACTAATAATATTTAAGTATCATTTTTATCCTTCTATGAAATTAGATAATAAAATTATAATTTTATAATTTATATTTATTAATTTATACTTCTAAAAATTTAAAAAAAAATAACACATTTACAGTTCAGTTAACGTTTTTAATTTTAAATTTGTCGAAGAACGATTAACTGTCCATTTAATATATCATATAATATAATGCATATTTATTATTTTAAAAATATTTTAGTTTCAAACTTTCAATCATGCCAAATTTTTAATCTCATTAATAGTTAAATATGAAATGCTTTTAACTTAAGCATCAAAAGCTTACCAAATAACTTTCTATAATTTATGTACGTTGTTTAAAAAAAATTTGTAAGTTCCATTTAAAGTATTTTACTTAGTGTAATAGGAAGATTAAAATGTATAAAAATTAATTAATTTTTAAGTTAGATATTATAAATTTATTAACAGTTAAAAATGGAACCAAAAGTTTAAGATTTCAAAAAAATTTAAAAATAGAAAACGTGAATACAAATGAGCCTAATTTTTTTAAGATATATGTGTTTATTAAATTAATTGTAATTCAAAACATACGAACTTAGATAAATTTAAACTTATAAAATTTGATTTAAAAATACATAATAATTTAAAAAATATGTATATTTTGTATTCACGTGTTTCATTTTTTGATATTTTTTTTATAATTTTGAAGTTATGGTACCCTTTTAAATTTTTATAAATAGTGAACTTATAATATCTTACTTAAAAATTAATGAATTTTTGTACACTTTAATCATAATTAATGAACCATTATTACATTTCACCTTAATAAATATATGTTCTGAAACTTTGTAATTTTCTTATATATACTCCAATTTGATTAATATGCCAATTTTGTAAATTTATTTTATAAATTATATATATTAGTCATTTTTTAAAAAAATTAGAGTATTTTAGTTATCCTATTGTTATATTTTTTATTTTTTTAATCTTAAAAAAATACTTATTACATCGAATTTAATCTTACTAATAAGAGACTAATAGATATTTAATGAAAAAATATATCAAAAAACAAAAGATGAGAAAGATGAAAAAAGAGATTGAAACAATCAAAATCGATCTAAAATTATTAAGTAAATTTAAAGTAAGATAATTAAATCATATCAATTTTAAGTAACTAAATTACATTAGTTTAATTTAAAATAAAGAGATTAATGTGTCTAATTTATAGAAATAAAGTTGATGTAAATCGAGAAAAAATAAAGAGAAAGAATTAGAATTAGGAATTGAAAAAATTAAGAATAAAAGAGAGAAGTTGGGAAGGGAAAAATAATTGAATTTATATTTATAGTCTAATAATAAATAATCATATATCTTATATATGATATTTTTTCTATAATAAATTAAATTATAATCATTAATTAAAAATAAAATTTTAAATTTAAATACATAATTAATAAATATATAAAGCAATTTAAACTTTTAAAATTATAACTTATTCTTAATAATATTTAAATAATGATAATTATTTAAATTTATTTATTCTCTATCCTCATTAAAAATGATTATAGTTATATTTTTTCTCTCAAATTTATGGTAACTTTAATGCTGTGTTTGTTTAGATGGAATGAAATTAGAATTGATTCATTCCATTTTTATGTTTAGTTGAGTTGAAAAATGATAATGAAATGGAATCGATTTTTAAAGAAAAAAATGAGGATTCTTTCTTCCCCTTAAGGAATCATGATTTCATTCTTATTTTATTTTTTTTTCCAATTTTACCTCAACTCCAAATATAACCCAAATCTCAAAATCCCAAATTCCAAAACCCTAAACCTTAAATCCCAAATCCTAAAACCCTAAATCTTATTTAGAAAATAATAATTTTAACCCATAAATATAACCCAAAACCCAAAACCCCATTTAAAAAAATAATAATTTTAACCCTAAACCTTAACTCACAAATATAACCATAAATCCTCAAATCTTGAAACTCTAAACATTAACTCACAAATATAACCCTAAATCTCAAATCCCAAATCTCAAACCTTAAAATCCTAAACTCTATTTAGAAAAATAATAATTTTAATAATATATTTTTTAAGTAATAATTATGTAGGAAAATAATGATTTCAATAATGTATTTTGTCTGAAAAAAAAATAATTAAATGATATTATTTAAAATTTACTAAATATAGGGGTATTAAGGCAATATATAATATTTTTTTCATTTTATTCAAGTTGTAAACAAAACATTGTAATATCGATTTCTTTTATGATTATAGTGATCAAGCCAAACAAAATTATTTCTTTTCCATTCCATTCTATTCTCATTCCGATTTCGATTTCGCTTCAGATTTCATTTTGTAAACCAAACGTCACCTAAAGAAAAAAAATTATTATACATAAAATGTGTGCGAAGGAAGTGAATAATTTTCCAGTAAAAACATACAGCTCAAAAAAATATTAAGTCAATTGCCTGACATCAACTTGAATTTTTATTTTTTAATAAAGTACTTATTTATGTCAATTATCTTAATAATCATTCTATGTTATTTAAATATTTTGATAATTTAATTTTTATATGAAACATATAAGTCATTAAGACTTTAAAAATATGACATATAAGTCATTTAGTTCTCCAAATTTAATATAAATTGATTAAAATAATATATTTTTAATACATGAAGTTCACGGACGTAAATGCTAAAGGATGTAATTAGTATTTTAAAAAAATTAAACAATAAACTCCTTTTCAGCTTTATTCACGCTAGTAACCATAGCAATGGCCGTAATAGTAACACCAATTTCTTTAATTTTAACCTAACCTTTGATTTCAATACTTTGTAGCCCTTTAATTAATGACTCTTTTGTCCTATTCTTGATCAAAACCTTAATAACATTATCGATGATGTTATTGTTGTCATCATCATTGTTTTTGGAGAGTCCATATGGATGGAACCATGTCATGTGACTCCATCGAGTTGAAGGATGGTGAGAATTTGAACAAGAGTGAGAGTGTGATGGTATAGAGTGTTAAAGGTGTGATTAATTGACAAAATGTAAAGTATAAAGTTGAGAATTTGGGACACTTACTTTATAATCAATTTTAATGGAAGAAAAATAATTTTAATGGAGTAATAACAGGTTATAATGGAAAAAAACAAATTAAAAGACAATTTTATCTCCACTTAAATATACTTATTTAATGAGTGAAAGATTTTAATAATATAATATTCTTCAATTATTAACTAAGTAACTTAAATGTTATAAATTTAAATCTATAATGACCTATATATCTCAGGTAGAAGTTACGTTTCATAATAACATAAAATGAATGACCTCGAGATATGGTCATCCAAGGTAAAATATGTTCGTTAAATTGGTCAAAATCTAACCAAATATTATTTAATTAGTTTTATTTTAAATTATTTTTTATTATATTAAAAAATATATTTTTAAAATAATTAAAAATAAAAAATTATGTATAAAAAATAGATTTAAATAATTAACACATTCAATAATTACTTTTATTTAATCCACCACTATCTTTATTATTAAAACAATTAGATGAGGTAAAACACATTCTCACATACCCTTCGTATTAAATTTGCAAGTTGTTATTATCATTATTATAATTAGAGGTGTCAACGATTTAGTTTTGAGTAAAAAATATTTAATAGAATTGAACTGTTTATAATGTTCAAATTAGATCGGATCGAACTGTTTGGTTATTAAAAAAAATAATCGAACGATTTAGTTTTGTTTGGTTAATGGTTTTCAACGGTTTGATCCGGTTAATAATACATAAATATAATATACTTTTGATTAAAATGAAAAAATTTAATCAACAATTTGTGAGAAGTAATATAGAAAATTTAAAATATTATTAAAATCGTTTCAATTTGGTCCAACCAGTTTAAAAATTAATATGATTGGACTGGATCGTTTGAAAAATGTTTTTAATTAAAACAAACTAGACCGAACCGTTTGATTTATAAAATTATTCGGATCAATTTAATCCGGTTTTTGTACACCCCGTTTGGTTTTTAATATAAATAAATTAGATAAATATTTTTATTAAATTATCTAATTTTTTTAATAAATAAAAATGTAATATTATATGTATTTTTTGTTACAATTAAATATTTTTTTAATTTGAAAAATTACTAGTTAATTTTAATTTTATATATTTATTAACATAATATTTTTAAATAATATTATTATATAAGTTATTATAATTTATGAATAATATTTATCTAAAGTATATATTATTCAAAGAAACCAATAAAACATAAGCTTCTAAGATCTCCACCTACCCGTCAAAAAGGAACGCCCTACCTACCAGGCTAGCACCATGAACGTACGCCAAAATCCCATTCCCACTATACCATCCTTGTTAGTTGTTACCCAGCTTCTTCTTACAACGCTACCTCACCTCTCACCAGTCAACTCTCCCTTCAATATCACATAATTTTAATGATATGATTAAAATATAAAATTAAAAAAAAAACAAGTTATAATCTAATTACACGGAGTTCATGTAAATATCTGAAATTCTAGTATTAAAGTCTTATTAGCGGATATAATTAAAAAAATTATAATTCATTATTTCAAACAAAAAATATTAAAATACATCAAATCTTTTTAATTAAAAATTGATTTTGTTATAAATAAAAGTAATCATTTACTAATACTCAAAAATTAAAAGTAAACAAGTTATAATTGTTTCATACATAATGAATATATAACATTATATTTTGATAATTTTACTTTTATAAATTTGATTCATTAATCACTATTATTAAGATTAATACATTTTAGTGGCATTTTGAATGTTTTGATTAATTTTTACCAATTTTTTGAATATTTTTTGTTAAAAAAATTTAAATTAAATTTAAATGAATCTGATTAAAAGAGATCACCCTAAGAGATGTTTAACATTAATTATATATCTAATTTATTTAAACTAAAGTTGTAATATTTTTAATAATTTTTTTTTAAATTTAATTAAAAGTAAAAGAAAAAAATTTATTTATGCATAAAATAAAAATTAATAAATCATATTAAATAAAATATTAACCGGAAGTAATCCCAACCTAACCTCTCATGTTGCTAAGCCACTGCGTATATTCATCGTGGAAAATTCACACGAGCGTTGACAAAACTGTTATTCCGTATATTCCTCAAGTAGAAAATTCACACCAGCGTTGACAAAGTTGTTATTCTCTTTAGTAGTATGATAATCGATAAATATCGATATTCTATATAATAAATTATTATTATCATAAAAATAATTTATTAATAATAATTTTATTTAATAATAATATTATTATTACATAACTAACAAATATTATAATAAAATAGATATTTTATTTATTTATATTATGATAATAAAAATAATTATTGTAAAAATATCATTTCATGTATTTTAAATTATTGTAACATTTCATAATATTATCAAAATATCTTGTATTATTGTTACAACAAAATTGCATAAATTATTTATTATATTATTTTAATTAATTATATTTTAATATTATCATTATGGTATAAAATTATTATTAATAAAAAAATTATTTTGATAATAATAAATTTAATTATGTCCATACGCACTTAATTAACGAGCACAATTAATTATATATAACTCTTCAAATCTAAAAAACATTACCCTGATAAGTGCACAAAACAAAATCCGTTTAAGCTATAACCAAATTACAATCAATTTTACGTCGATTTGCAATTCATGTGTACATAAAATTACTTATTATTTTAACTTGTGTAATTATCATTTTTATAATAAACAAACATTTATAAAGACCCATTTTTATTATGAAAGTAACATGTGTTGCGTGAAAGAGATTATATTACAAAAATATTGAGATATTTTTGTAAGATGAGAATAACGAAATAGTGAGTTTGAAAAATACTTATGTGATACTATTTTAGGTTTATCTTAATTTATATTCATTAATTTTATTAGTAGAAAAAATATTTTTCAGAGTTTATTCCGTAGACTTAGCTCAAATTAAAGGATGAACCACGTTAAATTATCGGTGTTATTATTTTACTCTATTAAATTTATTTTATTTTTACTCATTGTGCCCAACAACTAGTATGAGAACTGATCTAGTAAAATTCTTAGTATACTATATGGTTGTACCATAGACTGATATGCTACATTAAAAAAGATTTTATTAGGTACATAATGTATTTATCTAACACCAACATCTACGACTTCTCCTGTTCCACTTAAAAGAAGTGGTAGACCGAGAAGATCCTCTACCACATATCCTCCAGATAAGTATGTAACTTTCAATGATGGGGAAGAACTTGAGAGTTATGAAAAAACCATGGATGGCAAATCTAAACGAAAAATGGATTGAAGTCATGCAAAAGAGATAAAGTCCTTGCATGAGAACCAAAATTTTTGAACTGATGAAGCTACCCAAAGGGAAGAGGACTTTGAAAAATAAATGGGTATTCAAGGTGAAGCATGAAGGATATAGTTACAGTTTGCGATACAAAGCGAGAATGGTTGTCAAGGGATTCAACCAAAGAAAGAAGTTGAATTTGATGAGATTTTCTCTCCAATTGTGAAAGACATCCATCTGTAACGTGTTGGGATTAGCAACAAGTCTTGACTTGGAGGTTGAGAAAATGGATGTAAAAATTGTCTTCCTACATGGTGACTGAGAAGAAGAGATATACATGGAGCAACTAGAGAGTTTTAAGCGAAAAGGAAAAGAGGATTATATTTGCAAATTGAAGAAAAACCTCTATGACTTAAAATAGGCATCGAGACAATGATACATGAGTCTATTATGGGGATAAATGCTACAAAAAGACTATTTCAAACCATTATGTTTTTGCGTAGAAATTCTCTAATGATGATTTTATTATTCTTTTGCTCCATGTGGATGATATGTTGATTGTTAGTCGGAATATTTTTAGAATCAATAACTTGAAAAAGCAATTGAGTAAGTCTTTTGCCATGAAAGATTTAGGGCCAACAAAACAAATTCTTGGCATGAGTATTATTTGAGAAAGAGGCGTCAAGAAATTATGGTTGTCATAGGAGAAGTACATTGAGAAAGTGCTTCATAGATTTCATATGGATAAGGCTAAAACGATTAGTTGTCCTCTTGCCAATCATTTTAAGCTAAGTTCTAAGCAGAGCCCTTCTAGAGACAAAGAGAAGGAGGAGATGAAAAAGATTTCATATGCTTCAACATTTGAAATTTTGATGTTTGTCATGTTTTGTACGCTGCCAGATATGGCTCATGCAATTGGCATGAGTATTATTTGAGAAAGAGGCGTCAAGAAATTATGGTTGTCATATAAGAAGTACATTGAGAAAGTGCTTCATAGATTTTATATGGATAAGGCTAAAGCGATTAGTTTTCCTCTTGCCAATCATTTTAAGCTAAGTTCTAAGCAGAGCCCTTCTAGTGACAAAGAGAAGGAGGAGATGAAAAAGATTTCATATGCTTCAACAGTTGGAATTCTGATGTTTGTCATGTTTTGTACACTTCCAGATATCGCTCATGCAATTGGAGTAGTAAGTAGATTATTTTCAAATCCTGGAAAGGAACATTAGGCTGCAGTGAAATGGATTTTCAGGTATCTTCAAGGTTCTTCCCAAATATGATTATGTTATGGAAATGACAAATTTGTGTTAGTTGGATACACAGATGCAGATATGGATGGCGATGTAAATTCTATAAAATTCACTTCAGGTTATCTGATTACATTTACAGGGAAAGCTGTGCCATGGTAGTTAAAGTTACAAAAATGTGTTGCATTATCCACTACAAAAGTAGAGTTTATAGCAGCAACGGAAACATGTAAAAAGTTGTTATGTATTAAAAAGTTCTTAAAAGAACTTGGGTTACAACAAGACAGTTACTAATTATTTTATGATAATTAAAGTGCTATTTATCTTGAAAAGAATGTCTCCTTTCATTCGAGATCAAAACATATTGATGTGAGATATCACTGGATTAAGAATGTAATGGAGAAGAAGTTATTACAGCTTGAGAAAATCCATACAAAAGAAAATGGATCAGGCATGTTGACGAAAATTCTTCCAAGACAAAATTTTGAATACTATTATTTAACTGCTGGATTGGTGGAACCGTCCATGTAGTCGAGAAAGGGAGAGTTGTAGGTCCATCTCACATGAAAGAAGAAGAAAATAAAAATATTAGGTGTAATCACCTTTGAAAATAAAAATATTAGATGCAACCACATTTGACAAATACATTTAATATTTTTGTGGTTAAAATTTGGTTAGTTATATGGCCAATTTATGGCCACATAAGGGATATATAATGTCTTGCCTTAGAGACACATCAACACACCAAAAGATGACAAGGAAATCAAAGCAAAAGAAACAATTTCCTTTGAAGAAAAATAGTGTTACATGTGTAAGAAAGTGTGAGAGAATATCTTAGAAAAATATTAGTATGTTTTTCTAAAAGGAGAATGATAAAATAGTGACGTTGAGAAACACTTATGTGATATTATTTTGGGTTTATCTCAATTTGTTGTATTGTCTTTTACTTCGTACCTATTAATTTTATTAGTGTAAAAAATATTTTTCAAAATTTATCATGCATATTTAACCTAAATTAAAAGATGAATCACGTTAAATTGTCAATATTATTATTTTATTTTTAACGTTTTACCTAACAATATGAACCAATAACTCGTTCTTGTTTATAACTTCTTGTTATTATCTAATTAAAAATTATATTTTTATCCTCTGCAATGAATTAAAATTTAAAATATAAATATATATTTTTATTAAAACAATTCATAAAAGATAAATACAAGTAATACGAATCTATTAAAAAAAACTTTATATAAAAGAAGATTTATTTCTTACATAAACTAAATTAACTTATCTAAGATTTTAAGAAAAAAAAAAATAGTTTGCATCTCATTTTCTTTACACGGGATACGTAAGTTTATAAGTTTGTATAAATATATAAGTTTATTAAAACAATTTTACTATGTTTATTATTATATATATTTTTAATTTACTTTTATGTTTTCTAATTATTATTTTTTCTTATTTGACTTCAGATTATTCATCCCCAGATTGAGACAAAAATACTTTTCCTTCGACGACCTAGCTTGTATAAGCACTCAGCAACGTCACTGCATCAAATAATATATAATTATTATTATTCTCCGTCTCCGGTATATGTATATTGTATATTTTACTTTTAAGTATCTTCCATGAAAAATATAAGTTGATTTTTTGAAAAATTAAAAAATATTTATTTATTTATGTTTACTAAAAATGTAAAAATAAAACTAGATATATATTAAAAATTATGTTATATAATTAAATTTTAGATAAACGGGAAAGATAAATTATCAACATATTTTAGAAAATAGTATTTATAACACTTTTATTATTTACCACAATTAAAAGCCTCGTTTCAAATATTATGTATTAAACATGGATGTTAAATCCTGTTAAATTAAACTTATTTAATATTAAATTCATTAAATAAATCATATTATTTATATATTATAATAATTTTGTTTTACGTAATTTTTTAATATAATTTTGATTGAAACGAGAAAAGTGAAATAGCAGATGGAATGATAAATAATTATTCATAAAGTTACGAAAAAAATAAAAAAAATATTATCATTAAAATTTATAATCATGAATAAAATATCTTTAATTTAATTTATATATTTTTATTATTAAAAAAAACTTCATTTGATTATTTTATTTTAAATCTCCTTAAAAGTATATGAATTTAAACATGAAAAAAATATATGTATATTGCATAAAATGAATTAAAATATAAATTTATATATAAAAAGATTATTATAAACGATTAAATCTAAATTAAAATTGGATCAAGGTATTTCCGGTCTTGAAGAGGGTACAAATAAAAACTACAAGTACACACAACTCATATGTTCACCGCACCAGGTTAACTTTAGTCCTTAGTCCTCACTATCCTCTAATAAACCCTTCCCTCGTTGTTTTCCTTTCACATTTTTAATTAAAGAACACCTCCCTATCTCTCTTTCTCTTTCTTGCATGCTTTTATAAGGAAGCTCGATCGTCTGACGATGATAGCGCTTAAAGAAAGAGAGACAATGGTTTGGAGAGCCGGTGTTAACGACGTCGTTAGAGTCTTGAAAGCTCTGCTGCTGATGCTGGTGTTCTTGTTTCTGATGGTATGTCAAACGACGGCTTATGTTGAGAAGAGACACAAGAACGCTTATGCAGCGTTGATGTACATGGGGACGCCAAGGGACTATGAGTTCTACGTGGCTACACGTGTCATGATCAGGTCTCTCCCCAAGCTCAACGTCGATGCTGATCTCGTCGTCATTGCTTCGCTTGATGTTCCTCTACACTGGGTTCAAGCTTTGTAAGTCCTAACGACGATGCATTCTATTTTCACTCTGCTTTTTTGCCCTTTCTTTTGGTCGAGACCATCTATATTCGCTAGTATTGCATGAACTACTTCAAGGTAAATAATTGTTTTTCAACGTGTAATTGAGACTCAATTATCAAATTTTTAAATCTTGTGTATATAATAAATAGTAACATCTTTATTAAAATTTATGAGCTTTATATCTACAGCCTATGAAATTCAAAAAAGAAAAATAAAATAATATTATTTAAACATTGAATAAATTAATAAAAAATATATTTTAAATCATAACTTTTACAAAAATAACAATAAAAAATCAATATAGAGATAAAAAATAAAAATATTAATTAATTTTAATTCTTTAGTATTTAATATCACCATATTTATTCTTTTTCTTCTTCTAAATATCATGCTTATTCGTAAAAAAAATATTAAAATACATTTCAATAAACAGAAAACATAATCATTATTGAAACTGAATAAAGAGTTAAATAGACAATATTTATTATAAATAAAAAAACAACGTGATTAATACGATAGAATTAAAGTAAATATATATAATTTAATTTAAATAAATCATGAGTATAAAGTTTTTCATAAAAGATTATAATGAATACAAATAAAATGTATAATAAATATAAATTCAAATAAAAATAAATAAAATATATTATTAATATTTTTCATATCAAACAATAAATTTAACTCTATTTATATTATTTATGCATAAATAAAAAAATAAAAATAAAGAATTGTGTGGATTATAATTATAAAAGACATTATTTTTTTTAAATTCAAAGAAAATAAAGATAAAATATATTTTTATTTAAATTACAAGTCAAAATCTCTCCAACATTGAATCATTAAGGGTTTAGAAAAAAATTAATTAATATGAAAATAATTCTTATTACAATTTGATATATATAATAAATTCATATCATATAATATAATTAGTCTTGATTACACAATTATTTCATATTTTTATATCTTTAAATTTATATTCAATTAATAGCGAATATATTTTAAATTAATGTATATAATAGCAAATATATTTTTGAACATTTTAGTTATTGATAATTTTTAATTTTTTTAGAACAACTTAAATTGGATCGAATTAAATTTTAATAGCAGAGGTCGGTAGGTATTTGAATAAAAACATATCTAAAAAATTAAAATAATAAAAAGTAAAATGATTAAAATCATCAAAATTGATTTAAAATTATTAAAATACTCATAAATTTAACGACAAGATGACTAAAATGTATTAATTTAAATTAAAATGATTAATATTTTGAAGATGTGAATATAAATTTGGAAAAATAACAAAAATAATATCTTTAAAACTCATACTTACAAAAATAACTCATCTTATGTTAATCTCATACATTTTTTTATCATTAAAAAATTTAACATATCATTTTATTTTAAATGTTGTTCAATTGAATGTCGTTTAAATTAAACTATTATTCTTTAAATTCATTTAATGTTTGTATCCAATAGAACTATTTCACTTGTACTACACTTGTACTACACTTCCACTATTTCACTTGTACTACACTTCCACTACACTTGTACTACACTTGTACTACACTTGTTACAATCCTATAAATAGGGTTCTCTATGTACATTCTATACACACCAATACAACATTAAATCTTTCTTTCTTATTATCTCTATACTCTTCTACACGTGGTATCGTACTCTCATATACCTCTAAAATTTCTATCAAAGTGCTTCTCTTTCTCGCTCCAAACCGGCTCACCTCAACCCTTCGGCTAAACCCGGCCACCTCAACTCGGCCACTTAAACCCGCTTACCTCAAATCGGCTCACTCCAACCCGACTCACCTCCACTCGGCCACTCCAACTCTGGCCTCTCAACTCCTCTCAACTCCTGGCCACTCCAACGGCCTACTTTCAATCCTGCCTGTGCTTGTTTTCAACTCTTTTTTTTCATTTTTAAGGATATCTCCTTTATACTTGTTTCTATATATTTGCTTTATATTTCTCCATTATTTCGTTAAAATGGACCGAAATGATATCCCAAAACCAATCTCTACCACCCTTGATGATACTAACTACCTAGCCTGGGCACAAGCAATGAAAAGTTTCTTGAAAGGACGCAAGCTACTGGCGTTCATAACCTTGGTGATATCTCTATACCCATCCAAGAAACCACCGAAAACAACTCCTTATTTGCGATCGCCTTGAAGACCGGGGAGTAAACATCATCAAATTATTACCTGGTTCCGTAACACCACTTTACCCTCCATTCACAGGTGAATTTGGGCGTTTGACACCGCGAAAGAAGTTTGGGAATTTCTTGAGGCTCGACTTTACTACAACAGATTTGGCCAACCAATATCAACTTTTAACAACTCTTCATACCAAACTACGAAATGGCCGATCAAACCATTAACCAATTTCTCTCGAAATGCATACTATTTGGGATCAACTCGCTCTCCTCCGAACCAACTTGGACGAACAAGATTGATCTTTGAGATGTTTGCAACCTACCGTAATCACCAAATGTCTTGTTATTTTTCTCATGGCTCTCCATGATCGATTTGAACCTGCTCGAGCTTCCTTACTCCATCCTGAGTCCTTTTCCATCCTTAGATACCGCTTGACCGAGCTTCGGCCCGAAGAAACTTCCGGATGGGGGTTTTCAAAGTTCATCATACAGATTCTTCTTGCCACCCCATTTTATCGCCTCTAAAGGAGGTACTAAAGAGGACTTCAAACATCAAGGTCGCACCTACCGTCGCCATAACCCCAATCATGAGCTTAACTACATGTCCCATTCGGGTATGTATATATTGTCACAAGAAGGTCGGTCCAGGACACTTTAATAGAGATTGCTTTCGGAATCCCTCTCAAGATTCCTCACGGAATCCCTCTCGCATTTCTCACGAATCCCTCTCGCATTCCTCTCGGAATCCCTCTCAACACGCTCGTGTAAAAATAGTAACTCATCTATCACCGCCGCTTCGAGGATAATCATGACAAATTTACTTTCTCTACTCAAGAACTTGAAGGTGTCTTCTTAAACATGTTCTCTCACAATCTAGTAATGCTTCCCATGCCTTGTCTCTCACATCGTGTAAATCTTTAGCGGTATTTTGATTCTGCTTGTTGTAACTATGACTCATGATACTACATCTTCTCTCCCACACAATCTTCCATCTCCAAACCTTTAATTCAAGCGCAACGGTTCACATATGCACGTTAATCTTTGTAGGACAAGTTTCCACATCTTCTATATCACTTTCGACACCTTTCATATTCCCAACCTTACTTTAAATCTTATCTCTCGGTCAATTATGTGAACTTGGTCTTACTATTACATTTTCCTCTTCCTTGTCTTGCGTGCAGCAGATCCACGTGACAGAGACGCATCCTTGGGATAAAGCCGTAAGGTTGGACGACATTTGAACTTATCAACCTTCATCTACCCAATTCTCCTCACACTTCCGCTGCTGTTCTACCACTCCTATCAACCTATGGCATGCTCGTTTCAGGCCATACGCCCTATAGGACGTCTTCGTCCCTTAGCATCTTCTCGGTAAATTAGGATCTGCTTTATTTCTCGATAATGTAAATTGTCCTTTGTCAATTGGGAAAACAACCCGCTTTACGTTTTAATAAAAGTGATTCTACTTGTCTCCCCTTTTGACTTAATTCATTCTCGATGGGTCCATCCCCACATCCTACTATGGGGGGATGTGTTTATTTTGTCATTTTTATTGATGATTATTCAAGATTCACATGGATTTTTCTCATGAAACATAGATCGAATTACCCAAAATTTATTATGATTTTGCCCAAATGGTTAAAACCCAATTTTTCTCAAAATATCAAAGTGCTTAGAGGCCGATAATGCTATGGAATATAAAGAAACAAATTTTTTAAATTTTCTTCGACAAAATGGGACTCTTTCAATATTCTCGTTCCGGCACATCTCAACAAAATGGAAGAGTGAGCGAAAACACGCATATTCTTAATACTGTTCGTACTTTCTCCTCATTTCTAGTTCTTGTCCCGAACGCTTTTGGTGAAGCGCTCTACTACTGTTTATACCATCAATCGTGTTCCCATGCCTATTATTCACAATCAATCCCCTTATAGCGCTTCTATAGTACTTTCTCCATCTTAAGAACTACTCGAAAGTATTCGTCAGTGCTCGCTTGCTCTTCTTCACCCTCATGAACACAATAAATTAGAACTGCTCTCGTCTTTGTTGTTTCTAGTATGGAAGAGAACACAAAGCCTATCGTTATTGGGAACCTATCTCTAAACGATTGAGCATCCGTCGTCATGTCATCTTTTCGGAACATAAAAATGTTTTCCTCTATTTCTTCATTTCATGTCTCATCTCTTACCTCACTCTCATTTTTTAATGACCCAACTATTGATTTATTTCCTCCTGACATTACTCCATTACCCTCACCATCGCCTACATTACGGCTTCGATGTCCTCCCTTCCTTCGCCGATCCTACCATAACAACATCTTCGAAGACCAACTACCGATTGTCGAGTCATCATACGTCGTTCTACTCGTGTAAGTAGTCTTCCCTTTCATCTTCGTGATTACCAATGTTTCTCTACTATTTTGTCTCATCATGAACCCCAAAACTATAGAGAAGCTAGTTCTAATCCTCATTGGCAGCAAGCTATGACAGATGAATTACAGGCATTAACAAAAGCACATACATGGGATCTTTTTGATCTTCCATCTAATAAATCTTTGATTGGTCAGAAGTGGATCTTCAAAATCAAAACTCATTCGGATGGGTCCGTGAATCCATATAAAGCTCGTCACAGTTTTGCAAAGGGTTTTACACGTGAATATGGAATCGACTATGAAGAAACTTTTGCACCTCGTCCGACTCACCTCTCGTTCGGAAGTATCATTCACGTCGCCCTAATTGGAACATGTTTCAAATGGATGTCAAAAATGCTTTTCTCACCGGAGACATAACCGAGGGAAGTTTATATGAAACCTCCTCCCGGATACACTCATTCACCTCATCAAGTATGCGAGACTTCGTCGTGCTCTCTATTGCCTCAAACAAGCTCCTCGAGCTCGTTTTCCAAATTCAGCCTCTACACTTACCGACTTTGGTTTCACTTCCGCTCTTATGACTCGGTCTCTTTATTCGGAAGACTCCCACGGTGTAACACTTCTACTCCTTTATGTAGATGATATGATCATAACCAGGGAATGACTTACAATGGAATTATCTGATCTCAAGGCGAGTCATCAATTTGAAATGAAAGACCTTGGTCGTCTCCACTTCTTTGGGCCTAGAAATCTCATCCGATTCTCAAGGATATTATCTCTCTCAAGCAAAGTACTCTTCCGATATTCTTAATCGGGCTGGCCTTATCGATTGCAAACCGCATCAACACCTCTAGAAACCAATGTCAAACTTACTCCATTAGATGGTACTATTCTCTCGAGATGCCACATTATACGGACAACTAGTAAAGCGGCACTTGTTTATCTCTACGCCACCGTCCCGACATTGCCTATGCCGTCGTTCATCCGGTTAGTCAATTCATGTCCGCCTCCACGGTACACCCATTATATCGGTTTCTTCGCATTCTTCGCTACATCAAAGTGCACCATGTTTCACTTCGGTCTCCACTTCTCCAACAAGTCTAATCTTCTTCTTTCCCGCCACTCTTGATTGGGCGGTGACCCAACCGATCGTCGCTCTACCACTTGGATATTGTTTCTTTCTTGGAAACTCTCTTATATCTCGCGAAGCAAGAAACAATCTCTCACTTCTCGATCCAAAGACCGAAGTCAATATCGTGCTCAGCGACACCACTCAAGAACTTCTTTGGCTCGTTGGTTACTACGATATGGGTGTTCTCCAATCAATCGTAACTATCCTATATTGTGATAATCAGGTTATTCAGATTGCTCACAATAATGTATTTCATGAACGAACAAAACATATCGAGATTGATTGTCATTTTGTTCGCGAACATGTTCTTCAAGACACTGTTTGTCTCAAATCAATATCCTCCACAGATCAAACAGCTGACATCTTCACCAAATCTCATCTACCAGGCAGATTTCAAGAATTAGTTTCCAAACTCAAGTTGATTGTTTCTCTTCCTCCTTGAGTTTGAGGGGGGATGTTAAGTTATATTTGAATTTGTAATTTATTTCACTTGTACTACACTTCCACTATTTCACTTGTACTACACTTGTACTACACTTCCACTATTTCACTTGTACTACACTTCCACTACACTTGTACTACACTTGTACTACACTTGTTACAATCCTATAAATAGGGTTCTCTATGTACATTCTATACACACCAATACAACATTAAATCTTTCTTTCTTATTATCTCTCTATACTCTTCACATCCATCATATGCTAAAAAATAGTAAATTTGGTTTGTCTACTAATAACAAACGCAGAGAGAAATTGAATGAGTTTCGTTATGAGAATTTTGTGTGGTGATATATGAGTTGTGAATAGTGAAAAATATTTATAAAACCTTAGTAGTTATGTTCATTGTGAATATGTGTACATCAACACTTATTACAAGGAATAACTCTTTATATGAATTTTTTATAAATAATATATATTTTGTTTGAATATTTTTTTTCCTAGATTTCTGTTGATCTTTCTATCCAACATTCTCTTTTACAACTTGAACCAATCAATTAGCATACTTGGTGAAAAATACTCGAATGTATTATCATTTTTCATTAGATTTAACATGATTTGTGTTGCTTATAAAGAAGTGCCAATTTGAGGTTTGTGTTGTATCTGGTGATTAGGGAAGAGGAAGATGGAGCCAAGGTTGTGAGAGTGAAAAATTTAAAGAATCCATATACGGATCAAGATAATTTTGAATGGAGATTCAAGCTAAGCCTGAACAAGCTCTATGCTTGGAGCCTAGTAGAGTATGAGAGGGTGGTAATGCTTGACTCTGACAATCTATTCCTCCAAAACACTGATGAACTCTTCCAATGTGGACAATTTTGTGCAGTTTTCATTAACCCTTGTGTCTTCCATACTGGTCTCTTTGTTGTACAGGTAACAATACTTATTTGTATATTTATAGGATTTAAGGAACGTGTGCAATACATGATTTATACAAAACTTTTATCTCATGTATTTTACATCATCAAATTCATCATCAATTTATTAATAATATCGTTAATTTAAAACTAATTCGATTACGTATTGTTAAGTCCCACATTGGCTAAGAGTAAGGCAATAATGTTCCCTATAAGTGCAATCCTCACAACTCCTGGTGGCTTTTGGGTTGAGTTAGGCACAGGTTTCTAAGATGGTATCGAGCTAGACTCTTAGCTTCGTACTCATCGGCTCTCGTCCGTAATCAGGACCGTCTGTAATCAGGACTCTAGCCGATGTGGAGGGGGGATGTTAAGTCCCACATTGGCTAAGAGTAAGGCAATAATGTTCCCTATAAGTCTGGGCAATCCTCTAACTCACAAGCTGGCTTTTGGGTTCAGAGTTAGGCCTGGGTTTCTAAGACGTATAATGTGTACATGTTATTTAAGAACCGTATGATTCTACTCAAAAATTATATTAAAAACAGCTTTTAAAACTTCTTGGAATCATATATGAAATTATGGGTTAGTTTGTTTATATTTATGACAAACACTTCTAAATCAATTAGAAACTTTTTAGGACGTTGAATACCAAAAAGCACATTTGTGCTTCCTCGTCTGTTTTGTTGTACTTCTAGTAAAAGTAATTTTAGCCAAAAGTGTTTCCAGGATAATTTATATTTCCATTAAGAAGCACAAATTGTGCTTCCTGAGCTCTAAAAGCACTTATGGCCATTTTTTTCTATTTGATTTAAAATTGCTTTTATAGAGCAAACATGTGTACCATCTCCTTTGACTGATGCTAAGCAATCTCAAGACAAATAGGTTTTTAGTACTATTGCAAATAATATGAACAGAGCACTTATGGGAAACATACTTTCTTCACTCCTTATAATATAATAGTTCATGATGAATCCTTACAATCTGATATTGCAGCCATCAATGGAAGTGTTCAAAAACATGATTCATCAGCTGGAAGCCAGAAGTGACAACCCAGATGGTGCAGACCAAGGTTTTATATGCAATTACTTCCCGGAATTGCTTGATCAGCCAATGTTTCATCCTCCTCCTAATGCCTCTAAACTCAATGGTACCTTCAGGCTTCCCTTGGGCTACCAAATGGACGCTTCCTATTATTGTAAGTCGCACAAGTTCCTATTTTACTTATCAAATATGTATCCCAAAATCAAAAGCAAAATAAAGAGTATCAATTTGTTTATCAGTATCAGTTTATTTATCTATTAAGTAAATTAAAGTCTTTATTTTTGTTGTAGATCTTAAACTTCGTTGGAATGTACCATGCGGGCCTAACAGTGTGATCACTTTCCCTGGCGCACCATGGTTGAAACCGTGGTATTGGTGGTCCTGGCCTGTACTACCATTAGGCATTTCTTGGCATGAACAACGCCTTCAAACTCTAGGGTAAGCATTTATGTTTCATAAAAAGTTTTAATTATTGATCATGTTTTAAAAAGAATTTTTTTAATATTCGTAAAAGAGGCTCATATCTTTCAAAAAGTTTCACTTTAATTCTTTTTGAATAATAACGGGCAAAAAAAAACTCTTGTAAGTTTTCTAGGCAGAAATAAAATGAGAATTTGTTACCGTTCTTTTACCTTTCCCTATGTAGACTATAATTTCTTGATGGGCTTTCAGGAAATCTTACAAACCTGATATTGGCATGTAGTACATGGACCAACTTATCCCCAATTATATGCAGGATCATCATGATTGCACTTCTCTAGATTGTCCAAACATTCATTTGAAATCTTTGTTCCATAATGTCACAGTGTTTATACTTTCATTGCTTCCGAAATCAGCATAACTAAGGTCATTATTTTGACAAAAATCATTTGTATGGCCATGACTATCATGATTTTTTTCAAGACCATTCGATTCTGTATCTAACTTAGGATCATCTAAACGATCAGCTTCTTGAGACAAAAGCAATGGGATATCTTCCATTAGTAACCGCGATTAAAATGAATTCTGTCTGCTGATAGGATTCTGATTTTCTACTGTGTTGTATTTACCGATTTCTATTTATTTGCTTCTTCCAAAATAATGAGGTATGACCATGTGGTGTTGAGGTATCAGTAATGGAATTGTTTCTTCAAAGAGAGCCTTGTTTCTCTTACAACCATGTTTCAATAGGTTAGAAGATGAAATTTATTTGAATAAGAAAGCAATTAGATCCAACAAATTAAACCTGTAGAAAAAGAATGACAGGGAAAAGAAGAAAAAGAGTGACAAATTTTCATTTTACCCATGCCTAAAAAGCTCTAATAGAGTTTTTTTGTTAGTTATTATTCAAAAAGATTAAAGTAAATTTTTTTGAAAAATATGAACATTAAGTAGAGTATTTTTTCGTATGATGGATATTAAATGAAGACACTCTTAAAACATGATCAATAAGTAAAACTTTTGATGAAACATGAGCATAGAAAAAACATGAGCATAGAAAAAATATCAAACCCATATATTACTATATTATATGATACATATTTGGTAATATCACTTGTTTTAATATGTTAAATTTAGAATCTGTTAGCTTGCATTTGAAACAAAAAATTACTTTCTGAGTTCAAATAAAAACTTGTCCTTTTAACGCAATGTACTTCAGAATGCTTTTTCCAATAAAAAATGGTTTAGGAGAAAGTGCTTTTAGGATATATGTTTTGTGATGAAGCATAAAATTTGTCTTCCGAGCACTAAAAACAGTTATATTGAATTTTGTACTTGTTTCATAAGTTTTTATTTTATTTTTGCCAAAATGATCTTATAGGATGTTGAAAGCAAAAATAAGCGTACCCAGAAGTATGCATAACTTGTTTCTTTCTAAAAGTGATTTCTTTTGAAACTACTTTTAATCAAAAACACTTTCTGTAGAAGCACAAACAAAGTCTTTGTTATGATTGTAAAACTTGACTCGATTACATATGATTGACAGGTATGCTTCAGATGTGTCAGTGGCACTAATCCAGTCGATAATATATTTAGGAATTATGGCAATGACACGCCTAGCACGGCCAAACATTACCAAGCTTTGCTACAGACGAATAGAAAAGAACACAGCTTTGTTACAAACTGGCCTCAAATTTATAGCCATATGGTCCATTATAGTTGCCTATATAGTCCCATTCTTCACTATTCCTTGCACGGTTCATCCACTGGTAGGCTGGGCTCTTTATTTGCTTGGCTCCTTTGCAATTACTTCTATAACAATCAATGTGTTTCAGCTGCCAATGCTTTCAGTTCTAGCTCTTTGGATTGGAATATTTGGGGCTCTTTTGGTTATGGCATTTCCTTTGTACCCAGATGGTATAGTGAGAGCTCTTTGCGTGTTTGGCTATGCCTTTTGTTTTGCACCATTTGCATGGATTTCATTAGTGAAGGTCATGTCTAGTCTTCAAGTCTCACTTGAAAGAGATGCATTTTTCCCTAAGTTGGGCGAGTCCTCGCCGCCTTCTGGGTTCAACAAGCTATACTGAGGCACATGCTGCGTAGTACATATACATAGCTATTGAGTTTTGAAGAGGCAAATATAATTTTTTGTTATTTACAATAAGATGATTCTTTTGGTATAGAGTTGGTAGGAATAGAAGATGATTTGAGTTACACATGGAGTTCATGTTTTGAAGGGGAGGTGATTGGTAAAGATTTAATATACTCAACTGATTGAGCTATCAAGTGATGCACGTGTCTCTAGTATGATAAAGTGTTATAAGATGGCATATATGCAGTTGGATCGTATCACTAGCCAGTGAAATTGAGATTAGTTTCTTTGATATTTGTAGTGTAATTTGAGAGTGAAATATCTTTATCTTGTATATATTTGTTTTCAAATGTTTTGAAATAAATATTAATTATACAAACGTTTTGAAATAAATACTAATTATAGACTGATGGAGTTTTAGGAGCAACAATTGATAACCATATCAATACTAATCAGAAAGTGAGACCATTTTATGCCTTCAAAGTGCACATTTTTATCTAGCTTTTCATTTTCAGTAATAAAAAGAAAAATAAAACATTTCAATTTGAGACATAGATTACGACACTTTTTATATGACCACACAACTAGTTGAAGCAGGAAAAGTGAAGAAGGTAGGACAGAGAGTGCCATACAATTAAGTAAAAGTGTTGGGATAAAATGTAACGTTAATCCATGCTAGAACTCAAAAAATTTATAATGTGATCCTACCTTACCGTATTTACTTTTCAATTTAGCGAGATAATAGATAATAGGGTGTCTCATTTGTTTTAAATAGATTTCAATAAAACAAGTAAAAATAAATATGATTATGTGTAATAATAATAAGCATACTATGATTAGAATGAGAAGTGATGAGAGGTAATAATAAATATTTTAACTACAAGTTTAAGTATTTGTAATTATTCGCATTGTCGATTCGGTTTTTATCCTATTAATTTATGGGACGAAGAAAATTTCAAGTATTACCTAATTACGAAGTAACAATTATAGTTATATTGATATCCGTTCCCGTCCGTACCCGATATATATTATATTTATTTAATTAATTTATATATTTATTAAATCAATAAAAATTTAAATTTTCACATATTTGATCCCTAAATCTTTTACTTACGTATTAATACCAATACCACTAATTTACCTCATTTTTGTTTATTAATTTTATATTAAATCTTTTTTAATAAGCTTCGAAAAAAATTAATTTAATTTTAATATGGACTTCAAATTATAATGATTTTCAAACAATTTCAGATATATATTTATTATTTTAATTTCGAGAATAATTATATTAAAAATTATACCAGACAGTATCCGTGATCATTCTTAATGAGATGTGATGAACCAGCTTTAAATGAGAAATGAGAACTTAAACCCACAAACACATTAAAAACATTAAATAAAACATGTGATGAAAAAGGATAACTCATTTTATATCTCTACAATTATTGCCCTTTAACAACAAAAAATAAAATAAAAATAAATGCTAAGAAATTTAGCAACCTTAAGAAAGGTTATTTCTTCCAATTCCCATTTCAATAAGCGTAATTCATGTAAAAGCTTACATACATTAAAACCCTATAATCTGAAATGGACAAAGCTAATTTCTCCAAGAAAAATGTAAAAAAGAGAAAATATTTGCAGCTGTAATTGGCCAGTAATAACTTATTTTGGCAAATTGACGGAAATGAACACTAGAAGCACAATCATCGAGAGAAGCAGAAAGGAACAAATTCCTCACATTATGCAGCACTTTGTCTGAGATTCCAGCATCTCAGGAGATCTGATAGAAAAGAGAGAGATGTTGAGTGACTGATACAATAACTAAACAAGTGATTGAAAAAAAAAAAATACACGTTGGGTTCTTTAATCATGTTAGTTAGAGTTTGGGATGGTAGTTTCACCCGTTGGGTCCTGTCGGGTCAGGTTGGGTCCCGTAAACACCCAACTCAATTGGAGCAAGGTGAGGCATTTCAGGCCGATCAGATTGGGGTCATATCCATTCTATATAGCACCGTTTTATGCATTTACTTTTTCAAAACAAAATGATTAAACTACTACAAAATTACTAAAGAGATTAAGCTAAAATTCTTAACATAACTAATGGGTCTAAAAAAATGTTATTGATATTTCAACCCTTTCACACTAGCATTAAATTCAAAGAGGAAAAAAAAAAAGAATTTTACTAGCCATTTATAAAGATTGTAGTTTTAGATTTGCATATCACCTGAGCATG
The DNA here is from genome assembly GCA_033030585.1 of Hippophae rhamnoides. NCBI lineage: Eukaryota > Viridiplantae > Streptophyta > Magnoliopsida > Rosales > Elaeagnaceae > Hippophae > Hippophae rhamnoides. The sequence goes on along the minus strand of CM065429.1, from coordinate 38,017,560 downwards.
ATAAATTGAACTCAAAGATGCAAACTGATTTGATAAAAGATTAAGTTTCAGCAGGCATGAATGATACTGAAGATTAACATGTATAACTTCACCAACAATGTATATCAGCGTTGTTGGATATTTTAGGAGTATAAACACAGAATCAGTTCCTGAAAACTCCAATCAGCACACACATACAGAGTAGTGAAATCTACACTCTTCTTCCTCATGGATAAGAAAAAATGTGTTCAGACAATTAACACTAAATAAAACTTACAACTGCCCAAGACTTGCTAGATCAAAATCAGGTGCCAGCTCTTGTACAATATCATTTGGTGGTTGTCCACATTCTTGCATTTTCTGCATAAGCTCAACAATCTTGTTGAAATTCCCAGGTTCTTTTTCATATACTTCATTCAGATCTTTTATGAATATGTATTGCAAGGAGTAACGTTCATATTCTACTTTGGTTAAAGTTTCTTTATGCGCTTCCAGCCATTTTGGATATCTTTCTCCAATTTCCTTCATAGGTTCATGAAGAATCTCTTTGGACAAAAGCTGCTGCATCATGGTCTCCACAATCGAATCCATATCCTAAAAGCATCATTTAATTAAAATGAAAATTGTTACTGAATTGTAACTAATAGGTGTATAAAAACAACGTTGGTCCTTCTTTCAATAGTTTCAGTCTTTGAGAGAGTTGGTTTTCTAACTATTTCTAACATGATATATTAGAGTTGGAAGTTACGTGTTCAAATCCCATTAACACCAATTATTGAATTTTAAGTGTTTGACTTGCATTGTACATAAAACCAACAATTATGAGAGAATAATATATATATAAAAACAATGTTGGCTCTTTTTCCAATAGCTCAAGCTTTTGGCAGGGTTAGTTTTCTAAATATTTCTAACATGGTATATAAGAGTTAGAGATCTTGTGTTTAAATCATAATTGTTGAATTTTAAGTGTTTGACTCCTATGGTGTATAGAGTCAACAATTATGGGAGAGTAATAGATGTATAATAGTTTAAGTTTCTATCTGTTTTTGTGTGAGAAGTATTTTTCGAATTACTTCTAACAATAACAATTAAAAATACAAAATCAGAATGCATATTTAACAAATAAGAAAGATAACTAAAAGCTAACATGTGCCATCAAGAGCCAATATTCTACAAGATCCACACAAAACAATTGATACAGCGTGTTTCACTAATAGCACCATGTCCAATTGTCCATGTTGACCGTCTAAAAGGCACAAATACTTACCTTAATCCACTTATGATTAATTTTGCAGAATATGTGAGCACATTAAGACGGACTATTACACCTGACTTACATTTGAAATTGACAAAGATTCAAAGCAGATAAAAGGTAGCGAATTACCTGAGACCCAGCAAGCTCCTCAAACTGCTTGACCAAATCCTCCATAGTTGCATTCTTGTCCAAATCATCAAGGCCAAGTTTTGCAGAGGTCGTGGATTCCAATTCCTTAACAGTTTCACGGGTTTGATCTCTCAATTTATCAAGTGCTTCTGAAACATGGGATTCTTTGGAAACCACTTGCTTACCCTTTTTCTTCGTTTTCAGGTCAGGCAAGCCCATCCCCAACCCTTGAACTGCAGAAGGCAAAGGGGCAGGTTCATGTTTCTTTTTTATAGCTTCTGTATTACTAATACCACCAAATCAAAGATTCAATTTTCAGAAGTTGACACCAAAGTTTCAATCTTTGAAGAAATTTTCACCCAAAAAGAGAGAGAGAGATAAGATCAGGACCTTTGAAAAGATGGGTTTTTTAGGTTAAGATTCTGGAAATCATCTAAAGCACCTGTAAACCAAATGGAATTCACATCTAAAACACATATTATTGCATTAAAAATGAAGGGGAGAGAGAGAGAGATAGAGCATGAGGTTGTCTTTACTGTCAAGGAGTTCATCCAAATCATCGCTGTGTTGGTTGGCCATGGACACAAGACTCAACTGTCTCTGTGTTTCACTGTCTAAATGGCTGCAAACGTTACGGACGTTTATCATGCTTTTACAGTTTTACTTGATTTCGGTTTGGGCGAAATTTTCACCCAAAAAGAGAGAGAGAGATAAGATCAGAAACAATATTTATTATTTTCTTAAAAATATAGTTCTGTTGAGCGAAAGGTGTCATTGATACACCTACTTATTTATATTTGTACAGTGTGAAATTCAAATGTCTCGTAATATTATATCTGTTATAACCACTTTTATGGTGGCATATATGAATTATTATGTTACTTCACATATTCAATGATAACAGTAATTTTCATGCTTGGTGGCTCTGTAGATTTATTGATAGTGGTATTTTTTAATGTCTCTTTTGAAATTCATTTCAAAAAATACACATAACAATTGTAACAATCATTTTATATAAAATTTATCTTACAAAACTAACTTATAAAGGGATGCAACCTATTTATTATTAATTCACCTGTTAATTTATATTTAAACAACATGTGATTTAATTACGTCATTATAACAAATTATTCAAGATAAGGGTTATGTATTTCCTAATTATTTTTTAAATAACTATCCTAGTAACATATCCAATATAGAGATTAGGATATTTTATGTTATATATATAAGTGAATTATAATTAGTTAGTTGTATTCTTTAAAATTGATACTTTAATTCATAATTTTTTTTAAAATAATAATGTATACTTTAACACCTAATTTTTCTAAAGACATAGTATAAGTTACTTATTTATTTTAAAAATATATATAAGTTTATTTTAACTTCTTAATGCATAAATTATTCATTTATTTAATTTGTTTTAGTAAAAAATATATATTTATTTTTATATAACTTTAAAAAACATATTTTATTTACTTTATAAGAAAAATAAACATATATTTTTTAAAAAAATATATCAAAAAAAAGTTTATACATAAAAAATAATTATGTTACGTAATTAAACTTAATTTTTATACTAATTTGATATATAAAAATTGTGCATTAAAAATTGATAAATAAATTAATCTTAGAAAAAGATTATTGATTTTTGGAAGAAAATTTTATAAATAAATTTATTTTATATTTATAGTGTCATATTTTTTTTTATAAGATGAAGGATAGCAATAATCTTATTATTTTTAAAAATTAATGGTTTAGTTTTGAAATTTTTAAATCATGTACATTAAATCTTATAATTTATAAAAATTAATGAATTTATTAAAATTTAAGATATTCATTTAGTTATGTATTATTTAATTTATGTAATAAATATATGAAAAATGCGGTCATCTTATATTCTTGTTACAAATGATGACAATCACGATGTGAATGATGTAAATTCTAATAATCGAATTAAATTGATTAATTTTTTAAAATTATAATATATATATATTTTATTAGTATTACTTAGAATACTTTTTCATTACTTTATATACGTGATATTTAAAAATTAAAAGGCTCATATTTTTAAAAGCTTATCGATTCTACGAGGCTAAGAGGTAAGAGCTATTTTACCTACAATTACCGCGCATCTAGGCTTGAGCTTTGACCTGCTATTTATATACCACACCAACGGAAATTTGGCTAGCCACGGAGACCACTTAGGAGCCAATGGCTGCTGCTATGGCGCCAGCCACTTCTCTTCGCTTCACCCCCTACTCCACCCTCCGGTTTCTCTCCTCCTACTCTGTAAAAAACACTAAAATTCTCCCGGTGATCTCTCTTATTTCCTCTCCAGTTAATCAATTATCGCTTACATTTTCCGGTAGTCGTAGGTGTTTTTGTACGATAATCGCCGGAGCTATTCACTCCGACCAGACCAACGAGAGGACCAAGCAGGAATTTATTGAAAAGTGGAAGGGCGAAAGTGGGAAGTGCGTAGGTGAATTTAGGAAGAAGCTGAGGATTGCGGATATAAAAGGTGGAAATAACGAAGGTTTAAACCGATTGGGAAGGGCTTTGGTTGTGGAGGGTTGGGTTCGGACTGTTAGAGTACAGAGCAGCGTCACATTCCTCGAGGTACATCGACCCGTTAACCTCTTTTTTTCTCTCTCTCTCTCTCTTTAATGTTCCATGGCATTGTTCTTTTGTTTGTTTGGCTGTAAGATTTAGAAAACAAGGTTTTTTTCGTGAGAATTGATCCAAAATATACGAAGGAATCTAGGAATAATGGAAATCAAAGGCTTGGGTTTTGACTCGCATTGATGAGAATTTGACTTTACGAGAAATTGGACAAAAGCTGTTAAATTGGCCTATTTCTTGCGTGTACCAAGGATGAGTGCAAACAAGAGGAAAATCCTAAAACTCAACAATCTTCTTTTTTCTATCGCATAACTTAATTGAGTGGAAGTTTCTTCAGTATGCTCATTTGAGCCAAGAGCAAACGTACATAGAACAATAAAAAGATTGTTTTTTTATGCATATGGAAATCAACTTAATACAATCCAATAACAAAACAAAACCAATCTATGCATATCACATAGCATTCCATCGATGAAAGTTTAAATGCAAATTTGGGTGCACTTAACATAACCGGTAACGAAAGTGATATTAACCGGGAAAAAGTTAAAGGGAAAAAAAGGAAGTGTTGTTGACTGTGAATGATTTGATGATAAAAAAGGAATTTGTCTTTTCGGGAAAAGAAAAAGGCAGAAAAGAAGAGAAAACATTAAAAAAAACATTACTTGATATTTGATATTACGAGTGATTTGTAGACAACTTTTGTACCATATTATTGAACTTGCAAGAGTTTACGTTCACTTACACTGTAAGTTTTTTGCTCTAACTGCATGAGGTGTTTGCGTATATATGCCTTTATGCCTCAGGTTAACGATGGTTCGTGCCTCTCAAATATGCAATGTGTAATGGACTCAGATACAGAAGGATACGAACAGGTACTAATAATATTGGTTGGTGCATGTATGTGTGGTAGTTTTTAGATTAAATGGTAGTTGATTGTTTAGAAATTTGTGTGGCTTGAACTCGTGACTTGAAGTGGAGGTAAATTACATATATGTGTGCTTGAAGTAAACATGTGTCTTGTTTTTAATTTCTTGGGATATCTAGCTATAACTGGGTCTTCATTTCAAGCTCTTGAGATTTTGAATAGGTAGAAGCAGGGTCAGTTGCAACTGGTGCCTCTATATGGGTGCAAGGAATTGTGGTGGCCAGCCAAGGATCAAAGCAAAAAGTAGAGTTAAAGGTCAAGAAGATTTTGGTGGTTAGTAGTTGTATCCTTTTGTTCATTTTAATATTTCTTCTCCTTTGCCTTATTACTTCAATTTTTTTGAATTACTAATCCCTGGCATGGTACCAGTAACATGTTGTCTATGGTTTAGATTTTGATATGCTTTTATGTGCAACAATGTATTTTTTCTATTTGCCTTTTCACATGGCTGTTAACAACTTAATGTACCCATATTATGTTTGGGGGTTGAGAAACGTGTAAGAGGTCAATAATTATAGCAGGCTTATGGTTCACATCTCACCATTTGTATCTTATGAGCTATTTTATAGTGGAATTCTATAATTGTTTTGACATTCATGTACCTTAGTGGTGGTTTAAAGTTTTGGCCAGCCACCAGCTTGCCTATTTTAGTGGCAAGCTTTGAAGGAGACATGAAATTTCATCTTTAACATATAACCAGAAGCTGAAACGAGGTGACTGGCCTATAAAGTAACTAGATGGCTGAATAATTGTATGAAGAAGGGACATGCTTACATTAGATTTCTGAATATTTTCGAGTCAGTGTTTTTACATGTAGATGGAATCTGAATACAATGTAAATGCACTTAACAGCATGTTTTCACACGAAGTAATATTTCTATGCATGTCCTTCATGTTATAGGTTGGAAAAAGTGACCCTTCCTACCCCATTCAAAAGAAAAGGGTAAGCAGAGAGTTTTTGAGAACTAAAGCACATCTTCGCCCAAGGTCAAACACTTTTGGTGCGGTATGTTTCGATTTCCCGTGTAGTACACTTGTTTTAGTTTAATGTAACTAAGCATAGTGGTTTTGTTTGCCCTTGTTCTATTATCACATGGTAGAATTCATAGCCATCAAAGGAAATAACATTGAAGAAAAAGGAGTAATTGTTTCCATTCATCTGTTTGATTGTGAGTGCATGTGCTACATATATAGTCTGAATACATATCCCTTTCATTTTGGAATGGAAATCCTATTCCTTAGTTTTGTTTTACTAAATGCTTAGAATACTCGTTACTAGGAGTTCGAAAATTCAACTAAAGAAACACTAGATATTGCTGAGGAATAACTATGCATGTTCCTTTTCCATTCATACTGTTCCAAACATGAGCTGAGTGTTTTGTTTTATCTGTAATTTTTATTCACTTAATAAAGTAGTTTTCACATTTTTTTTTTCACTTAATTTTTGTATATTATCTAGAGCAAGTTGCTCATATCCGGTCTTTTCAAAGGCTTACAATCTAGATAATAGTTTAGTGCAAGTAATGAAATCTGTGATTGAGTATAAATTTTCTGTTGTTAGTAATTAAATGTACCATTTACAAGTAAGAGTTTCTTTTCAATATTTTCTTCTACTTGATGTAATATGCTCATTTTTTCTACCCTTTTTTTTCGTAATTTAATTTTAATTTTAACATCTTATTGATTCTAGGTTGCTAGGGTGAGGAATGCTTTGGCGTATGCTACTCACAACTTTTTCCAAGAAAATGGATTTGTTTGGGTGTCGTCTCCTATCATTACTGCTTCAGATTGTGAAGGAGCAGGTGAACAGTTTTGTGTGACTACTTTGGTAAGTGCTGTGTCTTTAAATGTTATTTTGCCATTGTATTTTATGTTTCTATGACTAGTACATTGATATTTCTCGCTGACAAAGTTTTAGGTGAAGGTGTTGAATTTAAGGCACAAATTTCTATTTATTTTTCCTCTTAGGATAAAACCTAGTTTGCTACACTAACAATCTTTGTTGTGTTTCTTGCTAAATTTACTCTCTTGTATATATAATGGAGGTGGGTCTAAAGATAACCAACGAGCCATATTAATATGGTGGTATAAAATCTAAATGGATTTCAGATAATTTATGAGAATTAATTTTGTATTTTAGATTTCAGTCATGCTTGTGTGGAGTATAACTTTTGTACGATTAAACAGATACCAAGCTCCCCAGATGCTGCTCTTTCTTCGCTTGATGACATTCCAAAAACAAAGGATGGCGTAATTGATTGGTCACAAGTGAGTCTCACTCGTGTTTGCATTATATATGCGACCCCTTCTCTCCATTCTACATAGATAAGGAAAATGAAGGGAATTATACCAGAAATTCACTCTGTCTGCATTCTTTTATGATTTTCACTCCTTTTGCTGACTGACTGCCTTGAACATGATTGATGAGATATTCATAAATTAAAAACTTTTTCTACCTGTCAGGATTTTTTTGGGAAGCCAGCATTCTTGACAGTTTCAGGCCAACTAAATGCTGAAACATATGCCACTGCTCTTTCTGATGTATATTTCTGCTCATTTCTCATTCTCCTCTAATTTTTACTTGTCACTAAAATCATATGAAATTTTCTTACATGCACCAATATTATTGCCAGGTGTATACATTTGGTCCCACATTCCGGGCTGAAAATTCAAACACTTCCAGGCATTTAGCTGAGTTCTGGGTATTTTTTTTTCTTTTCCCTTTTTTTATTTTTATTATATACATGTGTATATATACAGACTAACGACTTCAACATCAAGAGCCTTACCATCATTTTTCCTATGTTTCTTGGTTTAAGATGATTGAACCTGAACTTGCATTTGCTGATCTTGAGGATGACATGGCTTGTGCCACTGCCTATCTCCAGTATGTAGTATGTTACCTTCCTATCTTTTGCCCCCAATTTAATATCAATATAAGAATTACATTATACTCTGTGAGACTAGCTATTTTTGCTGCGTGTTTCTTTATGGGTATATTTTATAGTAACAACTGCTTCTTGCATGAAGGTGAAATATATTCTTGAAAAGTGTAAAGAAGACATGGATTTTTTCAACACTTGGATCGAGAAGGGAATTATTGGTCGATTAAGTGTATGACAATTTAGTGTAACTTGACTTGGTCCTTTCTGTTTTTGTCTTTTATGCTAGACTTAATTTTCTGCATTTATGATTTTATGGAACCTTGTTGCTTCATTCCTTGGATTTCCCTTTTAATGTTTTTTGCTCCTTGTTTTGCCGTTTATTTACTGTCAATAGGATGTTGTTGAGAAAGACTTCATACAGTTGACTTATACCGATGCAATTGAACTTCTTTTAAGAGCAAACAAGAAATTTGAATTCCCGGTAATGCAAATGATTCAAATTTTTTGTTCGTCATTGGTTTGGGTTTCAGTTGGATTTCTTGATTTTAATGTTATATTTGTGGAATGGTTTCACAATTCCTATTTTGTAGGTAAAATGGGGGTGTGATTTGCAGAGTGAGCATGAACGATATATAACTGAAGAGGCATTTGGTGGATGCCCTGTAATAATTAGAGACTATCCAAAGGCATACTTCTATTCCCCCCTTCCCCTTCACTCGTTTTCAACAATAATTTTGTTGAACTTTTCGTTATGAAGTAATTTTTGATAAAATATTTCAGGAGATTAAAGCATTCTACATGCGACAAAATGATGATGCGAAGACCGTTGCTGCCATGGATATGTTGGTTCCTCGGGTATTGTTTTTGGATTTTGTTAACGTCATGGTTCTTCAGTTAGTAACTATTGTTCTTTTTACCCTATGTAATGTATTTAGTCTAGGTTATTGAATGAGCTTAAAGTATAGAATTTATGGCATTTCTAGTTAGGAACTTTGTAATTTTCTTTTTTCCTAATTTACTATTCAGGTTGGAGAGCTTATAGGTGGAAGCCAAAGAGAAGAACGGCTTGATTATCTTGAAGCTAGGTTGGATGACTTAAACTTGACCAAGGAAAGCTATTGGTGGTATCTTGATTTGCGTCGCTATGGTTCAGGTAATATGTTGGATATGGGTTTGAGGACCCCTCTCATAGTATTAGTGAGTGAATGAGTATCCAAAGTGGATTGTCACACTCAAGTTCAAATGATATATAGTGGATATGAATGCCTAATCTGATATGGGGTAACCAATTCTTTGTTTTCTTGATTGCAGTGCCTCATGCAGGGTTCGGCTTGGGTTTTGAAAGGCTTGTACAGTTTGCAACTGGAATAGAAAATATTAGAGATGCAATTCCCTTTCCTCGCACCCCTGGTTCAGCTGAATTCTAATTAGTGATCGAGGATTCAACATCTAATCTTTATGGTTTTTTACTTTTTCTTACACACCGCCTTGTCCGAAGACTGCAGATGAAGTAAGAAATAGAGGAAGAAATCACTGTTGCTGATGTCTCACTGTTGCAATGAGTATCATCTATGCTATATGGAGGTTTCTCTTTGTTGTTTGATCAGGATGAGAAGACGAAGCACTTTAACAGATTTTTTTCTGATTCTTTACCCTGTAAAGCTATTCTCATGGTACTCATTCCATTTTATATTATTAAAGTATGTTAAATACTAAAGTTCCTCTGTTAGTACCCTTTTGTCAAAATATTATAATAACTCAAAATTTCGTTCAAATAAAAAGGTAGTTTTTATCATTTAAGGTAGTTTGTTTTAATGTTTTTTATTTTATTTTGAATTAATAATTACACGTATACATTAACGGTGTTCTAATTCACGGCCAGTTTTCCTTACACCAAAAATTGGGTGGGAATTTTTTAATTGTTAATAGCAAAAATATACCAGCGACGATAAGTTAGAGAAATATTGTTCTGTATTTGTTTTTATTCACACAAAACTCATTTTGCTTGTTCTGTAAAATAACAGTCCTCTAAAAAAATCATTTTTTTGGGGGGTCAAAATTGCACCACCCTAGTACTTGCCATCACTGGTCTATTTTTGTAGTTAACATTTAAAAAAAATCTCACCTAATATTTTATGTAAAGAAATAATTTTAAATACCCAAATTACTCCTTTATTTGATTAAAATTTTAAATTACTTTTAACTTTTTAACAAAAAGAGTACCAATAAAACTTGGGTATCAAATTGACGCCCTTTAATAATACCGGTAATAATGAGTAGGTACCAAACTAATAATATGGATACCTATGAGGTATCGTAGCCCTGGTAAAGTATGGGATTAGCTAAACAAAAACGTGTGAACTTGTTTCAAATTTTGGACAATAAAAAGGAAAAAGCAGGTTATTGTGCATAATCTTGAAGGAGGTAGATCCAAACCAATATTTCCATTGTGCATAGGTTTGTTCATTTGATATGAAAGAAAATCCAACATCCATATTGATCGAGTCATTAAATCTAGTCAAAAGATGGATTCAGATTACTTAATAGGAATCAGAGACCAATGCTTTTCAAATCCCCAAAAAAGATTTCAGCTTCAAAGTTATAAGATATAAAAACGTTGCTTCTATAACAAAGAAAAAGTCTCAACAGAGTTAGATTCTCTTTGTTTAATTGCAACCCTTTCGAACATATCTTTGAGTTTTTGATGTTGAATCATCTCTTCCAGAATCCTATCCTCTATGGCTACAGAGGGTGGAACTTCTTGCTGATTTTCATTACATTCTGAAGAAGAAAAAACCAGCTTAGACAACCTGTATTTTTCACCTTGTCTACTATACTTCTCTTCTTCCTTTGTGCCTGAAGTGAAAAGATGGTAGACATGAACCACTTTTCGCTGCCCAAGTCTATAAGCCCGACATATAGCTTGCCATTCAACAGAAGGATTCCAAACAACATCAAGCAAGACTACCCTTGATGCTCCAACTAGGTTTATGCCTTCTCCACATGCTTTTGTTGAAGCAAGTAACACCTTTACTTCACTAAATGGATTGTTGAAAACATCCATCAAACTTTGCCGCTGTTTCGCGGGTACATGTCCATCCATACATAGTATCTCTTTGTCCAAATTCCAATTCAGTTGTGTCTTGAGTTGGTCTCTCAACAAGGACAAAGGCTCAAGATATTGACTAAAAACAAGTACTTTCTCATTGATAGCCTCACTAAGCCTAATAAGTTTCATTAGGAACTTAGTTTTAATTCCAGCATCAGGGTTTAGTCTAAGTCTTTCCAAGTGTTCTGAATTAACAGAAGGTATAGTTTTAATTCCAGCATCAGGGTTTAGTCTAAGTCTTTCCAAGTGTTCTGAATTAACAGAAGGTACCTTTTTATCATTCTTGAGCAATAGTGAAGGATGAACAGAGATCAGTGACTCTATGTATTCCATTTCAAGTGAAGGTCTCTTCACTTGAATGCTCTCAAGTAGTTCTTTCTGAGACAATGTTGGGTTTAATGTGACAAGAAAGTTTCTCAACCCTGGTAGTCTCTCTTGAAGTACTGTGCCTTTATGGATATGAACAAAAGGTTCAATTAATGCTCTTAGTTCTCTCAATTTATGATCTTCATCATCAATAGGTTTGCCAATTGGATTAGTCAAAGAAGTCCACTGCTCTTTTACTTTGTTTCTCCTACTAGCATGCTTGTTGTAACTAGCTCTAGACATAAACTTCTCAGCAAATTTAGGTCTAACCAAACTCAAAGTATTGAAAAGCTCATCAAAATTGTTCTGAAAAGGAGTTCCTGAGAGCAATATGCGTCTCTCGGTAATAATGTTGGCTAAAGCCTTCCAAATAAGACTATCTGCATTTCTAGCGGTGTGTCCCTCATCAAAGACAACCAAATCAGGTAATTCAAGGAGAAGTTTCCTGACTTCAGCGTTGTTAGCACCTTTTTGAACTCCCACTAGTTTAGAAAACAATCTATAACTCACTCCTAATATGCTTCTACTTCTATCATATTTCCACAAAACCAACTTCAGCTTGCGAGTAGAAACTCGTCCATAATGGCATTTAGATTCCTCTTTCAGAAGAAGTTTAGCTTTCTCAATATCGCTTTCAATCAAATCATTAGAATTCAGGATATGAAATGGTACCTCAGTTTTCCATTTTCGAAACTCTTCTTTCCATGTAAGAAGCATGCTGCAAGGAGCAATAATGAGTGGTTTACAATTTGGATAGAATTGCATGTAACTCAGGACAAAGAAAACTGTAAGACGAGTTTTTCCTGTCCCAGGAGCATGACATATGATGCATCCTTTCCTGTTATTGGAGCTAGACTTATTTTTCAGCTTATCTAGATGAATTCCACCACCTATGTTTTTCCAAATAAACTCGAAACCTTCACGTTGATGTGGATACAAGTTGTTTTGCATATGAGGAATCACATCCCACACTGTGCCTTTGCCAAGACTGCATGAACCAGAACCTGAATAGGAGTCGCAAGCAAAGTCTTGATAGTGAAGTTCACTGAACATGGATTGATGATCATCTGAGCTATAAATACAATCTTTTGCATCTGATCTCCCAAAAGGATGGTTATCCTGCAATGAGCAAAGAATAAAAATAAACGATGTTTATCCTGTTAATATCTAATCATTTAGTTGATACCCTGAAATTCAGACTTAGAAAAACATCAATTATAAACCGAAACAACTGATGAGAAAATTTTGAACCAAAGAGTTGAACAAGAAAATCATTTGTTGTTATCATCTTGAAAAATTCATTCATTAGTCTTTTTGAGGTCATACGATTAAATACATAGAGCACATGTTTTGGATGTCAAGCAGAAAGTGTCAAAAGGTACTGCCCATTTTCAACAATTCTCCACAGTTCAAAGTGTTATTATGTAACAAATTTTCACGTTATTATCTAATTGAATCTGCACTTCATGCACAAGTGCGAAGCAAAAAATATTTACATAACATCACTAGTATACATGCAGAAGACTAAAGCTAACAACATTCATTGAAAAGGAAGATCAATAAGAGAACAAGCAGAGCTCAACTTACAAAACGGGGTAAGATATATTTCATCTCTTTGACATAAGGGCAATGCTTGCATACTAGTCCCGTTTCTTCATCAAGAAGAAAAAGGTCATGCTTGCCCCGATAACAAAGGGTAGCTCTATCAGCTTCATTCTCTGCAATAAGATCATCTTCAGCCTGCATATTATAGCAGAATTTACCTCAAGTACTCATGAAATAGAATAACACGTTGAATGTAAATACACTCCCACGAAAATAACTTAAAATTGGTAAAAGGAAGATCCTAAGACAACTGTTTAGGATAATCTAGATCATCTGTACTTGTTAGAACCCAATATTTCTCTCACTTCTCATCATATCAAGCGTGGTTCCCTTTAACAATTAACACAAAAAGATAAGGCAAATTTAAATTAAAAAAATAAACCAAACAATAAATATTATTTGCTATCATATATAAAGAAGCTTATTTACCATGGTATCTACTTCAATATCAATCTCATCAGCTCTAACAGCAAAATCACAGTCATTCCAAAGTTTTTCCTCTCCTAGTTCAGACTCTGACTTTTCAGGCAATTTTGATTGCTCAACTCCAAAACTGAACTTCAATGGTAGACTGGATTCAAATTTTGGCTCCCTCTCATCACTTGTTGGGTTTTCACTAATAAAATTCTTAACAGACTTTGTAACCTTGTTACTTCTAAGACTCTTTGTAACGTTATTACTTCTATCTGAATTACGCATTCTCTTGGTTGGACTCTTCAACTCTATGAAATTACCCTTTTGAACATAATCAATCTCTTTATTAACAATCTTTTCAATCTCCAATTCCTTGATACTCCTTTCACTGCTATTAGAATTACAAACAATAACATTTAAGTGGCTACCACAATCAGAAACAGAGTCAGTCTCATGAAAACTACAAGACCCACTTTTTGTCCCAAGTTTCAATCTTTTTTCATGATCTCTTGAACCAACCTTAGACCGGTTTCTTTTTTGAATAGATTTCTTCAGAACAGAACCAAACTCCTCACTATCATCATCAGAAACAGAAACAGAACAAGATTCAGAGTCTAATGAGTTGAGGACTTTGAACTCGTCAACCCTGTTTAGTTCATCGTCTTTAACACTAACGAGTTTAATCCCTCTATCCGAGTCACCCACTTCATTATTATTATTCTTCTTCGTCTTCTCTTCGTCTTCCTTCTTTATCTTCTCCCAAAGCTCCTTGAAATATTGATCCTTTCTAAGCCTTGTTCTTCGGCATATGGGTCTAGAATCCATTATGGTGGCCACAAAGCTTCAACCTTTCGATGAAAAGCAAATCAAATATTGCGCAAAGTTCTAGCTTTTATCAAATATTGCGCAAAGTTCTAACTTTTATGAAATATAATGCAAAGTATGCACTTTTATGATGCGAATGCTAAACTCGTTCGACAATGAGAAATTGCGGAAAGGAAATAAAGGCGAAAAAGCGATGCAGTAAGGCGCGAAAGAGTAACTTCAATACGAAACGGCAGAAAGCGATCGACTTTTCGCCTTCGTAATGGAGTTCTATGTGTAGTATAAAACTTGAAGGACTCAGGGACCGACCATCGACGATAGACGACTATTAGAAGGAAAACAAAAGGTGTATTCTTTAATGTCTAAAACAACCTTATTTGGATCTCTTTATTACCGGTGTTTGATGAAGTAGACGAGTAGCGTAATGGAATGAGTTGTAGAGGCCTGTAGGGCATTATAGGTACTCTAATTCTGAAAATCGTTGGTACGGATTTAGGGATCTGGTATTTTTTTTGCTTTTATAATTGGGTTCTACTCAACTGACACAGGTTTGTTAAATATGCACGTTTGTACTTTGTACTTCGTTACATATACATGTAAACGACTTGTACCAATATGATTTTTAGGATAACTAATTTTGATAAATAAAATTTTAATGATCTCAATTTTAAATATATATAATTTAATAATATATATTTTTAATTATAATTAAATACTTTTAATTATAATTAAATACATTTTTTATTTTATTAATCACTTGTTAATTTAAACTTTTATATTCATTAATATTTATATCTTTAAATAATTACATTTAAATATCAATATAATTTATTGATACTATTTATTTAAATCATTTGTTATAATTTTATCAATGAATATTATGATTTATCATTACTATTTATCTAAATTATTTATTATCGAAAAGATCATAAATGTGTGTATATATATATATATATGAAACAAAATATTAACTAATATTTACAATCATATATAAGTATTGAGATTTAATAAAGTAGTATTCTCTCTCATCTCTAGTATAAAATCACAACATTAATAAGTAAAAATATATAAAAAAAGTCAAACAATACATTATAACCACTTAATATATATAACTACTTATTTTTTTATAAACTTAAACTAAACTTTAAAATTTAAATCTTAAGATAATCTTAAACTTTAAAATCCAAATTTTAAACTCTAAAATCTTAATCTAATATCCTAAAATCTAAGTATTAAATTAAAATCAAATTAAATTCTAAATTCTAAAATCTTAATCTTAAATCCTAAAATTTAAGTTGTAACCCAATATATAATGTCCAATATTCTAAGTATTAAATTAGAAAAAATCTAAATTTTAAATTCTAAAATCTTAATCTTAAATCCTAAAATTTAAGTCATAAAATAATATATAATGTCCAATATTTCAAATACATCAATTATATATATACATATATATATATATATATATTTCATTTATGCATGTATGTTTTGGTTTGTAGTAAACTATGTTTTTATTTTCTCAAACTGTATCTGAACTCTCCAACTTAAATGTAAGGTTTTATGTTGCATATCTATTCAACATAATTTAAATAAATAGTACACGTGCCATTAATTTTATTTTTTTCACCAAATTGACAAAATAATAAATGCAAGGGAAGAATACATTAGGAACATATTTTTAATGATTAAAAAGACCGACATATTTGGGAAAAAAACCACAAAAGACAAGAAACACCCCAAAAAAAAATACAGCTTCAATAATACGTACAATATATAAACTGATCTCTTTCTACACTTTTCTTTTCCTCGTTTCTTGTCAAAATTATTGCTTTATAGCAAAGTTATCATTTTCTTTGCAACATCTTGGTCCTGGGTATCAGAAAGGCTCCCATTTCTTCCCCTTTTAGTGAACTTTACAAATTGCACTTGCTAACTGCTATCCCACAAGACCAGTAAGCCAATAAGCACGCAACTTAATGTTTATCCAACAATATTTAGCGATAAGGCAATGAAATTACAGAAACCATATGATCCCTGTGGAAACCTGTTCCATAAGAACCAGTCGTTATCTCTGAGAAATTGGAAATTTTCACTTGTGCATTCATAGTATTGAGATCTTGAATAGAGATGTAACCCATAACCTTGAGATGAGAAAATGTAGGGTGGTCAAGGCCAACCTGAAAATGGAGATTGGAGAACCTCAATCCCGCTACAACTTATGACGTGTTTAAAACTGTCGAGCAAAATTGTTGCCTTCCATCAGTCTTTGATGAACATCCTGCATTAAAAAGTAATACAAAAGGTACAAATATTTATTTTACCATTCAATATATAATCTTCCTCCTTGGGAAAAACTTGAGAGGCTCTATTTCTATCTATCCTCAAAGTACATTTTTTTATGTTCAAAGAATGAAAAAAATGAACTGTACAATGGTTTTCATGCTGATCTTCTCCTTAGTAGATGAGCCATCTCCTCTAGCCTCAAATGGTGGTGCCATCAAATTTATAACTAATCCTAGAATAGGAGCTGGGTATGATCTCCAATCTGGTTCGTATGACCATTATGATTATCAGGGAGGTGCAGGAGCTGGAACATCCTACACATTGTATTGACCACCAGGAACAAAACTCGATATTTACATATTTCATTATCTTATCTCAAAGCTCCACTTCCTGAAGGTCATCACCAAGACTGCTTCCATTCATCTGGGTATGCAGATGTTGTGCGTCACTAGGAATTGATGAAGCGGGGGAGTAGCCTAATGCCTCCCCAAGAGATTGCACCCCGGTTGTTTTGGGAGGATTAAAAGACTCACTGAAACTTCCTCCACTCCAAGAGGCTGTTCGGCGTGAGTGAGGTGGACGGGAATTGTGACCATTTGTTGCAACTCCATTACTTGCAATGTCACCCATGCTTGGGATCCTTTGCATGGATGAAGATGGTGTTGGAAACTGAAATGAGGTACTTGTAGCAGAGGATGTCAAAGTATCTTCATGAGCTGAGGAGTCTTCTTGCAAACTTTCTGCTATACTCTCTATTGTCTTTTCCCCTGATGCTGGGGCTGGGGTGGGAATAAAAAACTTTGCATTGGCAACAGCAGCCGGTTTGACAGATGGTAGAGAAGGCGACTGAAACAAGTTTGCTGGACTTCCACCACCTGGGTTGAAAGTGTCAACATACCTACAAAAATCCACATCCAATATGTAAAATGTAACCAATAATATACGATAGAAGCACCACAACTAAAGATTTTGGTGGTTCCAAACTAGTGTCGCAAAATAGAACTTTATAAACCAATATATAAAGTTTGTATTGGTTTATCCAAAAAAAGTTCATATTGGTTTATCCAAAAAAAAAAGTTCATATTGATTCCTTATCCGCAAGAAAGAGTCCATGCACACATAACTAAGGGAAAAAAAAATTAACATGCCTTGAACGAACACCCATCCTTCCACGAGCTGAAAATTGATTTGAACTAGGAGGAATAGGTGGAACCCCAGAAAAAGGCTCTGAAGGATTTGAAGTATTCAAGTCCACATTCCCATTAGCAGAAGATCCTTCTTTCTTCATTGCGTATTTGACATTGTAATCAGAAACACCATTTTGAAACCCTGCAGTTGTTGGAGGAGGTGGCAATGCAGGTTCTTCAGCAGGTGGCACAGCACCTTCTTCTACCCATCTCTTCAGCTTCTCATCATAGTAGAATTTGTTCTTTTCACCCAACTTAGCCTTCGTAAATTGCAAGAATACGATCATTTTAAGATTGTGCCATGGAGAGAAGAGAAACATTGATTGCAATTATTTTGGGCAATCAAGTTCATTTCTGATTTCTCTACCAGGAGTGGGAAGAGAAAAAGATGGAGGAAAGAAGAGGAAAAGAAATATTCGTGCAGGAAAACCGAAGATAAAAAAATGCATTGAAAGAAGAATACCTGCTTCCCAGGACGGGGCTTTAAGACTAACCCCACTGTCTTCTGAAATAATTGCGAGCCAAAACCAAAATGAAAGCGAGATGCTCCACCAGAGTCTGATGCCTTCCCTTGTGTATCAGGCGAATTTGAGTCCTTTCATGAATCAATCAAATCACATCCTTAGTAAAATCTCAAAAATACTAAGATGGAGCAGCACATACACATAAGAAAACCTAAATACTAAAGTACTACCACGTATGATGTACCAACTCATATATACGCAAAAGATAAAAGTTCGGTATTAAAATGGTAATGTCATACCTGTCTAGGTGCTCTGCCGAAGTCTGGCTCTGAAACACTTCTGTTATGCATTGCCATTTTATTGCCAGCAGAAGCCCACTCACTTATTGGCTCCATCGAAGCAGAGGGTATCAATGATGACATTGCCATTGTCGATTGACTGCTTGACACTCTTGAAGCCATTGTTGATTGACTAATTGAAGCCCTTGTTGATTGGTTAAAATGTGCATTACCTTGAACACTTCCATGTGGTATAGAGGGTGCAGGTGGTGGTGAGCTGCCAACAACACGATGGGCAGTACTATCAAAAAAGTTAAGCAATTTGCCAACTAATTTTGCAGGAGCCAGATTTGTTGTATATCCACCCTGCCAAAACAGTATCAAGAGAGTTAAAGAGGAATAATCATAATTCCTCGAGAACAATGAAAAATGCAAAATATGTAAGGAAGAAGTACCTGTTGGTGGGTTCTGATCCTCTCCTCAAGGGACAAAACCAACTGCTTCCATGTTTCAACTTCCAGCGCTCTACCAGTTTTCAGAGACTTCAATATGGCTTGACAGTATCTGAACACATCAACTTTTGTTAGTATAAGACATAATAATAAAATATTAGATGAAACCAACAGAAGAAAAAAGAAATCTCGAACAGAAAGCTACACTACTTACTTCAACGAGTCGGATAATTTTCCTACTTCTGCTAGCATGTGTGCATACATGAGCTTATATGGTTGGAAAGGTAGCAAGATAAACTGAGAGTTCCCAATCACCTTTGAATACTCGTAAAACTCAGTCCTCTGCAATATCCAATAGGTTAGATTCAGCACAACCTTTTACCAAGGCACCATCATTTTATTAATAAATAACAGAAGTGTAATTTTCCTTGTAGAGGAAGTCATTAGCCTTTCGTGTAATGAGAAACTTTTTACGTAAATCATTGAATTTAATTAAAAGTAAATATCAGTCTAGATTAGAGCTTAGGCACATTTTTTATTGCCTTTTTCTCACTCTTCCAACCCTTCACTTGAGAGCGAGAGCGAGAGTGAGCGAGAGAGAGAGAGAGAGAGTTCTCTTGAATCTGAGCTTTTGGCTTCCCCTAATCCTTTCTCAGGAAAAGAAAAAAGTAGATAAAATCATTTCTGGTATGGGAATGGAATATTGGTCAGACTTAAGTTATTAGACAATTTGGCTTTAGCTAGTATTTTATACAAAGAGCACGCACACAACATGAAATGTGCCTTCTCAAAATGTGAATCATGAGAGCAACTAGCTGGCCTTCTCGAACTTTCATGAGACTATATGTTATTCCATTTAAAAAAGTATACTTCAATATGAACCTATAAACTTACCTTGTAGTGTCAGTTTTACTAATTCATAATGAATATCAATTGGAATGCAAATGAGTATGAATCAGAGAAGCTTTACTAAGGGCATCTCCAACCCTGCACCAAAACACTAAATTTGGTGCGATGAACAGTGTTGCGTTAAATTTGACACAACACTGTTTATTGCATCAATACTGTTCACGATGTGCCATTTTTTTAGAAAAAAATTCTAATTTTTTTATTATATATAATAAATTAAAATTAAGTATATGATACAAAATTAATAAAAGAACTACTACATACAACTTTTGATATAATATTTGGTGCAACTTTTGGTGTAATAAAAAAAATATTCTATTTTATAAAGGAATATACTTTTTAGTGTAATATTTAGTATTGTAGGTTGGAGAAAAGTAAAAATTTGGTATAACTTTTGGTGCAAAACGATGCAAATTTTGGTGTAAAATGATGTTCAAGTTTGAAGATGGTCTAAAATCAATTCAAACGGAAATGGATTAATTTTTGTAGGACCCACATTTATATTGAAATATGGACGTGCATAAGTTAATAAAATGTTTGGCACTAAATAAATATATTTTTTCTATTATAATGAACATAGCAGTAAGAATGCAAGATCAAATAATTAAAAAAAAAAGTAGAATGCCATTGCCAACATCAAGGAAGACAACGGAGAGGGATTCTAACTAAATCATAAGATATTCCTAATTTTGTATTGTCCTTAATAAACAGGAAATAGAGAACAACCCCTTTAGTAAAAGCATCCTTAAGGCACTGAGACACTTTACGTGCTTATGATTGGCATTAGTTCATAACAGAATTTTATACTAGAAAGGACATGAATCATTCGAAAGTGTACTGGAATTGAGGTCCAGTACTACTAACAATTTCAAATTAAACATATATAGTCTGCAAATGCAGTATTTACGAGATTAGAAAGCACCTGAATGGCCTCTGGGCTAGCATAAGTTCTAGGAAATTTCCAATGATCTGCTCCAATCAGGCAGAGCCTTGCACTGTCGGAGTATGACTCAAAGTTTGCTTCTGAAACTAAATAGCAGATGTGTGCAGCAGCAATCTAAAACATAGTACTTGTTAGAGCGTAGAATAAACAAAGTGTTCAATAACAATCTAGATAAGCCGAGCGTCAGATACCCTACCTCACTTCTTTCCTTCCATAGACAATCTCCAAGATGAATGATTACTAACTCGTCACCTTTCGTTCTGTTGGCAGTTATAACAGCCAGGTTCTTCTCCCAATCATCAAGCATACCATTAGCAACAAACTGTCAGGAAAAGGGTTAGCATTCTACAAAAAAAGCATCAACTGAATAAGGAAAAAAAATTGTAAAGTTTATAGGAGATAATGGATTGGAGGAATGAAGAACATAAGCATGAAAAATCATAAGACACTGACATTGGCTTAAAGTATCATGAATTCAAAAAGTCATAAGACAATGATATTGGCTAATATCATCGTGAATCCAAACCACTTTAGCATTAATTGCATGCTCGCACAAAGGAAAAATAAATGTCAACCATTCATTAAAGTTCACTACACTAATATTCTCTCATAGTCATCCTTTCGACTGTTTTACCTGGTTTGACCATAAGCACTTGCTTTTCATTAATGGTGTTAAATTTTATAAACTTTTTTTCTTTTTCGGCAAAAGGGGAAAGAGGGGGAGCAAGACTAATACAAAAGAGACAGAAATAAGACTTGTGCAAGCCTAGTCAATATCTCACCGGAGCAGGCTGGTGAAGCACATTTGCAACATCTGAAATATTACCATCAGTGCATTCTGTAGAGAAGACTTCAGCTGGCTTCCCGGCAATTAGCAGGCATAAAGTCCGCAAAGGTGATCCTGCGACCAGCTGGTGCAGTGCCATTTGTTTGACAGTCTCAACATAGAACTGAATTGGTCAAGAAATGCAAGCCACACCAGAAAGCAAAGGCAAAAAAGTGTAAGCATCAATTTAATCATTACAGCACACCTCATCATTAAAGTCACATCCATAGTGTGACATGAACAACAAACCTGATCACCAAGTTGCAAAGCAAGAACAAGTGCAGGTCCCCACAATTGACCTTCTTGTGCACATTGTAAAGCCTCTCTCTTTCTTCCCGAAACAAGAAGGTTTTGAACCTCAGAGGCAGTTGCCTGAATCATATATCAAAATGATTAACATGGAAAAAAGAGAGAAAAAAAAAGACAGAAAAGAAAGCTTAATTCAGACCCGTATTTGTCCTTCAGAAGGTAATGTCTGCAAGCACTGGCTAACGGCACCATAGTCACCAAATTGAGTACCACTTCTCTTTGCACAAGCAAAAAGTGTAGCAACTGCAGACTCTGGGGTATCATTCTCCTATATATGAATCCAAAAGATAGCAGGATGTATGATTAGTGATACCCTCAGATGATTTTACCTATCATCTTTGGTAATTGACTTATTGGTAGACCTTCATTAGTATGATAAGAGGCAAGACAGTGAAAATCTAAATAAAAAAGGATGCAACAATAAATCTAAAATAAGAATGAACACAGACGGTTTTAAAATAGACATTACAATAATGCATGGAAAATTAATTAGTGAATCTGGCAGTCAGACAATTCACATAAATGAATGTAGAATTTCCATTTTAGGCTTTTTTAAACTACAAGAACCTTCTCTAGTAGTTCCCAAAACTCCCAGACTATTACTTAGTTACAGCCAATAGCTTGTTGAGCCCTGAAAATTTTCAAATAGTGAGAAAAAAATAGTCTTGACAGTAATAATACAATTATCATCAAACCCACGGCTTTGAAGTGGCACCAAAGAGGAAAATGGGGAGAGCACGGGAGGAAGACGGTAGTTGAAGGATCAAGAAAACACAAAGATTTCTAGATTTCAATGGATGCCCATCAGTAAATGGATGACGATAGAGATGTTAAATGACAAACCACAAAGAAACATATAAATAGAAAAACTTATATCCTAGAGAAATAAAACTAATAAAAATATCAGCTTAGAAACTCAATCAAGTTGAGAGAAGAATATTCATACCCTAAGTATGGTGTCGGAACCAAAAGGAGAACGAAGTTTTCCATAGTGATGACAAGCTATCTTAAGCAAAGAGAGCAGCAATTTTAATACTCCTTCCTTTCTACAGTCCACGTTGGGTGACTCACAGCTTGCAATCCTCTCATCTATCCATTTATTCAACTCTTTATTTCCAACATATCCACCAACCAGTGGACCAGGAAATGATTGTTGGCACAAAGCATAAAAATAATTATCTGTTCCACCACCTGAAGCATCAGAGTTCCCCATGACAACTTCTGCCAAGTTCAGAACAAAAATTGAGCCTCCCAAAGGATCCTTCAAGTGTTAAAAAATGATTCGTTAGACCCTTTGAGACATCAAAGAAAGCAATTAAGTAGTATGGTCCACTTTTGGTCAAAGCTTAAGTTATAAAGATTTAGGACTCAGGCAAGGAAAAGTGCACTACGTAAAAGCCTCAATTGGAAATTGAAGAAATCTATCCAGCATTTAAAACCTGGACTTTAAGGGCGGATAAAAGAGGGGAGAGGGGAGAGGGGAAGGGGGAGATAGACAAACAGAAGAGTACAAAAAATAAAAATACAAAATCACAAAGAGAAGGTTTAAAGGCCATACCTGGCTTACATATGATGAGTTTCTCGCATTACAACTGTCCTTCATTACAATGAGCTTCCCGCCAAATCCAAAAGTTACAAGGGCATGTGGAGGACGACCAGCAGATGATCTGCCTACATTTGGAGCATAAGAAAACTGACTGCTACTCTGGAATGGTTGCTGATGAAAATTTACAGATTTCTGACTGCCATTGTAGTCATTTGGGAATTGCATCTGTACGATCGACTTTGCTTTTGCTTGATTAAATGGCTGATTAAAGTTTTCGAACCCACCCCCTCCGTTAGCATCAGCTTTACTAGATTTGTTATACGATGGAACAGCTCCAACGGAATTATAAGACTTCTGCTGGTCGTTGTTTGCAGGAAGGTTTGAGCTATAAGAAGTATCCAAGTGCTGGTTTCCACCAAAGATTGCATGAACTGGAGTCTGAGACTTGGCTTCAGCTTGCCAAAAGTTTGAAGTCTGCTGATTGCTATTGCTGTAAGACCCAGCCCAACCGCTACCTTGATCTTGACCAAAATTTTGTGATCCATGATCATTAGCTTGCCTATACTCACCATATAAATTACTACCATTCTCAGAATAAACACTACTTGAGTTAAATCCATTTTGATTATGCTGGCCATTGTCCTGTGTAGTAGATTGAGCAGATGAGGTGTAAGTATCCAATGTGCGCCATTCTTGGGCAATTGTATCATAATACCAACCAGGGTATTGAGGATCAAAAACCATATGTTCAGGGTTACCATTGTTATCCTGGGAGAATTGATTCCAATTAGACACATTGTCACTTGTGCTGGTTTCAGTTGTAGCCCCGGCAGTAGAGTTCACAGTTTGCTGCCTATAGGAAGCCTGGGATTTCACATCAGAAACAGCAGTCAATTCATTGGACGTGTTAGTGCCAAAGGTACCTTGATTATTTTCTGCCAAACCAATAGCCTCTGAACCCACTTGATACCACTGCCCTGTGTTTGAGTCGTACTTCCACCCTGGATACAAACTTTCCCAATACTCGGTATTATTTGGATCCTGCCCATTTGTAGTTTGACCAACAGAAGCTCCGTAAGCTTCCCCACCTTGATATTGCGCATGATTACCCAACTCATATATACTTTTAGCTTTACACTCCTCATTGGACGAAACAATTTTTGCTTCAGGTGTCAAATTATTGCCCATACTATTGGGAAAGGCCGAAGAATCACCTCCCAATTCACTGAAAAAATCAGAATACGACCCAAACCCATGATCCCCATTCTGCGTAGAATCAGCATAAAACGAACTCCATCCAATCTCCTTGACCCCAGAACCAGACTCATTAACAGTACCCTCTTTTGAATCCGAAGCCATTTTGGATCCTGCCACGTAATTATTCGACTCAGTTATGCCATCTATCCCGACAGTGTTTGACGGTAACGATGAACTTTTCTCTTCTACAGCAGCATCCTCAAATAACTTTTCGATCCTTGCTTCAGATGCTCCTCCGTCATCTAAATCCTCAAATGCAGAAGCAACATCGCTAATAGTCAAATTCGATAAACCCTTAGCATTAACGGAATCATTTTCCTCTTTGAATTTCGAGCCCGATTCAGAGGCCCCATAATCATCGTTCACCAATTTATCAAAGAAGTCCTCGTCGGTTTGATCCTCCACCTGAAATGAAGTAGGACTGGAAGCCATCGATCAAACCTTTATCCCTTCAAATTGTTCCACTCCGATTGCAACCGAATAACCGCCTAACGGCTGTCTGATTCTCCTTAATTTAAACCTACTCTAATCTAAAACCTCGTGAATCGAGCTTCAATTTCACCAATCAAAGTCCTCGAGATCCAGAACCAAATACCTAGAATTACATCCCAAAAACTAAAGATCTAGGGTTTCTTCAATTCTGGAAACACAAATCATATAAATTATAGTATTATACCAATTATTTTATGCAAATTTATTTGCTCGATTTCAACGCAATGCGATATACAAAAGAAATTTTACGTATAAACAAATAGATATTTACCTTACTGAACATAGGGCGATTCTCAAAGAAGATGGAAGAAAGAGAGTGTATGTCCGTGTGAGAGAGAGGAAAGGAGTCTAGGACAAAGAGAGTCAGAGCACAGAGGAGCCCTCGATTTCGCACAGCACCATCCACCCACTAAAAACCTTAATTATATTTTTTTAATGAATAATTTTACATTTTATTTCTTCAAAATAAAATTTATCAGTCTTGGAACATGTTATTATTGTGATTCCATCAAATTAAGTTCAATTAAATTATAAAAGATAATTAAAAAAACTATAATGAAGGAATAAAATGAGTACATCTCAATAGTTTGAATATTTTATTATTTTTTTAATTTTATAAATTAACTTAAATTACTATAAAAACATTATTTAAAATTGTAAATCCATAAAAATCACAGTTATATTGTTTTAAGTCACAATAATATTGTTTAATTAAAAAATATTATCTAAAATCAAATCATAATTCTTTAAATTAAGATATTTTACGTATACATCTAAAAATTCTATTAGAATTTGATTCCCTTTTAAATATATATACATAAATTTTTTTTACCATGATTATTTATTCAACAAGGTAACGATTCAAGGTGCATGACTCATAAAAAAAATTAATTTCTTCGAGGGTTAGAATTTTAACAAAATTTAAATAATTTTATTAGTTTTGAATTAAGTTGAATTACATTATATATTTAAAAATATTAAAATGTATCAATTTAAAAAATAGTATTTTTATATAATATTAGTGAGATTTATATTGATATAAATTTAACTATTAATTAAATTTTAAAAAAATATTCATAATTTATATATATATATATATAAATAATATAGGAGTAATATTGAGTTGTTTAATGTTGTTTACAAATTAAAAGTGAATAAAAAAATAGAAGTTACTTTAAATAAGAGATGATGTTTTTCTAGTTGTATAAAATAATTGTTTTCTTTTAACACATGATAAAATAAAATAATACCGTAAACAATTACATAAAATATGACAAATTTAAATTAGATTACTTCTTTTAAATAAGCAGACTAATAGTCCCAATTGTAGTAGGGTGAGCAAGGACATATCATAGGTGTGTGTTGTGGTGCATTGGGGTGTACAAGGTTGTGGTGCATTGGGGTGGACAAGGACATATGATAGGTGTTGGTATGTGTTGTAGTGCATACTGCAACAGTGACAAACATCAATGTTCAGTGGAGCAAAACATGAAACACACAATAATATTAATGGAGCCATAAAACATGGATGTGTAGTAATTATGGTTATTGTTTAATTTTCGTTTTTCTTGTATACATATATCTTAACTCTTGTATAAAAACAGAACAGATAATATGATAATTATCAGAAACACAATATTTGTCATTGTATCAAAGCAAGTTATTGCTAATGGAATTACCTGCTACATTGATTTCTATTCTCAGACCATTTGATTCCTGATTTCTGGTGTGACCATTCTGGTTTACACTTACCCTATGTTTTTTGATCTCTAATTTCTAGTGTGACAATTCTGGTTTACTCGTGAAACTTTACCAATTCTATTTTCTCGAATAAACGGGAATCGCAAAGATGAACAGTGCTGCGCCATAGAAGTGGTTCTGAAAAAAAAATTCAAAGTGAACGTCTTTTAGGCGAGAGGCCCATTGACGTCACTGTGCACCTTGTTTGTGTGTATAGTTGGCTGGAAGAAAAAAAACACATCAATTGCAATATTGAAAAAAAAAAGAAAAAAAAACATTTTCGTGTTCTGGAAATCTGAATCGAAACGAACAAAGAAGAAGAAGAAGAAAAGACACATAGGACAACCTAGTATCCAGTAATACTTGTTTTCCATAAGGAAAAAAATATCATTTCGAAAAGAAACATAATGCAACTCAGACTTTCCGGTTAGAGCTCGCAGGAAAAAATGATGTTGAGGTCGCAGTTTGTAGCTACGCGTAAGCTCATAGCTTGCGGCGATAAACAACGATGAGGTCGCAGTTGTAACTGTGTCCATTGGCTGATATATGAACTCTCACAAAGACGGAGGACCAGGTGGAGGGCTGAAACCGTCTGAACCTCCGGCTGCACCATTTCGGTGGATCTGAGAAAAGAGGAAAGCGTTCGACCATCTTTCTGATTTCGTGCAGGAAGATCAGAAGAAGAAGGGTGCCGCTACGCGAATGGGAAATTAGGGTTACATTTTTTTTTACATTTATATAGTGGCTACTGGTGTGTAAAACAAAAAGGAAAAACAGAATGAAAAAAAATTTAGATTTCATGGCAGAATCTAGAGATTTAACCACTAATTTCATATTGGAAGATTTAACGACAAAAATGATAGAAGTTCTAACTAGAGCTCAGATCACCTCACAACCACCGCTAACTGAAGCGTCGACTACTCCCATTAGTATCAAGTTGGGAGGATCCAACTATGCCTTGTGGTCCAAGGTGGTGGAAATGTATATCTCTGGCAAAGACAAACTGGGATATATTAATGGGGATTTTTCTCAACTTGTTGAAACCGACCCCTCATTTAGGAAATGGCACATTGAAAATACCAATGTCAAAGGATGGTTGATCAATTCGATGGACCCCTCATTGATTGCAAATTTTATTCGATTCCTAACTGCGAAATAGGTTTGGGATTCTGTTGCTACCACCTACTATGATGGGACAGACACGTCTCAAGTGTATGATCTTCGCCGTCGAGTTACCCGTATTAAACAGGCGGGTGGATCCATTGAAAAATACTACAATGACCTTCAAGGGTTGTGGCGAGAAATTGATTTTTGTTGTCCTAATCCAATGGAGTGTGCGACTGACATACAAAAATACAACTCCATCGTACAAGAAGATCGAGTGTATACCTTCCTCGATGGACTTGATGACAGCCTAGATAAAACTCGAAGTGATGTGCTTCAAATCAAACCATTCCCTACGGTGGAACAAGCCTATGGATTCATCCGTAGGGGAGAGGTTCGATAAACCGTGATGATCATGGGTACAGATACGACACCCAGAGCAGTAATGGCTTTCAAAGGGATCAAGGGACACCATAATCCATTACCACCTAAACCAGGAACCTTTTTGGGTAGCAAGAAATCCACCGTCTATTAACATGAAATGTGGCCATTGTGGAAACTCCAAACACACCCGTGAAAACTGCTTCAAACTACATGGGTATCCAGAATGGTGGAATGATCTTCAAACACGGTAGAAACGAGAAACCACTGGGCGAGCGGCTGTGGCTACCAATAATGAATCACTATCCCTTATTCCTCAGGCCGAATCTTCCCAAGATCCAGGTATTTCAAGTAAAGCATTTCACATCTCTACTCGTAGTGATAATGAGGATTGGATTCTAGAGCTACAGATCATATGACATTTGACCCAAAAGATCTCTCTAATACAACCCAGCAAAGACAGGGTCGTGTTACCAATGCCAATGGGGTAACTTATCCAGTTACAGGGGTTGGCACAATGACTCTATCTCCTTCATTATCATTATCTAATACATTACTTGTACCTTCTCTTTCAAACAGACTAATGTCTGTAACTCAAGTCACTTCAGATCTTAACTGTGTAGTATTGATGTATTCTATCTTTTGTCTTCTACAGGATATTCTCACCAAGGAGATCATTGGGCATGGTACTAAGAGAGGAGGGTTATATTATGTGGATGACCTCAGTTCAGGAAGAGCCAATAACATGCAACACACTGTTGGTAACAAGGAACACAAGATTTGGTTATGTCATCGTCGATTTGGGCATCCATCATTTGGGTATTTAAAGCACCTACTCCCTAGTTTATTTTCATATCACACACTCAGATTTCAAATGTGATACTTGTATCTTAGAAAAAAGTCATAGGGCGTCTTATCCTTTGAGCGTGAATAGAAGTACGAATCATTTTACTTTAGTACATTCTGATGTTTGGAGATCTTCCCCGCTCACTACGTCATCGGGTCATCGTTGGTTTGTAATTTTTGTTGATGATTGTACACGAATGACATGGCTTTACCTTCTCAAACATAAAGATGAAGTATTTTCTACGTTTTACTTGTTTCACACCATGGTTCAAACACAATTTTCGGAAAAAATTAAGATCCTTAGGTCTGATAATGGAGGAGAGTATGTTAATCAAAAATTTCGGACATACTTGGACAACCATGGTATTCTCCATGAAACATCGTGTTCACAAACCCCACAACAGAATGGGACTGCGGAGAGGAAGAATAGGCATATTTTAGAAACTGCTCGGGCCTTACTAATTGGTGCACATATGCCTAGTAGATACTGGAGTGATGTTGTTACTACAACTGTGTATCTATTGAACCGTATGCCCACAAAACCTTACAATTTTAGACTCCATTAAAGGTGTTATCTGATCATGTTCCTTTGCCTACTATATTGATGGGTTCGCCCTGAATTTTTGGATGTGTTGCTTTTGTCCACCTCCATAAAAATCAACGAACTAAGTTAGATCCATGTGCTATCCGATGTGTTTTCTTGGGGTATGACGTACAAAAAAAGGGATACCGATGCTACGATCCTATTACTAAAAGTACCTACATTACCATGGATGTCACTTTCCTAGAATTTGAATGTTTTTTCCATCACCAGCATCCAATTACCCTCTTTAGGGGGAGAGTTATGGTAAAGAACGAAATTGGCTTGAGGTTGAAATACTAGATACTAGTAACAATCCAACATATTCTGATCATGCCAACAATATGGATGAGCCAATACCTGGACCCGGACTTGAACTTCTAAGAACTGAATCTGAACTAGTGACTGAATCTCCAGAAGATGCAGTGGTTGATGCACCCATCCATTTTGTAGCACCCATCCATTTTGTAGTACCCAATGATCCTCCTATCATACATTTACGAACTAATTCTATAGATATATTTGTTGGTTATGTTCTACCTTTCAGACACAATCGAGGCAAACCTCCGAATCGATACTTTCCAGACAAAAGGAACGACAACCTAAGTATCCAATAGCCAATTATGTATCTAATCAAGGGTTATCAAAACCTATCAGGGCTTTTTCACAACACTCTCCTCATGTCAAATTCCAAGCAGCGTTGGATAAGCCTTATCTTATCCAAATTAGGCTCAAGCTATAAAAGAAGAATTTGAGGCATTGTAGAAGAATAACACATGGGTGTTAAGAAAGTTGCCTCAAGGGAGGAAGATGGTAGGATACAAGTGTATTTTCTCTATTAAGTATAAAGCAGATGGGTCAGTTAATCGATACAAGATGAGGCTTGTAGCAAAAGGGTATACACAGAAACATGGTATAAATTATCAAGAAACCTTCTCACATGTGGCTAAACTAAAAACTGTGAGAGTTTTGTTATCACTTGCAGCAAATTTAGATTGGCCATTGGACCAACTTGACGTGAAGAATGCCTTCCTTCATGGTGACATTGAAGAAGAGATTTACATGGATATTCCACCAGGATATATTGTTACATTAGGAAAAGAAACTGCATGTAGATTACAACGAGCATTGTATGGACTAAAACAATCACCTCGAGTATGGTTTGGCAGATTGAGTTCAGCAATGAAAAAATATGGGTTTCAACAAAGCAACTCTAACCACACTATTTTCCTAAAACATCGATTGGGAAAAATAACAGTCCTTATAGTCTATGTAGACGACATGATCATTACAGAGGATGATAAAGAAGAAATCTCTAGGTTTCAAGAATAATTGTCAAATGAGTTTGAAATGAATGACTTGGGAAGGCTCAAATACTTCTTAGGCATTGAGGTAACAAGATCAAAACAAGGTATATGTCTTTCCCAAAGGAAATATACTCTATACCTACTTGCAGAGGCAGGATTACTAGATTGTAAACCTGTAAATATTCCGATGGTCCAAAATCATAAACTTGGAGAATATGTGGATCAAGTACCAGTAGATAAACAGAGATATCAACGGTTAGTAGGTAAACTCATATACTTATCTCATACTCGACCTGATATTGCTTATGTTGTGAGTGTTGTGAGTCAGTTTATGCACTGCCCAAGTGAAGACCATATGGATGTCGTCATGCGAATACTCCGTTATTTAAAATCCTCCCCTGGGAAAGGACTTGTGTTTTCAAATAATGGTCAATTGGAAGTCGTTGGATATACAGATTCAGACTGGGTAAGGAATATGAAGGATAGGAAATCTACTGCTGGGTACTTGACGTTTGTGAGGGGCAATCTTGTTACATGGAGGAGCAAGAAGCAAAAGGTAGTTGTCTTATCTAGTGCTAAAGCTGAATTTCGAGGAATGATCAAGGGAATATGTGAGCTCCTTTGGTTGAAAAAACTTCTAAATGAGATTGGTGTTGCTCCTAACTCTGAAATGAACTTATTTTGTGATAACAAAGCAGGCATTGCCATCTCTCACAATCCAGTTCAACATGATCGCACGAAGCACGTTGAAGTGGATCGGAACTTCATCAAATAGAATCTTGAAGAAAAGATTATTCAACTTCCATTTGTTAAATCAAAAGATCAATTGGCTGATATACTCACAAAATCTGTGTCTGCAAAGAACTTCTACAACTCACTTGACAAGTTGGGCATAATAGACATATATGCACCAACTTGAGGGGGAGTGTTGGTGTGTGTTGTGGTGCATATTGCAACAGTGGCAGACACCAATGCTCAGTGGAGCAAAACATGAAGCATACAACAATATTAGTGGAGCCATAAAACATGGATGTGCATGAATTATGGTTATTGTTTAATTTTCGTTTTCCTTGTATACATATATCTTAACTCTTGTATAGAAACAGAATAGATAATATGAAATAGATATGATAATTATCAGAAATACAATATTTGTCAATAGGTCCTATAATTACGTTAAAATAAATATTTATTAATTTTTAATTAGAACACTTTGGTTTAAAATTATAAAAAAATAAGTACTTTAAACTTCTTTTTTACATAGAATGAATAAAACATTAGTTCTTACAATTTCATTATTACATAATTAGAAATGACTCATTTCAATAATTATAAAATTAAAAAGATTAAAATATTTTTGTAATATAATAACAAACTATTAGTATAATTTTCTCATTATTCAACTATATTATTAAATAACTCATTATTATTATTATTATTATTATTGAAGAAAAAACACCTTATTGGGGTAAACAGTTTATCGTTATCCTAAATTATTTGCAACACTACTTATCCGAGATCATTAATATTGTATTATGTTTTTTTACCTACTTATCTAGACTTATCCGCAATAATTAAATATAAAATTACCGTCTAATAAAACATTCAAACTATATACTCGTGTTTATCAATACAATTACGGAGGCAAGTGTACTAACTCATACCTCAATATTGAAGCATACAATGTGTTCCTAGCCCAAAATTTATCCAAATAAACATTTGCGATAGTCCCCATTCAAAATCCTTTAAGGGGCCCAACCTCCAAATTAGTTGGACCTGGACCGTGTATATTGGGCCCCATACACGCAATTGCAAGGATTTTGCATCCTCAGTTCTTTTTTGTCTAAACATTGACCCCACGTTTGGTTGTAGGGAATGGAATGGAATCAGAATTGATTCCTTCCATTTTGTGTGTTTGGTTGGACGGAATGGAGGACGGAATAGAATCTGATTACTAAAAGAGAAGGAATCACAATTCCTTCTCCCACCTTTGGTAATCATTATTCCATTCCCATCTAAACATTTATTTTCTAATTTTACCCTCACCTAAAATATAACCTTAAATTCAAATCCCAAATTCTCAAACCCAAAATTCCAAAACCCAAAACCCTAAACCCAAAATTTCAAAACCCTAAATGCAAATCCTGAAACCCTAAACCCTAAACGTCAAATCCCTAAAGCCTAAACCCTAAACCCTAAACCTTAAAACATAAATCCCAAAACCTTAAACATATAAATCCCAAATCCTTAAATCCCAAATTCCAAATCCTAAAACCCTAAATCCTAAACCCTAAACCTCAAATCCCTAAACCATAAATCCCAAACCATAAACCCCAAATCCTAAATCACTAAAACCCTAAACCTTAAAACATAAATCCCAAAACCCAAAACCCTAAAACATAAATCCCAAAACCATAAACCACAAACCCTAAACCCCAAATTCCAAATCCTAAAATCCTAAACCCCAAATATTAAGCCCTAAATATTAAACCCTAAAACCCTAAACCCTAAATCTCCAAATCTCTAAACCCTAAATCCTAAACCTTAAAACATAAATCTCAAAACCCAAAACCCTAAAACATAAATCCCAAAACCCTAAACCCCAAATTCCAAATCCTAAAACCATAAACCTTAAACCTTAAACCTTAAAACCCTAAAAACCTAAACCCTAAATCCAAAATTCTAAAACCCTAAACTATTTTTAGAAAAATAATAATTTTAACCCTAAACCTTAACCTACAAATATAACCCCAAATCCTAAATCCCTAAACCCTAAATCACACATCCCAAACCTCAAAACCCTAAACCCTATTTAGAAAAATAATAATTTTAATAATATATTTCTTTTTAATTAAGTAATACTTATTTAGAAAAATAATGATTTCAATAATGTATTTTGTCTGACGAAAAAATAGTAATTAAATGATATTATTTGAACTTTATAGCATATAGAGGTATTAAGGTCATTTACAGCTTTTTTCATTCCATTACAGTGGTAAACCAAACACTATAATCCTGATTCTGAGCTTGATTCCATTGGTCAAACCAAACAAAATTGTTTCCTTTCCATTTCATTCCGATTCCGATTCCGATTCCGATTTCATTCCACGAATCAAACGCCACCTGACTGATAATCCTGACAATTATGTTCAGATGTGCATACAAGGTGTGTGTGTGACATCCATGAAGATTGAACATGTTCTTACCTTTCATGAACCTATGAATCATTTTCCTTTAAGATTTCTACAAGACTAAAAGGATAATATTTGGTACTTGTACTAATCTAATTATTAAAATATATGGGTAATATTATAAATATTAAATTAATTCATTTAAAGTTTGAATATTAAGCTCATAAGTTAAAATATGTTGGCTTATTTTGTACATCAGATTAAGTGAGTATCTCTTGGCATTTTTTTCTTATTTGTTTTTGGTTGAATACTTTTTTACTTGAATATAATTATTTTAGCTGATTTTTTTTTGTTAAACTTTTTTTTTTAGTCTACCAAAAAACAATAACAAAAATAATTTCATTCAAAAATTAATATCATACACTTATATATTTGATATTTTTATCTGAAAAATCCAAAAGTCTATAGTTCATACAAAACATAAATATAATAAAATATCGGTCAGAAAGTCCACAAGTTATGCAAAACTTATAATCTATAAAATAGCTAATTATATTTATATACTCCCCATTTATAACTACCAATCTCAAATCACTCTACATTCTTAGATTATAAATAGATATAGCCTTTGAAAACGTGTTTCGAATCGCGGTGGATTTGCTACCTATGTCTTTCTCTTCTTATGCTTCGAGTCCAAATAAGTATCCTTTATCTTGAAAAAATTATTTTAATGAAGAAAATTATTTTTAATAAGTTTTTCATAAATTACTCAAGGCAGTTCAAATATTAATATATTTGAATTTATTTAAAAATTACATATATTTAATTAAATTACAATTCATTTAAATTAAAATGATGTTCAAATTACCTATACCAAGTTACCAACTCAACTTATTTGATACTTTTATATAATATTAATACATATACATACAAGTGCCTCAAATATCCTAATAATAGAGATTATAGATTATGCACGTCCAAATAGGGAAAAAATGTTTAATATGGAATGGAAGCTTGCTATTTGGAGCAAAATAACAAGAGAGAAAATACATTACGTAGTTCAACCAATATTGCATGTGGGAGATATACGAGAACTCACTAAGAATTGTGTGTCCACCTAGAAAAAAACAAGCATTCATGGTGTGTAAAAAAAATCTCATATTAATAAATAAATATATTAGTATAATATTTATAAATAATATGATATTTTTTTAATTCGAGGTTAATTATTTTTAAGATTAAACGTATCATGTTGTTTGTACATTATACAATTTACACAATCGATAAATATATCAAAATACAAATTAATGGAACTTAAAAAAAAACAGACATAGTAAAAAAGATAAATAACTTAAATATAATAAAAATATGTTAAAAATATAAAATATTTGGTTAAATGACCTTTATTTTAAAATGGAGATGTTAGTGCATAAAAAAATGTTTTATATTTATTAAGAAATATAATAGTGTAATGTTTATAAGTAACACGGGATTTACATTTTTTTAATTAATGAATTTGATGTTTGGAACTTAGGTTCATGTCTTCTTAATTTTTTTTTTTTTGGCTTTATACATGTGACTTTATCTTTGGTGTTGAATTTGTTGCTACTTTATTTTTGGTTATTTGTAGATTAGGTTGATCGAATTTATAACTTTCTAAGTTCACAACATATTATGTTAACAATGGGAATATTGCATTGAAAGAACAAACTTTTACAAAATAGAACCAATTTAATAAGCCAATCAAAACATGACAAATAAATTTAGCGTCTCAACTTGAACAAAAAGCATTTTCCTAATTTCAACTAAGGAAAGGGGTTGAAATTGTAGACTCTTTTTTTCTTTATGCCTTCTCTCTTTCTTTTATTTGTTCATCTTCACCGTTTTTCCTTTTGCTACTGGGAAGGAAGCTCTCTTTTAAGGATAACTCTTTTTGATGGGTGAGTAGTTGTCTCCCTTTTTTATATTCCTATCATAACTCTCATTTTTTAGAAAGCTTTTCTTCCATTAATAATAAGTTATCATATCTTAATGGTTTTACTTTATCATATCTTACTATATACAAGTCTTATTTAGTGTGCATTTATATATGCATACTGTATCATATCTGATTATATTTAGTATGTCTTTATATATGTATTTGTTGAGTTTGGTGTGAAAGATGTTCATGTATTTATATAACCCTCGTATATGCATTAATTTAACAAGCTGTAACATTTTATTTAAATAAGAGTTTTATTAATAGATATATTCAAACATTTATGGTTGAAGATTAGGATTAGATAAAAAAATACGGGTTCGGTTATCTATAGTTATCTACACAGTTGGAAAAAATGAAATTTAATAAAAAATTGATTGTTGAAAAATGTGTCTTATCCTACATTGATTTTTTACATTATTTTAAAGAGATATAAATAGTGAAGAGTTGGTTATTGGGATTGGACCCAAAGGGGCATCCTGGAAGGGGAGAGGATCTAGGCAAATGTGATACCACGCATGCGCGCGTCGCCGCCACCGTTCGATCGATCGTGCCGAGTCCGTGTGTGTGAGGTGGTATTTTATTTTTCTTCATCTCTCATTTACAACACAATAATCTCAGCAAACAATTCTCTCTGCAACTCTAAGTTATTTTTTAGTTTTTCGAGCAACAAATTTTTTCAAGTGTAGCATTCCGGTTTTCATCATTGTAGTGAAGTTTAGAGACAGAGAAAAAAAAAGATTCTGGGTTGTTTTATCCTGGGGACGACGGGGCTGTGTTTGCTTGCACAAATTGGGCAGAGCCGCGAAACATCTTAAAGAGAGCGACCTAGTCCGCGACTCAACCCAAGTAGTTCATACCAGTTTTTCGGTAATATTGTTTCAGTACTGTTATTAACAAACTTGTTTCAACACGCACTATTGTTTTGTTTTTTATCTGATAAATTTGGAAAATAAATACAATTTTAAGTAAAAATCGAACATGAAATAACGGGTACAATTATTTGTATCCGTACATACCCAAAATTAATTATATTTATTTAATTTATTTATACATTAATTAATAATAAGTGTTTATTAATTTTCCGTGTAGTTACATAGAATTTTTTTAAAAAATAATATTTTTTAATAACTGTTCCGAATCATTATTCATAAGTAAAAAATTATTCTCAAATCATGAAGATTTTTGAACGATTTTGGTTATAAATTTTATAATTTGATTAAAAAATAATTATATCATTGATCATTATCCATACACATCTCTATTGATGATAGAGCACATCTCTATTGATGATAGAGATTTATAAAGATGAAAAAGATAAAGAAGCTCATGGTTCTATGGTAGATTCTTGGTGTGTTCCCTTTGTTTTTGTTTTTGTTTTTGAATATGTATTAATGAATTTTATTTAGATAAATAATTTTCTTCTTATTTTTTATAATCTAAATTTTAATGAAATATCTTTCATTTTTTATTAAAAAAACTATTGAAAGTAAAAAATACAGACAGAGAGATAAAGTAGATAAAACTTAGAGAGAGAATCTAAGTTGAATATAATTTGGGGAGTAGAATAGAGCTAAATCCATGGAAAATGAAAACAAACTCTTGCATGAGTGCTTTTTCTTCAATTGATCAGTAAAATATTTCTTCTTTCCTTCTTATCTCACCGTCGTCTTCCTATTCCACTCTTTTTTCTTAAATCTTAATAATTCTTACTTAACATGTTAGATATAACGAAGAAATAATATTTACCATAAATAAATGAACATAATAAAAAAATTTCTATAATATTATCTTAAAAGAGTATAAATATGCTTAGGTAAATATTTTTTGAAATATCATGATAAGAATTAATTCAACCAAAACTATATGGAAGAAAAATAAAAAACTAATAAAAAATGTTCAAAAATATTATCACAGATCCTACAATATAGTCGTTTTAATTTATCTTTTAAATTTTTTATATATTTAAAAAAATTATTTTTAATTTTCATTATACTTTTATTTTATATTTTCTAATGAGAATTTCCTTACTTATTATGTCAAAAATAATTGAAAGAGACAAAGTTATCCTACAATAATATACAGAAGGCTTTGTATCTTGTCTATATAGTTGGTTCAAGTGACCTAGATGACGAAAATGAAGGAAATAAAAAGGGAAAATCTCTATAAGAGAAAAAAATAGTCTTCAAACATGCCAGCTCTTTACAATTTGTGGGTCTTTAAGTTGGCTTAGTGACACCAAAATATCAAATAAAGTAGATATAAACTTAAAATCAAAATATCAAATAAAGTAGATATAAACTTAAAATTAAGGGTTGATTTCAAGGCATTTGAATTGTGTAATTTGCTATTTGCAACAAACAAAAAAATAAAAAAAGCCCCTCTGCATATTTATAATATGTGCTTGGGCACATCTGATTATCTTGGTAAGCAATATTAATACACTAGTTACATACGTGTAAATTAAAGGTAAACCTGAGTTTATTAGCATGGGTTACAAGGCTAGTTGCCGACTTATAATTTTCATTAAAATAATAAAATAAAATAAATATTAAAAAATAATGATTAACTATAACAAAGTTCCGACTAATTAACCTCAGGCTAAAGGACTTTTCCTAAATTAAATGATGAGGGGGAGCTAGCAAAATAATAATATTTTTGAGCGTGAAATAATATTGAAAGTAAGAATCGAACCCAAACAACAAAAATTGATGTGAAGTAATAAGATTTAAGTTAGAAAAAAAATCTATTACCACGACTAGGAATGCGCGTGGAACGAGCGCTTAATTATCATAATCATCTCATATTAAATTTAATTTAATTTAATTAATAGTTATTCTTTATAAATTAATAATAATTTTTTAAACTTATAATTATGTTTTTTATTTTTAATATATATTTAAAAATATGTTTATTTAAAAAAAAATATGTAATTTGATACATTATTTAAAATATTACATCATCATCTTAGTATTTATCAATTAAGGTTATTTAAAAAAAAATAGTTGAATTGTTATAGATAATCACAGTCGTTTATTCTTAAAAATTTTCTTCCACTTATGGCTTATTATATTATTAGTTACGTGTGATATAAGTAGGGTTGTAACAATTCGAGCTGCACGGGATTCTAGCTACAGGTAAAAAGAATTTAAAACTAATTATACGAATATCTTTAAAATTCAATAAATATTTTATTTATAATAATATAGTATCTATTTTTTATATATATATTTGATATATCATTATATATTTTAATATTATTTAGTAGATATATAAACAAAAGAGACAAAAATAAAATATTATGGTTCTAACCTATTCTAATAAATATTAATTAGTTAGGTAATATATATTATATAAAAATATTTTTTAAATTAATAAAGTATAAATCAAAAATATTTCATATATCTAAATTAAATTCATGATAATAAAATGTAAGATCAAAAATTATAAGAATTAAAATAAAAAAAAATCGTGATGGAAAACTTCAAATTAAGTTTTTAAGATTTTTTGTCATTTATATCGTTAAACTTTTTTATATTTGTTTTTAACATAATTATTGGTTTTATCTAATATTATATTATTTATACGTTTTATTTTAGTAATTTTTTACTTTATTTTTAAATTTTTAATATTTTTCCCATAGTTTTCTTTCATTTTTATCACTATGCAAAACTATCTTATTTTATTGTTTTAAGAAAATAGATAGAAACAAACACAAACAAAAAAATATGTATATTTGTTAGTATTTATTTTTTAATCCTATTTATTTTTAAATATACTATCAAACTTAAAATCTTAAATCATGTTTTATTTTTATATTTTAATATGTTTCTTTTAATTTTAGTTTTTAACACTTATAAGTGTGATATTAATATATTAAATTATTATATTTTTTATTTATGTTAGATAATTTTTGTTATAAATTATAAAGATACGAAAGTTTTGTTTTTGATTTAGAATGATCTATCGTAATTATTAATCTCTTGTTATATTTATATTATGATATACTTTTTATTACTAAATATTTAAATATATCTCTATGCTTTATATAAAAAAAAATAGATTTTAATCCCCTCAAAATATATTTATGACATCATCCCTACCTATAAGTTAAGAAAAATAAATTCAAATATCATAATTATTAAATAACTATTGTATCAATTACTGTTTTCTAATCCCATCTTATAAATAAAATGTTTTTTTAATGAGAAGCATCACTGCTACTCAATCGTAGAAGATGATGAAATAATGATAGAAATGTATAATGATGATATAACTATTTCTAAATTAAATTATAAAATATATATTTAAATCGTTTGAAAATCATGATAATTTTTATCCGTAGATAATGATTCAGGACGATCATTAAAAAATATTAAAAAAATCATTTTTTTAACATATTAATTTATACCTTAATTAATTCTAAATATATTAATTTAAGAAATATATAAATTAATTAAATAAACATAATTAATTTTGTGTACGAATATTTACTATTATCAATATAATGATACCTTATTAGTACATGTTACTTCATTTTTGATTAATGTTAAAAATTATATCTGTTTCTAAAATTTATTAAATAAAAATAAAACTAACAATACAAATAATCGAATATATAATTTTTTTTACCATCCTTAAAAATTGATAGTAATAAATATCATGCCACATTATATATAATATACTATATGACGTGGTATTAGAATAATAATTGTAATTATTTTTATATTCATATTATTTAAATTTTATTAGATATCGTTAAAATTATATTTTAACTTTCAATATAATTATCAAAAATAATAAATTATAAAAATAGAGTATATAAATATTGTGATATTAACACTTTTCAGTCGCTCATCACCCTATAAAGTCTAAACACTCAAATATTATCTCTTGGGTTGTTTCTTTAAAAAAAATATATATATACTATATAATCCGTACAACTGAAATTTTATCTGTTTAATCGTTATGTATAAGTTTTTTGTTTGCCATCATATATAAAGGATTGATAACGATAAGTTATTTCATAAATTTACAGTTTATATATCTGACCGTCTAGTACTTTATTTTTATATAAAACCAAGGTCTACTAGGCGTCTAGCTAAATAGCCTCCGTTAAAATAAATAACTAATAGAAAAAAAAAATTGTAAGTAATATTTATGATAAATTTTAAATATTATGATATAATATTATTATATAAATATCTTTTAAAAATATTATTAGTAAAAGTATATCATAACTTACAAAATTCTATAAGAAGATGTGAATAAGATGGAAACAAATTTTTAAATAAAAATAATAATTTAAATAAATTTTTATAATGAAACTATATAAAACTAATAATAAAATAAATATTATTTTATTAAGATATTTATTATTAATTTAAATATTTTACGCAGAATCTCAGCAAACAATATAATATAATTATAATTCAGTAGATCAAATGGGTCCCATGGCATAACAGGAAAAGCAGATTGGAAAGTCGACCAGAAAAAAGGACTGGAATCGCAAACCCACGCAGTTCACTTGTTTGCTCCCTCTTTGCACGACGCTCGGCACTAGTCACGCAGAGTCGCTGACCAAATCCTCTGTTACGAATTATCTTTTTTAGTCTTGATAGAAAAATAATCCTCTACAGTTAACGTAAATCGACCATGATGAACCAACAAATTATCTTTTCTTAATTTAGAAAAAATAAAAAAATAAAAAGTATATATAAGTAATTATTTTTTTTTCCTTTTCTTTTTCCAAAAAAACTTATTATTAGGAAGGTAAAAATCGTCCCAAAGGTGTTGTATGATAGGAAAGTAAGAATATGTCCCTCGTCATAGTTTACTTAAGACAATACATTTAATACTCGACTTTGCGTGTAGTCAAAGCAAACCTCATGTTATTAGAATTAGACTTCAAACAATAATTAGGTTCTCAATTGCGAAAAAATCTTATATTAATTTTTAATTTACTTCACTTTTTTAATAATTTTTTTAATTTAAGAATTAAAATGAATTTATTTTATCTATTAACCTTACAGGAAAAACATATATCCTTTTTTTTTGGAAGTTTTATTTTCAATTTCATTCAATATTTTTACTTTTTTAATATATATATATATATATATATACGTATAAAAAAAATTTAGCTAGAGCTTACCTGTCAGCATAGTAGCTGGAGGCGTTTATAAGACAGAATACTCTATTCACAATCACTCTTTAAATACACATTATTATTATTTTATTGGTGGAACATTTAAGTACAATTTAGGAGCCAAGAAATCACATGCAAGATATTAGTAGTTCATAAGTCACTCTTAAATCTGTACCAAAAAAAAAATCTTAAATAATAAAAAATTATTTATTAAAATAACAAAATTACATTTCTTCCTATTAATTATTTTTTTTTCTTTTGTCGGGGATAAATAAAAATGCGTATGCTATGTTTTTTTAGCAAACATATTATTGTAAAATGTGATTTGAAATGGATAAAAGTAAATCTTATATCTAAATTACTAGTTGAAATTTTGCTATATGAAATTCCGAAAATGTCCCCCCTCTGTAAAATTCTAAAAACTATTTTTAAAAAATACAATAAGGAATTAATTAAGTCAGACTGATTCTTCGATAAGAATAACAGCCGGGAACCTGTTTTTGCTTGGATCCTCGTCAATTACAAGGCATATAAATTTGAGTAATGACTTGCAATGTTATTCAGTTCTAAAATTGTTATTTATAATAACATATGTTAAATACTTAACAAGAATTAAA
Source organism: Hippophae rhamnoides (assembly GCA_033030585.1). NCBI lineage: Eukaryota > Viridiplantae > Streptophyta > Magnoliopsida > Rosales > Elaeagnaceae > Hippophae > Hippophae rhamnoides. The sequence continues at coordinate 37,974,671 of CM065429.1, read as the reverse complement.
ATATGTTATACTTTATTTTTAGAATAATCATGTTATCATTCATCTATTTAGTGATTTTATTATTCATTATTATCGAATTATATTACTCAACAATCATAATTATTTTTTTGGATATTTATTTTTTATAAAAATAAATTAAATTAATATTAAATTAAAATATTAAGTGAATAATTAGTATAAATTTATATATGCAGGGAATGGTATCTTCTTGATCATCTTTAATATATCCAAACCCATAACTGTAGATTAGTGCTCTTCCAAGGGTTACTAACGTCATTTAAGTTTTACAGTTTATTCCATGCTTCAAGCTAAAACAAACTCCATCATCATCACACTAATGGTTTGTTGCCGAATTTGTGTCCTTGTATATGGATTTCAGTTCTCCTCCAATAATAAAGAATAATTAATGATCGTGTATTTAAAAGTGTAATGTATTAAAAAAAAATTCTTGATCAGTTAAGAATAAAATTATTAATTGAAAATAAAAGAAAATTAACCCAAAAATAATAATAATTAATTTAAAATTAATTGATTGGACAATCTACAGGTAATAGATGGAAAAGTGGAAGCTGAAACAGAAGCAGAGCATATTCAACAGAAATGAATACTTTGTGGTTGCACTATCAGAAACTAGCACTGCTTGCTTCATAAGCAACCCAAAGATACTTTATTATCAAATGAGTTATGAGAATCACACTTTGAAAAGTGATTTTAGCTAAAGCAATGGACTTAGACTTGATCTAAATCACTAATAGATCGTGAATTTCTAATATTAAAGTAAAACTCTAAGCAAGGAACAGAGTAGCAGTAGTAATTAAGTTACTGCTGTGATCTGACAAAAGCAGCTAGTCATGAATGAACCCATACAAAGAGCTTGAAGAGCATTAATCCTTAAAATGGTAATAAATGATAAAAAAAAAAGTTAAAACCCATCTGACCCAATTTATCAAAGCAATTGCAGAACGCATAGATCTCACGTGAACTTCACTTCATTCATATCTGATTAAACTTGTGAAATTTTATGCATCAGATAGTACACTAAAATTATCTTCTTCCAATGCAGCTGGCAAGTTAAGATCTATCAAAACTTCTTCTCTCAACTTGTTTGAATTCATAGTTGTAGTTGTTATTGTTGTTGTCACAGAATTAATACTACTTATCATCATATGAGATCTCTTATGTCCCCCAAGAGCTTGACCAGACCCAAACACTTTGTAACAAAATGGGCATTCGAAGATTTTACTTTTACTATTAATATTACCTGCTATTTTAGCTTCTGCATCATTTGTGTAACAAATCTTCTTGTGCCCACATAAAGCTTGAAAAGAACGAAACACTTTGTTACATACTTCACACTTATGATTTGCTCTAACTTTCTTCTTCAACTTGATCTCATCTAATTCCTCAAATTCATTCGTTGATCTTATTGTTTCTTTCTTAAAGACATGATCTTGTTCCTCATTATTTTTCATCCACACATCCCTTGAAAGCATAACAAGACACATAGCAACATCTTCTTCAGGGGAAGTATCAGAAACAGAACTTACCGGTTCTGGTTCAAAATAACTGGGTTTGTTCAACTTGGGTTTTCTCAATTCTTCAAAATTCTGCTTCTGGATCTCTAAAATTACTAATCTTTGACTCCTTTTGGATCATTTCCGAGATTGGTTTTTTTGACTCAGTCTCACTTTCACTATCTTGAATTATAGACCCATAATTCACTGCAAATGTGAACACAAGATCTACAAGTTTGAAACTTTTATTGGGATTCTCTCTCAACCTATAAACCAAAGCTTTTTCCTCTTCATATATTTTCATTTCTTCTTCTTCTTCGTCGGATGAAGATGAATAAGTAGAGGAGGCTGACTCGGTACGGTAACTCAGTTGCTGAGTTTTGGGTGGAAGGGGAAGAGTAGCTAAGTGAGCTTTCATGTGACCACCCAAAGCTCTACCGTTAGCAAAAGCTCTGGAACAGAGCTTGCATTTGTGCCTCTCCATTAGCACAGACACGCCAAGAGTACGAAGCAGAGCAAGCAAAGATCAAAGCTTTAAAGGGCTCTGAGACGCTACCTCTCTCTCTCTTTCTCTCTTGCTTTCTCTTTCTGTCTCTCTGAAAGCTTCACACTTTTGAAGTATAGAGAGATTGGGAACTTAAAAGGAGTAGGTGCCAAGCATTCCACCACCAAAAGACCCACACAACCCAAAAATAAATATCATTAACAAATATATCATAACAACGATTAATATAACACATTTTAAATTTAATATATATATTTTTCTTATAATAAAAAATATGATATATTTATTTTAAACTAAAAATATTAACACAGTAGTTGTAAAATGTTAAATATAAATTTTTTATCTTATTAAATTTAATTTTTAAAATTAGAATACACATTAAGATATATTTGTTTCAATTAAGTGATTTTTTAAAATAAATCACTTCAAAAACACATATTTATACTATAATCATAAAACACGCAACTGTGTTTTCTTAACTCTCAAAAGCACTTTTAAAGTGCTCAAAAAGCAAAAACAAAAATGATATTAACAAGTCTATAAGAGTGAACGGAGAAAGCCAATATTACAAAAATACAAATAACATGCAAACACTAACAAATTAATTATTATTATTTTTGACATATTAAACTACATTTTATAGAATATACCTTTGAGAGGTATAAGACACATAGTGATAGTCATTGCAAAGACCGTCATGGATTTGTTATTTTCAATGATAAATTGATTATGTAACATGATAATAAATTTTAAAATATTTGAGCGGCTGATTATTTATTTTCTCTATTTTTTTTTTCTTTTCCAATACTTCAATTTGATCTCTATAATAATCCTACATTAGAAGAGTTTTAATTTTTATATTTCACGGGGTTTTATCAATTATTATGTGTCCTATTCCCATATCAATAAAGCCGTTAGCTTTCTTGTTTGAGTAAACGTATAAAAACATCATTAATTATTACATTTTTTTTTGTTGATTCATATAATTAAATTATTTTTTTTCTTACTTATATTATTTAATTTATATTATTTTATAAATATTCATATAATATAATGGTAACACAAACAATTAATATATTATTATTATTATTATTTTAAATATATCATTTAATTATATAAATTGTTTTAAATCTACTATTTAATTATTTAAATTATTATAAATCTATCACTAATATATACTATGATAGACAAAAATTAATAAAATTATATAAATAATTTTTTTACTAGTTTTATTGTATAAACAAGAAGAAAAATAATTTAATTTATATTAACAAAAAATAAATACAAATATTCAACAATATTTTTATAGATTTATCATTCTTATTTTTATAATTTTAATATTTCTCAAAAGTTCTTCTTTCTTAACTTTTCGTAATTCTTACTCAGATTTCCTAACTTTCGTAAACAAAATTTTAGTTGTAATAATTATATAATTATATACAAATTATAAGTATAATTTTAATAAATTATACTCCTATAAATTTAAAATATAGAAAAAATAACTAAAACTTAATATATTTGAAGTAATTACACTTAATTAAAACATATAATTTTTTAATAAAAAATAAATAATATTTTTATTTATTTATATAATATTTTTATTAACTTCGAATATGTTTTTTACATTATATGATTGTATAATTTTTATACAATTATGTATTTAGTTATATATTAAGATCATATTGTATAATTATGTAAATTTTTAATACTAGTTGTATTGATTATATTTTCATATCAAATTAAAAATATTATTTTTAAAATGTAAAAAAGTATAAATAATTTAAATGTTGATTTAAATAAATTTTTATAATGAGATTATTTTGATAGATAAAAAAATAATAAAAAAATAAAATAAATATGTTTTTAATAAAAAAAATTATTAATTTTATTTGACTTTATCATAAAAATTGTTACCTGCATAACACATCCATCGTACCTAAACGTTAAATTTGCATGTGTATCTATCACCAAAAAATTCACGAAAACTTTCTTCCGCCAAAGTAGTATACGCGTGCTTATTGTTCATTTCAGATACATTTTATAATTTTTTTATAATTATAATATTTACATATTTTAATTGAGATACCTGAAAACAAACCTTCTATATATTTAATTGAATTATATATCAATGAATCATAAATTTATTAATTTCTCCATATTTTTTAAATAAATAAGTACAAATTGAAATTTTTTTTAGTACACAGTAGAATTATGAGCATGTTTGAAATGATATTTTAAGAAGATTTGTTATCATAAGAGGTTTTTATAAATAATAGTAATGCACTTGCTACTATTCATATCCACTTATTTAAATAATTTTTTAATATATATTACTTACTGTCTAGAGAATGACAAAAACATATATATTTTATTTCCTTGTATAAAAAATAAAATATTTTTTATATTGAGATTGAAAATCAAGATATTGATTATTACACTTTTAAAATTGATTACTTAAAAATTTGATGATAAAATTTATCCCTCTCTCATTTTAAGTTATATATTTTATTTCACATCAAAAATATAATTTATTTTAAATTGATTCAAAAGTTAAAATTAAATATATTTTTATTCATCAAAAGGAAAACAACATAAATTAAATATTTAATATATTAAATTTTAGAATAATTTAAAATAATTAGAAAAAAATATTGAGTATATATTATTCATATTAAATGTATTGAAAAATATAGTATTGTTAGTCACGTTTTAATTCTATTACATTGTAGACTCAATTTAAACAAAATGAATAATTTTTTTTTCTGTAACAAAAATATTTACACGTGATTAAATAAATTAATTATAATCTTTTATTTTTGTAAAACTTATAAAAAATAATAAAAATTAAAATTAAATGAAATTAATAATTATTATTAATATAAAATATACAATTTTTTAAGATTAGAGAGCAAGAGCCACTTGGTTAAGTTGCGCTTTTCCTTTAAAATTATGTTCATTTGTTTTAAAGACACGTAATTGATTAAAATATTAAAGATAATTTATGTTAAATTTTATTTTAGTTAAAATTATAATAATAATAATATTATTTCATATATTTATATTAATATTAAATTTAAAACAATTATTAATATTTTATTAATTAATTAATTAATAAAAATAATATTAAATAAATTATATAATAATTAATGAATTAAAAGTTTAATAATCTGTACTCTAGATTGGAAATTTTTGCTATGATTTTGGTTCTAAAATATAGATTATAATACTGTTATATAAGAAATTATACATTGTTTCTATAATATTTGATGGAATGATATTTTTAATAAATAAAATTTAAGGTTAGTATAATTTTAAAAAAAATTAATACTCAATAAATAATAAGAAAATATCAATTTAATTAATTAAAAATATACTTTTATAACCCACGTGAGATATTATTTATTATTTTTAAAACATATTTTCTACTAATTCAAATTTTTTATTTTTTATTTTTTATTTTTTATTTTTTATTAAATATTTATTTTTTAAATAAAAAATTATAATATCTAAAATTTTATTCGTATCAAATACTATATTAATGATTACCCATATGAGGTAGAACAAAGTAACCGTCTTCTTGATTTGGCTTTTTCACCCGACACCACACCACACACCATAAAAGCATGTCTGAGGCTCTAAGCCATTGAACATATGTCAATTTTATATCCTTTATCTTTATATATAAAAAACCTTTTTAACTTTTCGTCGCCCATGGATTTTTTTTTAGCTCTTTCGTTCTACTTTTTAACTTTAATTTTATCCCTTTTTCATCTATTTACATTAATTATTTCTTTATTTTTTATATACATATAAATATTAAAATAAATATATTTTTTTATTTATACACATAAAATATTAATAAAATAAATACATTTCCTATAATTTTATGTTACTATATAAAAAACACGAATAATTAATGAATGTTACATTAGTTAATTTCTTGCTCTACTTATTTTTTACACACAAATAAATATTAAAATATCTTTACTTAATGATTGTATTATATTCTGTGTTTAAATGAATATAAATGGTGCCTTTATATAGAAATTACAAGTAAACTAGATATATCTAAAGTAATTAAATATAGATATCCCTAAAGTAAATAGATATACAATAGCAGATATTAATATATTATTAGATATACATTAATGCATATTCCCTGGCGCCAGGCTTCGAGGTGGATGTGAGATCAACTTGAGGTTGTCAACCAAATTACGAGTGCGTCCTTTGGGAAGTGTCTTAGTGAAAATATCTACAAGTTGATCGTTGGAGAAAACAGTGAAAATCTTGAGAGCACCATGGATAAGATGAGAGCGAATAAAGTGACAATCAATCTCGATGTGTTTGGTCGGATTCGCCATGGAAGAGAACGTCGTTGTAAGCGATATGAATGGCGAACACGATTATCCTGATAAAGAAGAGTTGCGGAAGATGTGAACACGCACGAATCGCAGGAGCCGTCGTGCCGAAAGGAGCTCGGATGTGGTATCGGCGAAACACATATGTGCAGCCCCGGTCTTGGAGCGTGCCCTGAAAGGTTTGTTTCTTGCTTCGCCGAGAAATCAAAGAAGTACGAGGAGAAAGCAATAACTTGTAGTGGACCTACGATCGGTAGGATCTCGCAATCGGCGTCGAGAGAATGCCACGAAGTACTAAAGGAGGCGGGGCGAGTAGAAAAGGCCATGGAAGATAGTGCCTTTCAGAGTATCGTAGAATACGCAAAAGCTTGACGTAATAATGGGTCGATCGTGGAGCGACGGAATCTTGACTCACGATGAACAACATAAGAGATGTACGGACGAGTAGCTTAAGATAAACGGTGCGCGACCAATCGTCTATAAAGAAAGGATTAGACAATGGTTGCCCTGCGATGGTGTCGGATGCGCGTTAAGTTCAGCTGGAGTGTCAATGATCTTGCTTGTCGGTGAGTCCGACTTGAGATATGGTCGGATGCATACTTTGGCAGTAATTAAAGACCGTACGTAGACGAGTGATCTCGAGTCCCGAGAAATAACTTAAATGTCCAAGGTCTTTCATCTGTTGTTGACTAAGAAAATCCTTGGGAGTTCTTGAATGCCGTTGAGAGTCATCACAGGTTATGATCATATCATCCCACGTATAGAAGAAACGAAGATGGTGCCTTTATCATTACGATGAAGAAATAAGAGCGAGTCATGGGAACAGTAGTGTAACCCGAGCGAAGGATGGTGGGCCCCGAGATTTGGAAAACCATGCTCGTGGAGCTTGTTTAAGGCCGTAAATTGCACGTCGAAGGCGACAAACCTTATTTGTTTCAACGAAAGACCGGGAGGAGGTTACATATAGACTTAACGTGCGGATCCCCGTTAAGGAATACATTTTTAACATCCATACGAAAAGACCCCGTTTACTAGCGCGAACCAATGACTAAGAGGGTACGAACGAGGAGGAAATACGGGCGGTGGAGCAAAGTCTATTCATAATCAATCCCGTACTCTTGTGTAAAACCTCTTTCTGAGAGCAGGCCTTGTGGCGATCAATGGACCCGTGGCGAGTCTTAATCTTATAGATCCAACTACTTACCCGACCACGGATTGACCGGGAGGGAGAGTAACAAGATCCCAGTATGGTTTTGGTTAATGCATCAATTTCTTCTTTCATTGCAATCACCAAGAAGGGTTAGTAGATGCCTGCGATAGGTGTGAGGCTCGTGGAGTGTAGCAAGAGAGCGGTGTAACAATGATAGTCAAGTAAATGTGTAGGAATGGATCTTACCGGGTTGGTGGCGAGGTGGAATGTCTTGTTGAGGAATCTTGAGGCGGAGCGGAGGCGAGAACCTATGTTGGGTGAGGTAGCTCATTGCTCGGCCTATTCTTCTACGGCTGTCTAGGAGAATCATCAAAAATATATGAAGATTTAATAGTGAAGTCCAAAGATGGATTAGAAGTATACGTAGAAGGAGCAAAGAGACTTCGTTTGGAAAAATTTCCAAAACATTTGAATTAGTTAGGGAAGAATGAAAGTGAGAAAGTTCAACAAATAAGCGGTGTTCCCCGAAAGACAACATTACGGGGAACACGAGAGATGATGTGAGATAGGATCGTAGCATCGATACCACTTTTGAGTTTCACCTTAACGAAAACAACAAAGTCTAGATCGAGGCTCGAGTTTGTTGTGTTCGCGGGGCGAAAAAGAACGAAACAAACGGTCCAGAATGAGCGAAGGTAATGATAGTTAGGAGATGATCCAAAAAGGCGCTACGTACTAGTCCCCGATTATGAATGACGGCCGATTGGAATGCGATTAATGGCATAAACGGTATGAAGAAGCGACTTTACCCCCGAAAATGGGGCGGGAACTGGCGGAGAGAAGAAGAGCACGGAAACGATGTCGAGAATATGACGAGTTTTATTTCACCTCGACCATTTTGTTGAGAGGTTCTAAACGAGGTTAGATGATGTCTGATGCCATAGGAGTGTAACGAGTTTGAAAAGCATTTTGAGTATATTCGAGAGCATTATCCAGGATCGAAAAGTTTTGATATGTTTGGAGAATTGTGTTTCAACCATTTTTGCAAAGTTACTATATATTGATAAGATTTCGGAGAACGAGATTTCATTGGAAAGATCCAAACTATAGCGAGAATAATCATCGATAAAAACAACAAAATATCGAGATCCACCAATACTAGTAACATGAGAAGGTCCCCGAAACATCGGAATGAATCAACTCAAAAATACTATTACGAGATAGATTTATTATTGAAAGGTAAAAATTTGGTTGTTTTCCTAAGCGACATGAAGTACAATCAAAATTATCTTTGGACACGAGAATGATAGACCTTTAGAAGCTAGCTTGTGCAGAGAGGATGGGGCATGACCAAGGCGAGAATGCCAAAGTGTGAGAGAAGGTAAGGAAGAAACTACGACCGGTTGTAGCGGCCAGTGAGAGCGGGAGAGCGGCAATGGAAGATGAAGATTGTTTATGGGAAGCTTGTCGCGGAGCCACAGGACCGGTCCCGAGCTCTTGCCCGATCCTCGGAGCACTGCATGATACATTCGGAATAGACAAAAATAAGGTGATATCCTAGTTCGACTGGTGGCCCATGAGCGTAAATTATAGGATAGGTCGGTCATGGAAAACCGAGAACGAGAGAGGGTAGAGGTCGAAACAAAACCTAGACTATTCCCGTGAATGGTGGAACCATCGGTATATGAATATTAAGGGGATGTGGTGCGGGGTCGAGTTTGGAGAATAAAGATGAGTGAGGTGTCATGTGATTGCAACATGTAGAGTCAAAAACCAAGTTTGAGACTTAGGGCAAAGCGAGAGGATAGTGGAAAGAGATGCATTACAGCCATTTGAACGGCTTTGAGAGTTATGATCTTTTGTAGTTCCGTGGAGGAGAGGTTGATAGTGGATTCGGAAGGCGGGATTATTGAACTAGAAGGCATCACAAAGTAGGCTTAGTATTAGCAACGTCGATTAGATTTGTTACTGACGGTAACAAGTCTCGATGGTATGGCCATGTCGTGGCCAGCTTGCAATAATGGTACGAGAACCTTTTATTGCTCTGCTGCGATGATTGTAAAAGCCGTAGGAATCACGATTCTTGAGGTTGTTCAATGGCCAGGAGTAGGAGGAGTAATAGCGAAAACATTGAGCTTATTTTGGGCTTGAAGGGTTGCAAGTCGAGCTTCTTCTCTAACCGACTCATTTACAACGATATCGAGAGGGAGGAGGACTACGATTAAGAAGTGACCTCGGATTGGCTCGAAGTCCTTGTGGAGTGACATCGAGAACTTCGTAGAGACCAGAAATTCATCCCTAATAGTAGCATATTTCTAAGCATCTGGTGAGCATGCCCCAGAATTGGATCACAAAGGTCAATTTGGTCCCCGAAGAGCGAAGTTGATCAAAGTAGTCATTGATGGATTGCACGGTCCCTGTTGGGTTTATGCGATTCAAGCTGATAGTTGATATTTCATGGATCAGTGAATAGTGGAGTACGCTTTTGGACAAGCATATCCACAATGTCTTTGATTTGGCATCGTCAAAGGCTGCCTAATAGATTGGAGATGGATGGAATGGAAGTATTCCCACGATCCGTGTGAGGATCGTGTGGTTGTGATTATCTCGTTCAATCAAATGCGACGAAGAAAGATAGCATCTTAACTTCACTTGCTCCTTTATCGGGAATACTAATTGCGCGATCTGATAATGCTAGAGCATCGACCATAGAAAAGCTGCGCGTAGCTTGAGACCGTGATAAATAATTCTTAGTCACTCGATATAATATTAATAGGGCAAGAAACAAAAGTATCCTTTTTATCCATTTGAAAACACAATATGCAAAAACAGACTACAAAAACGAGATCTACTCGAAAAACTGGGTAGAGTGAACCTGTATTGCAAAATTTCGGTCAACGGGCAGTCGGGTCAACGGTCAATGGGCAGTCCGGTCAATGGTCAATGGGCAGTCCGGTCAACGGTCAACGGACGGTCAATCAGCGGTCGGCAAGCGATCCGAATCAACGGTCGGCTGGCGATCCGGTCAACGGTCAGCAGACGATCCGGTCAGCGGTCAGCAGACGGTCAATCAACGGTCGGTGGCGGTTCGGTCAACGGTCAGATCGGTCAGCACGGTCAACGGTAAGATCGGTTAGCACGGTCAACGGTCAAATCGGTCGACGGTCAACCAGGTCGGTCGGTCAACGGTCAGCCGTCGGATCGGTCGGCGTATCGATGGTGGGATAGGTCGACACGGATCAGCGGTCAGCGGTCGGAAACGGTTATGTGGCGTCGAGATGGAAGCGATGATGGCGTCGACCACATGCAAAATGCGATGACATCGTGAAGCCAGGAAACGCGTCGGCAGCGCGTCGAGATCCAGCGGATGGATGTTGGAGAGCGTATGAGAGCGCGTCTGACGTCGATGGTGATACTTACAACTGTTGTGTAGATGCGGTCCGGTCGGCCGATCCGCAGTGGTATCTGAAGATAGGTCGTCGGGTTAATATCTGGCGGTGGCGTAGCGTTAACAATGCATCTGATTAGTTGTCTTTAACGCGTGAGGGAAGCGTCGCGGTGTCAGATGGTTGCGATATTTCCGCGGTTGTGTATATCCGGTCAGTAGATCCGCAGGTGGTATATGCGAGAAAAAAATTACGAACAATATGCCGCAATGGCGATGATTGCGATTGTTTGTATGGTGCGAACTCTTAACAAGTAATTTGAACCTAAGGAAAATGGTGAAAGAGCGTCGAAGGTTAAATGGTGAATGATTCGTAATTGGTATTGTGGCAATGGCTATAAGGGTTGAATAACATCAAAAAGGAAAACAACTTGCTAGAAGAAAAGAATAGTGGCAAATCTTTTATGTTAGAAATCTTTTAATGATTGTATTACGATACGTGTTTAAATCGTATCGTGGTGTCTTTATATAGGAATTACAAGTAAATTAGATATATCTAAAGTAATTAAATATAGATATCATTAAAGTAAATAGATATACAATATTAGATATTAATATATTATTAGATATACGTTAACATTTAAAATAAATTAATTTTTTATAATTATAAATTATTATACATAGATAATTATAAAAAGTGAAAATAATTCATAAAAAATACAACGATTATTCTCACGATTTATTGTTTCATTTCTTCTTTTTTCAGGCAAATAAATAACAAAATGCCTTTAAAATAAATATATTTTTATAATTATTATTACTATATATAAAAACTAGAATAATCAATGTTAACTCTACATTTTTTTTACACATAAATATAAAAATGTTACTATATATATATTATTTATATACATAAATAAATATTAAAATATCCTTAAAATAAATAATTTTATAATTATAAAAAAATTAGAATTTTTTATTTTTCTGCTCCACTATTTCATTACTTTTTATAGAAATAAATATCAAAATATCTCTAAAATAAATAAATAAATTATAAATTGTTACTTACAAATTATTCTTGTATGTATCTATTGGTTTTTTCTCTATATATCTTGTTTGTATCTATGGGTTTATTTTTCTGTGTATCTTGTATGTATCTGTGATTTTTTTTTTTGTGTATTATGTAATAATTCAATTAGCGCTATAAAGCTATAGTTCAAATACATGTATTTGTATAGTGAATGTGTTGCTTTATGTACCATATAGTATATAAGTATTGTAATTTGTTGTTTTTATTGTAAGTAAAAAAATGTTACAAATTAACTAAAAATCAATTGTTTTCTGTTTTCTATTGTATTGATGGGTTTGCATTGGATTATTTACAATTTTCAACTCAAAAGATAACTTTGTTCATTTAATACAATAATTATTCACTTAGTTTCATGATAATATTTATTTCGTTATATATTTGTCGTGATTCATGCAAATATTCCAAACTATTTTGAATTGAATTGCTCAGCTCTTGCATATAGGATGAGATTTTGTTACATAAAATAATAATAGGATTTAGAGGTTATATTCAGTATTAAGATTACTATGTGGTTATATAGATAAATTTGTGGAACTTAAAAGTAATCTTTTTGGATATTAGTTTAGATATGATAACTTTAAATTCTTTTGGAAGACTCCTAAGGTTAATTATGATAGGAGTTTACATGAAATATTAAAAAAAATGAGATGCAATAAGGGTTGGTGAGATATACCCTGTAACATCTCCAAGGATGATTCATTTGTATATTATTGAAAGGGATGAAAATATTAAGAAGAATGACGTTTTATGTAATGGTATAAGCAAAGGGTGATGATGGGATTGTAAATGTTAATATTAGCAAAACAATTGAGAAATCCCACGATACTAAACATGTCATGCAAATGGATTCTGGTATAATGTATTTTATGAAAGATATTAAAACGTATATAATCGAATTGAGAATTTGGATGCTATTTTCTAGTTTGAAAGTTATGAAAAGGGCAATAAGATATTATAAAATTAGGTATGGAAGAAAGATATTTAAGAAGAAGAATATAAAAGATAAATTTACAATTGTATGCACAAATAGTGATTGTAATTGGATATAAGAGCAGCTAATAAAATTGGATGTAATACTTTAATTGTCACTAGATGTATTAAAAAAGATGAACACACTTACGAGAGAAATTACGACATAAAAGAGTGGATTATCATTAAATTTATTAAACATGATTTGACACTATTTTTATAAGTAAATGATGTAATATTCTTAAAGTTAGGAGACCAAATGAAATCTTTTGTATAAATAAAAGGACTAATTAATGTGATATTACATCCTAAAAAATTATAATTTTAATATTTATGGATTTATGTATATATAGAAATGCTTATCAATGTTATTACTAATATTATAATTGTTTTATTAATAAAAAAAGTTATTACAATATTATATAATTAATAATAAAAATATAATATTCAATTTTTATTATTTTTACCAATATAATAATAAGATTTTTGGTGTTAAATTAGCTTTATCTAGCCATAATTTTACAAATTTATCATTACTCTTTGAGTTTATTCACGTGTCTTTTCTTTGAGTAATGTTAGATAAATTTCAAATAATTACTATCATTTATGTATAAAATTATGATTAGTTAAAATATAAATCAAGTAATAAATATTGATTCATAATAGAAGGGAGAATACACTAATAATAAAGAAGTACTTAGAAAATGAGAAAGAGATTAGCAAAATTTACACTAACTAGACTCACTATTTGACAAGTTGTATTTGTGTACGTTATGAAACAAATATAAAGAAATTATTATTTAAGCAAACACTCTAACAAATGTAGAATAAGATAAGTCTGTCTATATTATATATCTTTAAACCAACATTCTAGCAATTCTAGAGTATGTTTAACTTAAAATTTTTTCTCTATCTCACATATAAGAGAACCTCAAATTCCAAATGAAAGAAAGAAAAAACTATTTTTAAAATATTATAAATAAGAGGAAAAAAAGAAGAAGATATCTTCTTTAATATTACTAAGTTAATTGTTTTTTACGATGTCTTATACAAGCATATGAGCTAGTTATTTATAGTAGAAAATTCCCTAAAATAATTCATAAAGATTTTGTGAAGGATTCTAGTAGTACATAAAAAATATAATTTTAAACAAAATAAGATATTAATTTAATAGAATTCTAAACAAAAACTTTAAATGAAATAAATTATTTTCTCTTTTCTAAAATTGTCGCGTATTATTCTCCCCCATTTATTTAAAACTCATCCTCGATTTTTCTTCAAATGAGGATGATAATACTTGTAGCATTCATGAATCTTTAAATTGGTTTTTCTTATTGTTTAATTTCTTTGAACAATATTAGTCAAATATTGTCTACATGCTCACATTTAAATTTAATATTTTCAACAAGTTTTGGAATAATGAAATATGACTTGATATCTTGAAAATGATTTAAAAACTCTTGTTGTTTTGAAAAATAATTTGTTATAATGTCAAATAATTGATTTCATTTGAAAGTAACAAAGTCACTTGATTCTTTAACTTTATAAACATCTATAAGTATCATGATATTTGACTTTTCTTTTATGAAAATAATTTTAAGAATTGTGACTAATTTACCTTGTAAAGAGAATTTCTCTTCAAATTCATAATTAAATTTATATGATCTCTAACATAGTTTGTCTGTTTTAATAATATGATCATTTTTGTCTTCGATCAAAACTATTGTAGAAACATTGCTTTTAAAAGATTGATCTTTCACTTTTAAAATTTTAAGTGAGTCTTCTTTTTTTGATAGCTCATATTTAATGATGTGTTTGATCATTTTTTTTACCCGAGCAAGATCTTGATTTTGAGTTCTTTCATAATATTTTTGAATAGAATATTGATTTATATATTTTGTTTAATAACGTCAATAATACAAACACTTTATTAAAAACTTGATTAATCTCTTGACTAAATTCTTATAATTCTTTTTATAAAATACCTTTATTATGCTCTATTTGACCCACGTGAATCTTGCTTTGATATCACGTGGCACAAAATGTAAACGTGAATGCAATAATAATATAAAATCACTTAAGAAATAAGAAAAAAGAGAGAGGGAAATTTAGACTAATTAAACTCACTCTCTTGTAAGAGATCATCGTATTTGTTTTATAAAACAAATAATAAGGAAACTATTATCTAAGCAAACACTCTAGTAAATTTAGAATAAGATAAACCTAATTATGTTATCTATCTTTAAAAGAGTACTCTAGTAACTCTAGAGTATGATTAGTCTAAAAATATTCATTTATTTTACGAGAAAAAATAAAGAAGAAAACTTCTTGAATATTATTAAGTTGATTATTTTCTAGGATGTCTTATACAAGTATAAAATTTGGCTATTTATAGTTGAAAAATCTCTAGAATAATTAATAAAGTTTATATGTGTGATTTTAATAATACATAAAAGTTAGAATTCTAAACAAAATTAACTATAACTTTAATAGAACTCTAAACAAAATAGACTATTTTCTCTTCTTTTTTTCTTAATATTGTTTCATATTAAATATGATACAAAATTTAAAAAACATATATTCCATCAATTTTACTAAGTAAGAATGATAGTAAATATTCTATTAAACAAATATCATTTTCCTATTTCTTTTAGTACTCAAGAGACCAATTGTTTTATAACGAGAATATATAAGTTAATTCATATATTTTTGTTACTAGAATAATAAAAAAAATGTAATGTTTATCCTTACCTAACCATAATTTTACACATCAATCTACGATTGCTGTTTGAGTTTATTCATGCATCTATTCTTTTGGTACTCAAGAGACAAAATTATTTTACGGTGCTAGAAATATATACGCCCTTTATTAGTTTATTTTATTAATGATCAAATTATTCATTATGTTATTATTGGACATCTTTTATCAACCTTTTCAACGATGAGATTTCAAAAGAAGATTCTTTCTCCTAACGAATGATATAGCAAGTGATATTGAATAATATAACAGTATTTTAAAGTGTTTTTCTTTATTAAAAAAAACATGTAGCTTTAACTCCTCTTTGAGCAATATTATTAAAGCTTAATAGGTGCTGGTTTGCAGCATAATTCAGATGCATGATATATATAGATGTGCAAGATAGATTATCAATCACTAGTGTTCCAGAGAAATGACAGAGTTCATATCTGTTTTTTTCTTCATAGATGAACCAAAATAAATAAATAAATAAATAAATTTATTAGGTTGCTAGTTTATTTATATCAAGCTCACTTTCAAAGTCATCCGTATTGATATAACCTTCTTTTCCTTTTGTCCAAAGAAAGAGGTAAAGTCCCACAAACATGAGAAACATTCCACCAAAGCTACATCAAAAGAAGAAAGAAAAAGAGTACCAAATAAATAAATAAATTTAAGACTATGATTAATTTTAATAGAGACTAAAAATACTTAAAATTAACAAAGTACCTTCCAAGACTCAAGGTATCACCAATTGTGATAGCAGAAAGAATCATTGAACAAACTGCACCAATTGGGTTGAACATTGACACCATAACTGGCCCTCTTTTCTTGATTGTCCATCCATTGAAACTCAGACATGCTCCACCCACTGCACCAATCTATACATAAAAGCACTAGTTTACATATGCTTTTTTATTTTTTTGAACTCATGTTTATACCGTTATTAAATTAGGTAGGACACATAATTACTCATAAAACATGTAGTTTATTATTGGTCGGATACGAAGTGATAATACAATTTTAACATATAATTTTGTATACATTTTTGCACCCTTATTTTTTATATTCTGGTTCATGTTATAATTGTTTTGAAAATTTAAAAAAATAATATAGTTTTTTATATAATATTAACATGTGATAAAATCTAGATAATATGGGTGTAAAAATTTATGTGTTTTTATTTTATTAAAAATATTTAAAGTTCTCTATTTACTAGACCTATAAAATTACATTAAAAAACATTTTTTTTGTCTAAATCACTTAAAACAAACATACCCTAGCATACTAAGTATAAAGTAATATTTAAAATTCAAAACTTTTATACCCAATAAATAATCAAAAAATGATGATAAATTTTAGTAAGTACTCCTCTCACATAACATGCAGGACAAAATAAATGTAATGTGACATGAGTTTTTGCAATTGTTGTACTAATAGTGTTCTGGTAAGTCGTAAGTAAAAGGGAAATCTTTAACTATTTACACCACAATTTTATTTCGTTATATTCGTACTTATTTATAAATATTCGTAGATTTCATGTAATTTAACACCAATATATGTATTTAAAAACTAATAAAATTTAACATATAGAAGGTATTTATTACCAACTAGTGACAAATTGAATTATTCAATTGAAAGACAATGGTAATGATTATGTACCAGAAGATAATAGCCAAAGAGGTCACTAAAACTAAGAAGTTGCCAACCAATGTCCAAAGTGTGTTTTTGAAAAAGTTGCACTACTGTAGTTATAAATACACCGATGAAAGATGTTATTGCACACAAGGACATTGGTGCTGGAAATTCACCTAGCCTGCAATTAAACTAATGTTAAAAAATATAATAATTGCTCAGCCTGAAGAACAACATTGATGGACAAAACTAAAACTGCTAAGACAAGATACAAGCAACCAATAATCTTTTCCTTATCAAAGACAACATATTTTGAGTAAGCTGTTAATGAATCCTGTTTTGTTGAACCTAATGTGCTATGCATTAGGCTCATTGTAAGGGCACCTAGCATACAAAACAATGTGCCTAAAATCTTCACTTTGCTGTATACACAACTGATTTTCACTTTCTCTAATCTGCACAACCATTAACAACATTCAATAAGATCAATTGTGCCATCCTTTAAAATTTGTGTCAAAAATGTTCCAAAATTACAGGTACGTGATACATAGCCAAGAACCGCGATTCGAAACAATTTTAGCCGTTTTTCATTCAAACTAAAAAAAAAAAAAACCCTTTAATTTTAGGCCTCACATTGAAAGATCCCAAAATCTAATTATATTATGTTTCAAATGTCAAAAATGTTCCAAAATGAGTGTAAAAATCCTTCACTTTCCGTATGCAAACTAAAAAAAAAATGTAAGTAATAGCAATGAAAATATTGATTTAATTAATGTTCTTTTAAACGTAATAATAACTAATAAAAAATAAAAAATATATATAAATTATCAATAGTTTAGTAATTGGATATTGTGAATTTAGAAAATAGAATCAATACTAAAGAAGAGTATGAAAATAATAAATCAGAATAATTAACTTTTAAATTTGTGGAGTTTTTTATTCTATTTCTACCGTGTTTTTAAGAGAGTACACAGGCAAAAGAAAATGACTCTCTTTATTACATTCCTTGTGTTAAGTTGTTAGCAAACAGAATTAAGGAGAAATGTTTGTGGGTACCTAATAATCCAAGCAATGAAAAAAATAAGTCCTGGAGCGAGGTTTGGCATGGCTGTAGCCAAAGCTGGTGAGCTTAGCTTGATACCCTTTTGGATCAGAAACTGAAATAAAGATACCCTGCAAAACAGACACCATAAGAAGAAGAAGAAGAAGAAGAAGAAGAAGAAGAAGAAGAAGAAGAGAAGAGAGAGAGAGAGAAATTAGATCTTTTTTTAAAAAAAAAAGGGTTTATGCAGTATTTTAATTTTGCTATTACAATGAAAATTTACTAACTCGGGGCATAAATTAAGTTCTGTTAGAGAAAACAGAGTTTCATAATAATTCAGAGCCAAAAGAGGGGACTAAATTGGATGGAACAAGCATAATGAAAGCATGTATGCATAAATATATGTAAAGTAAAATTTGATACCCTCCTAAGGATATCAAAGTTAGTTGAATCCACCTCTTCAACCTCAACTTGATGGGCCATTTATGTAAGTCAATACTAAATTTAAGAAGAAGAAAACACAAATGGTAGGTACAAACACCAATAGTAGGTGCAATCATAAATGGTAGGTGCATCTAACATTGATATGCGATTTCTTTTATAAATAGTCGATGTCTTTGCGTAAGAAATATCAACACAACAAACAAAAAGAAAGCATGCTAATGAACAATTTTTTTGAAGAAAAACAGTGTTATGTGAGAAAGTGGGAGAGAATATCTTAGAAAAATATTGGGATATTTTTCTAAAAGGGGAGTGACAAAATAGTGAGTTTGGGAAACACTTGTATGACACTATTTTTGGTTTATCTCAATTTGTTGTATTATCTCTCACTTTGTACCCATTTATCTTATTAGTGGAAGAAATAATTTCGAAGTTTGTCCCGTGAACTTAGCCTAAATTAAAAGGTGAACCACGTTAAATTTCAGGTGTCATTATTCTACTCTGTTGAATTTTTTTTATATTTATCCGGTGTGCCCAACAATTTACTCCTGTAAAGCAAACATACATATCATAGAGTTTACAACTTTAAAACCTAAACAACAACAAAATAATACAAAGTAAAAATAAATAATTTACGTTGGAAAAGAAAGAACCTTTCAAAGTAGAAGGCAAAGGGAGAGAGAATAACAAAAGTAGAAAAGGTAGAGAAGATAATAATGATAGAAGGATTAAGACCAATAGACATAAGATAACTCACCAAAACAGAGTTTACAGCGTACATAAATTGTACAATTATTAATCCTCCTATTAATGCTATATCTTCTATCATTTTATTCTTCATTTTCAACTTCAATCTTTTGCAACCTTCAAATGTATTTTTTTTCTTTTCCTTCACCCCCTTTCCTGGCTTTTCAGATTTTTGTTTTGTGTATAGACTACATGAAAATTCAAGTCTATATTTTGGTGTTCTGAGTTTTGAGATTTTCAAGAAATGTGCATTTAATTAGGATTTTGATACAAATTTTGAAGGCTAATAAGTAAATGAAGGTGTTATTCATTAATTTTGAAATACTTTTTACTAATTGTTTTTTCTCTTCACTTGTTTATTTTTTTCAAACAAAAATTTTATTTATCTTGAATATCACATCATTATATAATTTAATAATCCTCTCCAGAAATGCTCATAATTCAATAATTGTTTTTAATATTTTCATAACATTAATGGTATCTGAACTGGTTTAGATATTTGAAAGATAAAATGATAAATATATGGTGTATATTGCCCTAAGTGTTTTTATTATTATCACAGTATAAATATATAAAATATTTATTTTATTTTTATATTATTATAAAAAAATAATAATATAAATTTTAAAGATTTTTATTAATCTTTAAAAACAGTTATATATTTTGTTAAACTCTAGTAAATTATAATACATTTTGAGATTTTCAATTAACATGCATTTAAATAGGATTTTGATATTCTTTTAAGTAAGAATACCTAAAAATATTGTGGTTCATTTATTTTTGATTATTTGTATAGTAAGTTTGATTTTTATTCAATAAAAATTGAACATAAAATAACATGTACGGTTATATTGATAATGGTAAACACCTAAAATTAATTATATTTAATTAATTAATTTATATATTTATTAAATTAAATTATATATTAATTAATAATTAAAGTTTATTAAGAATTTTTTAAAAAAATTTAGAAAAATGATTTTTTTATATGATATTTTTTAATAACTACCCGAATCGTTATTTAGAAGTAAAAAAAACTGTTTTTGAATCCTAACAATTTTTGGATTATTTTTAGTTTATATTTTATAATTCTATTTGATAAGAATTATATCAAAAATTATTCTGTATAACGTGTATATTCCTACCTTTAACAACAAATTTTAGAAACTCTTGTAGATTTTGGTAAAGCCTCGCGGATTATAATAGATTCCATTTTAATGGAATTGTATGGACAATATTGAACAGAAAATTAAAAATAATTATGAATGTTAGAAATCTTGGAGTCGAGGGAATGATTAGTTGAATACCCTTTACTTTTAAAACTCCAATAAAATCATTCAAAAAATTCAATTTTTTTTTTAAAATAACATAAATATTTCATTAATTTTTGTATTTTTAAAATTCAACAATAATATTATCTAGATGAAACTCAACAATATACAATCATATACATATCTCTTGTAAAACATCATAACCAAGAAGCTAATACCAAACATAAAAATAAACAAACTCGCATCCTAAATATGGGATCTGAGTTCAGAACCTCACAAGTGGTAGAAAACAATCCATTAAAATAGTGGTAGATTATAATAGGTTGGTTATATAACTATTTTATTTTTGTTCTATTTTTTTAATCTAGATTTTATAGGTAGTATTTTAATGGTATTATATTTAAAAAATATATAATAATTTAATATAGTTTTTTATTTAATTAAATATTTTTTACATGTATATTAATTTACTTACGATATTTAAATGATATTTTTAGATAATAAATTAATTAAATAATATTTAAAAGATGTTTTGAGATAATCAATTCATTATTTATCTAAAAATATCATTTAAATATCACAAATATATTACTATACATAAAAAATATTTAATTGAATAATAGATTGTATTAAATTAATTTTTTTAAATAATAATATCTTAATAAATATCACCTTTAAAAAAATACGAAAAATAAAATAATAATACGATTAAAATAATTTTTTTGACTATAACTATGTTATTCAATTTTTTTCAAATACCCATATTACTCATGTGCTGCTAGGTGGGACTCGAATTCAAATATTCATTTTGGAGGAGATTAAAAAAAATCAATGCACTAATCAATATATACATATTTGTGTTTGACTGGTAGGATTCAAATCAATGCCACACATGCGTACGCAAATATTCTACTTTAAAGCAATGATCGATACATATGAAAAAGGTTTCGAATGTCATTTTTATGGACACTGTGATATAATTATTAAGTTACTTAAAATAATTTTAGTAGTTTTTTAAAATGAGATATATGATTAAGTATTTTTACAATTTTCATAGTAATTATTATTAATTATATAATTTATTAAAATGGTTAGAGATTAATAGGATATGAAAATTGTATATTTTTATTAATTCAAATCAGATCAAATTTGAATAGATTTGATTTTTTTTTAATCAAAATATGATATGATAATGTAATCAATTCGTATTCAAATAGACTAAATTTTTTTAGATCAGATAATATTATATTTATATTAAAATTTATTTATAAATTATTATCATATATAAAATATAGTATACATAAATTTAAATTTTAAATTGATATTTTTATAGTAATATTTGTTATTTATAGTCACAATTAAAAAGATAAAAAATATATCTGTACAATTATTATAAATATTTATATTTATTTTAAGTTAAAATATTAATATAATGTAATTATTATATACATAATATTTAAATATAATACATTATAAAATAAAATATGTATTTATTTATAATTTAATAGTAATTCGATTCAGATTGTATACAACAAATTATAAAATCTATCAATTTAAATCTAATCTAAGTTCCAAGGAATTGTATCTTTTTCAATACGAATTATCCGTTTAAATTAAAAAATTTAATTTAACATATCAAATTAAATTTATCAATTTAAATAGATTATTTGAATTTTTTATTACCTAATGATTTTAATTATTAAAATTTTTAAAATTGAGCACTTATAATACTTAATTTTTATAAATAACTTGAAGATAAATATAAAATTCAAAAATTATTGTATTTAAGTGTTCGTTTATACCTAATGATTATACTGTTATGATATTTTTAAAAAATGATAAGATTTTTAATGTTTAATGTTATAATTACTGAATAAACCGCTTATATTATATAAATAAGCTACCTGTCCTATACTTCGCGCTCTTCTTGCGAGATATGCAAAAATATATCCTCAAGAGTGTCCTAGAGTACCTACATGAACAAAAGCAGCCTCGTCAATTTTGGCTTAAATACATTAGCTCAAGTACTTATATTCACAACACCAATGGTACAACCCAGCAAATTGAAAACTATTACTTGTGGACCAATCTTATTTCAGACCTCGCTCAAAGGAGCACCAACACTAGGCGCGCCTTATTAAAGGTCTTCCAAAATCTCAACTATGGGAACAAACCAAATGGGTACGCTCTGTTCCACCTGGTTCGAGCTTTAACAGATATGAATTTGGACTCCTGTCAGCAGCTCCATAGCTACATTCTGCGATCTGGGTTTTGCTCCAATGTACATGTTGCCACTGCCCTGATCGGTTTTTATTTTAAAATTGGTTCATTAACTGATGCCCATAAAATGTTTGTTGATATTCCTCAACCAAATATTGTTTCTTGGAATTCTATGGTATCTGGTTGCGTCCATTCAGGGCAGTTTAGGGAAGCATTGAATTTTTTTCTTGAGCTTGACAGGTCTGAAGTTTCTCCAGATTCATATTCATTGACTGCTGGGTTAAGTGCCTGCAGTCAACTGAGTCTTTTGCAACTGGGTAAGTCAATTCACTCCAAGATTGTTAAATTAGGTTTAGAAAGTAGCATTTTTCCTTCAAACTGCTTGATTGACATGTATGGGAAATGTGGGTCTGTTGAGGAGGCAACCTCTGTGTTTCATAAGATTACTGATAAGGATGTTGTTTCCTGGAATTCAATAATTTCAGCTAGTGGAAGAAATGGAAGCTTAAAACTAGCAGCAAGTTTTTTCCAACAAATGCCAAATCCAGACACAATCTCATATAATGAATTAATTAATGCCTTTGCTCAGTTTGGAGACATGGGAGAAGCCATCGAGATTTTGTCGAAAATGCCAACACCAAATTCATCCTCATGGAATGCAATCATAACAGGATATGTTAACAGGAATCGAGCACGAGAAGCACTGGTCCTCTTCAGCAAAATGCACGTGAAGAACATAGAAATGGATCAATTCACATTTTCAAGTATTTTAAGTGGAGTTGCTGGTCTTTCAGCTTTAACATGGGGAATTTTGATTCATTGCTGCACCATAAAAGGTGGATTGAATACATCAACTGTTGTGGTGAGTGCTTTAATTGACATGTATTCTAAATGTGGGCAGGTAGAGAGTGCCGAATCCATTTTTCAATCACTTCCAGAAAAGAATTTGGTTACCTGGAATTCTATGATTACTGGCTTTGCTCGTTACGGTAATTCTTCAAAAGTGATCCAGCTTTTTGAGCAGCTACAAATAGACAGAGACATAAAACCGGATGAAATCACTTTCCTCAATATCTTATCTGCATGCTCACATGACAAAATGCCATTAGAAGTTGCAAACCGGTATTTTGAGATGATGATCCAGTATTATAGGATTGAACCAACTGTTGAGCACTGTTGTTCCATGATAAGGTTGATGGGAGAGAGAGGAGAGGTGTTGAAGGGAGTGAGGATGATTTATGAGTTGGGCTTTGGGGCATGTGAGTTGGTATGGAGGGCTTTACTTGGTGCTTGCGAAACTTGTAAGGATTTGACAGCTGCAAAGATTGTCGCTGCGAAGGTTATAGAGTTGGAGGGTGACAATGGTTATGTGTACGTTGTGTTTTCTAATATACACGCATACTATGGCAAATGGGAAGATGTTAAGGCAATTAGGAAGATGATGAAGGATAAAGGCATGAAAAAACAAGCTGGTTATAGTTGGATAGAGATAGATACTGCTAAATAAAACCCATTTATTACAAAGTTTAAAGACAAATCAGAACATCACAAACCACCCACTTAAGATATGATTACAGAAACAGACCATCAGAAGGCAAAACAAAAGATTGCTCATCAAATTTTAGAACTGAAATTTAGGTTAGAGGTACAATTATGGATGGCACGCCTGATTCTAGCAATACACTTGCTTTTACCGCCTTTCAAGCCAACGTAGAAGATTTTGCGCAAGAATGCTAAAGTAGGAAATTGTTTGTATTGGTAGTTGACAATATTGAATCAACAACGTTAATCTTATTTCTCAGGAAAAATATCCTCCATAGTACAAATTAGAATCAAAATCAGAATCATTTAGACTGCATGTAACAACTTAGTTTCAATGTGCAAAAATTACAATTCTTGCTTTTCATTCTTCATGGTAACAGCCATCAGCGAGTACACAATTAGTCAATTACCTTGGAACTGACAATCCAAGCTCTGAATGAACAAAAAGAGTGAGTCAGAATCATTCTCTCAATAGAAAGCTAGATATGAACCATATAGCTTGAGCTCATTAAACACAGCAAATTCATACAAAGTGCACAAGAATGGCGCCAATGCTGCGAGTTTTGCCAGTGGTATATTTTTGAAATCATATCTTAAACAATGCCTCGATTCTTAATACTCAAGCAACATGATTCGCTCAATAAATATATGTTTAGACAGACTATTGAGAATGAAGCAAGGCAAAAGTCTACAACAGTGTCCACATTGTTCTAAGTCTGCTATGAAGCATAGAATAGATGATAGTGCCCACCTCTCAATACAGCAAAAATGTCTCACGTACCATCAATTCCATCTGGGCAAAAGGAGAAGCTATGTTACCATGATATTCTTATTCATCAACAACTAAATTGCTCTAAAGATCAAAGTACTAAGCTGAATATATCTGTTCTTTTTGAATACTTCGCACTAAAATTAATTTTTTCAGTGTTCTTTTCGTGTACTAACATTACCTAGTATATAAGGCTTTAGACTGGTAAAAGTGCAAGCTGTTATCAAACCTAACCTAAATCTTGCTGCATTCATACTTGTGTTCCACCATAAAGTGTTCTCAAAGGCAGTAGTTATTCATAGCATTTTGAAACTTATCAGACATTGATTTTGACAGGATTAGATGAAGATTAAAAAGCTATTAACGAGTAGGACTACAATATGGTGAACTAAATTAAATAATTGCCAAAAGTCTAATAACTTCCACCTCTCACCATCGTACAGTTAATTTGCAGTCAATCCCAATACAGAATATATAGAAGTAAATGAAAAATGGAGCTAAATTGGTGATATTATGTCGTAAAAATAAAAGCTTTGTAACACGACAGAAGCATATACTATGGTATTTTACAACAAACAAAAATAAGTAAAAGAAAATCACACATTTGATTAAAATGAATGATATCCAAAATTAAACTAAACATGTGTCTTAGATTCTTGATCTTAAATTAAAGCTTCTATTATGTGTGATGTAACAATTGACAAGGACAAGAACAAACAGCAAACACTTTCAATTCAACATATTAACTGAACTAAGGTAACAAAAGATCTAAGGTTTCTAGAGAAAAAGTCATTGCTTCATACTTGAAAATATGCAGTAGGTCATAAATAGCAGATGCTGTAAATTCCCAGTTTATTTCTTTAAAGCATATTGTTATTATGTGCCTGCAGGGAACCAAATAATCAAGTCAGATAGAACAACCAGTCAAAGAATTTCCACCCCTTTTTACAGCCTGAAATGTCTTATTCAAAAATTCAAGTTCATTCAAACTACAAGGTTTCAAGCTAAACAGGCTTGATTTAAACTCGCTCAGATTTTGAATCACTTCACAACATTAAGACCGCTGACCACTGAATGTATTCTTTCATTCAAATTAAATAAACCATTTTGCGTTATTGCTAGCAATTTGATTCCAATTCCAAACTTGTTCATTGAGCAACATATTTTTTTATCAAGTCAAATTAGAAATAACCCAATTCAGCAACATCAACACCATAAAAGCAAACCATTACCCAACAAAAAAAAAGCAAAGCAAAGCAAAGAATGGAAAATTTGGGGAAATAAGTTGAAAGGCAAATGTGAAACAAAAGCCACTCACAATTAAAAAGAAATAATTTTTTTGCATATTAGAGGCCCGGAGAGGTGCAGCAGAGTGTACCCTGTGAAAGCGCTCGGCAACTTCTCGATGATGTGCTCAGACAGGAAGTCATTCTCGCCGCCGCAACCGCGCTGTGAAGTGGCAATAGTGATTGCACGCATCCCAATTCCGAAGGAGACCTGCCCATAAATAACCATGACTCAGAATAACACTAATAACAACAATGAGCAAAAATAACCCAGAAGTTTAATAAGCTAAATGAATCAAAAAGGGATTAAATTTCACATGGAAAATAAAGAAAAGGGATAGAAAGCTCGACCTGGAAAGTGAAAACCGGCGAAGAGGATTGGAAGTAGAAGTAGTAGAGGCAGAGAAGCGAGAGGAAGAGGAAGAGGAAGTTGGAGGTTTTTGGTTGAGTGGGGATGTACGTACGTTAGGTCTGATGGCGGATTTGATAGACGACAATGTTGTTTTGCTAGCCAATCGTTGGCAGATAGATGCCATGAAAGGGTTCAGAGCTGACAATGAGAAGCAGACGAAAATACTTCAATCCAAACTGCTTGAATTAAACGTTTCGAGGGATCGATTTTGTGGCTGCGGTACTTCTGTATTTTTTTTCTCGCTAAAACTGGTCTTCACGGCGCGAGGATTTAGGGCGCCACCGACTTGACTGATTGATGTTGCCTCTATTTAAGGGTGCGACTTTTTTTTCTTTGAAATATTAAGGGTGCGACACTCGAGGCAGGTCACAATTTTTTTAAATAGTACTTTATTGGGTAAATTTTAAATTAAGTACGTTTAATTTTATATAATTAATAAAAATAAATACTTTATATGTACGTAGGTCTAGTACGAGATCACACATTTTAGTAAATTATGTAATTTATTTCTAATTTTTCTTTGACATATATATATATATATATATATATATCATGTTATTTCTCTTAAAATATAAAATTCTATTAACCACACGTTTGGTTTGGAATAATGTAATAGAATAATAATTAATTCCTTCCATTTTGTGTTTGGTTGGACGGAATAGAAGACGGAATGTAATCCGATTATTAAATGAGAAAGAATCACAATTCCTTCTCACACCTTTTGTAATCATTATTACATTCCCATCTAAATTTTTTTTTCAATTTTACACTCACTTAAAATATAATTTTAAATTCAAATCCCAAATTTTCAAACCTAAAATTTCAAAACCCTAAATCCAAATCCTAAAACCTTAAACCCTAAAACCCTAAACCTTAAAACATAAATCCCAAAACCCAAAAACATAAATCCCAAATCCCTAAACCCTAAACCCTAAAACATAAATCCCAAAACCCAAAACCCTAAAACATAAATCCCAAATTCCAAATCCTAAAACCCCAAATCCTTAAACCATAAACCTTAAACCCTAAACCCCAAATCTCTAAATCTCTAAACCCTAAACCCCAAATCTCCAAATCTCTAAACCCTAAACCCCAAATCTCCAAATCTCTAAACCCCAAATCTCCAAATCTTTAAACCCTAAACCCTAAACCTTAAAACATAAATTTCAAAACCCTAAAACATAAATCCCAAAACCCTAAATCCCAAATTCCAAATCCTAAAACCATAAACCCTAAACCTTAAACCTTAAAACCCTAAAACCCTAAAACTTAAACCTTAAAACCCTAAAACCCTAAACTATTTTTAGAAAAATAATAATTTTAACCCTAAACCTTAACCTACAAATATAACCCCAAATCCTAAATCCCTAAACCCTAAACCCTAAATCACACATCCCAAACCTCAAAACCATAAAGCCTATTTAGAAAAATAATAATTTTAATAATATATTTCTTTTTAATTAAGTAATACTTATTTAGAAAAATAATGATTTCAATAATTTATTTTGTGTGACGAAAAAATAGTAATTAAATGACATTATTTGAAATGTACAGCATGTAAGGGTATTACGGTCATTTACAACTTTTTTCATTCCATTCCAGTGGCAAACCAAACACTATAATCCTGATTTTGAGCTTGATTCCAGTGGTCAAACCAAACAAAATTATTTTATTTTCATTCCATTTCACGAACCAAACGCCACCTAAAAGAAAGAAAAAATCCAATTAAAATATCATACACAAACTTCAATAACATCAAAAGATATAATTAATTTTTAATAATATTCATAAGAGATAATTTTCATTCAAAATTAAGCATTAAAAATCGTGAACATCATAATCAAATAGAGATAAAACCAATACGAACATTGAAAAAATGATCCCAAATAATATTAAATCTTTGAAGAAATTGTAGATACTTTTAATCAAATAAACATAGTTCACGACAACTTTTTGACCATTGAATAATTGGTAAAATTTTATAATCAACTTGATTTTGTAGAGAAAATAAAATGAGATATACATAGAAGATAGTGAAGAGTTCCTTAGATGTGTTCTCGATGGAACGTAAAGAAAGTTTGTAGTTATTGACGATGAAAGGAACAGAGATATTCGTAATGATTTTAGTGAATTATTAATTATTGAAGACGATAAAAAAGCATGATGTAGAATAAAGCAATTGCGAAGGGCATCAAAAGATTATTTCAAGAGGGTAATGTGTGTGACAAATTCATCTACAATTGATTATAAATTTTAAATATTAAAAAATGATGAAAAATTATAGATACAAACTTCTCACAAAAACTTTTTTTTTGCATGGATGCACAATTATAAAGAAAAAGTTTATATTGAAAATACTTTAAACTTATGTAATTTTTATAACTTATTTATTAAATTAATCGAGTAAATTTAAAAAAAGAAGGTAAATTTTAATGTTTTATGTAATTGCATAGTGTATAAAGTGCTAAAATGCTTCATAAAAAATGCAAAATAATAATAAAATTAATGCTAGATAAGAAGTCAAGCGTTATTAAAGTATTATTTTAATTATGCATAAAGTTAGGCTTATACTATTTATTTTCCTTATAAAATAGCCTAAATTTTGTTTTTTATATACCCTATTCTTTTATTTTACTTTTAACAATTAAATTAATTTATATGTAAGTTAGTATACTTCGTAGTTTAATAAAAAATACATTTTAAATATTTTACATTTAACCATGCATGCTAAAGGCAAAACAATGAATACAAATTGTATATTAATTTAGAAGTAATTGATGTGTTACTTAATTTATACTAATTTTATTAATTGTTATTTAGAAAAAAATAGTACGAATTTGTATTTTTAAAAAATTTTAAAATGGGTTATTGATGCAATTATTTTTATTTTTTTCTACGTATTTATTATTAATTGTCAAAAAAAATTTAGTAAATATTAATTAGTATAAAATAAATATACTAACGATAAAAATAATGTTTTTAATAATTTTTAAAATTAACAATCTCTATATGTTGTTGTGTAAACAATAAAAATATGTGGTAATAACCATACTCAAAATTTATTTTACTTATTTTTCAACTTATTTTTCAACTTACTGAATAATCACTTCTCAAATAATGGATATCTTAAATTCCTTAAAACCCGGAGAAAGCATTTACCTTTCCCATTCATTTCGGTCCAAACTTTCACACCAATTACCAAATAGCAATAAACACTTAAAAAACAACAACAAAGCAATAAACACTTCTTATAATATATAATTATGAAAAAAATACTAAAACCTCAATACTTTTAACAAAAATATATTCATGCATATTACTACCTTTACAAAAAAAAAACAAAATTCACATAAATTTATTTTATAAAATAATTAACTTATATTATTTTAAAATATAATTTCTTTAAATATAATGTAATTAAACCCGACAATCCGACTATAATTGTATAAATTTTATTTTATTTATTCATAATACTACAATATCTAACCCAATTCTGATAAATAGAATTTTCCAATAGCAATATGCCATTTATCCACCGCACCGCTTTATTAATTTTATGTTAATTTTATCTTCTAAAAAGAAAAATTCACTCTTCTCCCTCTAAGCACATATTCAGATTTTTGGAGACTCAAACAGTGGATTCGAATTCAGACCTTAGGGTTTCCATTTTCAATCGCAAACATTCATGTATTATATGTTTTGACACTGTGTACCTTTTTACTTTTACTTGGGGCTTCTTAGTTCCTCAGTTTTCACACTTTCCGAATTTGATCCTGTAACGGAGGCTTCGAGAATGGCAGTAGGCGTGAAATTGGTATGAATTCGAGGGCCGAAATTGGGGACTGAATTAGATGGGAGTTGTCAAGTTGTGGATGTTTAGCTTCACATTGCCGAATCTGGCTCTACTAAAGCAACAAAATGGGTACAATGGGAAGCACATGTTCTGGAGATTGTGTAATACAACGACAACCCAGCAAAGAAAACCGGTTTCTTGGACACTAGTTTGTGGGTTAATGCTGTTTGCGCTCGGTTTGATATCGCTGTTTACTGGACATGTGGCGTCTGATCTTGAATGGTACTCTCAGCGCTTTGCAAAGCTCAAACACGGCCTTTACACCAAAGTAGACATATTTTCTTTTTATTGTTATTTCGCTTTTCTTCTTTCTTTTTAGTGTGCTTGTTTATTAAATGTGTGTTTTGTTGAAGTGGGTACTTAACTATTGAACTAATGGTGGTAGGATTTGAGTGGTCGTCAGTCAATTGATATATGGAAATCGAAATACTCCAAGTATTTCTATGGATGCAGTGAAAGAGGCCCTCGTTTTGCTCGTAAGTGATTTGTGGTCTATACTCTTTTGAGTTTCTTTTCCTTAAGTTCGAGTCTTAGAAAAAGCTTTGTTCTTCGTCAATAGCCTCCATGTATTATGCATTGGTTTGGTTGATATATAAAAAATGACGTTGTTGTTTTATGTAAGCTTGTAGTGATTATGTACTCTGGCACTTATTAGTACAATGTGGTAGGAATTCCACCAGTCTAAGGGTTGATTTTGCTAAAACATATGTGAATCAAGTACTGTGTGCTAGTGTGCGCTTGTTTTGGGGGCATTTTCCTTTTGAATGCATTGCAAATCACTTATTTTGTTAGTATCGCTGGTATTACCTTATGCATGCTTTCTTCTTTTGTACTTTTTGAAGTTTATTTGATCATTTATTCTCTCAATTTGTCAATATATGCAGCTGTTGTACGTCAGCGATTCTCAAATGGGTATCTGCTTATTGCAACTAGTGGAGGGCTGAATCAACAAAGAACAGGAGTAAGTTCAATTATGTTTAGCTACATATGATGATTTTCTTTCATTCATTTTAATATCTTTGTATGTATAACTGCTTGTTTGGTTTATTACTGGCAAACAGCTAAAATATATTATATAGGGAGATAGATTTATTCATGTGTATATCAGCTGTTTGTATCAATTTTCTAATGTTAGTTGACAATCTTCTTTTTTGAGAGTTTTAGTTACAGATCTAATTAACTAGAGCCGGGTGGATAGGTAATTAATCAAATTATGTAAAATTAAAATTTTATAAACGACCAGACTTACAATCGTGTATGAATAAAATAAACCGGAAATAAATAAACATTGATACGTGATATTTTTAAATAAAAACAACTTAAGTCACAACAATGACTCTAGAGAAAAATCACGATCATGTACGATCAAGTATTTTAATCAAAGGTATTTCTCATATTGCTTCTCACAAACCGTTGATTAAATTTCCCATATTTTAATCAAATGTATATCATTAGGTGTATCATATTTATGTATTATTAACCGGACCACACCGTTAACCAAACAGGACCAAATTGTTCGGTTATAACATTTTTAATAACCGAACGGTCCGGTCCGATTTGAGTAATATGAGCGGTCCGATTTGGTTAATATTTTTTACTCAAAATTGGACCAAACCGAACCGTGGACACCCCTACTATCTACTATGAAAATAATGTTTGATTACAAAACTATGAATCAAACTACTTGTCATAGCACAAGAAAAGTATTTGGATTCAGACCAACGTTCTAATAAACTCGAATCACACGAGCAATTGAACCCATTTAACTAGCATTTGAAAAGTTAGCGCAATAATACAAGTGAAAAGTGTGTCCTAAAGCAGATTCAATAATAAATAACCCTAATTATAAGACTCAAGAATATATCAGTTAGAACAAGTTGATTTAGCACAAGTTTAATAAAGGTAGTTTATTTAAGTTAAATAATTATGACATTACTCACACAATTATTTTATTCAAGCATTCAAGAATATAATAAAGAAGTTATATGAACATCAAATCATCATATCATAAAATAAATAGGCTAATTATTCAAGAAAATATAACCACCAATGTTTGATAGATTAATCCAAGAAAGAAGTTTAAAAAAATATGATGTTTTTGCAAAACTTGAGAGAGAGAGAGAGCACAAAAACAATTACAAAATTATAGTGAGTGTGGTTAAAGAAAACAAGAGGTATTAGGTTTAAATATAAAATATTGAAGCCTTAATGTTAGGGTAAAATGCAATTGCAAATCTGTCCATTACACAATTCATACAACAGTGAATTGTAGGGACAATATAGTAATAGAAATGTTTGACTCGAGTAAACAATTAAGTTAAAGTTGAAGCCCTTTGTTGCTCGATCAATCGAAACCATTTTTGATCAATCTAGGCAACGATTAATAAAAACCCAAGACCAAATAAATTGAATACGGTCGATTTAGTCCCTTAATTGATCGAACCCAACTTTGATTGATCTACCTTAATATAAATTCAACCCGAGAGGGCTTAGATCGTACATAATCGATACTTGATCGTTCTATCTCCTTGATCGATCCAGATACTACTCGATCAATGGAGCAATCTATATACTAAATATTCCTACTACTCGGAAATTTATTTGGTTGAATAGTTATCTTTAAAATGCTTGTAAAAACTAAATTACATTTAAACGTTTTGTTCACTAATATCGTCAACACTTGCATATACCTTACATTTCCTAATCAGATTAGATACTACTCAGAAGTTTATTCGGCTTGAATAGTTATCTTCAAAATGCGCGTAGAAACTAAATTACATTTAAATGTTTTGTTCACTAATATCGTCAACACTTGCATATACCTTACATTTCCTAATCAGATTACAGATGCAGTGGTAGTTGCACGAATTCTTAATGCAACGTTAGTTGTACCAGAGTTGGATCATCATTCATTTTGGAAGGACGACAGGTAATTTTGGGTTGTGTTAGTATGTCAATAATTAGCTCTTAAAATTAATATTTTATTGATATTGTGGTAATCAAGCCTCCATGACACTCAATGTCTTGTATGCAGTGACTTTGCAGATATTTTTGATATCAATTGGTTCATTTCATTCCTTGCAAAAGACGTGAACATTGTGAAGAGAGTTCCTGATAAGGTTATGCGATCAATGGAGAAGCCTCCATATACTATGCGTGTCCCCAGAAAATCTGCCCCTGAATATTATCTGGACCAAGTTCTGCCCATACTTTCAAGGAGACACGTAAGGTTCTTTGCCATTCCAAAAGAATGAAAATCTTTATGGTGTCTAGCATACACAAGATGAAAATTTCTGATACCTTGGTCCATTGTCACAGCTTGAGCAATGCTTTTCTAGTTCCATAAAAGCCCCAACAGTACTTGGTTTTGGTATTGTACCTCTCTTGATTTGGTTGTGGATTGCAGGTTTTGCAGTTGACAAAGTTTGATTATAGACTTGCAAATAACATTGATGAAGATCTGCAAAAGCTGCGTTGTCGTGCTAATTATCATGCTTTAAGATTTACAAAACCTATACAAGTTCTTGGCCAGAAAATTGTCATGAAGATGAGGAAGATGTCAAACCGTTTCATTGCAGTTCACTTGAGGTTTGTTCTGATTGCTTACACACAAACGCTCATATGTTAGTCCATTGTTAGTTTCATGTTATCAATAGTTGTTCAGCCAGTGGAAAATCAATCAGATGCTTGCTCTCCACCCCTAATATCTAATCAGTAGTTTGGACATCTGGAAACAATTTTCACTCTATATCTCTTTAAGTGTTGTTGTAACCTTTTCTTATTACATTTTTCAGTTCAGAAATCCATATGTTGGTTTCAGTTACATGATTTCCTAGATCTTCATCCCATGAATGGTGAAAGTTTCTTTTATAAATATGCCTTCCCCCTGTTAATGGCACTCTTGATTGACAGGTTTGAACCAGACATGCTTGCATTTTCTGGGTGTTATTATGGTGGGGGTGACAAAGAAAGATACGAACTTGGTGAAATAAGAAAGAGATGGGCAACTTTACCTGTGAGATTTCTATCCTCTTGGACTTTTGACCTGAATTTTTTTCCCTCTTTGTTCATCTTACTTAACTAAATGATGATAATATTATTGCTTAGTGTGACATGTATGGTATTTTTTTTCGTTTTTTAATCAAAAGAGAAATATTATATGGCATTATTTGACAACATATTAATCTCATTCACCTTCAAATGCATTTGGTAAATTAAGTTTCACCTTACTAATATATCTGGTGAGTTGCTCCATTTGAAATGATATCATCTCATTTTTTATTCAGGATTTAAGCCCTGATGGAGAGAGAAAGCGAGGAAAATGCCCTCTTACTCCTCATGAAGTAGGTCTGATGCTACGAGCACTTGGTTTTGCAAATAACACATATCTTTATGTTGCTTCTGGTGAAATATATGGTGGAGAGGAGACTCTACGCCCGTTAAGAGAACTCTTTCCCAACTTCTATGTGAAGGAGATGCTAGCAAAGGAAGAGCTGGAACCTTTTCTTCCTTTCTCTTCCCGTTTAGCTTCCCTTGACTATGTTGTTTGTGATGAGAGTGATGTTTTTGTCACTAACAATAATGGAAATATGGCCAAAATTCTTGCGGGTAGAAGGTAATAAATTTGACCCATTTTCGTTTACCTTTTACTCCCCGTTGTCAAGATTGTAAAATATGTTTTCTGAAAAATAAAAGATTGGAAAATATGAAAGTACAATCTTCCTTTTACTCTCCTTAATACTGCCAGAAAATGCTAGAGGAGAATCAAACGAGATGGTTTTCAGTTATTTTAGAATTACTTGTATCAGGGATTTTGCAAAAACAATCCAAAGATAATAGGTCCTTTTAGCTTGTTATCTCATTTTCTCGTTTCTTTGTCTAGGTTTAACTCAGTTATAGTGTCAGTAGACGTTTTAGAATATTTTAATATCTTCAAATTTATTTCATTACACTACGTGCCTGATTGTCTTCATCCTATAAGTCTCCTACTGCATTACTTAATGTGTTCATTTTTGTTTCCCCTTAAGTCCAGGATGATGGTTAAACTATGCCAGTAGAAACTTGAATCCTGCCGAGTGTAAAATCCATGGGTTTTCATATATAGTATGTTATCATCATCATTAAAACACGTATTGATGACCAGTAATGGCGTTTCTGTGGCTCATTATTTTTCTTGTAGCTTTGTTAATTTTGTATTCTGGTTCACATTTCACAGGAGGTATATGGGCTATAAGAGGACCATTAGACCAAATGCAAAGAAACTCAGTGCTTTGTTAATGGCAAGGCATAAAATGGATTGGGAAACATTCTCCAGGAAGGTGAAGGCATGCCAGAGAGGATTCATGGGTGAGCCAGATGAGATGAGACCTGGCCGGGGTGAATTTCATGAATATCCACACGACTGTATTTGTAAGAAGCCACCTGAGGCTATTCTAAAGAGTGACCACGAAGATCACGTCGAACAAGTTGCAGTAGGTTTTACTTCAAAGCATGAAAGTGAGTCAAGGTGAGAATGATTTAGTTGAACTATGCATTGTAGAAGAGGCGTCATTTCTTCAAGAACTTCGTGTGGAGATTGGAAAAATTTTGGTAGTGAGAATGTTTTACGTGATCTTGGTCATCCTCACCAAGTGAATCCAAGTTTTATGCAAAACAGAGGTCTTCGGAGTCAAGTTTAACTTCTTAAGGCCGATGTATGATGTATAGGAGGCAGTGGTACTGTATCAGTATGCAATTGTGCATAAAGGTTAGGTTTTGCTAGATAAGTAGGTTGTGCAGGTAGCCAATAAACTAATTTCTGCATTATTCTTTGTTAGAAACCCCTGCTGCTTTTTTGATGGAAACAACGTTTTTCACTAGTGCAAATGAATGATGAAGTCTCCCCACACTATAGGGTTTACTCAAATGATGAAATTTTTCTTAAAGGGGTAAGAATGTAAAATCCTAAAAATTCATTATAAATAATTAAAGTGTCTTAAAATGAATCCTGGATAATATTTTGAAGTGTAATGACATATAGGGAAGTTTTGTTTGAAAAATTAGATCAAACATGAAAACTTTGGAAAATCTTGCATATCACATTACACCTATGTCGATTCCTTTGTCACTCCTTACCATTCACCACCACTCTTGGTGAGATGGTCGATGAGTTTCAAATTTTGTTTATAAAAAATGGTCGAATTCACTCATCTTTTTGCACCATAGTTTCTCTCTTTTTCATTTTTTCTCTCTAAATCTTTCTCTAAGCTTTGGGTCTTTTAGCATATTTTGGGGTGTCTCAAGGATAAATATCTTGAAATTCGGGTTCGGAAGCTCATCAATGGAGCAACTTTTCACACAGGAGTTCTTACTTTAATTTTTTAAATTCATACTTTGTTTTTGTAAATAAAAAGTTATGCATAATATGTTATAAATAAAAGTGAAAAATCAAATGTTATGATTTTATTAGCAATATTATAATATTATAAATATTGTTTAAAAATAAGATACTTGTTATAAATATTTTATTGTGTACATATTAAAAAATCTTGTATATAAAACGAGTATTAAATGTTAATATGTGCATTGAAAATGTAATATGACATTCGTGAATTTTATAGATGTAATATTAGAATGGTTTTATACACAGGGAGTACACCTATATGTTGTCTTGTGGAGCAAGGTGTCCATTGGTTACTGGTTGAGGTAGACTATTTTTGATGGACTATAGGTATGTATCGTGTATACATGTATTCTTGGAGTTTTTTCGTCAATGGTGCCTCTTAATGTTGACTCTACATTGTTATGGTCTTGGATTGTTGATTGCTGATTGTTGTTCGTACACGAGTCTCAGAGTTGGACCGTCTGTTGTGTTTGGAGTTTACTATCTCTTGTGGATTTGTTGACTACACATGACCTCGGAGTTGGACCCCCATTGTGTTTTTGAGTCGACTACTCTTAGACAAAAGCCCATATAACGTTGATTTGATTGATACATGTGATATTATGATCGTGCATGTGGTTGGAGGTGGATCCAAGTACATCTCAAAGTTGGACTACACATATAACCATGTATTTGGAGACTAATACATATAGAGTTTCATATCATGCATTGGATTTATGTCGCATAACATATTTTATATTGTATGAGCATGCATAATGATACCTAGAATGTACACTTCCTTAATCTTTCAAAAACGAGGAAGTAAATATATGCTTAAATTTTGTGATTAAAATCTTCACACACTGTATACTAATGATGATTACTTGCATTCATGAAAATTTGTTAATAAATAACATGCATCATGAATAATTATTTATTAAAATAATGTTTTAAAGTAGTCTCTTACTGAGCTGTGTAGCTCACCACTTATTCTTCCCTTATTTTTCAACTGTGTTATTCGAAATAATCGTGGTGAAGAAATAAAGGGTTTATATTGAGGATTCAGAGAGTACAAGGTGTGATCTGAAACCTTGTTTAATTTATTTGCCATGATTTACAATTAGAGAAGTTGAGACTACTCTAATAAATTATAATTGACTTTACAAATGTCTTAGATTTAAATTTATGAATTTACGTTGGAATTAAGAGAAGTTTTATTTTAACATAATTTGAAATTTACTCTATTTTTTTTATCTCGCATACCCATTTTTTGAGGCGTGATAGTTTGGTCATTTTAATAAATAATTTTTAAATTATTGATGTACCCATTTACTACTGGGTACATGAGATGCATTCCAAAAGTATTATTTATTATTTATAATTTTTTTGAAAATATATTCAAATATTTATTTACTATTGGTAGCTATTTTAATCACATTTAAAAAAATTGGCAGAAAGAGGATAACTTTTTAAATTATATTTTACGATA
This sequence comes from Hippophae rhamnoides, assembly GCA_033030585.1. Lineage (NCBI taxonomy): Eukaryota > Viridiplantae > Streptophyta > Magnoliopsida > Rosales > Elaeagnaceae > Hippophae > Hippophae rhamnoides. Next base: position 37,935,895 of record CM065429.1, on the reverse strand, counting down.
TTTATAAAATTTAAATTCAATTCAAAATATTCAAATTTACAAAAATACTTTAACAAAAACTATTTAAATTAAAAATAAAAAAATACATATATTAGAAAAATGTTTATTTTACATGTTTTAACATTTTCTCCAAAAAATAGGATACAAAATAAATTACATAAATGAACTTAAAGTTTTCTTCTTTTTCTTCATATTCTCGTTTCCCCTTTATCAAACTTTAATATAGAGAGAAGAAAAAAAAGAATGAGTAGCTCAATAGGAATCTAATATAATATATAATTATAACAAATAAATATTCATGATGTATATGAACAAAATAATTTATAAATGTAAGTAATCATCTTTTATATACAATGTAAGGATATTTTAATCATAAAATCCAAGTATATCTGTGCATGCTCATACAATATAAAATATAAAATATACGATGTATTATAAAACCAATGTATGAAATGTAACCCTATATGTATTAGTCATCCAAATACATGTGCGCAATATGTGGTCCACCTCCGACCTCATGTACGATCACAATACATATAGCACATGTATCGAACAAATTAATATCATATGGGCCCTTGTCTAAGGGTAGCTAACTCTAAAACACAATGGGGATCTAACTTCAATGCCTCTATATAGTCAACAAATTCATAATAGATAACAAACTCTAAACATAACGGGAGGTTCAACTCTAAGGCCCGTGTGCAAGCAAATATCCGTAGTCAACAATTCAAGACTACAACAATCAGCATTCAAAAATAAGAGACACCATAGACGGAAAAATATGAGAATACATATGTATACGATGCGTACCTATAGTTCATCGAAAATAGTCTACTGTAACGAATAGCTTGTGGGTACCGTACTTCGTAAGACAACATACATGTGTACTCTTTACGTATAAAACCATTCTCATGATGCATGCATAAAATATTCAAATGCAATATCATATTTTTAATGCTCATTTGATACTTGTTTTATATACATTTTTTTTCAATGTATGCACAATAAAGTATTTATAAAGAGTATCTAATTTTTAAACCATATTTATAATATTATAAAATTACTAATAAATCATGACATTCAATTTTTCACTTTTATTCATAACATATGATGCATAACATTTCATTTTAAAAAAAATAATGCATAGATTTAAAAAACTAGAGAAAGAACCCTTATATTGAATCCTTGACTTGAACACTCGGATATTTATCTCCGAAACACGCTCCAAATGTACTAAAAATTTGAACACTTTAGTGAGAGAAAACTTTTGGAAGGAGGAAGATAAGAAGGGAAAATGGGTGGAGCTCACTGTCAAGCATGCTATTGGTGGTGGTAAGGTGGTAAAGATTTCACAATTTTTCTCGTTTGATCCAATTTTTCTCGTGAAACTTTCTCAATACAGCCTTATAGTATAAAACATTGTTTATATTTTTTTGGATAATTTAATTATTTATATTGAGTTTTATAGGCTTTTACGTTCAAGAGATAAAAATGGGATAAATTTTTAAATTATATTTTAAAAATTTACTAAGACGATCATTCCAAGAACAATCTTCTAAATCCTATAAGCACCCTAGACAATCTTTCCAACAAACTTTTAGTACGACATTAGCTTTTCAATGTCAATTATCAACTCGTGAAAAGGACAAGAGTGATGGCATTACCACCCAAGAACAAGGAATGCAAGGTCAACCCTTTGCAGTAGTTGGCAGACAAAGAAAACCCAAAATCAACAATGTGGTGGAATTTATAATTCTATTATATCACTATTGTGTACGTGTTATTTTTGATATTAGTGCCACTCATTCATTCATTCATTCCTTTAACTTGTGCTCAAATATTAAAACTTGAATATGAAGATATTGAAACCCTCATACTTTAAACACTCTATTGAAGTCTCTTCTAATGTCTTATATATTTGTAAGAATTATTTGATCGGCTTTAACGAACAAAAATTCCTAGTTGACCTTGTTATACTTGATATGATTTATTTTGATGTTATTTTAGGAATGGATTGACTAACCAAGTATCAAGCTATTGTAAATTTCTTTGAGGATAAGGTTATCACCCAAACCCCCAAAGGAGTAGAAGTCCAATTTTATGGTGAAAAATGAGTAAATCTTTCTAATGCTTTCCTTAAATGCCGTTTACGGGGAAGTTGAAACTAGGCAAGCATATCCCTCATGAATTTTGTGAAAGCAGACAAAGATAATGGAAGAAGCTTAGCACGAATACCAATGCTAAAAGAATATTGGGATATATTTTTGTAAGAATTACCTAGACTTCCTGTAACTCAAGATATTGATTTTATGATGGAACTATATCTCGATACTACTCAAATATCTATTGTTCCTTATTGTATGGTATCTGCATAAAAACAAGAATTCAAGAAGTAGTTGGACAAGTTGTTGAAAAAAAGATTCATTCAACCTAGTTAATCAATCTAGGAAGCACCTATTCTTTTTGTTAAGAAGAAGGATGAAAGTTTCAGACTCTGCATTGATTATCGTCAAATTAACAGGTTAACCATAAAGAACATGTATTTATTACCTCAAATTAATGAATTGTTCGACCAACTCAAAGGACCAAGTTTCTTCTCAAAGATTGATCTCTAATTAGGATATCATCAACTGAAGGTCAGAATCGAATATACCTAAAACTATCTTTCATACGAGATATGGACGTTTTGAATTTCGTGTCATATCATTTGGTCTAACTAATGTCGCTACTACTTTTATGGATTTAATAGGTATTTCAATCTTAGACCAATTTATCGTTATGTTTATTGAAAATATATTTATTTATTCAAGGAGCTGTGAAGAACACGAACAACGTCTTAGAATCACCTTGCAAACTCTAAGGGAGCATCAATTATATGCGAAGTTTGAGAAGTATGACTTCTAGTTTACTGATGTCAAATTATTCAAAAATGTCATATCAGGAAGAAAAATTGTGGTGGATCCTTCCAAGATTGAAGTAGTTTTGAATTAGAATTAATCAAGAAATATGACTAAAATTCAAAGTTTTCTTGGAATGCTTGGATACTACCAATGTCTTATGCAAGATTTCTCAAAGATTGCTAGACTATTGAAAAATCTTACTCGAAAAGGAATCAAATTCTTTTGGTGATGTAGCATATAAGATGTAACATATAAAAAAGAATCGGTTGCATATAAGATTGTTAGACTATTCATAATGTTTTTCATGTGTTTGTCTTACAAAAATGTCAACATAATAAGAAGGCAATATTGGATTGAACAAATTTGTCGTTACAAGAAGATGCAACATATCAAAAAGAATCGGTTGAGATAATTGATTTTCAGATCAAGAATTTAAGGAGAAGAGCATTACCACTAGCGAAAGTTCAATGGAAACATTATGAATAGTGGGAAGTTCGTTCAAAATATCCTTACTTATTTGAGAAGTTATAAATTTTGAGGAATTTTTTTTTTCAAAGGAGTTATGAATCTAAAACCTTGTAAAATTCAATATAAATAATTAAAGTATCCAAAAAAAAATTTAAATAATTGTTTACAATATAAAGATGTATTAAAAAAGTTTCATTTGAAAGATTAGATCGAACAAAAAAAATTGATAAACAATCACCACCTCGACACAACCATTAACGAGCTTGATGACAAGCTCTACGAAATGCCTATAAAAAAGGAAGAGAGCTCTAAGTGTTCAGGTAAAAGATTCGAGGTAAGAATTCTTACTTAATTCAACTCAATTTTTTTAAAAATATTGGACAAATTGAATTAAAATTCAATTAAAAAAACAAACTGTAAGTAATTACAAGATTACAAAGTATCCATAGTTTAAAATTCAAATTTAATCTCCTTACATAATTTTTAAATTCATATATCATTTTTATAAATGAAATGTCTGTATCATATGTTATGAACAAAAGTGAAAAATCGAATATATGATTTTATTAACAATGTTATAATATTATAAATATTATTTAAAAATGAGATACTTGTTATAAATAATTTATTATGTATATATTGAAATTTTTTATATATAAAAAGAGTATTAAATATTGATATGAAATTAACATTTAAAATATGACATGACATCCGAGAACTTTTTATACAGCATCATAAAAATAGTTTTATATGTAAAGAGTATACTAGTACATTGTCTTGTGAAGTTATGAAGTATGGTATTCATGTGCTAATAGACCATTTTTGACAAACTATAGTTATTCATCACATACACATGTATTCTCCAAGTTTTTCTACAAATTATTGTGATCTTGGATTATTGATTGGAGATTATTGATTTGCATATAAACCTCAGAGTTAAACTCCTCACTATGTGTAGAGTAGAATTTATTAACTATACATGAACTTTGAAGTTGGAACCCCCATGATATTTTGGAGTCGATTTCTCGTGGACCAATATGATGTTGATTTGACCGATACATATACCATATGTATTGTGATTGTATATAGGATCAGAGATTAACCCACACACGCATCTCATAATTAGACTAACCATGTGACTATTTATTTGGATGACCAATACATATAGAATTACATTTCATACATAAGATTTATATCATATAGCATATTTTATATTGTATAAGCATGCATTTGGTTATCTAAAATATACCCGAGTTTTACGACTAAAATCTCTTAATACTATATTTATTAAGAAAAATGAGGGCTATTATTTATTAATTTTATATTTTTTAATAATGCTATTCCAATATTTATACATATAAAATCATAAGACAAACTAAATAAAATCAAAAATAAAATCAAAAATAAGATTAAAAAAATGCTATACGATATTTTATGATTTTTTAAAATTGTGAAAATAAATATAAAAATTGTTATCAAATATATTATAAACCTAATTATAAAACCATTTAGAAAAAAAGAAAATGCATAAATTAGAAATCAAAATCTCCATCAAACACAGTAAACAAAAACTCATTTGACTTGAAAAGAGCATGGAAGAATAAATAAAACACAAACCTCACAAACTAGGAAGAGAGAACTCGGTATCGGGAGGATGAGCAGCAATCCAAGATCCTTCCATGCAATTACAAACCAACTACTAGGAGGATAACTCCCATATACAACAGCGATTAAGAAAGTATCTAAGAACTAAGAAGATTATAATTGCAAAACTATGATCTATGATCAAAATGAACATCTAGCAACTACATCATTATGATCAGATTAAATAAGCTAGAAATTCCCTTCCTAGCATTATCCCCTACCATAAATATACACAATCTCTATGCTGGATATGTCGCTATCCTTTACTCAATATTTCCTTGTTGCAACCATGAATTATTCCCTGTCACTTTCAAGCTGTGTTAGTATATGTCCATCTTTGAGCACAGAGAACAAAAAATGGGGACAACACGCACTAACACAAAAATGAGAAATTAAATTCTGGAACCATGTTGTCTCACCTCTTAGAAGTATTTTTATTCTGACTTTTATGTCCTCTGTCGTGTGAAAAAGGAATCTTTGATATCATCAGCGAGCTTTGCAGTCCTTCTAATAGCTGCAACAGCAAAAATAAAAACAAGAAAAAATAATTCCGTCATGATATCTTTTTAAAGGAAAGTACATGATGGCGACATAAGTAACAGTAGGAAAATACCAAAAGTATACATAAATAAATAAATTCTTACTCTAGATGTTGGCTGAATTTTACGATTAGATCTACGTGGTTCCACAGCTCCCGAAATTGTTTTTAGAGGGGTATCGTTAGAAACTTTGTTTTCCTCTATTTTACCCAGCTTTCCACTAGCTGGTGCAAGTTTTCCTTTATTTGTCTCATAAGCTTTAGCACTTGATCTTTTTGATGAAGCATCGGATGGAGCAGCAGAAGAAAACATGATAGAGTTCTCTGCTGTTCCTTCAGTGGTAGGATAGGATCCAGTTTCAGTCAGGTCCTCATTTCCTGATGTGGTTCCAACTTGGCTTGTAGAATCCTTTGTCCTCGTACGGTCTTTAAAAGTTCCAGCATTGTGAGCAGAAACTGCACTGGTTGAGTAGTAGTCTTTGCGAGGAATACTTCTAGCTGAAACAATTTGCTGATTCCCAGACTTAAACCCCTTAAGATTTGACTTAGCCACTTGTTTTTCCTTTGAATCGTTTTTAAAAGTATTCCTCAATCCCTGTCTTCCTGTTCCACGTTGGATCAAACTTGGGTTTGCTGGAATAATAGCCTCATTGGTCCCAGTAGCCTGATCTGAGACATAATGTTTGCTAACTTCCATAAACTTCCTCTTCCTTCCAGGTTTAGGAACACCAAATTTCACTCTTGGCCCCTCCTGTAGACCTGTTCGCATTGTTCTGGTTCCATAGGGCTTATTCTCGGTTCTTGTGTTCTTACCAATTTTAAATACTTTTTCATTTGAAGACAAATTCAACAACCTTGTTTCTTCGAGTTTACCCAAATCTACATCATTACAGTTTGAAGTCTTATCTTTCCCTTCGGCTTCCACAGCAGGGCTGCCTAACTTAGGTCTCTTTTCCTTGGGCATATCACTCTAAACACCAGATTTGCAGTTAAGAAAAATGTTATATTTGATCAAGTATAAACTCAAAGAAAGGTAGTACCTCTAGGGAAGAAACATTCCGCAAATTCGACCATTCAACCCACTGCCCATCTTTCCAAGTGAGAGAAGGACGAAGATGCCAAGCTTTAACAACAGATGTCACACCTTGAGCTGTATGTTCAATAACAAGCAAATGATTTGTTTGCAAATATCAACATCCTAAACAAGTATTAGAAGAATCCGGGAAAAAGAAAGTAGACAAACGAATCTAGAGAAGAGAAAGAGCAAATCCATAAATAAATATATAATTACCCGGAAAATTGACTGTTAATGAAGTTTCATCCTTTTTGTTCTTTTCAGTGACGACCCCTTCCCACCAGCTAAACATAAAATTAGCATAGATGAGGTAAGCAATACAATTAACTAATGACTATTCAAACAGTTAATATCATTGCAGAAAAAAGAAACTTTGCATAGCAGGTAAAAAATATACTTAACAGAAACAGCATGTTTTCAAGTAAATACAGAAAATACATTTAACGCTCTGTGAGAACCTCATGGCAGAAAATACAGTCATGCTTATGCTGAAAATGTATGAATTTTTTATGTCTAAACTTTAGACTGAGGCACCTTTATCCCTTCAACAAACCCCAAATTAGTGTTATCTACCCAAGACAAGCTCATACTATCATTAATCCATGATCATATATGCTACATAACACTGTTGCTGCTGTCAATAAAATACTTTTCTGCAATAGGAATGGTTCTATTCCCTTCACAAGTCCCGACTTTCTCCTCCATTCAAAATCAAAGCATCCATTTGTCATATAACATGAGACACCATAATCTCATATACAATACCAAAAACTACAATGGCATATTTGCAGCATTCCAGATACACATTGCATTCAGTAAAAAAATAAAAAAAATCAATAATAAACAATTTTAGAAAAGGATCTTCATTACAAATTTCTTTCTTTAGTTTTGTTCTCTTTGAGACGGGATTAAACTAACTAATACGTTACATCTCCGAATTCACAAGCACTCCTGGAAACACCACAAATATTAACATTCAAGATACACATTGTTGTGAAATGCTATTTTGAGGTGAGATAAGGCTTAAAAAAAATTAAAAATTCTGAGGTTGTAGCCTCTGGTGAAAAATTAAGGATCAAGTCTTAAGACTTTTACACCTCGAAACAATATAGACTTTGGTCTCAAATTATTCCTTTTTTAAGTTCGTTTATGGGTTACCCATAAAATCCTAACCCAGTTTCACAAAATTGAAAAATGTGGAAAATAATAAATAAGAAAAACAAAAAGAAGAAAATCATAATCTCATGAAAAAACACAATTAGAGTTGCTTCCTTGATATTCTTTGGTCTTCCTTCATCTATCACTTTTCTTTTCTTTTGTCTCCAACAACTCCAAATTTTATCAATCACAAAGTTACAGTATTGCAAGTCACATTACCTCTTCCCTCTAATTGACTATTTATATTTATAATTTTTCTACTACTCTAAGTTGATATTTAAGTAATAAATATACAATTTGTATGATTTACTTCGTGTTATATTGTTATTTTCATTATTAATTGCTTATATTAAATTTTAAAAATTATGTAAAGTAAAAGTTTGAGTAACTTTCCATGTTCTATTGATATTTATTGTTTATTGGATTAATAATTGTTTTTATTAATATTTTTAAGGCTTTTTAAAGTTAAAATTTAAGGCTTATATTTTGAACCACCTTAAGGCTTAAACCTTGCCTCACTTAAGAAAAACATCCTAGTACTTATATTAGCCTTTTACAACATTGAGGATGCTATTACTAATTCGTACTAATTCATAATGAATCAATAAGAATGCGAATGCACATGAATCGGATTGGAAAGAATGAAATGTGAAGTTTGTATGCTATATCCAGGGGTTAGGCAAAAATTCATTCTCTTTATGTGTGTTTACTAAATATTTACTAAAGAACAGAAACGAATCGGAATAAAAATATTAATTTACTTAAATGCACTTTTAGAAGTAATAATAACTAATATAAAATAAGAAATAATTATATGATCGTATTTTGTATATGTGAATTTGGGAAAGGGAATCAGGCGAATGTGGAAACAATCAATAGATATGACTCCCGATTTTGTAGGGCCTTTATTTATTTTCCACCATGTTTTTAAGTAGACATGGGAATATGAATGACTCATTTCCGCTCATTCCCTATCCTTGTTAATAATCACCCTCAATTCTTTAATTAGCTTAACACAATTTACTTCCACAACATTTTTAGGCCTCATGCTAACATTATACAGAGAGATTAGCAATCTCAATCGCAATTATGTAACAAAAAAATATGCCTACAGTTATACCTGTCGGTTATCCATGCATCTACCATATCTCCGACTGACCACGTAAGATCCCCCATAGTAGCTCGACGCCTTTTCCTTGTTCCTTCATAATGCACAGCAGCAATGGGGCGGGCCAATCGAATTTTGGGGGCCTCCTCTCCTTTGCTTTCAAGCTCTACCCATTCCTTCAGGTTCCCTCCCAAGCCTGTACAGATGCAATATCAAATGCATCAGACAAGAAATTTACATGCAACATATCATGGCTTCAACCCACCACATGTACCCCCTTATCCCAGAATTTAGAAAAAACAGAAGTTGTCACCTGACAGGAAAACTCTTTGCAGCAAATGATAACTATAATCATGGGGTGCAACTAAATGTACTGAAACTATGACTACACTAGATCTCTGAAATAGATATGAACTTGGAAGTTTAAAACTGTCACTTCAAATCCAAAGGATAACTGATACATGAGATATGTGTCTAATGACCATTTTTGGATACAATAGAGGGTTGTTACCTTCATCCAGATAAACCTCGGGGTAAGACACGTATGCTTTCCCATCTTTCACGCTCAGCACATTAGCTGCAAACCAAGCTGCTTTATGTCCATCACCATCTTTGAAAACCTGACATTTGAATGCAGTTAAAATTAACTTAAAAAACCATATATTAAACATTGAATGGAAAATTAATGCACAAGAGTATCTCCAAATATAATAGGCGAATCTTTTGAGAAAACACTATCAATTTATAAAAAAATCAAATGACAACTCTTTAGTAAAATTTAATCATTACAATTTCAGAGTACCTCTACTTGAGAGTCCTCCTTAATACTGTTACTTTTGAAGGTCCCTGTTGCCTTTTGGTGTTCATTCTCATCAAGGGGAGACGATTCTGATCCAATCTCAGATTCAAGGACTATGCTGATATTTTTAGATAAATCAGAAAACTTGTGGTCTATCCTCCCTCCTGAACCTCTTTCGCCTGCCATTATGGACCCTGAAAGGACATCTGCAAGTCTTAAATGGTTATCTATTGGTTCCTTGTCCACATCTGTCAAACTATCTGACTTCTCATTGACAATGATATGAGTTTCTTTCCTATCTGAGTGTCTATCATTTGAATTCTTCTTCGAAATGTCTCCTAGTTCTCTAGAAACACCTTTAGACTGGTCTTTAATGATGTCAGTAGATTTAGTCGCAGGTTCGGATGATAATTGTGGCACTTTCCAATAACCTAGTGGACCAGCTTCCATTAATTCATGCAATGAAAAAGGATCACCCATAGCAACAATTGTTCCAGCTTGCGATACAGCTTCTGCTGCTATTTCAGCAGCTTTTACAATGGCATCCATATTTTCTGCTCGCTTTGAGGCAGCTGATGCAGCCTCAACCCTCCTCCTAGCAGCCTCCCTAGCGGCAGTAATTATTGAACTGGAACTGTGTGCTCCATCATCACTCCGCAAGATGGATGCAGGAGTAGCATTTCCTACTGCATTCATCTCATCAGAAAATGTTGTTGATCTTCCATTAAAATTTCCATTAGTAGTTGAAATCATTGCTTCATCAGCCATTAATTTTGCTTGCAGTGCAGCATTTGATGCGACATTGGCAGCCGCAGCTGCTGCCTTTGCGACAGCAGCAGCAGCAGCCACTTGAACAGCAGCAGATTCTAATTTTGCTTCAGCATCTGATGTCAATCTAGAATTTTTCTGCTTATCCAACTCATTCCATATTTCTTGACAGTGACTAACAGCTGCAGCAGCAGATGCAGCTGCATCCTCCGCCCGCCTCCTTGTTTCCTTGAGTTTACCAAGAGTATCCTCTGATAAAGTAGACAATTGCAGAAAATCATGGTCTCCTTTTTTGAGGTTATCAGTGGAAGACGCTTGAAAAACAGGAAAAATCATTTTCTCTGACATGACTTTAGACACAAAAGGAGTGGGCGCTGAGGTTTTCACAGATACAGACATAGGCAAACTACTAGGCAGAACAGGTTCTACAACAGGTTGAGGTTGAGATAAAGGTTGCAAAACAATTTGATCACGTTCCTCAGGAACTGAACTCTTTTTTCTTTTTCTAGGTTTTTGACCAACAGCCTGCTGCACGGAGGATGTCAATGCCTTTTTTGACTCAATCACGGAAGTGGGCCCTGCTATCCCACTTCTCATATCTCCCGTATGAACTATTGGACCAGAAAAAACAAGCTTTGTGGCAGATGCATGTGGTGTTGATGTTTCCTTTACAGGATTCAATTGAACTGGTTCTATGCTAGGATGTGCTGAAAATTGAGTACTAGCCTCTTGTAGGAAAGACTGAGGAGAGGCCACCCAGGGACCCCGAAAAGAAGCTTGGGACATCCATGGTGCATTATTCCCAACAAAGCTCCTTGTAGGTGGTGTCTGAAAAGGATGCAGTGGCGAAAGAGATTGTTGATAATTTGAAACAGAACCTCTTGGCCTAACACCCGAATGGAGCGTACCACCAACTAAGGTGGGAACGCTCCAAAGTGGAGATGAAAGAGGAATCATAGAGCTTATAATTGTTTGTGTACCGTTGGTGCTGGATTGACCTGCAGGTGAGGAGATATCTTTACTTTGAAGAGAAATTTGTCTAGTTACTTCGTCTGAAGCCTTTTTACCTGCAGATATCATTCCAATAGTACAGTAAAACATATGACCAAGCTAATGAAGAATAAATTTTTATCCAGAGAAATACCAGATTGGAGACGTAAAGGGGTCTCTGGGTCAATGGAAGTAGTTTTTTGACCAAGTAATCTCTCAAAGCATGTACACCAAGCGTTCTCCCACATACTCCTGCCACCATCTATAGGTACCACATCCAGAAATTTGTGAGTCACACAAAAAGGGATGACATTCTGATTTTAAAAAAAGAGAGGAGGAAAAACAACCAACCAGGTCCTCCAAATGCTGACACCATGTGTGCTTCTTCAGGTGCTATCCCTTGACTGCAGAAAGAAAGTATGATCATAAACTTAGATAAAAAAAAACTAAAATGTTTTTTTTCCACTGCAAAATCCAATTAACTTTTCCCCCTTCTAACAGTAAAACCTCCAATGGCTTAGCTCTTTGTTCCTCATCATTCAAAAGTTGATATAAGATGATCCAACAACTCAAAAAAAGGTCTTCGTATTTAAACTTCAAACAGGAGCTGTGCCAATATCATAGCCATTATCCTTCGCTTTCATCTGAATAATAGATACAGTAGATGGAATTGCAGTAACATGAAGTCCCAAAACAATGTACAACCATCAAATGACAACCCAACTAAAGTTCTCAACTTTTCCTTGTGTTCTCTTTCTCATTAGATGACTACTTAAAAGATTCTAATTTTATTCCTTTCTTTAACCTTTTAACAATGCTTTCATATTTGGAGCTGTCCCACAGTAATTTTACCATTTATTTTTTTAGTTTTACTTATTGAATAACATATATGGGATATGAAAGCAGGACTCACATTAAAGCCCCATATACAAATATCTGAGCGCGTAGTTGCACTTGTTGCAAATCTGTAAAAGGCTGTTGGAGAAGTACAAATTGTGAACCAGAAGCATTCAAATCTGGCAGACCAGATGTTGAAGCAGCAGCAACAAAGCATGATTTTGTGTTACTGCCTTCCGTATGTCCATAGCCTTGCATCTCATTTGACTTCATAAGCTGGAAAGTCCCGCAGGTACTTGGAGAAACATTGCTAAATTTGTCCCCTCCATCTGATTTAATGGATATTTCCTTCAACTGGATTCCCTTTTTATCTTTTCCTGCTGCCTTGGCAGATGATTGTCTTGCTTTAGTCTCTGGGGTACCTTTAGCATGATGATGGATAGCCTCTGCACAAGATGCTAATGGATTTGACTGAGAAATATCAGGTGTTGTTGTCTTAGGGTCCAGTCTGCCTAAGCCAGAATTTGAAGATCTCTGTGAAACCTTCAAAAAAGTAGCTACAAGGTAAGTGCCCGTCTAAATTAAAACTTGTGGTAAGATCTACAGCAAGAGTCCCCTAATCCCCTTCTCAAACAAAGGCAACCAAAATATTAAGGAAAAAAAAGAGTTGTAAATATATGGAAATAACTAATGCATTGTGAAAATATACTTTAAGAGCTGAAACGTCAGAAAATGATTTTGATTTCCCATCTCCTTTCGGAAATTCCACAATTGAGCTGATGTCAACACTGCCACTTCCATTGTCTTTTGACACTTCATTTCCTTTTGTTTCATGGGTATTCGACGACCCATGGTTAGCACCACCCTCAATAACCTCAATGACTGGGGCTTTCTTATTTGTAGAGACCTTTTCAAGTGTACCATGAGCAGGCTTGGATGAAACACAAACTGCTTTATTACAATCAGCAGAACCACCTGGGTCTTTTTGCAAGTCAGATTGCATATCCAGAGCTTTTCCTGTGAATTATGCACAGTAAACATAATAAAAACACAATAAAAGCAGACAAACACACATAATTTCCTGAAAGATGAAATCCAAGTACTACAGCCAAAAATCCTCAGCTAGATATAGCAATCATAGAATTGGACAATTACCCAAAATTCAGAATCCAAAGCAACTTCAATCAAGAATCTACCTTTTTCCCTTCTTTAACAATGTAGTAAATAAGATGCATGCTTAAATGCATTTCTTTAAGTACATTGATGAATGTCAATTTCAAAATAAGGTTTCTTTCAACAATTCTCAATATATAACCTTGGGAAAAAAAGAATATAATAGAAGGTAGAGTAATCTTACTCTTTTTGGACTGGTGATACATGTGACAGCATATTAATTAGAAATTGGAAATTCTATGTACCTAAACACATTCCACTTCTTTCTAGACATTTAAAATAAAAGAAAATTATCATTTTTTATCTCCATTTTCTATTAAATTTTGGTATCCAAGAGTTTTTCCCAACTTGTTCTCAGCCTTCCCCAAAACTGCATAAGCAATTAAGCTCTTGAAAAGCATCTCAGACCGCAGTAAAAATATGTTGGTGCTATTTCCTATATATATACAGACACACACACAAGCATAATCCATCCTCATTTATTAACATAACACTTCCCCCAAAAAAAAAAGAGGAATATAACGGAGTGGAGCAGGTAATGAAAGTTGACAAAGTCTCCATAGAATGCATGACTCACTATTGTCACTTCCCTCGCTAGTTTGCCCAGAATTCTTATCTTTAGAGACTAGAGTGGCTTCACTACCTTGAAATTTTAGCACATCAATGCATATTTTCTCCAGCAATACAGGCCCAAGTTGAGTGTGTGTCTCATCATTATTTGCTGCACTTTCTGCAACAAAGTGGATATTAGTCAAGATATGAATCTTGCATCACAGATCAGATCCATGAAACTATACATTTTCTGGAAATTCCAAACTAGCTAAAACATCATAAAGAAAAGAAAAAATATTTATCTAAAGGAAAACATTTAAAAGAGTAGTGACCTTATCTTCAAAAAGGGAATATTGACCAACATGTTTACATAGAATGCCTTTGAAAGCCCAAAAAAAAAAAATCCCTACCATCTATCAATTGAATAATACAAACAGAAAGAGCAAATAATGAATAAAATAATGTCCTCCAGTGAGAGCATAAAGATTTCAGATTAGTCTCAATCTACATGTTTTCTAGCAAATGGAAACACAAACTACAAATTATCACCTGCAGCATCTTTAGATTTCTCTTTAATGCATTTTTCAGCAGTTGCTCCAATCTCATTTTGAGTTAAATTCGTTTTTTCAATAACATCGCCATCTTTTTCAGAAGCATCAATGGAAACAGAACACCTATTCATCTCCTTTGTTTCCCGCTCCTTGACTTCACTGGTCTCTTGTTCTTGAGGTACTTTTTGGGTTCCTGCACAACAGTAATAGTCCATTGGAAGACTGGTCTTATGATTCGCGTAATAGATCTCCAACATTATTTTATGACAGACCTGCTTCAGCTTCAGACATGGGGCCTTGCTCAGTTTCTACTTGAGAAGATGCAATAGAATATGATAAACTAGCTTCTGTCATGGCAGCTTCATCAGTCCTTTCCAACTGGATCCCTGTAGATGATGTCATATGATCCTCCTTAGGGTCCACATCCATTTTGACACCATTTTTGAAAGGCAAAGGAACAACATCACTTGCAAAAGAGGAAGCTAAGTTGGAATTCTCCAGCGTAACATCTTTCACTACAAAAAGGGAAAGATAAGGAAGGAGTAAAAGGAAGCTACTAAACTCTGTGGATAATGATTTAAGCTCCATCATAATGAAGAATCAATTTGTAAAATACCTGGTTCACTACCAGAAGTAATTGAATGATGTAACTCTGAAACAACTAGATCATCTGGTGTAATGCCTTCACCAAAAGATGATGAGCCAACTCCCTGGTCCATAGGTTCACCCACCTTGCTATCATCTTTACGATAATCACCGGACAACCTTGTAATCTTTCTGACATTAACAGAAACATCTTGACTATGAGAATCAACGCCCAAGCAGCTTGTAACATCCTCGCTTTTGTGTGCAGCTTCACTCATAATAGAGGATGAAACTTGGTCTTCAGAACTCAAGGTCTCTCTGGAAACTTCCAATGAATCATGAACACCCTTTGAGTCGCCAGTGACATGATTTTCACAATGCACGTCAGATGAAAATTGTGCACCCTCAGGGACATTTGCATCTTCAACCAATGGTAAAGTTACTTCAGCCGTGCCAAGTAAACTAGAATTATTTAGTGGTTTACCACTTCCCAACACTTCCTCGTTTCTGATCTCTTCATGTGTTGCCTTAACAACATCATCCATTACTGATTCTAAACGTGATGGGGTTTTAACATCAACATGCCTCACAAACTGAGCGTCGCTTCTGGACTCTGATGGTAACTCTTGCTGACTAACTTCGTTAGGCTGATTGCTAAAAAATTCAGCACCTTTACCAAGTATCACATCTTCACACTTGTGGATCACAACTGAACTTGTACAAAATGGACTAGTGCTAGATCTAACCACCAGATGCTGATCAGTATGATCCATGACCACATAATTAGAAGGTTCCTCTGCATTAATGATGCTAGTTTCAGTAGCACCTACTTCTACAACATTTTCCACCTTGGAGGCCAAACTGTCAGGTTTAACATCATGACAAGTACAATTATCTATTACATCTCTAACAACATTCTTATTATCCATTTCAGGCTCTTCTTCAGAGATATGACAATCTGGATAATCATTATCAACATCTTTTACCTGATGTTGGTCACCTTCATAATTCAACTGAGTACTGTTTGGAGCATGACCATGCGCAAAAGTGACCACATCATCAACTTGTATTCCTAAAGCAAATGTACTTTCTTGAGACTTAACATCGAGATGTTCTTTAGTTGAAGAATCACCCTTCACTCTATTATCATCATCGGACCTCCTATCAGCAAAATTAGTGTCCTCAGATGGGCCACAGTTTTCACTAACAGTATCTAGCACCAGGTCAGTTGAACTCCCCTCCATAAGTAAGTCATCTTGTTGAATTTGTACAGACTCTTCTACATGAGGCTGCCCGGAAAAGGCTCTATGAGTCACATTTGAAGATAGTGTAGACCGTAAACCTGTAACATCCTGCGGTTTGGAACGAATGTCATCATCATTCTTCAATCTAGGCTCCATTTGCTTTGTTAAGCAACACAGTTCATCGCAGGCATCTAAATTCAATATGACAGTTTCTGAAGGGATTACTTCTTCTTGGCCAACAGACTTAAGTAGCATTTCCACAGATTCAGAGGAAGTGGCCTCGGACCAAACATTGTTGCGCCTCGAAATGGAGCAAGATTCTGCTGCACTTGAACTGAATTCTATCCCACTACCTCCACGGGAGAAATTGCCAATCCAGTGGTTGTTTTCGTTGTTCTCAATGCCAAGGAAAACCTCAGTTTCAACCAAACTATCAAACTTCCGCTGCCCCTGGAGGCTGTCATCAAATTCAAACTTTGGAAGAGCAAATGAAGGCAAAACTGGAGGATATTTGTGGTTTCCTTCCCCAGCTAAATGAAGATTTTGGCTATGAAAATCATTGTCTTCATAATCCATGGGTTTATCCCTACAGGGAAAAAAAATTAAAGATAGAGAGAGAACACGAGGACATAAATAATGTAGCATGAATCACAACTGTAGATACAGTAATGTCGAGAAAAAGGATACATTGTTATAAAACAAATTATAGTAGTAAAGTTTTCCATGCTAGAACTCTAGCAACCGAAATAAGAGGCAGAATTTTACTTAATACAAATAACAAAACATAGAAAATAATTTTACTAACCTTGATGGTTAATGTTAATAATATGCTGAACACATCAAAATTAAAAAGAGAGAGAGATTCCTTTAGAAAATATCCTCGGACAGAAGAAATAAACTATTTAAAGTGAAAAATAAAAGGTGAATCCTTCAGAAGAACCAGCATGCTCCCTAAAAATAAGATTACGAAGCCAGAAACTTTATGATTCCAATGAACAAGATCAAGAAGCTGAAAACTTATAGCCAAATGGAGTTTCAGTAACACTTAGTTTGCATGTAAAAAAATCAATTTATTGAAATCTCAAACTCCAAGTAAAACAAACAATCCCCACTCAGGAAACATAAAACAATAGGAAGAAGGAATTTTATAAGATTACTTCATCTTTTTTCCCTCATCATAAAGTAATAAATCAGCATGCAAAAATTTCTTAGAATAAAATATAAAAGCAGGCACTGGAATTCCAAATAGAAATCTGTCGGAGTTTCTTGAGTATTCATTCAGCTGAACAATTAACTTAGCTTCATGAATTGTCACACTATAGAAAAATAGAGAGAGAGAGAGAGAGAATATTTGTACAATAATCAACTATAGGATGGTAGGAGTTATTCCCAGCAAAAGCAATTAGTTCGGTCAGCTGAATTTATATTTGCATAAATTGTTATTACTAAGGAGCAGTGATAGTTGGAGCAATTATAGAGAGGGAGAGAAAGAACAGATGAACAGAAAATGAAAGTAATGATACTTGCATATTGAATGTAGTGAGCACACATGTTTATATAGAATACAAGAGGAGGGGCTGTAGTGTGAACACACAACAGCCAAGCTAACAAACTCCCCATGTGCTCTAACACATATCATAACCGAATGCTAGAGGCTGGAAAATATCTGTGAGGTTTTGTAACAGACTTCAGTCCAACACCCACCCATAAGCTCATGGTCTTGTCATGACTGAGATTAGTTCTCAATTCTTGAAATCTACTGCAAGGGAGTGATTTGTTATAATATCAGTAGTTTGCTCTTGAGTGGGAGTATACTCAATTTGAATTGAGCCAGCCATTAGTTTTTCTATAATGAAGTGGAAGTCGATTTCTATATGTTTTGAACATGCATGGTATACAGGATTTTTGGCAAGAAAGTTGACACTAATGTTGTTACAATAAATGACTAGAGTGTCTTGCAATGTCACCTTTAGTTTAACAAGTAGTTTTTTATCCTAATCACTTCACAAACTGTATGTGCAACAGTTCTTAACTCAGCTTCAATTGATGATCTTGCAATAACTTTTTGCTTTCCTGAATGCCATGCTATCAGTGAATGGCCAAGATATACACAGTAGCTTGTTGGTTTTCTATCAACGTTGCATGATACACAATCTGCATCTGTGTAAGCTGTGACAGATTGACACCGTGACTTGTAGAGCATTAGGCCATGATTAGGTGTTCCTTTAAGGTATCTCAACAACCTTTTTACAGCAACCCAGTGAGCATCAATTGGATTGTATAAATACTGGCATAATTTGTTCATCGAGAAGCTTATTTTTGGCCTTGTTAGGGTACAATATTGTAAAGCTCCAATCACAATGCGATACAAGGTTGCATCAGTAATTGGTTGTTCGTCTTACTTAGTGAGTGCTTGACCAACCAACACGGGTGTAGCTACTAGCTTGGAATCATTTAATTGAACTTTCCCCAAGAGATCTAGAATGTACTTGTGTTGATTCAAGCGATGTTAGTCATTATTTTGTGTAACTTCTAATCCCAAAAAATAACTCAGTTCTCCCCAGTCTTTAAGAGAAATTACAGAATTCAATTTTTCAATCAAGTCACCAATGAACTCAGCATTGTTCCCTGTGACAAGCATATTATCAACGTAGATACACAGCACCACAAAGATTCCATAGTTACTAAAAATCATCATAGATGCATCTGAATTAGAACATACAAAGCCCCATTCAGTTAGTCGGCCACTCTACTTGAGATACCAAGCTGGAGGAGCTTATTTAAGGCCATATATTGTTTTCTTGAGTCGACAAACATGTCTAGGAAACTGCTCACTTTCAAAGCCCTTAGGTTGTGCAATATACACTTCCTCAACAATATCCCCATTAAGAAATGATGTATTGACATCTAATTGCCAGATAGGCCAGTTCTAAAAGAGTGCTAAACTCAATACAGCACGAATTGTAGTTGGCTTTACAAAAGGAGAAAAGGTTTTTGTATAATCCAAGCCCTTTCTTTGTTGAAACCCTTTAGTAACTACCCTAGACTTATACTTGTCTAATGATATGTTAGCCTTGAGTTTGGTGTGAAACACCCATTTGCTTCCTTTCCTATGGTCTTACTACCCTTAAGCGAAGGAACAAGTTCCATTTTTAATCAACGATTCATACTCACACTGCATGGCATGTGTCCATTTAGGGATGAGCAAAGCTTCCTCAAATGAAGAGAGTTCAGGTAGAATTTCTGTGAGAAAATCTTTTGGTTTGAAGATGCCTTCCTTAGCTTGTGTAAGCATGTTATGAGTATTGTAAGGATGAAGTAACTAATGTGATAAAGGACATGAGATATTAGAGACATGAGGATCTGTGACAGAAGACAATGTGCCAATCGCATTAGTAGTAGAAGTTAAGTCAAGATGACATATAGGCAAATCAACTGACAATTTAATGCCAACTGGATCAAAAACATTAACAAAGGTAAGAGGGGTAGAATCCTCTAAGGTGGAGAAAGGAACAGATGAAGAATCAAAAGGACAAGGTGATGAAGTTGTATTAGGTATAGTTTGTAATGGTATAGATGCGTTGGTGCCTTAGTGACAAGAAGTACTAAGTTGAAGAGATATGTGTATTGGAATGGGAGAAGATGTACCTGGTGAATGACTAGGCAAGTCGGGGATAGAAATAAGTTGGGAATTTGGGGTTTGATTAACAAGGAGGAAGAGTATCAAGTATAGGTGCTAAAAGAGCATTATACACATTTATGAGAGGATTCTGAAGGAATTGAGACAAAGAATGGTGAGCCTGTAGATTTTGTATTAGTAGGTATGTTTGTATTAGGATTAGATGGACCATTTGTCACGTTTGAAGTCAGGTAAGGGAACAATATTTTATGGAATCGAAAATGAAAGGAAGCATATATCTTCCCCGGGGAGGGTTCAAGGCATCAAAACCCTTTGTGAGCTGTGGCATATCCTAAGAAAACACAAGGGAGAGATCTAGGCTCAAGTTTTGTATTATTATAATGTCTCAAATAGGGAAAGCACATACATTCAAAAAAATTGAGGTGAAAGTAGTCAAGTTTGGCTTTGTTTAAACTTTTGAAAGGATTGGAAAACCTCAAACTTTTTTATGGCAACCTGTTGACAAGATAAACAACTATTTTAAAGCTATAATCCCAGTACTGCATTGGCACTCATGATCTCATAAACATTGATAAACCAGTTTCAACTACATGTCTATTCTTTCTCTCTTCTACACCATTTTGGAAAGATATGTGTGGACATGATATCCTTCTGATATAACCTTTCCAAAACAGGTAAGTTTCTAAAGTTCTAAATTCAGTACCACCATCATTTTGTAACTGTTTGATAGTAGTATTGAATTTTCTTTGTACCATTGCTTTGAAATGTAAGAAAATAGATGCAACTTGACTCTTGTGGCTAAGCAAATAAATCCATTGGTACTGTGAGCAATCATCAACAAACAACAAAAAATATTTCATCTTCTATTTAGTATTTACCAGAGCAGGCCCCCACATATCAACATGAATGATGTCAAAGACATTGGCAGATTTAGTGTGCACATTAATATAGGCAGTTTATGGAACTTTCCTAATTAACATGCACTACATAGTTCTTGTAGAGTATGTGGTTTTAAAACCTTATTAATGCTATGTACAACATGCTATATAACAGACAAATGTGGATGTCCAAGTCAATCATGCAACAATCCTCCACTGAGTCCATTATTATTGCAAAGAATATTGTTGTGTTCAGGTTGATGACGCCCAGAGGTGACTCTACACAATCCCCCATCAAAATAGTAATCTTGGAGTCTAGATCCTTCACAAAAAAAGTGTTAAGAAAGAACTCAACTGAAACATTATTATCCTCACATAATTTCTTAATAGAAATTAAGTTTTTCTCAAAGTGAGGAACACATAATAAGTTCTGTAAACGTAGGGTACGAGATGCACAAACTAAATGAGCATGACCCATATAAGTAACAGGATTTGGGTGCCATTACCTAGCATGACAAAAGCACCACAATCATAAGTTGTTGCTTGATGAAGAAGTTGAGAATCAGATGTGAGATGATGAGTTGCTCCTATCCATGAACCATTGTTGATGATCAACGAATTGAGGTGATGTGCATGCAAGAAAGGCTTGTGGATGCCATTTAGATTGTGAGGAAAAACGATTTTGTGGATACACTATCACTAAGTCCATGGCATGTTCTCGTGAGCCACCAATCACATTGGTTTCTTGCAATTTAGTTAAATGAGATTGAGGTCTCCATGCATCCCTTTACTGTGAGTTAGCATTTTTTGATTGACTGTACCTGAAATAGCACCTTGCTATAGTGTGCCCCATTTTCTTGCAAATTTGACACTATATGTGCTCAAAAATTTTATTCTTGTCAGGATCTAATTCAGTGCTTGGTGTTGTGTTACCAGAAGACTGAGATAGGGAAGGTTTGGTAGGTAAATTCATAAATGGTGAATCAGGCTGATGATTATGAGGAGGTTGATGATTTCCAACGGAGACAGTTTTGACATGTTTGGCATAATTGTATGGATAATTTCACGATCAGGAAAATTCATTTGTTCTCTTTCTCTTTCTTGTATGCGCATTTGAGTGAAGAGTTTATCAGAGAAATCACACATCTCTTGCTTGTGATATTTGTCACAAGTGAGGTATAGCTAGACTCTGGGCCACCAATGACATATAGCATTTGTTCTCTTTCAGAAATCACATCTCCAGGAGACATATATGATCTAATAGATTTTGTTCCTTTCCTAAGAGATTGAAGACGCCAACGAAGATCAAGGAGTCTGGACTGAGAATCATCATTCAACACTCTAACAAAAACAATCCAGTACTCCTTTGTTGTGGTTTTTCCAATTAGGTGTTTAAGAAATCTAGTTGTAACTGAACAATAGATCCAGTTCTTAATAGCATTATCTTGTCTATTCCATACACTAGAGTCAGGATTTTCTCCAATTACCTCACATATTCGTGTATCGCCATTATCATCAAGGATTGAAATTTGTTTTCTTGCAAGTTTTGAGCAGGTGCTATTTTTGTTTCATCAATCAGAGATTGGAGTCCATAAACTGAAATAACTTGTCGTAGCTGCTCTCTCTATATAAGGTAATTTGTTTCATCTAGTTTTATTGAAAAAATGGATTGATTGGGTACATAGGTAACTGCTGTTGAAATTGTACAGATGATGAACCTCCATTGTTGTTTTGCTGTGGTATTTGATGATCTGAATTGATCTTCGAAATAACAAGAGTTGCGGAAGCTAGAGAATGAAATAATGATGGTGATGAAGCCATAGCTGAATGCTATGGCTCTGATACCATGATAATTGGAACAATTATAAAGAGGGAGAGAATGAACAGATGAACAGAAAATGAAGGTGATTAATAATACTTGCATATTGAATGTAGTGAGTGCACATCTTTATATAGAATACAAGAGGCAATCATGTAGTGTGAACACACAATTGCCAAGTTAACAAACTCTCTATGTGCTCTAACAAATATTATAACCGAATGCTAGGGGCTATGGAAAATATCTGTGAGGTTTTGTAACGGACTTCAGCCCAACAAGCAGTATTCCTCAAAATCAAAATTGAGAAATGCTTATTTCCTGCTATTTCCTTACACAAGTTCCCATTTACATAACGTTATCAAGATCAACCATGAGATCATTAAGATGCGGCTATTCTGGAGAATAAATACTCCTAATCAATTAGCAATGGCCATTGGCATACATATCAAAGGATTTCCAAAAGAAATTTCCCAGCTATTTAAACATAATATTTTTAAGGGCCTACTAATTTCCATTCTACAATCAACGAGTCTGTCTGATAAATAGTACTTGAACCAAGCAAAAAAAATGTGTATTTACACCGCAAAAATAGAACACTGCCATAAATTTAAAAACCATTTGGTTCTTCGCCTCAAGTACAAAAAGAGGGGAAGATAACTTTCGATACTCGCCTTTCAAAACAAATCAGAGAAGTTCTTCGACCTAATTACATAGATTAACCTATACTTTATAAAACAAAAGAGGAAATGAACAGTACCAGAAGAAATAAGACTAGAGGCGCTACCTCCCTCCATTCGGCGACAAAATGGAGTCCGATTGACCTCTCAACTGCTCTTCAAAAGTATGTTCATCTACTGTTTGAACAAACCCTGGCATCAGTCCTATTCCTCAACTACTATAACCTGACACAAACAAGAAATCACTACAAACCCTAACTGTTCATGGTTTCCAGATGTTGTAAACTCACCGCAGTCTTCGACCTTCCGTAAGATTTAGAAAAGGGTTCCGGCGAAATAGATAGCGGGAAACACTGAGCAAAACGACGACAAAGAGAGAAAAGGCGGTAGAGATAGAGAGAGAATTCGTATTACGGTGCGTAGATGTGTGTTTGTCTGTGCGAGATTCTCTCTCTCTTCTTTTTTTTTATTGGTCGGAGTGTGAGACTTTATTTTTTTACCTTTTTTTTACTTTATTTTTCGTGTTTGTTTTAAATATTTATTAAAAACACTCTAAATACTAAAATAATACCATAAATATCTTTAAATGAAAATTAATATAATAAAAAAAATTATTTATAAAAATGACATAAACAAAAAAAAAGAAATCAAAAAATAATAGAATTAAAAACACAAAAACATATTTTTCATAAAAAATGATAATTATAAAAAAAATTAAGAAATAAAAAAAATAATAATATTAAGAAAGAAGATAATTTCATGTACTCATCATTTTTTTTTAATTTAAAATAATATATAGTTTATTATATAATAAGTAATAAAAAATAAATATTAATATTACACACATAAAATAAATGTATAATATACTAATAATTAACAAATAAATTATTATAGATAAATTATCAAAAAAAAATTTAAAAAGATAAAATATACATCTATTCAGAAGAAATCTAAATATTCATAAAATCATGTTTTAGAAAAATAATTGATACACCAATAAAACGAAAATTATTATATAATATAATTATAAATAATAAATATGTTTTACTATGTTGATCCATATAAATATAGGATATCAAAAATTAAATTTTATAGCATATCTTAAGTTTATTTTTAATATTAATTATAAGAACTTAAATCAATTATTAATTTTAGCTTATGAATTTGAATAGAAAATTTGATCAAATAAAAAACCATCAATTCCAAATACATTACATATTATGATATTCATTAACAAATAGTCATAATAATTAAATATATGAATAAAATGAATTCATAAAAATAAATAAAAAAATTCAAAAAATTAGATAAATAATAAAATCAAAAATATTAACCTAATTTGAAATACCTAAATAATAAAACCTAGATGTTAAAAAAATTTGATACCAAGAAGAAAAAGTAATATACTAAGAAAATTAATACACTACAAAATAGAATTTACAAATGATCAAATAAAAATAAGCAAACAAGAATAAAAAATAAAAGAATTAAAATAAGAAATTAAATAAATCAAAAATCTTATCCATATAATAATAGATAAATAACAAAACTCATAAATTGTAAACTAAAAATATCTTAAATGACATATTATAAATAATACAATTAGAAAGTAATGGTACCTTAATAAGTATAACAAATAATTAAAAAGTTATAATAAAAGCCTTAATTCTTTTAGAACAAAAATAAAAATTTAACAAAATGTAAATAAAATCCAAAAAAAAATTTATTAAGGAAATAAGACAAAATAATTATGACAATATATTACAATTATATATTCTAAAAAGAGGTATATTAGAATGATTAAAAGAATAAACACCAAAAATATATTTTAAAATAATCTCGAAATTAAAAAAGAAAAAATAAAGAAAAATCTATAATTTCAACCTAATAAAATATATAAAATAATTAGAAGATCAATTTATGAATTATAGAAATAAAGATGTATAAACATTAATAAGTGTGTTAACATTAATAATTAATAAATTATGAAAGCATTGTGAACAAAAATATGCTCTAATAAAGAACACGATGATATGATAGTAATAAGTTAAATAAATTCTGAACCAAAAACTTTTAAAATTAAACAAAAATAAAACATTGTAATGCCTCATCTAATTCATGGAAAACAAATTTGATCTTCACATGAATAAAATAAAAAGAAAAACATTAAATGAATCTAATCCTTCAAATAGGATAAAACAACAACCAAAAATGAAATAATGATTATACTATGATATTATAAGATCTATACCACTAGAATTCAAACACCATAAAAATAATAATAAAACTAAATATCTAGACCTATATTGTATCAAAGATAGAAAAAGATATTAGATGAATGGGCTAGTACAATGAGTGTACTATTTCATACATCTAAACCTACTAGTACAAACTCATCAATTTATAGAGTATTATTAAACCATTAAATGCTTGAAAATGTTAAAGTATGGTTTAGTAATCTATAACATGATATACATCTTAGAATGCAAGGAGATTCTGCAATAGAAAAATAGTAAATGAAATATATAAAAAGTTAATAGGAAAAGATAAAGGAAACTATATTACTCAAACAATTGAATTATAAATAAATGAGGTTAAATAGTATTTAGTAAATATGAAAATGTGTTATATTTTGCATAAATTATTTTATATATGAATATAAAATCTATTATCACAAAATACCTAAAATACAAAAACAACAATTTAAGAAAATGTTTTACCAAAAGTTACCAATAACTCTACATAAAACTCTTGAAGAAAGTTGGAGAAATATAAATATTGCAACAATACCTGATACTGTAAGAGGAAAAATAAAAGAACTAAAATCTTGAATAATTTTACAATACTAAAGAAGAAATGACTATAATTATTCTAAATAAAATTCTAAAATATAATACATTAGTTAATAATATACAAATATTAGAAAAATATGGATATAATATAAAATATTACAAACAAGAATATAAAAAATATTAAAAAGTTGAAGAAATATAAATTCATAAACAAGATTTTTTAATACAAGAGAAGACATAACCAAGAACCTCATAAGAAAATATATTTTCAAATAACAAAGTTCACAAAAAATAAAATTATTGTCTATCAAACAATAAAATTGGTAGGTATTAGATATGTAATGAGAAAGTTCATTATGCAAATGGATATCCTAATAAGTTCACACCCATAAAAATGAATATAAGAACAACTTAAAAAAACTAGAACAAGCCTATAAGATGGAAACACAATCTATAGAAGAATTAGACATTGATGAAACATAATCAATATACTTAATGAGTGAAATGGAAGAAGAAGAAGAAACATCTAAAGATGAACCTATATAGCATAAACAATCATAATATTATTTACATAAAATAGGATACAAATTAAAATGATATAATATATATCATTTACATGTTTACATAAATAACGTAGTCAATATGTGTGTAGCAAATAAACATATATTTTCACAAGAATTTTAGATTGCAACCCTAAATGACTTGATAGTAAGAGTAGCAAATAATACAATAATTAACCTTAATAAAGTTATAAAAATATTGATATTATAATATAATGAGATAGTTTTCATATTCCTACTATATATTAACAAGAAACGAGAGTTTATTTTTAATAGGAAATAACTTCTTAAACTTACATCAACTATTGACACAATATATATATATATATATAAAAGTATAACAAAAATAAAAAATAAAACAATATATATTTCAAATGTTATAAATTTTAAAAGTGTTATCAAAATAGTTTATTGAACAATATAAAATGCAAAAACATTATGAGATGTATCAAAAACATAAATCACATTTAGAAAATATAATAAAATTATAATATAAAAATGATTTAGAATTTAATAAGAAAATATATCTTACAAGAAATACAAGAAGATAAGACATTATTAGAAATAAAGAAATTACTTAAGAAAGTAAGATTGGAAAATATTTTAGATCCAAATATTAACAATTTTAAATACGCAATAAGTATAAAACTAAAAGACCCTAATAAAGTTATAAGAGTAAAACCTATGGTCTACACTCTAGATGATCGAGAAGAATTCAGTATACAAATTCAAAAAATTTTGAAACTAAGAGTAATTGAACTAAACATGAATCCACACTCAAGCCTAACATTTTTGGTAGAAAAATAAGTTGAAAAAAATGAGGAAAGAAAATAACGATGATAAATTTCAAATCACTAAATAAATAAACAATATATGATGGATATTTTATCTCTAAGAATGAAAAATTATTATCTTTAATAAAAGGAAATAAATATTTTCTTAGTTTTGATTACAAGAGTGAAATCTGAAAATAAATATTATATAAAGAATTTCAACTATTAATAGCCTCTAATTGTCTACAGGTGTAATTTAAATGAACTATTGTATCATTTGGATGAAAATAGGTATCAGGAATATTTCAAATATATATGGACAATATTTTTAAAGAATATCACCTTTTTTGTTGTGTATATTGATGATAATATTAACCATCGTTACCAAGACATATTAAAAATCTTAACAAAATGTAAGAAATAAAGAATAATATTGTATGAGAAAAGGTAGTATTAGCACAACAAATAATTAATATTTAGAATTTAAACTTAAAGATGAAAAACACCACATTCAACCTCACGTGTTAAATAATACATAATGATTTTTTAGTGTCATTACTCACAAAAATAAATTACAAAGATTTTTAGGATGTTTAAAATATATGAAATCATATATTAGGAAATTAGCATAAATGAGAAAACTTTTACAAATAAAACTCAAGAAAGATTATGTCTAAAAATTGAATGATTTTGATACCCAATACATAAAAAATGAAAGTACTTGTAAGAAATTTACTAATACTTTACCATCCAAGACCATATGATAAAATGATCATTACTACAATAAAGAGTTTTTAAGTCATAATTTAAAATTGGTTTTTTCTTAAAACCAACTTATATTGAATTTGAATTTTAAGTCATTAAGATTATAAATTGACTTAAAATTTAAAGTTAATTGATGTTAAAAACCGACTTCAAATATACTCAAAATTAAAAATATTAAAAAAATTAAAACATAGCATCAATTGGCGTTTATAACCAACGCTACATATGGCAAGTAGCGTCAGTTGTACATGTCAATCAACCTGTAATTTTGCGTCGGTTGACATGTATAATCGATGCTACACATGGTTTTGCGTCGGTTGATGTGTACGATCGATGCTATTTGCCACGTTTAGTGTTAGTTATCATGTCAATCGACGTGTAACAAGTTATGTTGGTTCTACATGTTAATCGATGCTACACGTGGCTTACGTTGGTTGACACGTATAACCGATTTTAAGTGTCTTTTTTCTCTTTTTATTTTTCCTCACCCTCGAATGCCGATAGTTTTTTTCTAATGTTTCCTCATTTCTCTCCAAAACCATGCTTTACCTCAAAAGTTTTTGTCCAATTTCGACCACCATTTCCAGAGCCATTAGTTGTGTTTCGTTCCTCTCCAATTTATGATCTAGATCTACCATTTTCTTAAGCATGGTACTCTATTTTTTCTTACCAATTTTCTTTCATTTTATCACTTACCAAACACAATTTTTCTTCATTTTATCACTTGTTTTATTCTTATAAGTATTTCTATAAATTATTTTACACTCATTATTGATATTTTATATTTTTATATAAGTTTTGTAAAATTATTTTTTATTTTTATTTATATTATATTTTATTGATTATTTGTATATATTTGGGTTATGTATGATGTTTATTTTTATTCAAACTTAAGAGAAAATAACATATTTTTTTATATATTTTAACTAATTTTATGTATTTCATGTTTTATATATTAATTTATTTTAAATTTAAATTGTTTTAAACTTATTATTATTACATGCATTATATATATATATATTATATTTTTAATGTTATAATAAGTTTATTAATTGTTTGAATTTTATGTATTTATTTTTATATAATGTTTTGGTGAATATTCTAATAATTTATAACTTCATATATAATAATAGCTAAAATATATTGGTGATTAATACAATTATATTTTATTGGATCTATATTTAATATCATTAATAGAAAATGGACAAATCTTTGATGTTAAAGTGTAAAATTGACCAAAAATATATTTATGAATTTGAAACTTTCTTAGAATTCGCCCATAAAAAAATGTGATAATGAAATTAGTATAATTCGATATCCATGTGTTAAATGTAAAAATAAGAAATTTCACGATGTTTATGATGTTAAGTATCACCTTATCCGTAGTGGTACTCTTTTAAGTTATAAATATTGATATTATCATGAAGAAAATATTGATAATATTAATATGGAAGAGATAAGTAAAGATGTAAGTGGATTATATACATCTTATCAGAATAAGCACTCTAAACATAATGTACAAAAAGAAAATATGTTTCATGTTGTTAAAGATGAATTACATGAGGATGATCCTTAAACCTTTAAAAAACTTATAAAAGATGCCAAAAAGTCATTGTATATAAAGTGTAAGAAATATACTAAAATGTCTAAATTGGTTCATTTGTACAATGTGAAGGCAAAATATGGTTTTTCTAACAAGAAATTCACAGAATTACTAAATATACTAATAGATATGTTTCCTGAGGGTAATGAGTTCCCATCTTCAATGTATGAAGTGAATAAAAATCTCTTAGTCTATTTGGCATAGAATATCATAAGATTTACATTTGTCCAAATGATTGTATTCTTTATAGAAAATAATATAAGATATTAGATGATTGTTCGGTGTGTAAATAATTGAGATAAAAACATACTACAAATGAGACAACACTTGAAAAAGGTGTGACTGTAAAGGTTATTTGGTACATTCCTTCGATTCATCGCTTTCAAAGGTTGTTTAAAAGTAAAGAGATATCAAAGATGTTAACTTGGCATTCAAAAAATCGATCTGATGATATGATGCTATGTCATTCTTCTAATTATCTAAATTGAAAAGTAGTAGATAATTTACCCCCTTAATTTACATCTGATCTACGCAATCTTCGTCTTTCTAGTACAGTTGATGGAACTAATTCACACAGCTTTTTTAGTAGCAGATATAGATGTTGGCCATTAATTATGATAACATACAACCTTTCTCCCTGGTTGTGTATGAAAAGAAAATTTATCATGCTAACATTTTTTATCTTAGGACTAAAATAACCTGGAGTTGATATCGATGTGTATTTGCAGCTTTTGATAGATGACTTAAAAACGACTTAAAAACGTTGTGGAATGATGCTGTAATTGTTTATGATGCACATAAAAAATAATACTTTATCTTAAGGGGGTCCTTTTTGGGTTCTTTTATGGACAATTAATAATTTTCTGCCTATGAGAACTTATCATGATATGCAACAAAATGTTATGTAGGAGGTGAAGAAGATCATGATCCTATACCAAGACTTTTACAGGGTGTTGAGATATTAAGGATATTGAATGGTATAACATTTAAACGATATGAAAAAATGAAAAAAAAATACTTACTGATAGAAGGAAACGAAATAGGTCAACTAATAAAATGGGTGAAAATGAAAATGTTACTCAATCAGTGGAACATGATTATTGGAATAAAAATTCAATATTTTGGGAATTAACTTATTGGAAAGACTTACACATTCATTACATCTTAAAAGTCATGCACACTGAGAAAAATGTATGTGAAAGCTCGATTGATACATTACTTAATATACCTAGAAAAATAAAGGATGGAATTAAATCAAGATTGGATTTAAAGAAATGAGCATATGACCTGAATTGGCACCATGGTGGAAAATGATAAGAATCGAACATACTTGTCACCAATATCATATACAATTTCAACAAAAAAAGAGGGATGTGTTTTGTAAATGTTTGACTGGTGTGAAAGTTCCTGATGGTTACTCATCCAACTTAAGAAATTTGTGTCTATGATCGATAAGAAACTTTATGGATTGAAATCACATGACTATAATAACTCAATGCAACTGTTATTACTAGTTGCTATTAGGTCAATTGTTCCAAAAGATGTTCGATTATCAATAATTCATCTTTGTTCATTCTTTTAATACAATATGCAAGAAATCTATATCAATTGGTGAGTTAGACTCTTCATAGAAAGATGTTGTATAGAATTTGTGTCTACTTGAGAAATATTATCCTCCTTGTTTCTTTGATATAATGATTCACTTATGTGTTCATTTAGTTGAATAGTTTCAATTGTGTGGTCTTACTTACTTAAAATAGATGTATCATTTTGATAAATACATGCAAGTCCATAAAGGATATGTAAATAATAGGAATTGTCTTAAAAGATGCATGGTGGAATATTGCATTGATGAAGAGTCCATTGAAATTTTTTCTAAATGCTTTAGTGGTTGCACTAAAATTGAGAATCATACGCACAAGTTTTTTTAGAATATGACATAATCTAAGTAGGTAACATATGCTTGGTGAAAGTAAGAAATTGTTCATTGATCTCACTCGATGGGAAAAAGCACATTAGTAAATAATAATGAAATACAACCGTACATAAAGTAAGCAATGACAAGTTCAACCTTTTCATTTAAAATAAAATTATTATTTATTTAACTATTAATGACATGTAATTGATATATCTTGCATCATATAATATAATGCATTTGAACTTACTAAAGACTGATCATCGTTATAAAAAAGAGAGGAGAAAAATGGTTGTATGATGAGCATAAGCGAGAGCTTACTAATTGGTTTCACAACTATGTAAGTGTCACATACAATAACTGATTAGTAGTTCTATATAATGTTTTACAACTTGATTTTAAACACATTTTAGGTTTTTATATGCATAGATTCGAGTTGAACTCAACAAACTAAATCATAAAATAATATAAACTTTGGAATGGATTGCACATGGTCCAAAATTTGATGTCAAATAGTATTCTAGTTTCACAATTAATGGTTCTAGGTTTACGATACAAGCAAGGGACAAAGTTTGAGTAAACTAGAATAGTGGTATGAAGATGGTTACACAAACTAGGAAATTTTCTAGTTCGAAAGATGATAATCTTGTACTTTATGATCAAACATATTATGGTATAATTCAAGAAAATTGGGAACTTGATTATGAGGTCTTCCATAAAAACAATATTCTTGTGTGATTGGGTCGAAGACGTTATCAATGTTGGATATAAAATAAATGATTTTGGATTTACCATTGTAAACTTATTCAAGATAGGTCACATTGATGATCCTTTCATGTTAGCACTTCATGCAAAATAAGTATTTTACATGAGCGATCAAATTGACATAAGATGGTCTATTGTGTTAATGCTTCAACAAAAATATTTTTATCATTGTGATGCTTTAAAAGATGATGACATACTTGATATTTTATCCAATATTAATCATTTCTCAAATAAATTGCCTAATATATGTGATAATCTAGTTAATGATGATGATTCTTCATCGTGGACTCGAAGTAACTGTGAAGGAATATATATATATATATATATATATATATATATATATATATATATATATATATATATATATAATCAATACCCTAATTAAACATAATGGATGTTCTATATTATTCTAATAACTCTTGTTTATATCTTTGGACTTAAAATTATGAATTAATTTCTATTTCATCATTGTTCGTAGATATTTCATAGATCATAGGGTGCCAGATATTGTAGATACAAATGATCCACTTGGGCATTTTAAAAGAAGGGCTTGGGCTAATATACCTGACACTCCATTTAATATAGATGGCACAATACATGTTCAATTCAATGCAACTGGTAATCCATTAAGTGAAAATGACCAATAATTAAAATCTTATATTGCTAGACTTGTGAAGTCAAGTATACCAATCAATATAAATTATTAGAGTAAAGTTAAAGATGCTGAAAAGTACAAGATATGGAAAATCATTTATGTAAGTATATTTTGTTTTATAATTAATTACATATTATATCATTTTGTATTATATCTCTTTTAAAATTTGTATTTTTTACATAATCGTTTTAAAGTCCCCCACAATTGGATGAATAATTGCTACAAAATTGCAAATAAGGTATGAAAGGAATAAAAAACTTTCAAATTGGCTAGAATTTTTGTATTTCTATACTTGAAACCACTTAATGAAGAAGAACTGTATAAAATACCTAAAGATCACCCCTGAATATAACCTTAAGTATGGAAAGACTTCATAGATTATAAACGTATGGATGAATTTCAAATCATCAAAGAAGAATATCAAAATATACAAATACAGAATATTCTTCTTAACTGAATTGGGTAGACTGATTACTCGAGGTGAACTCTATATAGAAACAAAGACACCCAAAACAAAGAAGTCAAAACCAATGAATAAATGAGGAGAATAATAACTTAATAAGTTGGTTATTAATTTAACTTCATATAAAGTCCTTGTTATGATTTTTGCATATTAATATAATGATGTATGATATGTTTTATTGCTTTATTATTTTTAGAGAACAGTTTAAGAACAAATAAACATAAATGAAATAATCAAACAACTAGGGAAAGATGTCATATATTATGCATCTGGACCCGATCATCCTGGTCGTGTTACGGGAGGAAGCCAATATGATGGTTACATGAAGTTTTCCATATTCCAAAACAAAGGCCTGAGATGGTCAATAAGGAGAAGTTAAATAAAGTTATGAATAATTGAATTATTTTAAGGCTACACTGTTAAGTGAACTTACTAGTATAAAGTAATTTCAAAGTTACCAAGATGGGACATCATAACACATGCCAATCATTCCACCATACTACAATCAAGGTATGCCATTATCCATGCCAGCCATGCCATCATCTATGATAGGTATGCTACCTATGCAATCTTATGGCTAACCTATGTCCTCTATGTGATATAAGCATCCTATTAGTCCCATATATATGCCAAGAATGCCCATACAATCATATAGTAGTTCAATATCTCCAATGCAATCTGTGCATTCTTACCATCCATCACAAGAATATCTTGATAATAATGCTCCTCTAATAGCTACCCTACATAGGAGTTATCCTTCCTTTGATGAATCATTTGTGGTAAGATTTAAGGCTTATGTAAATGGTATATTATTTTTATTTTTTATTATATATTTTATTTATTATATGTAATGCTTAAATTTTTTACAGAATATGAAATATCTGTTGAGAGATTTATCATTTATGGACTATGTTGTTATTGAAATAGTACAATAATTGAAAGATTCATAATCAATATTTGCCAAGTCATTAGAGAATATTAATTGATCAATCATTGTCTATTATTGATGTCTTCTAATGTTACCACAATCTAAGAAGTTGTTGAACAACATGTGGCTTAGCCATCAAATCAAGTTGTGCTAAATTTTGACATGGTACTATTTATTTTTACTTTAGATAAAACTTTTTTACTACTTGTATTATATTATTATTTTTATTGTTACTAATATAATAGTTATTGTTTACTCTATTATACCAAAATTGGTAAATGCAT
This sequence comes from Hippophae rhamnoides, assembly GCA_033030585.1. Classification (NCBI taxonomy): domain Eukaryota; kingdom Viridiplantae; phylum Streptophyta; class Magnoliopsida; order Rosales; family Elaeagnaceae; genus Hippophae; species Hippophae rhamnoides. The sequence continues at coordinate 37,900,988 of CM065429.1, read as the reverse complement.
CAAATTTTAGGGATGTAAAGCAAGTATCTCATAGATAATCATCCCACAATAAATCATTTAAGAAAAAGCCATAAAAAAGCATAATTATGAGTATATTATAAACTTTAGTAGAAATCTTAGCTCTTTGATGATTATTATTGCAAGAAAAAATAGCATGAATGATGGATGGACTGTGTCATTTCCTAAAGAAATATCTAGAGTAGATATTAAACAATCTTATATATTGTTCTAGTGTATATTGCAATTATTTGAATTTTAAAGGATCAATTTAAGTATAATTCAAGTGTGTACAAAATGAGTCATTAATCAGTAAATAACTTTCATTTATGTAGAGCATATAATTATGTTTATATTATATAATTATTTATATATATTTCTTTTATAGAGCATATTATTATCGACTTCAAGCTAATCACTTATCACATTTAACAATGTTTTATAGTTCATTATTTGTGAATTAATATCAAGAGTATGATGTTAGCATAAGAGCGAAATAATTATGTGATAGAGCATTAATACTTCAGAGAAATCAAAAGTTGATAATCCTTTGGTTACTAACATTTGAATAAAGTCAAGATTATTAGATGTTGGTAATCCTTTATCTATATGGTAATCATATTTGGTATTGTGACTCAGATTTCATATAATTGAATAAAGACATAAAAATGGTTATTGAATTGTAAGAGTTATAACTATCTATTTTTCTTATATTGTTTTTTGTAATATTTAATAAAGAACTAATTGTTTTAAACTTTGATAGGACATGGAAGCTATGGAATAAGAGTAAGGGCATTTCCCTTAAAAAAATCACATAAGTTTATATGGGATAAAGTTATGGTATGTACAAATGAATATTAATAATTTAATAAATTTTACGATTGAATGATAAAGATGTTCGAATTGATAAACATGTACACTTATTTTTTGTAGGTTCCACAACAAAATGATGGAGTCATGTGTGGTTAATCTGTTATGAAATTTATGAAAAAAATCATCTCAAATATCAATATGTCAATTAAAGATGCGATAATCTATTTTACTAATATACTATTTTAACATATATAAGTTATTTTTTTGCGAATTCATGATATGAAATTCTTATTTTGAATTTAAATACATGTAGTTCTTTGGTTAGAGTAAAACGGGTTATGATATACAAATTTTTGATGATTTACGAAAAGAATAGATAGAACACATGTTTTAAATTATAAGATCGCAAGAAAAATAATATGATGATATTGAATAGCATAGGTATCTTATAATATTTATTGATATTGTAATAAAGTTAAATATATAAATTATTTTTTTGTTATAAACTTCTCAAACCTAATGATGTAGTAACCAACCTAGAAGCAAGTAAGCACTCAAAAACCAAACAATTACAAAAAGAAAAATGACAATGCAAGGAAAGATACTAAGATCAATGATATTCAGGAAAATAGATTATACATTTAGAAAAGACAGAAGCATAAACTCATATCAATGATTAATTTTTTGTAATTTAGCAAGAAAATATCAATTTAAAACCATGAAATTTTTCACAATAGAAAAAGTTCATGTATCAAGAAGAAAACCAATCACATATAGCAAATTAAATGTTATTGAAGAAGTAGATACAAAGCATTTTTACCAATTATTTTATTATGGATTGATTGAAAATATTTACCCAAGTAACAATTTAATGGTATTAAACTATTTTTCTAAAATTTTAAAAAAGACCATTAAAATTTGTAGAAAAGAATAAAAACAAATAATTGTCTAGTCTTTTTAAGATTTTTTAGTTCGTGAATGGATTGGCATAGAAGAAAGGCTATCAATCCTTACAATTTTATTAAAATAGGATGTCATCTTCATCAAGAACAATAGACTAACCTAGGGTTCTGTGAGAAGAACAATTTGACGAAAAAGCTCTTAACTAAGAAATAATAATAATGTTAAGTTAAATATACCATGAAACTAGAAAAATAAGAACATCCTTTGAAATCACGATAAAAGCAAGGTTATAATGATATCATATAGTAAATTGAATATAATTCAAGAAAACATTTAAAAGATTGTCAATTATGAAACACCTATCAATTGAAATGAATTAAATGTAGTTATAGGAACCAAACAAGAATTTTGTTAACTAGTAAAAAAAATCAAACAAAGGATCATAAGTATCTTTATGGTATAAAGAACAAAGATGGATCCACATCTTCAGTATCAAGAAGAAGCATGTCTTCGAGTGATTTTTATTAAATAAATGTCGGCATAAATTTTTAAAAAGAAGAAAAAGATAAAATAAAATGTAATCCTTATCCTTCCATGTATATTTATCTTTAAAGAGGAATGAAGAGATAAAGACAAGATGTAATCGTTATCCTTCTAAGTGTTTTTATAATAAACATGTAAAATAATTGATCTTATGTCTATAAAAGGGTTCTTGTATAGTGAAGGAGAGCTTAGTAAATTCTAACCACATGACCAAAACATAATTCTCTTTTTAGATAATATCTAAATAAATTCCTATGAGTAAATTAGCATAAAACTAAGGTTGTAATGATCTTATTTTCCTTAATGAATAATAGTTCAATTTTCTCTATAACTTAGTATTTTTCTTATATCTTAATTAGAAGTATAGATCATATATTTGATTAAAGTCATAAATCCATTACTCTCAATCTATAAGGTGAGACTTATAACAAGGTAACTAAAAATTAGATACAAGAAAGCGAAGGACGGAGGTGAACCCATATTTATTAAAATAGGACAATATTAAATACAACTTAAAATTATGTTTGTTAATAGTAATATATATTTGTTAACAATCTAAAAATCAAAAACTAATCAATATTTATATGTTAAATCAAATAAGAGCAAAAAATTATTTGGTATTAGAAATATAAGAAAGAAAAATAAATCATTAAATAGAAATTTAGCACCTTTAACATTCAAAAATATTTGTGATATTAATTATAAAACTTAAGGACATTGGAGTTATTTTTATAAACTATTTTTTATAAACCAGAAGATATACCAAATCTCATGAACATTAATGATAAATTTCATGTTTGTTTTACCTACCGAGAGAGAAACGTGTGAGATGATCAAAATCTGAGGGAAAATATAGGTGGAGCATTTTGTTAATCGAAAGAATTAACGAGTACTAAATTAGAAGTAAACAAGTGTCTTGTTATTGCCTCTTGTGTCACACAGAATATAATCGTGCTAAAATAATAATGAAAATGAAAAATAAACCTATTTGTAACAACAATTTATTTAGACTATATTAATGGAATATACTATATTAATTTATAAATATATGTAATGCAATATTTAAAAAAAAAGAGATAAATATAATACAATAATTTATTATAAATGAAAGTATTCAATAAAAATTAAATCGAATAAAAAACATAATTATTACATTTAAATTTAAAACATTATAATTAAAATAATAATAATAATAAATAAAATTTATAAAATTATAGATGAAAATTTTTAATATGTGTTATTATAATCTATTTCTTAGATATATAAATAACTCAATTATTTAATATATATATATATATTTTTAATCTTTCAATAAAAAATATATATTTATTTTTATACAATATTAAAAATATAAGCTCATTTAAATTGTAAAAAAAATAAATACATATTTTTAAAATTTAATAACGAAACTCTAAGTATAAAAAATTGTGTAAATAACGAAACATGATATTTTTTTACGAGATGCATAAGATCCCCGATCATTACTATATAAGTTATAATATTAGTTAGTAATAATAATAAATGAGAAAAAATATTTATTAATTTATACAAAGCTTATAGGTCGGTAAGTAATTTGTCTAATAAATGATAAAAGTAAATATTTTTAAAATATTTCAACGCATTTTTATGATAAGAAAAGCATAAGCTCTCACATAATGTTTCCCTCATATTTTAAATTAATACTTAAATCAAATATACAACTATCAAATTCTTTTTTTATTCATCTTTTTATTATTTTTATTTATATATGTTATTATTTAAAAATAATATTTTAAATAAAATATATTTTTGAAAACTCCATTAACGTATTTCAATAAACAAATAAAATTGTATCTTTATTAAAATTATCTCTTATTATATTATTATTTTAAAATAAATTATATATTTATAAAATTTATAATTCACCTTATTCTAAAAGTTTGTTTTATTTTAAAATTTATGATAGAAAATAAAATTATTATTATTTAATAAATTATATTTATAATTAAAAAATATATTATGAGAATATCAATATATTTATAAAATTCATATTCATAACCCATTAATTACAAATAAAATTACTATTATTTTTAGTCAGCAGTAGATAACAATAAAGAATATAACAACTGTTTTGGATTCAAGTATCACATTAGTATATAAATGGTTAGATTTGAATGAAAATAAAAGGTGGATGGGATTAGAATCAAATAAAACGATTGAGATGAGGAGATATTTTTTGGCATACTGTCATTATTGATATCGTATTAACCTAATTATTTAAAAACGATATCATTTTATCAGGTAATCAAATATAATTATGTAAGCAGATTTATATTACGATAAGTTAGCTTTTGAAAAGTTATATTTTACTCCTATTTTTTTAAAAGTTAAAATTATAAATTATTTTACTTATTTTTAAAATATATATAAATTTATTTTAAATTAATTACAATATATATATATATATATATATTATATCACTATACGTAAAAAGATAAATTTATTATCAATAAAACTAATTAAAAATTATTAATTTTAAAATAAAAGATTAAATATTTTTATATCAATAAATTTACTCGATAATATCAAATAATTTTTATATATTTAAATAATATTAAATTAAAATAATTATTTGGGCATTTAAAATATTTAAAAAAATTAAGAACGAAAAAAAGAAATGGATAGGAACATCGTGTTCTCTAGAACCGGACAAAAAAGATATGCTCTGAGACTCTTTCCGAGACTCGGAGACGGAGAGAACCAAATCGTTCAAAACTCGTTCTCTGTAGATTACCAGGACTTTCTTTGCACGGCCGCTTTCTCACTCCTGTTTCTTTCTTTAAAGCTTTAGATCTCAAGAAATGCCGGTAAGTATATGTTTCTCCTTTTTTGGTTTTGGAAATTTGTTCAATATGAAATTAAGATATGGATCTAGATATAATAAGAGTGGGCTGTAATTGGGTGCGTTACAGTACAGGAGGGTGGTGATAGAGGTGGAACCTCCGAGTCCATTGAGGTACATAATCGGAGCTGCGATCATGATGATCGGAGTTGTATTGCCAGTTGGATACATGATGTTCCGTACTAAGCGGATTCCAACCTCCTCTTCTTACTCCAAACAGACGAAGGTGTGCCTTTTTCGAATAAAAAAAAGCTTCGAAACTCGCAAATTTATTGGAACTCTTAAAAAAAAATTGTGCTTTTTTTGAGTCTTTTCTAATTAGGTTGAGCTGATATATGAGAGGAATTTTTTGTGGTTGTACCAGGAACAAAGCTTTGATATAGAGAATTATAGATAAAAAGGGAAATTAGGATTTGATTTCAGAGTCATCGAGCACTGATAAGGTGGAGGCGATAAGGCGTAGATGCATCAGTAAAAGTAACAAATGTAAATGACATGGAAACTTCGAATTGTGTTGAATTGGTTAGTCAGGAATTTAACTCACTTATAAATCACTGAATTTTTAAAATTGGGACTGTAATATATCACTTACAAAAGCAATGTAATCAAAATGTACTAATGATACAAACAAATGACTCGAAGAATTGGTCATCTTATATATTTCCCCTGCCCGTGTTCTAGACTTCTGGTTTCTTCTATTGGGAGATGGGATACGCTTATTTGAAGGCTTAATGTCTTCTACTCTCCTTAAGTTACAGTGACACATCTTGCAAACTGAAATGTACTGCAATTCTCTAACGGCTATGGGTCTGATTACTTTATGTTTGGTTTTGGATTTGGTCAGTTGGTGATGACATGGTGGACTTTAAAATAATGTCTGTTGATACCAAATCAAAGACACAGAAGTTCTTGCATTTAAATTTCGAGGTGGTCTTATAACCCGTAGTTTTTAAATGCTTGTTAGGAAATCTTTGTAGCCCTCTTTGTTTTGTGCATTAGGAAGACAGTCCTCATAATCAAAGAGATGTAAAACAGTCCCTACTATGGCTGTCTTGTCAAGTATATTATGCAGTTCCTTTTGGCTGCAGTATGTAGAAAGATAAATTCAAGTATAGTGTGCAATCGTGGTTCTAAAACTGTTAATCTGGTAACTTTTAGCTGGCAATTGTGCCACGTGTTGTGTTCCATATACAAAGTTATCACGGTTGGAACTTGCTCTTGAAATCTATAACTGCTGTAGTTTTAAAAGGTCCAACTGCTGTAGTTTTAAAAGCAAACACCAGGCCTTCGTTTAGGAGCCAGTTATAGATTTCAAGAGCAAGTTGATTTAAGGGGCTTAGGTACGTACTTGCAGGTTTTGTAGACGTATCCAGAATTAGCTTGATACTTGAGAATATATGTAATTTCAAATGGGAAGAAAAGAGAAAGTGGTTTATTTTATGTAAAGTTTTTGTTTAGAGTTCTATTAGAGTAATAATTTTTTTTAGACTTCTATTTCTTATGTACTATTAGAGTTTTACATAAAAATCTTTATTTAATGTTTTTTTTCGTTTGTATTGCTAGAGTCTCAGTAGAAATTTTACGAACTATTTTAGGGATTTTTCAACTATAAATAACTAGGTTATATGTTTGTACAAGTCATAAAAAAAAATTAATTTAGTAATATATTAAATAAATTCTATTCTTTTTTTTATTCTTAATGTTTTATGAATAGTTCTTATTTCTTTTGTTTGGAAGTTGAAGTCTTCTTATTCGTGAGATAAAAAAATATCTTTAAGCCAATCCTACTCCAGATTTATTAGAGTGCATGTCTAAATAATAGTTTCTTCGTGTTTGTTTTATAATACATTTATACGAGGAACTTTTATCAAAGAGTGAGTCAGGTTAGTCTAAATTTTGTTCGTATTTTTCTTATTTTCGAAGTGCTTTCATATTATTGATGCAATTGCGTTTTTGTCCTGCGTCAGGTGGTATCAGAGCCAAGTTTAGCATGAGAGAATAAAGCCTAATCAAGTGACGCGAGAAGAATATCGACAACTTCGTGAAGAGATTGGACAACAAATAGAACTTACTGCAATCATTACTCAAATGAGTAATAATGAAAGTAGGCCTCAAACCCAAGTCCAAGAAGTAGAGGGTCCATATGGAGATGGGATTGAGTCAATATTGCCCAGAAGGCAAGTTGAAGGATTACCTTTAAGAAGACTTGTTGATCCAATACCCCTAAGAAGAAATGTTGCCTTCATTGATAGTTTTAGTGATGAAGATATAGAAGAAAAAAATTGAGGTCGAGCCAAAGGAAGACGTCGTCAAAGAGACCAAGAATCACAGGATCATCGTCTCAAAATTGACATTATTGTTTTTTATGGTCAAACATAAGAAGAACATTTGAAGAACTTAAAGAAAGTACTCACTATTTTGAAGGAAAATAAGTTGTACCTTAATTTAAAGAAATGTAACTTCTTGATTAATAAATTGGTGTTTATGGGTTTTGTTGTCACTACAATGAATTGAAGTTGATGAGGAGAAAGTATGTGCAATTCAATATTGACCAACTTTCAAAACTATAACCGAAGTTTGAAGCTTTTATGGGTTAGCAATCTTCTATCGAAGGTTCATTAAGAACTTCAACACTATTATTGTTCTAATTATCGAATGCTTAAAGAAAGGAAAGTCAATTGGAGAGAAGAAGATGAAAAAAGGTTTCCAATTACTGAGAGAGAAATTGATTTCTAGACCAGTGTTAGAATTGCTAGACTTTAATAAGATCTTCCAAGTGAAGTATGATGCCTTGGCAGTATGAATTGAATATGTTCTATCTTAAGAAGGTCAATTGTGTCTTACTTTAGTGAAAAGGTCGATGAAGCATGACGGAAGTGGACTACATATGAATTTAAGTTCTATGTAGTATTTCGCACTTTGAAATATTGTGAACATTATCTCATTCTAAAGGAATTTCGTTTTGTTCATTGATCATGAGGTATTAAAGTTTATCAACTATCAAACTCCCAGTATGACACATGCCAAGTGGATTATCTACCTACAAAAATTTCTTTTTGTTCTAAAACATTAGTCTGGTCAACATAACAAAGTGTTTGATACATTTAGCCACAAAGCAATCCTATTGGTCACTTTAAGCAGTGAAGTTGTAGGGTTTGAATATCTTAAGGACACATATGTTCTCAATAAGTTTTCCAAAGTAACACTTTTTATCCTTCGTCGCCAAACTACAAATGCATCAAATATTGTAAAACTTTTTCAAAGAGATTGTTCGTGTACATGGAGTTCCACGATCAATTACTTCAAATTGAGATATAAAGTTTCTTTCTCATTTTTAAAGGATATTATGGGTACCCTTTAATATATCACTTAACTTCAGTAGCACTGTACATCCTTAAATTGATGGTCAAATAGAATTAATGAACCGAACACTTGGTAACATGATTCGTTATCTCTGTAGCAACAAACCAAAGCAATGCGGCCTCACTCTTGCATAAGTTGAGTTTGTCTATGCATAGTTCAACTAGCAAGACCCCATTCGAGGTTGTATATATGAAAGCATATGAAAGCCCTAAAACATATATTGGATTTGGTTAACCATCCAAGGATTCATAAGAGAACAAAGGTTGCTTAAAAAATAGCAAATAAGATTCAAACTATTTATTTAGAAGTAAAACAAAAGCTTATAGAATCCAATGCCTTATAAAGCAACAATTGACAAGCACAAAAGAAATTTTTTTTATCGAGTAGTAAACATAATAATGATATTTTTGCGAAAATAACATTTTTTTTATTGACACATACAACAAGTTAAAGGATAAGAAATATGGGTCATGTCGAATATTAAAAATAATTAATGATAATGCATACATAGTGGACTTACCTAATGACCATCTCAACAACATTCAATGTATTAGATATTTATGACTCTCACTCATCTGAACTACTATATCTAAAAGAAAAATCGTGACGAATTTAAAACAAGTGGAGATGATTAATACCAAATAAATATAAGAAGAAAAAAGAAAATAGTGGAGATGAACTATTATAGGGATTTTTTAACCATAAATAACTAGGTCCTATGTTTGTTTAAGACATCCTAAAAAATAATAATTTAGTAATATTAAATAAGTTAATCTTTTTTCTTTTTCTCTTATTTTTAATGTTGTAGGAATAGTTCTTATTTCTTTTATTTGGAAATTAAAATCATCTTATTCATAAGATATAGAAATATCTTTAGTTTGATCTTACTCTATATTTGTTAGAATGTTTGCATATATAATAATTTCATTATGTTTATTTCATAACACAAATATGAATGTCTCTTGTTAGACATCGAGTCTGACTAGTCCAAACGTTACCAATATTTTTTTTATTTTTAAGAGCTTTCATATTATTAGTGCATTTGTGATTTCGTCCTATGTAAACATGAGACCTACTACTTAATGGTGTTTATCCACTTATCTTTACGAGGTAAGTTAAAATCTCAATTTGGGGAAGAAAAATAAAATTATAACACTTAAAAATACAAAAATGGATTTTTTTATTAAATCATATATTTTTATTATTAAAAAAAGTTTAATTCAACGTCGTCTATCAATCAAGTTAAATTATCGTTATAAATATGTTTATTATTGAACATCGTTCAATATTATTTTGTTATAAATTTTAAGGATAATATTTTATGTAATTTAAAAAAAACATTATATCACAAAATAATTACTAAAATTATATTTTTTATTAAATACAATAGGTCAAATCATACTCATCGGTAACCGTATAACACTATATATATGATTTTTTAAATACAAATAATTTTATCAAATGATCTCAAATTTTAAATATTTTCATGATTTTAAAAATTATTCATTAATTTAAATTTATATATTTATTAATATATATATATTTAAATAATTTCATTCAAAAATTATTATAATTTATCAATACTATTTATTTATACTATTATAACGTGAGGTTAAACCCTAAGTATATAAATATTATTTTAATATATATAATGCAAATATTTAGTTATCGTCTAGTGTTTTTTTTTATTTTGTATACTAATAAATATCAAAATATTTATATAATAAATATATTTTTATACTTTTTTGTTAGATTTTTTATATCAATAAATATTAAAATATCTATATAATAAATATATTTTGTATAATACAATTGTTTTTATTACATTAAGTGTGATAATCTATACAGTCAATGATTATACAATTATTACATTAAGTGTGATAATCTATACAGTCAATGATCAAAATATTTATATAAAAAAATACATTTTTATGAATAATTATTTTGTATAATATAATTAATTTTATTATATTAAGAGTGATAATTCATATAATTAATAATTATTCATTTAATGAGTGCTAAATCAATTCAATTACGAATACATCATATTTATATTAAATGTTCATATAATAAATATATTTTTATGAAAATTTATTTTATAAAATATAATTATTTTTAAGGATAATAATTCATATAGTTAATAATTATTCATTTAATAAATATTTGATCAATTCAGTTACGAACAACTCATATTTTTATTGAGATAATATTTTTTTATGGATATCATATCATATCATATCTAATATCAATTAAAAAAGAACAATTAATTAATATAAATTATTTTTAAACAAAAATACTTTTTAAATTCAATCAAATCAAGTCTTTAAGATTAACTTTTTAAATAAATTTGACTTATTTATTAAATAAAATTACTTAAATATTATAAATATTATAATAAATCATTAATATATATACTATATTTAAATTTTATTACACATAAATTAATTATTATTATATATTTATTCATTATTAAAGTAAAAAATTACTTAAATATTTAAATATTTATATTCAAAAACTTAATTTTTTATTTAATTTTATAAAATAAAGTATTATACTTGTCAAGTTTATTTGAATCATCAGTCAAAAATTAATATATATAAAAGAAGAAAATTTATCGTCGTAGATGATATAAAATATTTTTTTAATGATAGTTTTACTCGTACTTGTCGAACGAATAATTAAGTTGATTAATTGGTAGTATCATCTTAACAAATTGAATACCATCTAGAAGTAAAGGAACCGTTGGAGTACAAAAATGGAGCTGGGTTAATGACGTCATGTATACATTAGTGTCTAGGCATCACGCCACCTTCCCAAGGCTTCTCCAACGCGGATTCTATCCCCTCTTTTGACAGAAAACTTGAATTCTGATGACTCAATTTTCACAGGAGCTTGGAACACAAGCACAACTGTTGATCCCATGTTGAAAGCACCCACCTAACCACAAGTACAGAAACATTACAATGAATCAACATCCAACTACTTACAACATAATTTTTATGTTATAAACATATTTTTACTCTGAAAAATGTAAATAGAAATTGAATTAAATGAAAACAATATTATTATTACTCCGTTTTTTTAAACAGAAAAATTAAAATAATAATAAATATTAAAATAAAATTGATAAAATTATAAATAAAGTAAAAATATTTATTTTAATTTTTATATAAGATAAAATGAGAAAAATAATAAATGATTATACAAATATATGATAAAAATATAACATTTAACATATTTTTGATAGACGTAGTATCTTTATATTATATTTTAAATTAACAGTAAAAAACATGACCTTAATTTTTTTCATTCGTTCCGGGAATTAGGCAACACAATTGATTTGAGGCATTAATCATAAATTTTTTTCAAAGACAAAAAGAAATGTCTCTCTGACCTCATCCCCTTTCTTGAGTGTAATACCAACTCCTTCAGGTTCGTAAAGTCTTTCATCTGGAGGTTCTGAATGTAATAATTTCTTTCTTGGCTGGTTTGTCCTGAGTTCTGGTTCAATAAAAAGCTGCCATGTACCGAAAACAAAACCACGTCAGTGAGGAGTCAGGACACAATAAATCCTTAATGCAGCCATGCAGGTATCCATGCTTGTTCTGTATCTGTAAAAGCTAGCTAACCTTTACTGAGCCAATATTTGTTGCACCAACCGCAGCTATTGCCATAAACCCTTCTTGCCATAGACCTTCAAGCACAATCTGGTCACAAATGAAGAACCATAAAGACAATCTGTCATGTCATGTTCTCAACAAGGAACATAAAACAAAAGGCACAACCAAGCCTCCCATCCAAACACTTTTAAACTTTTGACAATCAGTGCATTGTGAGTCAGGGAAAACATTTACAATGAAAAAGGGTATTTTCAGTGATGCTGAGAGTTTCAGCATCTTTTGATAGACCTTTATCACTGTCCCTTATAATCTATGTTAATTAAAGTACTTGTATGAGGAATCTAGGTGTCATTCAGATATGTAGATACTATGTACTAAAAGTAACTCTGAATTTGGATCAGAAGTCAATTTATTCCTTCTAAATTTTCACATTCTCTTATTCCTTATCCATTGATACAAAAATATTACACAGACAATCATTTTATAAAATTACACTAAAAAGTGGGGAAAAAGAAAATGTGAGGAATAAACATCAATGATCACTAACATAGACCACTGCATGCTATGCTATGTTAAAAAAAAGTGGAATTACCCTTTCATTCTCAACATAAAGATTTCTGATAGTTCTTGCAGCACGTTCGTTCACAGGAAATAGGTTACCTGCAAAGTAAACAACATTCATAATGATTTGTACCAAAATATATTCAAGCCACACATTTTCTGCTTTGAATTTTAACTTCTTGTATCTACTCTTCCATGGCCCTCTTCTTTTATCCTTTTCTTTTATATTAACAAACGGCATACATGGAGAATTCATATCAAATTCAGAGAACCATTTTAGGAAAAAAAAAGATTGTGGTGTGCTCAACAAACCAGCCATGCAAAAACTGTACCTGAAAAATGCCTCCGAACAAGAACTTTCCAATCAACTGGTGAGTGTATGCGATGATAGTCTCCAGGCTTTAGATAGATTACACAGTAGAATAGACCTTTCATAGGACTGCTGTTAACACAAATAGCCAAATCAATACATTGCATCATGCGTTCCACTCTGGCTACATTTTGCCAAGATTAAGGCATATTTTGATAAGACTGAGGCATAAGCAACACAAAGCAAAGACCATAAAACTTCTGTACGCAAGGAAAAGCTACATAGCAATCAAAAACAACATTCATACATATAACTATAAGCTACCTTTAATTACATAAAATTGACCAGGGAAAAAAAGCAGAAAATTACACAAAAAAGGATAATATAATGGAATAGTTGGATAATGTAATGATATGATGCTACAAATCAAGTACTGCTTCTATTCAGTCAGTCTTTCAACAAAATGCTACCAATAGTTCGAGCCTTTGGGTTTCCTTTTTTTTTTTGTTGGGGGGGGGGGGGATTTTTTTTCTTTTCAAACTCTCTAAATTGTTGCTATGTGCATTTGTGTACAATGTGCATTTGCTACGACCTAACGTCAAAGATTGGAGGAAGACTCAAACATTAGAATTTGATATCAATACCGGACTGATAAAGGTTCCCAAACTTTAGGAGAAGCCAGTGAAACTCTCCACCATGACTTCTTATTCTTCTCTTTAGAAGTATTTTCTGTTTCATTACTATCTTCAATCATGTCCTCTTGGACCACCATTGGAAGGCATGAGTTTGCACCAAGAAGAGCAGAAACAGAATATGAAAATCCTTTGACTTGCTCTATCAAAACCCCTGCTCCTTTCAGCTCTCCATATCTCAAGATAGTACCATCCACAGGACTAACCTTTAATCACATCAAACATAGATATCCGGGTCATGAAATTGTTAGTCATGCTTCAGACTGAAGGAGTAAATTATCAAGATGTTTAAAAAGCTGGTTACCAGTTACCAGGCATTGTGGATCAGAGTCAATAGGCCTGCAACCTTCTTTCAAGGCACGAATGAAAAAATCACTTAAAGAAGCATATTCTTCCAAAGGCAAAGCTGCTTCTTCTAAGTCTGAGTCCATGTTATTTTAAAAGATATTACAGCTTTTATCCATTAAGCATAAAAACAAAAAGGCAGTCTATCATCAAAGAATAAAGCAATATAAACACAGAAAAAATTAAGAAAATATAAATAGTCTAAAGAGCCATACTTGAATGGAATGCCCGAGCCCATGCTCTGTAAACGTAAGGTCGCAGTGAAACTGGAAGTTCCTAAAAGTATTTTATTCAAGAGGGTAAAGTCATGCACAAATAACATTAATTTTTAGAACCAAACATTTGTAGAGGAATAAGTATAGTAGCACACTCACTAAGAAAAGGATAATAAAGAAAACCAAAGAGAGAGAGATTTCAAAGATAAAAGATCAGTTTGAAAAGTGAAGCGGATGTAACATGCATAATCCAAAATTAGTCATATAAGAAAATGAGATGAACCTAGCAAGTTGAATGGAATCTCATTTTCCATAACTATTATATATTTTGGAAAAGTAATAGATACAGAGGTTAATATATGAAACCATTTTGTTTCTTTCATCTTACATTTTGAATCTCTGGTGATTAGAACTCCCATGTTAATGTAGATTGAGGTTATCTTCCCGTAGGATAAAAAGAAAACTCACCGCACTTGTCAAGTAGCCCCAACATCTGGAAATGGAGCGCAATGGTAGTAATCTTAGAAAAGTGGCCTGAAGTGACAACAATTAACCAAAAAAAAAAACGTAAGAAACTCAATTTTATTTTGTAAGGTCAGCAACAAGAGATTAGCAGATATGTAGTAAGATTAATAATACTCAAGAGGTTCAATATTGAAATGTTACCTTCATATCGGGTTCAAATTCAGATTCAAAACCTTTCTCCCTAGCCTCCTCAACCTATTGCCAATGTGGACAGAAACTTATAATTTGAAGAATCAAAGCAATCATATTAAGTTAATATTATGAATAATAGAGCCATAAAATCAACATTTAATTGGCAAGAAGATGAAAGCCACGTTATATCTATCTCACATAACGGAGTAACATACATACATATAAATAGAAGAAACAGAAAAAAGAAAAAGGAAAAATACATTGATACATGCAGGCGAGTGTCTCACACATCCTTGTGGACTCACTGGCCAGATCCGTCGGTACAGAAAGAATGCAAATAACAGGTTCTTTTTCTTACATCACATTTCATTACAGAGAATAAACAAACAAGCTGTGTAACTGCTACAAAGAAATATCATAGTAGATCATTTGAATAAGATCCTTAAGCCAAACAGTTCAGGCAATAACTACTCTAGTATTTCTTCAAGTTGCTCACAACCAGATCACACATTAAAAATTCGCTGTATTTACTAATGTTACATAGCATGGAGCTGATTAGATAAGACTGCAATCAAACTCTAGATTCAATTTCTAGGATTTAAACTATGTAACTAACCCTCCTCTTCACCCAGTGATGGATCTAGGATTTTAATTCGAGAGAGATATAAGATAAATAGTAAAAATATATATATTATTATTAGTTTTTCAGTAACTACTTATTTCTTATCGAAAAAA
Source organism: Hippophae rhamnoides (assembly GCA_033030585.1). NCBI lineage: Eukaryota > Viridiplantae > Streptophyta > Magnoliopsida > Rosales > Elaeagnaceae > Hippophae > Hippophae rhamnoides. The sequence continues at coordinate 37,885,353 of CM065429.1, read as the reverse complement.
TATGTTATGTATATGATATATCTCATTTTGGTATAAATACGTTTAAATTATTAAATCGTAGTATGTTTTTGAGTGATAAAAATTTAAAAATGAAAATCTAGAGGAGCATAGATCCATTTTATGCATGTAATTTGTCTACAATTTCATAAATATTACACTTCAAAAGTTTGTTATGAGGATGTAAGAGGGCCGGTGCCCCTCCTAGGCCCCAGCTACCGTGTAATTCCACCAATGCCTCCCCCCAACAGTCTTACCGGGATCAACACAAATGATTTAATGCATAGTTTAGTCAGTGATTAAATCATGAATGCTATTCTTTCACTTTAGAAGGAAAATGTTTTCATTCTCAAATACCTTCTTGTCATCATACATTCGACGAGCATGAAGAACACCAAGCATAAGTAAGGTTGCCACTGTTGCACCAGGCACAAGAAAATAATCACCTACACAAAAATGCAAAGAGTCTCAGAAATTTGAAAGTAGCACCCAATTCCTTATATATGAATGGTAAAAAAAATTGAGAAGGAAAATTTTCATGTCATTATGATTGAATAGTTCTAAACTTGACAGTAAGGAACACATCAACTACAGCTTGTTAGAAACTTACAATCAAAAGTTCTCTACTTTCTGGCCAATTTTCTAGGAAAAAATAACACATGGAGATGTGAAAGCTATAAAATCCAAGGAGAGAAAATCTGGAGAAGGGAGAGACTAACCTTGTGAACTGTTACTTTTTCCATTGAAAGAAGCTCGAGCTTGAGAAGATGTTTTGAGCTTTTTGAAGAACGATGTGAAACCACGACGCCTAGTTTGTGAATAACTGAAGTGCGCAGAGTACGGCAATATTGGGAATGTATTTGAAACCCTAAATTTCATTTTCTTTGGACTGTCAAGTTCGCCGGGAACTGATCTTGTCACAGTGACTTTCCGGCGTATGATTTTGTAGCTTCGGTTTTTCAACCGGCCCGTTATTGACTGGGCTAACTTCTGGTCCGGCCCGATAACTTTTTCTTTTTTTTCAATAATCCTCTATATTAAAGATAGATTTTATATTTATAAACAATCATCCATATTCCATTCAAATACCATTTGATTTAAAAAACAAAACAAAACAAAATTTTATAGTAGACAAAACCTGTATCAACTTTAGTTGGGGAATGAAAAAATCTTTCTCAACTTTTAGCAAAAGCACACTTGAATAAGTAAATATTATAAAGATAATTAATTAAATAATATTTAATTGTATAATAGTGAGTTGAGGTTTTTTAATAAAAATATATAGAATTTAGATCATATTTAATGTATAAATTAATTATTTAATATATATTTATTTTTAACTTTTACGATAAAAAACATATGTTTATTTTTTTATAATATTAAAAAATATATATTTATTCTCATTGTAATAAATATTTTTTCATATGGGTTAAAAATAAAAATTTATGTATGAAAAAATTATGTTATGTAATTAAATATAAAATATAATACTTTTATTTTTATAAATTTTTAAGGTGATATTTTATTTTGTGTATAGATCAATAAAAAACTTAAGTTTGGTTAATGAGATCCAAAATAGGTTAATACCGTCTATACCCTTTTTCCCCGACCTCGAAAGATGTATTTTTAATAGTTTTAATAGTGAAGCATAATTTGTAATTTTAATAAGGATTCACCCAATAATAACATGAATAATGATTTATATTATTCATTGATACGCTATTATTTATGTTTTTGTTATCAATTTAATTATTAATATTTTTATGTATTATGTTATTAAACATTTCATTTTAATATCATAATTTAAATATTTTTATTTATTTTTATTAAATTAGATAAAAATATTTGTAAAAATTAAAAAAATAATAATTATTAAAATATAATAATTCAAGTCTATTGGTCATTTTTGTGTAATATATTATTATAAATAATTTAAGTTTAAAAATTTAACAAAAAGATATAAAGATAAAAAAAATGCAATTCATATAAATGCAAAAAATATCATCTTCTATTCAAATATTTTTATCTAGAGGAAAATATGATTGTAACTCTTTTTTTTCGCTTAAATTTTTAAAAATGTTTTTGTTCATTTTACTCTTTTATAAAAAGGGTAAAAAAATTATTCAAAATAACTAAAAGAAATATCAATAATTAAATTTATGTATTAAAATAAAACATTTTTAATAACATAAGACATAAAAAGTATCAATATATTAATTAGAAATAAAAGATCAAATATAATAAAAAATATATAACGAATGTATTTAATAGTTAAAATTAACAAAAATATATATGTATATATATTATAAATATTAAAATAATTTTAAATATAATCATTTAAGGTTTAACGATAAATAAAAAAATATCATTAATAAGTCAACAAATTATTATTATTTAAAATATACCTTCTAATTAATGACCTATTATTTTTATCTATTTTATTCTTAATTATAAATAAATATGTAACAGTCCCAAATTTCATTAAATAGGCTATCTTTAAAGTACCAATTTTGAGTTAAATAATCTATTTGTTTATTTAAAATTTTTTAATTAATTATTTTATAATATTTTAAAAATATAAATAAATATTGTAAATATTTGAAAATATGTATATTAAATGTAGATTATTTCTGAATACTTGGTTCCATTATATTTATAATAATAATGTTACATATAAATTTTAATTTATTATAAATTTATAATAAATATATTTTTTATTAAATAAAAAATTAATTTAAAATATAAATGAATAATTATTTTGTTGTTTTATAATGATATTAAAAAATTTATAACTTTTTTCAAATTTTACGTCAGGTATGTTAATATTTAATATTTACAACAATTTCGTAAAAAATATATTTTAATTTCTTGACTGAATCGACATTCTAAAACTAATCCAACTTAATATATCAACGAGAAAAAGGAAAAAAAAAACAGCTAGAGAATGAATCTGTACCATATATCCATCCAAATACGATTTGATTTAAAAACAAAAACACAAAAATTTATAAAAGACAAAATCTATATCAACTTCTAGCAAAATTACACTTTGAACAACTAAATATCTAAGAAAAATTACAGTAAAAAATAATATATTTAAAATTTATAATAAGATGAATAATGTATTTATATTATTTATGTACATATTTTTAAAAAGTTAAATTTTAATATCTAATTTAGTTATTAATAATCTTTTCAATTTATCTTATTAAATATTATTTTTTATATATTAATTAAAGTATTAATATTTATTTTTTCAAATTAAATAATAACATGTGTAAAAATTAAAAAAAAATTTATAGAAAAATAATAATAATTTAATAGGTAATAGATGTACCAGTAATTAATTTTACTAACATATTAAATGAAAAATCATTACATTAACTAAGATATCCACACTCCTATAACAATAACTATAATATAAATTTATTGTTAATTTTTTTATCAATACATTATTATTATTCTAAATAATATGAGTTTAAAAATTTAGAATAAAAAATCATATTATTAATTTTTTATCTAACAAAAAATATAATTGTATTCTTTTTTTCTATTGTATTTTTTCCCTTAAATTTTCAAAAATATCCTTTTCTAATTTACTCTTTGATCAAAATAGTTAAAAAGAATATCAATAATTGAACTTGTGTATTAAAATGAAACATTTTTAACTATGAGACATGAAATATACCAATACATTAACTAGGAATAAAAACTCAATATAGTAAATATTTGTGCTTAACAATAAAAATGATAAAAATAATATATTTAATAATTAAAATAATCATGTCAAAAAATAAAAAAATACACATATATATATATATTAGAAATATTAAAATAATCTTAAATTTAATAAATTTAAGATTTATGATTTAATTCATTAATAAGTTAATATTTTTTTATTGTTTAAAATGTGTCTTAAAATTAATAACTATTTATTTTTGTTCATTTTACTATTCAATAGAAATAACAAATATATCAGTTCCAAACTTTATTAACTAGACTAACTTTAATGTAACGATCCAAGATCTTCCATTTAATTATTTATTTAAAACTTTTTAATTAATTATTCTATAATATTTTGAATTTTATTTTAATTAATTGATCAATTTTTTAATTAATACAAATTTTATAAACATTTAAAAATATATGTATTAAAAGAAAATTATTTTTATAAATCACAATTATATTACTATTATAATTAAAATAATATTTTTTCTTTAAAAACAATTATATACATTAGATTATACTTCAAATAATAATGTGATACAACAATTTTAATTTATTATTAATTTATAATAAATATATTTTTTATTAAATAAAAATTATTTTAAAATATAACTAAATAAATATTTTGTAGTTTTTTAAAATTACATAATTTTCATAATTGTTTTCTAAGTTACGCCAAATATATTAATATTTAATATTTTTAACAATTTCATAAAAATCATATTTTAATATCTTGAATGAAACGACGTTCTAAAACTAATCCAACTTAATATATCGACGAAAAAATTGTTTTATTTTCACATTAACATTACGTGAAAATAAAAGCATTTTTAACAGCTAGGGGCAAGTCACAATAGGATAAGATCTAAAGCGCTAAAATCCAATCAACACTACTAGCCTCTTCAACTAGTTATCAGCAACTGATTATCACAAATCTGAAGCAAGCTCTAAAACTGAACCATGGCAGTTGCTGCTGAAACTTTGAAGTATGGAATCATAGGGGTGGGAATGATGGGTCGAGAGCACCTCCTCAATTTGCATCATCTTCGAAACGAAGGTGTATCTGTAGTAGCCATTGCTGACCCACATGTCCCTTCTCAACAGCCCGCTCTTGACTTAGCTAAGTCTTTCAATTGGCCCATTAAGGTTTTGTCCAACAACTCTACATTTCATTCTGTTTTCGTTTAAACTTGGTTGCTTATATATAACCTCTTGTTAGATCATCTTGACTTAGCTTAGGTTTTGAATCCAATTCCCCTCCCCCTCTCCTCCCCTAAATCATTTTAACAAACGCCAGATATGCAGTTTATGAGAAATGGGTTGTTTCATAAAGGTTTTTACAGGACACAAGGAGCTATTAGAAAGTGGGATTTGTGATGTATTGGTTGTGTCAACACCAAACATGACTCATTATCAAATTTTAATGGATATAATCAACCACCCAAAGCCCCACCATGTGCTTGTAGAAAAGCCATTGTGTACTACAATAGCTCATTGCAAAGAGGTCGTAAATGCTGCTAGAAAAAGAAAGGACATGCTAGTCCAAGTTGGATTGGAGTACAGATATATGCCACCAGTTGCCAAACTCATAGATATTGTCAAGGGTGGTAGTCTTGGAGATGTTAAGATGGTGGCCATTAGGGAACATAGGTTCCCTTTCTTAGTCAAGGTATATTATATGAAACTCAGTTTCTAATCTTATTGTTAGGCTATGTTTGCTTTTTGAGACCCAGTAAAGGGAGGGAACAAAAAAAAAAAAAAAAGCTTTTAAACCAAACAGGAAATAAATCTGTGAGAAGTACATTTAGGATCAGGAAGACAGGAAGCACAATTTGTGTTTTCTAACAAACGCACAAGTTATGTGCTTCTTGCTGAAAGCACCTTCTTATTAAAGCACTTTTAACTAAGCACAAGAAATAGGAATCTTTGTATCTATGTTGTTTATTTACATGCTTTTTTATAGGTAAATAATTGGAACCGGTTCAATCTTAACTCTGGGGGTACATTGGTAGAGAAGTGCTGCCACTTCTTTGATCTAATGAGGCTTTTTGCAGCTGCAAATCCTATTCGTGTTATGGCTTCTGGTGGAATTGATGTAAATCACAAGGATGAAATGTACGATGGAAAGGTAAGCTTCAAATTTGACACTAGTTGAAAGAAATTCTTGGTCGGCTTTTGAAATGATGTAAGTTGAACCGATGATGCTTTTATTTGTCGAATAAAAAACCATCAAAGATCACAATTACTCACCCAAAGCTTCTTTGAGAACAATATAGTAAATATCATGGTTTTATGTTAGCAATAATGATCAAGAGCTTATTTACGTGAAAACAAAAGAATTAGTAACGTTGGGTTATTTCTGTTGGAATTTGATCGGCATAGAAATTTAGCATTGAAGTCATGTTTAGTGAAATGACAGAGGATTCTACGGTTGATTGAGAAGAGGGGTATTTGTTGAGAAGATAACAAGCAAATTGGAATATGAGAGTATTATACAGAATTTGTTTGATTGCTTTGCATATATAATTAGTTTTGAGTAAAACACCAGAAAGTTTGAATATAACTGTGTATGCTTTTGCATACAAAAACATTGATTCAGGTACCCGATATAATTGATAATGCATACGTTATTGTTGAATTTGACAACGGTACTCGTGGGATGCTTGATCTTTGTATGTTTGCTGAAGGAAGTAAAAATGAGCAAGAAATATCCGTTGTTGGTGAAATAGGGAAGGTAATGTCTCTCTCGATTATCTTCTTAAACGTGCACTTTGTTCTGATTTCTTGCTTTATGCTATAAATTTTACAGGGGGAGGCCTTTGTACCGGAGAATGTAGTACGGTTTGGTACTCGACTGGCTGGGAGAAATGGGGTTGAAACAGTGAAGGTCGAGGATGGTCGAATCAAGTGGGTTTCTTTGACCTTCAAATATTTCATTAACTCTCTCATCACTTTGTCCAGCGGATTACTTATCATGTCAATCAACTTGTTTTAATCAGATATGATGGACTTCATCATGGATCTAGTTATTTGGAACATCTTAATTTCTTCACTGCAATTAGAGCAAAAGGCGAAATAGCTCCTGCTGTTGATCTGCAAGATGGACTGATTTCAGTTGCAATGGGAGTTGCAGCTCAACTTTCTATCGAGAAGAGCCGCTTTGTTACCATCGATGAAGTAGTAAATTGATGAGTTTGGTGGTTTATTGTTTTTGTTTTTGCCTATTTTGATCATCAAAAATATGTACAGAATAATGACAAAATGCATTTCAAAGAATTGCACTCATAATCAATAGCTTGTTAGTTTGCTTCTGCTTATGATGGAAACCTTTAGTGATAAATATGTACATGACTCAAGGTGGGATTTCAGGATCTTACTCTCTGATGAGCCCTAGGTAGATCTACGAGATTAGACAATGAAGATGCAAAGAAAGAACAAATCTCCAGCCAGCAGAAACTAAAACTTATAAATTCATGTTTAGAGTTGTAAAATAAAAACATAATGCACGTAAACATAAAAATTGCATTTAATGAAGACACAATTTCTGTTGTCATATTTGAACAAATAAAAGCAAAATAAAGAATAATATTAAAATAAAGTCTAAAATCTTAAATAAAAAAATAAAAAAGTAATTTTTTTTCACAAGTTTTAAACAAGAAAAAATAATAAATAATTAGATGAAAAAAATTATAGTAATCTAACTTATGGATAAAAGGTATTGAAAAGATAACATTTTCCCTTTGGTACACTTTTCATTACATTTTAAATTAACAATCAAATCAAACATAAACAAAAAAATAACATGAATCATTCTCATTGCCATTTACCAATTATAACTGTAAACAAAATATGACCTGAAATTTTTTGAATTTAGACGTATGCACAAATGGGCATGCAGACTAGGATTTGCACAAAATGTAACGGATTGAAAACACACCAAAGTCATCGCTAACATACTGCAGATGGACTACATATTAAATTAGAAAGCAAATCATTCAAATTGAACATTATCCAGTTTGTTCCAATCTCCAAAACTTCAAGAGCAAACATTAACTACTACTGTCTCCTTCATCAGAGAATATCCTTAAACAATAATAAAAGGCACTTTGGAGGATATCCAGAAACGATGCCAATATAAGAGGCTGTATCACCAAATCTAACGGTAACGACGAAGGGAGAGAGTGTTGTTTCTCTTCCATGTTGCTCTTCGAGAAGGACGTGCCTTGTGGTATAAATGTCCCTTTCCACGTAAACCCCTGTACTTCTTTCCTGCAGAGGTGAGACCTCGAATCTCTCTATGCTTGTGTACAGGATTACAGATCCAGTTGATTCTTGGGTCATTACGAATAGCATTATGAGCAGGGTCAACCAATATTACCTCAAAGTACTTGTATGTTGAATCCTTCATCAAAACAAAATACCACTGTAAGAGAAAGAGAGAAAACAGAATCCAAGAAAAAATAAAATCAGCAGCATAAGTTTTGCTAATTATTAATGAATTAAAAACCTCATTGAGCCAATAGGAATTGACAACCCTAAGTCCTCCCAACTTTCTACCAGCGCGTTCCTCAGCAACAGACCTCTTGCTACGCTGGAATTTCAGCTGAGTAACACCCTGATTTGTGGGCTTTCCATATACGATACCCTTGGGCACTGGTCTCTTCCTACCACCACGCCTCACACGGACACGATAAACCACATAACCCTAGGAAAAGGAGAAATAATTTGTCAAAAAACCACCTAGGTCAAACACAAGCAATGATTTGACAATATAAGCAAAAGATGGCTATAACAAAAAATATAAGAATCCAAATGCAAGTCCAAACAAAAAATAAGATCCAAGGGAGATTTAAAAAAAATTATCACAACATAGACTCATGAGGTGACCAAGACAAATTTAATTCTAACAGATAGAGACAAAAGCAAGAAACAAAAAGACAACCAGCTTGGTCAGTGAACGATTATTGACATAGCTGGTCTCAAGAAGAATCCAATCACCAAACTGTGCAAACTCAGAGGATTTTAAAGGCATCATCTGCCACAAAACTTCGAACCAGCTGCGACACGCAGTAATAAAGTTCACTACTGCAAACACACAACATGTAAACTCCCCAATTGCAATAAAAATTCACAAGGTATAATGGATCACAACTTCCCTATAACACAATCACATAATCAATAAAAAAAGATTGCCATGACAACACTAGAAAGCCATGAGAAATCAGTAATCAAAGAATTAATCATCAAAAGAAACTTAGAAACATAATCAGAATTAAGAAAATAGCAATATAATCATTTTCACTGATCAGAGTCATATTTCCAAAAAAACTCTGCAGCACATAAGTGGAGGATTCATGAAAGAAAGTCCACACATTACCAACAAAAAACTTAGCTACAACAATTAATTTAAAGAAAAAGGGAATATAAATAGTTGAAACTGGTCCAATTTGTTTGGGAAAGCTTTGAAGCTGAATACCTGCTTGGCCTTGTATCCCAATCGACGGGCTTTGTCAGGCCGTGTCGGCCGTGTGACTCGAACAATGGAAGGTTGTTGGCGATATTCCCAACACCTCACCCTTTGTAGGAACCTCATGACATCGGATTGCTTTTTTCTCCAGATCTCCGAAACATATTTGTATGCCCCTGGTTTATCAATCCAAACAATGAGCATCACACCACATATCTTACATAAACTCAACATTATGGCCTAGTATGATTTTTTACATAGAACCTCCCACTTTGACATCATGATAAGAGTGTCTTAGCCACCAATTCTCCCAAAATTTTAAACAATTGAGATATGAGTACATTTCTAATGTGGCAAAGTGCAGGTGGTCCAATTTTCAAATAAATGCAAACCCAAATTGTTGAATATTTCAAGAACAGGGCCGTCATTAGTAGTCTCCTATACCAGTGAGTAAGGAAGTAAACACTCGAGGAGAGTGTTATAATATAAATACATGTGAGGAGTGAGCGCTTTTGGTGATTAATAAACTCTTAACAGGTAAGTCTCCGAAAAATAAACTAACGGACTAAAACATGTACAATTCCAGAATGAACAAGGAAAAATTTAAATAATAAAAAAGCCATAAAATATGCAGAGGCTTTCATAACGTACGGTACACATATAACAAGCGAAGAAGATAAAGAGAAGAGATACCCATTGTTGGATCAGAAAATTGCTGCGTACAGGAAATGCTCCGCCGGGATTCACGAACTAGGGTTTTATGGTTGAAACCAGACCTTATAGCGATGGAACCTGGGCTTCTATACTGGGCCGCTGTTTATTTAAATATAGGACGTTCGCATTTGGTAACGACTATCGGCCCGTTATATAGATATAACATTATTTTTTTTTAAAGGATTCGTGACACCGTGACTCATTTGATTTTTTTCCTAGGCACAACGTTAGTGTAGCCGTTAGAATATGCAATAATAATAATAATAACATAAACTTAAAGATAAGTAATTTACACTTGAAATATTTTTTAATCTTATTATAAATCTTAAATCACAGTTATATAATAAAAAAAATTAATGAAATTGTATTTACAAGAATGAAAATGTAGAGTTTAGAAAAGCTTTGGCACGACGATATCTATAATATATAATATCAATGAAAACTCCTGAACACATAGATGTTATAGTTACACTGGCACTAATTTTTTTTTATCGAAGATAGTTTTTAGTTTTTATATTAATTAATTTATCAATAAATATGTAAATTTATTTATAATTTTTATTTCATAATTGTGAAGATACAAAAATTTCATATTTAACGTGCACATATTTTTCATATAACATAAAAAATATATATATTTTCGTATGTTAAAAAATAAAGTGTTTATATGTTTTTTCATAAAGAAAAAAAATATTTTTATAGGAGGTCAAAAATAAAATAACATAAAAAGTCGGTCCATATAAAAATTAGAGTGCAAATTTTTAGGGATAATGAAAATAATAATGAACAAAAGTATAGATTATAATTTTGTTAGGGATGCAGTTAATCATTTGAAATATAATTAGGTGACGAATGATCATGTTTAGAATTAAAATACTTTATAGTAAACATTTAATATTATTAATCTGTTATAAATTTAATAATTATTTGTATTTCAATAAAATATGAAATTTATCATCTACTTAATTTTCTACACTAACCTTATGTGAACACATAAAATTATTATTCAGAAGTTATATATCTTTCACATCTTATTAACAAAATGATAAATTTTTAATCTAATTTAATTATTCATATCTTAAAATTTTTACATTTTAAATTACAAAAACATCAAAATAAAAAATATAAGTTTTAGAAATAATCCTACCATATAAGGGTTAAAAAGTGTGTATTTCGAAAAAAAAAAGAAAAGAAACTAAAATTTTAGTCACGATAATAAATTTTAAATTGAATTAATCTCAATTAAATTGGTAAATTTGTTAGAATCATGAATGAAATATCCACTTTCTTATATATATTTTTTCATATATTCTCTTATTTTTACAAATTAGATATATTTATTATTTTATTTTAAAATAGCATATTTTAATCGGTGAATACTTTAATCATTTAAGGTTATTTCGATAATTTTAATAATTTTATTTTTAATTTTTTGATATATTTTTCTTTTCAAACATCTACCAATCCCTTGTTATTAAAATTTATTTCGATCAAATTTTAGTTTTTTTACTATCTAAAAATATCAAAATTGACGGGAAATGATTTAAACATCTAAATTTATAAAAATATGATACATACGGTATATCAATTTTAAAAAATGTAACTAATGTATTAAATTTATAAAAAAAATTATCAAATATTTTACTAACCTATAATTTTTTTTTAAAAAAGAACACATTTGAATGGAAAAAAAATGAAAAATTATGTTATAGAGTGTATTGTTATATCACAATCAAAACTAATATTTTCCTAAACCAACAACACGGTGAGTTGCATTTGACATGCACAAATGTTACAAATTTACACACATTCATTAAAATTATTTTGTAAATTAAAAAATTAATTCAATTTCTTAAAATAATATTGACACGTGCTATAATTACGGTTACAAAAATACTTTAGCATTCCTCATGTTTCTGTATCTTTATTTCTTCAAAACATACATAAATATACGGATATATATAGATTCAAATTAGAATAAAAAAGATTAATGAAAGTTAAATTTATAATCAGTTGGTTAAAAAGTCAAAATACTATAAAACAGTGCCGTTACCGTGTGAGCTAGCTGGCCGGCCAACCCTTTCTTTCCCTCCATTAAATCTACGGGCATGTCTTTTGTCTGTAAATCATTTCTTGACCAAACTCCACTATTTCATTAGTTTTCTTTCTTGCCGTCTCTAGATCAGTCACCTTCTTCACCGTCGGTGGCTGCAGATAATTTCAGCTCGGAGAACATCTATTCGATCAAATTTGTCGATTGAAGGTACGTGATTTTTTATCACTTTAATTTTTTTTTAATTCATGTTTACTTTGTTGTGTGTATGTGATCTTTGGTTGGAATGAATTCAATCTTTGTCTACTTGCATGTCTTTCAAAATATCAATTTGTAATAAATTACCACATCTATATATAGGGCTAATATTGTTGTTCTACAAGACCATTGCTAAACACTAACTGATTATTAATTCTTCAAATCTCTAACTTTAATTTTGTTATAATTAATATTCTCTTCTTATTTTTCTCAGTATTATTCCGCCGTTATTGGCATACATAATAAAGATAAAAATATCTTCCTTTAGGTAAAATGTAAATGTTTAATTATGTGTAATTACAAGCGCAATTGGGAAATCTGATTTCATTTTTTTTCATGGGTTTATGATCAAGAAAACAAAGATCCAAAATTTATTTGATTCTGTTGAGTAATAAAAATAAAAATATAAAAACAATGATGATATCAAAAGTCGTTGAAAAACTACATTTTGAAAAGTTTAAGCGCTTGCATACATATATTTTCTACAAGTGTTTTATTACGTATCATTGGCACATATAAGTGTAATCATTCTTTGATATTAATCAAGTTCTAATTATGTATTATCTCTTAATATGTTAATTTAGGATGTCCTTGTGACACAGCGAAGTGATTAAAATCTGGGATATGATGGTGTCTGTTAGTAAATTTGGATAAAATGGTATAATCATAAATTCTCCCTCCCAATATCTTCTTTTGAAGAATATCAAATGACATAGAAATAGATAATACACAACACAAGAATTATAGTGGAAACTCCAAATTAGAGAAAAATCACTTTCGTTGTCAAAAGACAACCAGAGAAAAATTCACTATGTGAAAAATTGTTACATGGCACTCTCAAGTAATTTTCTCACACACCTAAAAGAAGAGCAATACTGAGAAGTGAGAGAATTTTCTCACAAAATTCTCTCACTCAAGAACTTCTCATACAAGCTTTTCTCTATTTTTGGGATGATTATCAATAAAGAAATGAAGCCATATTTATAGCCTTCAAGTTCTCATTTCATATGCCAAACATTTCTTCATTCAACAAAATTAGGCTACCTAATTTTTCTATTCTTTATTCAAACAAGGTTAGGCACCTCCATCTTTGAAAATATGATAAGCCACCTTCCATGAATTTTTTTCTAAATTAGGCACCTCCTATTTTGACTAACAAACCTAATATTATTTTTAATCAATCATAACAGTGCCTTCGTGCTAGTGATTGTTTTGAAATGGCAATTTTAGTGCGACGCCTCAAAATTTTTATGATGAAAGAAACATGTAGGCGTTGCGCTGCTGCATACAGAGTTGGTTGGAGAAGACTTCTTATTGTAGGGATGATGTTGACTACAACAGGTTTTATGTTTCAAATGCATACACTTCCTAATTATCAACGACTCGATCCATCAATAATAGGTTTATATAATGAACCCTTTAATGTTACATTAAAGTTGAGTGACACTGTCAATGAATTTAGCACTGTAGTTGTTTCTCCTATTGAATTGAATCAATCAACACCAATTCAATCTGATAAGGAAGGGAAAATAAAATCTCTATCTAGAAGAAGAAGAAGAAGGAGAAGAAGAAGAAGAAGAAGGAGTAAACTTGATAATAGACCAAATATAATGTCTCCTCCTCCTCCTGCTCCTTGAGTTATACCTTATAGTTTGCAGGTATAATAATTTATAGTAAAATGATTTAAAGTCTATTTCATATCATCTGAAATTAGTATGGATCCATTCAAGATTAGTTTATTTTTAATTAAATTGAACCGAATAAATCATAAACTTAGTAATTTAATATTTTAAAAAATAAAACAAAACATTAAAAAGTATTTATAAACAAAAATATTAATTCAAATATTACATTTTTATTATATATTTTTTAAAACATAAAAAAAATTAAGACTAATACATTTGTACCATATATTTCAGAAATTCCTTAAATCATTGCCGTTATAGATTATTGTTATAAAGCTCCTTAATTTAAAGAGCAAATTAAGGAGCAAAACATGGAACAAAACAAGGAGTAAAACATGGAGCTTAATTCTAGGAGAATTTCAAGGAACCATTAATTTAAGGAGTAATTCAAGGAGTGAATTTTCCTATAAATAGATGTGTAATTGTAATGAATTAACCATCCAAAAGTGTTCATTCAATTGAGAGAAAAGTTTAGAGAGAAAAGCTTTTGTGAGAGAAAATTGAGAGTAATTTTCTTAGGTGTAATTGAGTTGTGAGTTGTGAGTGTTGTAAACACCTTGTGTAATTTCTCCCCTTTCAGTAAAAAAGATCTGCATGTCAGTCCGAGACGTAAGATTGGTAGAACTCCGTTATCAAATTTGTGTGTTATTTTTTATTTTTGCTTTCTCTTAAATCGCTTTATCTAGAATTTGCATTATTTCCCAACAACTGTCGTACGAGTTATTGGTAGTGATTTAATCAATTTTCTCGCAAGAAATAATCGAGAAATGATCGAGAAGAAGTTAGATTTTAGTGAGCACGCAGATGAAGGAAGTGGTGAAACTCGAAATTTGATGGCCTTGATTGGGTTTTGGAAAATGCGGATAGAGGATTATACGTATCAAAGAAATCTATATCAACCTCTTCTCGGGGAAGAAGCGGAGGCATGAAGGAAGAAGATTGGAATCTTACAGGCATGCCCCTCAGGAGTTATTCGATTGACGTTATCCCGTAATGTTGCTTTCAACATAAGAAGAAAAGACCACGGCGGTCTTATGGTAGCTCTCCAATATATATGAGAAGCCGTTATCACTCAAACAAAGTGCACTTGATGAGGCGCCCTTGTTCAATTTGCGGATGACCGGAAGGCGCATCGGTAGCTCAACATCTCGAACTCAACACGCTTACAACCCGATTGAGTTGAGTGGAAATTGAATTCGATGAAGAAGTACGAGCATTGTTACTTTGTCTTCTACCCGAGAAAGTCGGAATGCTACCGTCACGGTGTGAGTAGCTACATCGGGAAGCAAATAAGTTGAAATTGACGATATTCGTGATTTGGTTCTCGGTGAAAGAGATCCGGACGTAGAGGCAGGTGAATCGTCAACCTCTTCGGCTTTGCATATAGAGTAAGAGGAAGAAATTCAACCAAAGGAAATGGACGTGGTAGAGCCGACTACCGAGGTAGATCAAAAGACAGGGAGGTCCAAATCTAGGAATCCTAATAATTCCACATGGCTCGAAGACTATCGAGTGTTGGAATTGTGGAAGAACTGGCACTTACAAAAATCGGTGCAAAAATGCACCGGGCGACAAACAAGTGAAAGGCAAGAGGCAAATGTTACTTCCACCTCGGGAGGGAGATGATGCATTGATATGCTCTTTGGAGAGCAAGGAAGAATCTTGGGTGTTAGCCTCTCGAGCATCGTTACCTGCTACTTCACAGAAAGAATTTATCAAGAAATATGTCCCCCGGAAACCTTGGAAAGGTATATCTTGGTGATGATCAACCATGTGCTATTAAGCGTGGCAATGTAGTGAAGATTAAGTTGAACGGATCTGTTTGGAACCCGAAGGATGTCGCATATTCCGATCTCGAAGCGAACTTAATCTCGGTGGGGCGATTGGCGGTGAAGGGAGTACACTACGATCTTCCATGCGATGATTGGAAGATTTCAAAGGTGTAACGACAGTTGCTCGAGGCAGAAGAAAAGTGGCACTCTTTACATGAAACGGAGGCACGTTGTTCTGAATTACGCGGCCAAGCAATGAAACACCAAATCTGTTGCACCGAGAGACCAGGCCATATGAGTGAGAAGGGGATGAAGATTATGTACTCGAAAGCGGAAAACTTCAGTGTACCTACGGAGATAGACATGTGCGAAAGATTGCGTACTTGGAAAGCAAAAGAAGTCGCTTTCGGACAAGTCGGAATCCCAAAGAAGCAAAGACTAGAGCTTATTCACTCGATGTTTGGGGTGACCAACGACCGTCTCATCTATTGGTGGGAAACACTACTCTTCGTGACTTTCATTGATGATCACTCTCGGAAGGTATGGGTTTACTTTCTAAAGCATAAGTCCGGGTATTTGAGGCTTTCGAGAAGATGGAAAGCTATGGTGGAAAATGAGACGGGTTTAAAGATCAAAAAAAGGAACCGATAATGGTGGTGAATATGAAGACACAGATTCAAAAATTTCTGCCATGAGCACGGGATCGAATGGAAAGAACATGCCAGTGCACGCCTCGGCACAATGGTACGAGCGTACGAACCGAACGCGACGAAAGAGCCGGAAGCATCCGTATACAAGTTCACAAAGCAATTTTGGGCGAAGCAGTAACACGGCGCTTACTTGATCAACCGAGGTCCATACATTTCGTTGGGCCATAGAGTAATACCGAGAGGAGGTATGGAGCGGAAAAGAGGTGAAACTATCACATCTAAAAGTTTTCGGTTGTGTAGCATTTGTGCATATCGGTGATCAATGCGGGAATAAGCTGATCCCAAATCCAAGAAATGCACATTCATTGGCTATGGTGAGGATGATTTTGGCTACCGATTGGGATGACGAAAAAGAAGAAAGTTATCCGTAGCGAGAGATGTGATTTTCAACAAAAGGGTGATGTATAAGGACATGCATAAATAGACGCCAACGCTCGGAGCGAGAATGAGTCGATTTGCATGAGATGATGTCCCGGATACTTCCGCAATGTAACCAATTGTAATAAGTCCTCACGGAGGAACTTGTTGGACAAAGTAGTACACAACATTCCTACCCACCACAACCTCTTACTCCAGAGCTCAGTATTGAGAAGGTCTTCGACCTCATGTGCCTAACGGGAGATACATGAACTATATGTTGTTGCGATGGAGGGAGCTGAATGCTATGAAGCTGTCGGACTCGAGATTCCAACAAGCGAGTCACTATGAAAGAAGAAATGAAATCTCTCATCTCCAACTGCATACGGGGGAACTAGGTGAGTTACATACGAGAAAGAAGGCACTTCACAACAAACGGGTGTAGGGTGAAAGAAGGAGCATGATGGTTCCAAGAGATACAAAGCACTGGTTGTCATGGTTTCAACGAAGGAAGGAGTTGACTACACCGACATTTTTTACTCCTTGTGAAGCTTAATATCGGATCGGTGTGAGATTGTAGCCATCGAATATCTTCATCTTGAACAGTTGGATGTGAAGAGCATTCCTTCATGGATATTTAGATGAAGAGATGTACATGTACGAGCGAGAAGGTTTCTCGAAAGAGGGAAGAAATACGGGCGTGTGCAGACTTAAGAAGAGTTTGTATGGCAAACAAGCCCCGAGACAATGGTACTGAGAAAGTTTGATAAGCTTCGTGCATAAGGAAGGTTTTAAGTGCAATGCTGACCATTGTTGCTACTCAAGAAGATATAGGTCCGGTTATATTATTTTACTACTTTATGTTGATGATATGTTAAGTAAGCCAGGTTCGGATATGGATGATATCGAGAAGATTGAAGCATCAATTGTCAAAGGAGTTTGACACATGAAAGACTGTCCGAAGAAAAAGATTCTTGGAATGCAAATCACAAGAAATAAGAAGAAAGGATCCTTGCAGCTTATCTCGAGTGCGAGTACATCAATGTCGTGTTTTGCATAGATTCAACATGGCGATGCGACGGTTAGCACACCCTTGGTTAGTCATTTTTGCCTATCCAAGGATCAGGTCCCTCGTGCAGAGAGGAAGAGAGAGTTCATGGCTAAGGTTCCTTATGCCTCGGCCATTGGAAGTTTGATGTACGCAATGGTGCGTACAAGACCAGACATCGTACATCAATGAGTTGTTAGCGGTTATGTCAAAGCCGGGAAAAACTCACGTGGGAAATGATCAGTGGATTTTGAGGTATTCGCGAGGCCCAGAAAAGTGTTTGTACTTTAGTAAAGGAGAGTTAAAAGTACAAGGATACGTAGATGCGGACTTCGTGGAGGTGAAGTTGATCACCGAAGAAACACCGGTTATATATTCTTGTTGGAACTACACTGTTAGTTGGATGTCACAAATACTGAGAAAATTGTCACTCTATCCACTACAGAGGCCGAGTATGTAGCAAGAATCGAAGCTAGTAAAGAGATGATATGGCTTCAAGGTTTGTTAGCGAGTTGGGATTCAAACAAGAGAAGAATGTTACTCGTAAGTGATAGTCAAAGTGCAATACACTCTGGCGAAGAATTGACAAAGATTTCATTTTAGAACCAAACATATTTGGACTTCGTTATCATTTCATCGATCTCTATTAGAAGATGATGTGTTAATATCGGAGAAGATTCAAGGAAGCAAAATCCAAGAGATATGTTAACAAAGGTGGTGATTATTGACAAACTTAAGTTGTACTCAACTTGATTGGTCTTCAAATAACAAAGACTAGAAAAGGCTTCTGCACGTATCGAGGTGTGAAAACAGATTGAAATCGGTCTTAGTGGAGATTGTTAGAGATTATTGTTATAAGGCTCCTTAATTTAAGGAAGCAAATTAAGGAGCAAAACATGGAACAAAACAAGGAGCAAAACATGGAGCAAAACATGGAACAAAACAAGGAGTAAAACATGGAGCTTAATTCTAGGAGCAATTCAAGGAACCATTAATTTAAGGAGTAATTCAAAGAGTGAATTTTCCTATAAATAGATGTGTAATTGTAATGAATTAACCATCCAAAAGTGTTCATTCAATTGAGAGAAAAGCTTAGAGAGAAAAGCTTTTGTGAGAGAAAATTGAGAGTAATTTTCTTGGGTGTAATTGGGTTGTGAGTTGTGAGTGTTGTAATTTCTCGCTTTCAAGAAAAAAGATCCATTGAGTCAGGAGACGTAAGCAAGATCAATAACTCCGTTATCAAATTTGTGTGTTATTTTTTATTTTTGCTTTCTCTTAAATCTGGCTTATCGAGAATTTGCATTATTTCCCAACAATTGCAACCAAACGAGGCACTTGAGTATGCAAACAAAGAGATTGAGAATGAACCACAAGTCACTGATGATCCATAACTTTTTGCCCCAATATATAGAAATGTCTCGGTTTTCAAGAGGTGTGTATATATATATCACATAGCTAGAGCCTAAGAGTGGTCTGAAGTCATTGTCTTATGTCACATGATTTTAATATTAATTATTTATTTTGAAATTCAGGAGCTATGATTTGATGGAAATGATACTTAAAGTTTACATATATAGTGATGGAAAAAAGCCAAATTTTAACCAGCCTCATCTTATTAGAGGAATTTATGCTTCTGAAGGATGGTTTCTGAAGTTGATAGAAGAAAACAGAGAGTTTGTAACAAAGGATTCAGAGAAGGCTCACTTATTTTATCTACCATACAGTGCACGACAACTGGCATGGGCATTATATAAGCTCGACTCACATAATTTGAAACCATTGTCAATGTTCCTCAAGAATTATGTGAACATGGTCGCTGCCAAGTATTCTTTTTGGAATCGCACACGAGGGCACGATCATTTCCTTGTTGCTTGTCATGATTGGGTACGTATGTACACATTCTTTTTTTTTTCAAATCTTATTGTTTGTCATGATTGGGTATGTACACATAATTATCTTGTTGTTTCTTACGATTGGTTATGTATACATTCTTTTTTAGTATCTTATTTTTGGCAAGTTGGTTCGTATTGTATAAATCATAAAAAATAGAAAATTAATTTAATTGAGTCTGTTACAATTTTTTTTATTTTATAAAACTATCAAAAATTCAAACTACAAAAAAAACTTAAAAATAAAGATATTAAATTATAAAAAAATAATAATAAATACATTAAAGTATACAAGAATATATAAAAATATGAATAACATTTATATAATTCATCCTTTATTTCATGTCATGCCAACAAAGACCCATATTTATGGATTCATAATAAGCGATTGGTTTTCGAAAGAACATAACCGATTTTGGAAGTTATAACTGAAAGTAACTTGCAATCTGCAACTTCTAAACTTTGATTATTCATAAAAATTTACAGGGTCCTTACACATTAGTTGAGCATCAAGAACTGGCCTTAAATACCATAAAAGCCCTATGCAATGCTGATATTTCAGAAGGAATATTTAAAGCTGGAAAGGATGTTTCTTTACCAGAAACTACAATCAAGACACCTCGAAAGCCCCTTCGAAACGTGGGTGGCTTAAGAGTGTCACAACGCCCAATCCTTGCCTTCTTTGCTGGAAACATGCACGGCAGAGTCCGTCCATTGCTTCTACAACATTGGTTTAATAGAGATAAAGACATGAAAATTTATGGTCCTTTACCTCAAAATGTTGCCAAAAACATGTCTTATATACAACACATGTGTTAAACGTAGCCCAAAACCAATATAGCCCAAAGCCCAAATGGTTAATTAAACCCTTACCCTATTTCCCTTACTATATATATAACTTCCTGCGTGAATACATTGGTATGCAACCACTAGAGTTTTTGCAGCAGTCACCAAAGAAATCTGTTGTGGCAGAAAAGAGAAAACTGCAGAGGCCGAAAGTACCGCTAACAAAACTCAACAAAGCGGAGAAAAGAAAAACTGCCGAGGCGAATATAACAAATGCGAGAAGTTGCTTATTTTTCTTCCACATTTTCATTGCATCGCCGCTAATTATTTTCATCTCATTTGTACGGTAATATTTGATTTAATAGCAAGTTTTTTAATTTATCTTCATATATATTACCAAGAAATTGTAGGGATATTTTTGTGGGTTGATTTCTTTTGGATTTTGGTATAATTTCATGAAGCGTTTCTTTGGAAATTGGTGTTTGTATCTTTTTTTGATTATTAGTGGATTTTTCCTGTCCGTCGTCGCCAAGTGGAGTAGACTTTTCATATTGAAAAGTTGAACCACTTAAATCGTGTGTGTCATTTAATTTCTTAATGCCATTTATTTTCATTGCTACTCCATTATTATTAATTTATGCAACCAAAATTGGACACGATATTCGCTCGCAAGTGCCAATTCCTTAACAAATTGGTATCGTAGCTATTGGGTTATTCCGTATTTATTGAACTGATCAAGTTTGCTCTTTGGATTTATTTTGAGCTTCCTGGTTATCCGATTGGTTTCATATTTTTCGGTTGTACTTTCGCTTATTTAATATTGGGTTTTCTCGTCACGGTAAAATATGAAATTGAGAAATTCAATGGTAGAAATGATTTTAGTCTTTCGGCGTATGAAGATGCGGTTAGAGTATTAGGTAAAGAACGGACTATTAAGACACTTGAAGCGTAAGGATAAATTGCCGTAAAAAATTGTGATGAAGAAAAAGATGCATTGATGGAAAATGCTTTGAGTTCAATTCGGTTATCCTTGTACGATGAGGTATTACACGAGGTTGCGACGAGAATCTCCGTCGTTGGCTACGCTTAAATTGGAGAATTTGTATATGACCAAGTCTTTGACGATCGGTTATATTTGAGCGGCGTTTGTATACATTCCTAATGTCGGAGTACACCTTTCGCACGATCATCTAGATGAATTTACTAAAATTATTCGTGATTTAAAAAATGGTGGTGTTAAGATTGATGATGAGGATCGTGCCTTAGTTCTATTATGTTTCTTTACCTCATTCATTTGAACATTTTGTTGATACCACTATTATACGGGCGAGACACTATTTCTTTGGAAGATGTCAGCAAATTTTGAATTCCAGAGAGTTGAAGAAAAAGGTGTCTACAAGCAACAATGATAATACAAGTGGTTTATTTGTTAGAGGTAGAAATCAAGAAAAAGGCACAAGCAAGACAGAGGCAAGTCCAGATCCAAATCTAGAAAAAGAAAAGATAAATGCAATTATTACCGTCGGGAATCGAAAGTAAATTGTTCAAACTCAAGCGTAAAGGAAAATCCGCCACAATGTCTTCTCGTACTAATGATGTACAGCCGGTGTTGCGAGAGCTTCCTGGTTCCGATGGTGAAAATGTTCTATCAAGGTATCTATCGGTTCTCCTGGAGATGTTTGGATTCTTGATTCGGTTGCACTTACCATACGTGCCCAGAGTAGAGATTGGTTTGCTTCTCATCGGCCATTGATGTGGTGTTGTCTTGATGGGAAACAATATGTCCTGCTGAAGGTTAATTGGTATTGATCTTGTCCGAATTAAGATGCAATGATGGTATTGTTAGGACTTTGAAATACGTGTTCGCCATGTTCCGTTTGAAAAATAATTTGATATCTTTGGAGTACTCTTGATTCACAAGGCTATAAGTATGTAGTGAAGGTGGAGTTTTAAAAGTTAGTAAGGGTGCTCTCATTGTTATTAAAGGGCAATTGTCGCTATGGTCTCTATACGCTTCAGGGTAGCACGTTATTATTGGTAAATGGTATCGCTTTCATCCTCGTCAGATCAAGATTCACACTACTGATTATGGCATACGCCATTGGGCATACGAAAGCGGTGGATGTCTATTTTGAGCAAACGAGATTTACTTTGTGGTCTAAAACCTGGAAACTTGATTTCTGTGAGCATTGCGGTGTCTATGGAAAGCATCGCAGGTCAAGTTCAAGACAACCATCCATAAAACGAAAGGTACCGTTGATTATATTCATTCAGATCTTCGGGTCCTTCTCGTGTTGTGTCTAAACAGCGGCTGGTGCAGATATATGTTGACTTTTATTGATGACTTCTCTCGTCCATGTTTCGGGCGTATTTTCTAAAGAACAAGAATGACGATTCTGAAAAATTTGTGAAATTCAAGGCTTGTATAAAAAAATCAAACAAGCAAGAAAATCAAGCATTTGAGAACCGATAATGGTTTGGAATTTTTGGATACTTCGGTTTAATGAGTTCTGTGAAAGAAATGGCATAGTTAGACCGATCGCGTGCGTCATACACCATTAAAAATGGAGTAGCGTAACGTATGAATAGGACTCTCTTAGAAAGAGCTCGTTGTACGCTTCTTTCAAGCCGACTTGGATAAATCCTTTTGTCAAAGCTTGTAACCATACCTACTATTTGGTAAATCGGTCTCCATCAATCGCAATTGAGTTGAAGACTCCGTTCGAGGTATTCTTTGATACTCCTACTAATTATTCTGATTTGAAAGTTTTTGGTTTGTCTCCGCTTTACGCCATGTTAACGATGGTAAACCAGCCTAGTGGCATTAAAATGCATATTTTTGGGTATCCTTCGGGGTGACGGGTTATAGATTATGGTGTGTTGAACCCCAAGTCACCTAAATTTTTGATTAAGCAGAGATGTTAAGTTTGATGAGTTTTCCATGTTGCAAAAGAAAAAAAGAGTCTATCATGTCATAAAGACCACGGTGTTAGTGAGCAGGTAGCTTTCGAGAATGCGAGCTCCTAGTCCAAGTACAAGAGGGCACTTGATCAACCATCCGTGGACGAGATAGACGATTCTCGCTCGTGATGTAGCGGAAGAGCAACACGAGCAACCATACAAGATCGCCATGGGTAAAGGAATAAGAGAGATTAGACGCTGTACTCGAGTGCACGCAGATGCGAGACTTAGTTTCTTTGCATTCGTAGCGAGTCTATTGAGGTGTATTATGAACCTCTAGTTATCAAGTCGTCACTTGTGATGAACTGCTCGGTTGGTCACATGAATGAAAAGATTGAATCACTTCATAAGAATCATACTTGGGAATTGGTGAAACCGCCATGCAGGGTCGAGAAGATTGTTGGAAACAAACGGGTCTTCAAGAAAAATAAGGTATACCCGAGGTTGAAGCACTAGGTTCAAGGCACGTGTTGTCATAGCGGCTATTGTCGAAGAAAGGTAT